>CM053747.1:33098952-33142210 GCA_028658305.1 Pachyuromys duprasi
AAAAAAAACAATTCTGCCTAAGAAGCCCTAAACCCATTGCTTAAACATATCCAGCATGGCTGATCCTTACAGAACCTTAGGAGAATGAGGGGCTTAGATTCCTTAGCAACAGACTCAAGAAAGAGCAAAGCATGGTGGTTTGCTGGTACGACATCCAAGATAGAGGTCCCAGTCAGGCTCTTCTCTTTCCCACACAGTTCCCAACACAGGAACCAATGACACAGACTTGAAATTTGGTCAAAAGGTTGCCAGTATTTTTCTGGGAAAGATGAGGGCTGTAAAAGAAGAGCCAGAGAAGAAAAACAGGTTCCCATAACAATCTCAAGCAGACGGAAGGCTCCATTATTCTGAGCTTCCTCTCAACTCCCAGGGGAATGTGGGACAGTTCACTTTCTAGGGTTTCAACAGAAACCTTACCTTTTTCATGTGAAGAGCTAATGATTCTGACAGAGGATGTGGGGTTTGCATCCTACTGGGAATAGTGAGTGGGAGTAAGGTATCAGGGAGGCATTTGTCATAGGTGAAAAGTCAGGAGCCAACCCCACAGCCAGGAAAGCATAAAACATGACTCAGCTCTCACTCTTTCCCTTGTTCATTAATCTCCTCTGTGTCCTGTGCTTTCTAGACTTGAAGATACAACCATGAGGTCACCAGTATGTGGAGGCTGATAAGGACACTGGGTTCCAGAGCCAGGAGCACTAGGGTTGTATGCCCACTGTGCGGCAGTCTATGTACTGCCCAGCCCTCTCCATAGCTGCAGAGACCAAGGAGGGGCTTATGGTAATAAATACAAGTGAGGCAAAATGAGGTGCAAGAAGAAGACAGAATCTATTATTCAAAGCAAATTAGAATTGTTCAGCAGAGGGTGGAGGAAGATGGAAAGAAGGGGAGGCTCCAAAAACTTCCAATGGACATTAGAGGCAAGCAAGCGCAGTGGAGGGAGGCTGATGAGGAGACAGCAGGATTAGCCTGTCTGTGGGCTTCCCAGAGCCCTGCTCCAGAGGCAAGATGAATGCCCTGCTTGGCCTTGATGCTGCATGGAGAGATCCAGGGCTGCTTTGTAGAGCAGACTCACATTGGCCGACAGCACTGCTGAGAGTGGATATTGAATTAGCTGCATTAATCCACAGAGGTGCCTGGCTCAGGGTAGCAGCGATAAGCATAATTAAACTACTTAGTGACTGGATCATGGGCTTGGGCTACACATGGTCAAGTTTGCTCATCCCGTCAAGGATTCCAACTCTTGTGGCCTGCACCCTGGGTCTGGCTTAGAAAGAAAGTCTGGAGACAGTGAAGGCTAGAATCTGAGGCTATGGATGTGCATGTATGTGTGTGTGTGTGTGTGTGTGTGCTCACATACGAACCCTTGGATTTTGTGTCAGGCCCTGAGCCCACTCTCAGAAACCTTGATAACATTCTGATAGAATTATCTGATAACAGTGCTTATCAGAATGGGCGGGGACGTAGCTCAGTTGGTAGAGTGCTTTCCTGCCATGCACAAAGCCCTGGTTTGAATCCTGGCTCCCTATAAACAGGGCATCCTAGCACATGCCTGTAATCCCAGCACTCTGGAAATGAAGGCAGAGGGACCTGAAGTGGTTAGTCTAGTGAATAGGAAGCCAGCCTGGGCAACATAAAGCCCTGTTGGAAGGAGGGAGGGAGACAGAGAAAAGTTAAAAATAAAATCCACGCTATTGAGTGCAATACTAAAAATATTAATGCTAAGAAGGATCTGTGTTCAAAATAAACAGGAAACAAAACCATGACAAATGGGAAGGCTGAACCAAACCAGGAATCCTGGCAGCCTTGAAGCCTCTCCTCCATGCCACGCCCCACCCCCCACCACCATTGTTCAAAGCTTCTAATGAGATTCTCAGAGCCTTAGCTATTTGTCTGAGTTTTACGCTGGCCTCAAACCACCTCAACGCTCCTGGATTTACATCTAGGGCAATCCATTTATGGGGTTTTGGACTTCCTCCACCACTTCCTGGCTCTTGTCCAGTCATCTTCACCGCCCTCAACACAGACTTGGTTTGTCACAACCCTAGGAGCGGGGGAGACTACAGCAAGTTGGGATGGGCTGGGGGACATGCAGGTTTGCCTCAGAACTGAAATGGTATGGTGGCTTGGGATGTACAGCTAATCAGTTTACAACTAATGTGAACTAACGACCAGTGGATGGATGGGATGCACTAGGAAAGAGCCTTCTACTCTTCCCTAATGCTGGTACTTAACTGGTGATCATGGCGCTCATTAGGGGTTGTTAGCACATCAACACAGAGCCTGCTGATACTGGGGAAGGCCCAGTGCCTAATTACTTGTTAGAGTTCGGTAATAGCATACAACTGTTTCTTCATGAACTTCACTGGGCACTTCCTGTGCTCTAGGTCCTTGTCTCATTTCATGTTCACAGCCAGCCTCCAAGAAAGGCACTGTTGTGCCTGTTACAGTAATAAAGGAACTGCCTCAGAGAGGTAAAGTGACTGCTACAGTGTTATACAGCTTGTCGGCAGTGGAGGAAACCAGGGTTCCAACTCCATGGCCTTAAGCTTTCTTCCCATCTCCACCCTGCAGTGTGCGTGTGTGCGTGCGTGTGTGTGTGTGTTACTAGATATTGAACCCACAGCCTATGCACACTAGGCAATTGGTCTACCGCTGAGCTTCAGCCCTGTCTCCTAAACCACATTGCCTCTACTGACGTCTTCCACCTCCATCCTGTCTCTAAAAGGAACAACTTCATCAATGTAATATTTGACTGTTTGAAATTCTAGACATAACGTGCTAAAAGAAGGCAAGAAAGCTGTGCTCTGCCCAACTCTCTGTTGCAGGACCCAGAGCTCCTGACAGAGACAGAGAGACCTGCCACGCCGTAGACTCAGCTCATGAATATTTCTTGGTTTTCAGAGTGGAAGAGAATGAAAACGAAGCCTCACTCTGTTGTTGGATGAGCTCTCCAGGACAGGTGCTGGGTTCCCTCCCTGTTAACATTGAGAGCTATGGTTTCAGGGCACTCTGACCAGGCTGGGACAGGAGGGGGTTAGAGAAAAGAGCATGGCACACCTTCTTCGAGTCCTGCTCTTGGAACCTACCTATGTGTTGTTCCTTCTATCCTGCCTGTCTACCTGTCGGTCTACCTATCATGTCCCCCATCTACTCCCCTACCTGGCCCATGCTCTACCTGCAGGTAGCAATACAACTCTGCTCAGGTGTGCCAGGCTTCATTGGTGTTATCTGGCTAAAGCAGCTGTTGGTCTCCCATATACCTGCCCCCTCTCTCAAATGGAAACTGACTTGTGAAGATTACAAACCTTTCTCAAGGTCAAAGGGCAAAAAGGACACTACAAAACATCTGTTTCAGTCCACAGGGCTCTAAGCACTGTAGTGAGGCAGGGAGGGACACATAGCTCTCTAATATAAGCCTCACATCAGTTATTAATTTTTAACCGGCATTTAAGTAGCATTCCATACTTCACACAGCAGGATTACAAGGTTATTTCATTTAGAGCTCACAGACAGTCACTCGGCGAGGTGTGTGCAGTGGCCCCTCTTTCACACAGGAAGGAGCCAAAACTCACACATGCTCCCAAACCCTGGGCTCATTAGTAGAGCAAGGAACTCCACTGAGTCCAAAGCAAGGTCCAAGTGTCTGCACATCCGCAGTGCTCAATGGCAACTGTCACTGCCACCAGTGGAGGGAGCAAGGGTTGCAGAACACTTCTCGCCTTCCGTGGAGTGAGACTCACACCCATGTACCCTAGGCAGCTCCATCTCTTTCTCAGCCTTCCTCCTGGCCCTGACCTGAGCACAAACTCTGATTCCTCAAACCTTTCTCAATGTGTCCGCTGAGATGTCACGGGACTCTAACTGACCCACAGGACAGAGGGTGGCAGAGTTCATGTTTCAAGGTCAAAAATGCTCAACAGATTCTAATTGAAAATGTTCTTGCCCTTTCACCCACTTCTCTCACTACTAGGAATCATACCCCAGAGACACAGAGAGTCGGGTACAGGGATGGAGAAAAGCTGCACACAGGGAAAGGAAGCACTGCAGGCCAGGATGGCCACACACAGAAGAACGCATGGCTTTTTAAAGGAAGTGGGTGTGTTGGTCAGCTTTCTTTTTAAAACATATTTTATTACCATAGTGGTATGTATATGTGATGTCTGTTTATGTGTTTGTGTGTCTGTGCCTGTGTGTGATGTATGTAAGTGAGGGTACACATACGTCATGCCTGCATACAGAGGTCAGAGGACAACTTTAGGGTGTCAGTTCCTTCCTTTCTTCCTTCCATTATAGGTTCCAGGAAAAGAACTAAGGTCATCAAGCCTACAAGTGAGCATATCTACCCACTGAGCCATCTGGCTAGCTCCAGGCAGCTCTCTTTCACTGTAACAAATACCTGCGTTGAATGACTTATTGAGAGAAGAGGTTTATATCGGATCCCTGTTTTGTCTTCAGTCCATGAGTGGTTGGCTCCGTTGCCTTTAGGCCTGCAGGAGGGCAATGCATTGCGGAAGCAGCGTTGTTCTCTCAGGGAAGGGAAAGAGAGAAAGAGGGGACTTCCACTACCCACCTTGAGAGCCATGCCCCAGTGACTGAAGTCTTCCCCCTGGGCTCCACCCATTCTCAACCTGGGAGTGTAGTTCAGTGGCAAAGCACCTGCCTAACAGGAATGAGGCCCTATGTTTGATTCCCACATAACACTCCCAACTGCACACAACCACGTGCGTGTGCATACACATGAACATGCACACACATGCCTCATCATTTTTAATAGCACACAGGTCTTTGGAGGATATTTAAGAGCCAGGAGGTAGAGATTTATATGAACAGATACAGGAGGTAGCTTTAGAAAGGTCCATCACAATACAGTGCACATAGAACGGCACTGACTTTTTTTTTTTCTGAAAGGAAAAAAAAAGAATAGTTGTAACACAAATAGAAAAAAATCTCCAGGCATATGATCACTGGTTTCTATTAACTCAGTGGGGGAGAGAGAGGCAGAATGCAGAGTCCAGGAGCAAGCCTCTGAGAAGATACTTCACAGACTCGGGCAGAAGTCACTTCCTCTGCGTCTACTGTTTTCCCTCCAGCTGTGACCAGGATAGAAACAAGAAGTGTGGGTGGCCCACAGTCTCAGTTCAACATCTGTAAAGATATGCTGGAAAGGTCGTCTGCCAGTCACACCCTTTGAGGTTCCCTTCATCTATCAATTCTCATTGGAGTCAGAACAAAATCAAATCATAAAAATAAAAGGGCAAATTTATTTACCACCATGGTAGGATGGGGCCATTTTTTCCCCCATCAACTTGCAAGTCTAGAAATTGCCTTTTAAATAGATAATGATGATTCTGAGGGTCCGGTTATTACCTTGAAACCTCACATTTTGATAGATCCAATGCTTTTCTCTTATATAAATAACAGTTATTACTGCAAGGCCATTTTTTCCCCTTGCACTTCCAAAGCACTCCTGCAGGAGACGGCAGGAAAATGGAGGTCATTAATATTCCACTTAGAGTGTGGCTTTCTCCAGCGCTAACTTCCACATAAATCTCTTCGGAAGCCTTTTTATACAAATGCCATCGCTCCCACTCTGCTGGCCTGCTCCTTCCGCCCCTCTCTCCTCCTGCATTCTCCCCATCTCCCCTTCCCAGGAACCCGAACTCTCTCTTCTCTAGTGGGACCGTCAATGGCTGTGCCCTGCACCCATGTCTGAGTTTATTCTTGCTGTTGTATTACCTGCAGCCCTCCTCCCCTTCCATGAGGCAGAGAACAAACCCTCCCGCACTTCAGTCATGTCTATTCAGTACCAATTAGGAGCCCAAAGTAACCCGTCTAAGCAAACAAACAAACAAACAAAAATTGCCAACTAGTTGACACAGCTGAGGGTAAAATGTTACTGTGTTCAGATCCCAGCCCAGGGCAACAAGAAGCTAGAAGCCCACTTGCCCTTTCCCTGATTGGAATCTAAATGGGTTAAGGGCCTTTTGGGCCATTTTACTCAGATCCCCAGCAGAGGCAGAGCCAGGGGATGCTACGGGTAACACAATTAGTATCTTTCTGCGGGGATTCCTCCTCTGTCCCCAGACTTGCTCTAGCTATACACTCTGCCCCTCAGGTTGGGGATGGGGAAGCCTAAGATCCACTGCTACTGTGACAGGCTGGCTGTGACGGTCCTGGGTCTCTTTGTTCTTCAAACCAAAAGCTGATGCCTGGGAAGCATACGATTTTTCCCAGCTGCCTAGCTACAACTCAGTGCTTCAGGCCTAACAGTTATGAGCTATAGAGCTCAGCAAGGTTCAAGCATCTGGTTAGCCCTCCCCTGACCCCTGGAGGTTGGGAGTGAACTCAGAATGGGAGATGAGATGGCTTGCCCCTGTGATGCCAGGCATCTGCCTGGTTCTGCAGAAGTTCAGCCAACCATCCACGTCGTCCAGTTCCCAAGCTGTTCCATATCATGCAAACCAGCCACCTGCCTTTCCCAGATGCAAGCTTTGGCTGACCAGATGGACTGCCCTGGTGGACAGGGTTAGAACTCATGTGAGGTCAGCTGGAGCACAGTTCCACAACAGTAGGACAGGTTTAGTTTTAGTTTGTCTGTGACCTTGTTAGCCCGGAACTGTTGACAGAGACAAAATTCCCCCATTCCCTAGGCATCCCTCAGATGTCAGATGACATGAGGTCAGGCCAGTTCACTGACAGTTCATTGCACATGCTGGGAAAAACAAACAAACAAACAAACAAACAAACAACCACATTGGTATAACTGATGCCAAGCATCGCCTCCCAAGACTAGTAAGACTGCTGACAGACACACACCGAGATCCAGTTAGGCCTCCATCCTTCCCATAGCTCAGTCTTTAATGTGCGCACACTGATATAAAAGACCTATAACACTTTGACTTCGAGGCAATGAAATACAGAATGAGAGAGAAAATTGTAGTAGTAGAAAAGTTTGGCCCATGGGCCTCAATTTTCTCACCTAGAAAATTGCCTCTAGGGCCCTTTATACCTCCATGGGAGCTACATGTATGGAGCATGCCTGGTAAAGAATGGTGAATTCCACAATGTTCCTAGCAGAGGGCAATGAAGCAAGCAGAGCCTTCAGGGTGCTCCTCAGCAGGGCAGCTAAGACCACCCCTACCCCCAGCCCCCATGTGGCTAATGCCATTCTGAACTTTGAAGCAAAATCAGTCATTTCTCATAGAAACCATAGGAGGTAGGTGTCAGAGGCAAGCCAACCTAAGCCCTGTTCTTTATCACCATGCTATCTTGCTACATGTCTCTCTGCCCCTGGGCAGGATGGATGGCAGGAGATTGTAGATCCAGTACTGTAAATGCTCCCTGAAATTTCCAGACTGCTCCGAAGTTGTGTAAACCTACTATAACTATCACAGCCCTGGGTTCTTGGATCTAAGCCCTCAGTGAACACTGGCTACTGTCATGCTGAATGGCTGCCATCAGATCCCACTAGCTGGGTTTCCAATAGCCCTGTGGCCTGCCTCTGTCACCAGTGCGAGGCACTCGTGCATCACTGGGATGGAAGAAGCTGTGCCTGGCTGGTCCTTAAAGAAAAGGCAAAGGCAAGATGCAAGGAGAACTGATTCTCTGGCATTGCATAGGCAAAAGGCCAAGGGTACCAGACAGCCCAGCTGACAACTCTGGTCTGACAGGCACCTTCTCTCCACAGTTGGTTGCTGCTGTCCATGAGCATGGAGCCTTCCATCCCTCAGGCCCTGCTGTGGGCTGCCTGCCTTGCTGCAGGCCCAGCTTCAGCAACCCACACTGACCGAGGCAGTGGTTAGGAAGAAGCTGATAGACGTCAGCAAGACAGGTCATGTAACTCTCCTTTCATGGCACCCAAGGCCCCCTCAGACACTCCAGCCAGTGTGTGAATGATCTCGTTGTGGTTTCAGAAGTTAAGCAGGATCCCCGGCTGGCACTTGGACGGGAGCAGTACCCTAGGAATTGCTGTCCTCACTCCCCATCTTGTCACAGCTTACCGTTGCCGGAGGAGAGTGCTTGCTGGGTCACCCTGAAGCCCATCTCCTTGCCTAGTTTAGTGAGTCTCTTGGCAGCACCAAGTAGTTTAAACCGGTTGCTTTTTCTCTAGACTTTCCCGACAGCCAACTTATCTCTTGATCCAGAGAGGTAGCTGGGGTGTCCTGCCTTGCTGTGACCTGAACATTGTTTGTCCCAAAGGTTCACATGGTGTAGGGTCAGTCTCTAGTATGACAATGAGAGAGGGGTGGGGCCTTTAAGAGGTAGGGCCTCATGGGAGACCCTTGAGTCATTGGGCATTTTTGCATTTAGAAAGGATTAAGGTACCTCTCATGGGATCTTGAGTTTGAAAAAAAAAAAAGTTGTTATGGGAGCTTGAGTGATAGCTCAGAGGTTAAAAAGCACTGGCTGCTCTTCCAAAGGTCCTGGGTTCAATTCCCAGCAAGCACATGGTGGCTCACAGCCATCTATGAGATTTGATGTCCTCTTCTGGCCTGCAGGCATAAATGCGGGCAGAACACTGTGTACATAATAAATAAATCTTTTTTAAAAAAAAGAGTTGTTATGAAAAGAGCCAGCTGGCCCCATCCAGCAGTCTCCCTTCCTAGCTAGAGGTGTGAGCTTATACACATTCCTAAGCCATCTAACCTAAACCTTCACTGAAGGCCAAACATGCAGGAGAACGAGTGAATCTTAGAATCTCCATGACATGAGAGCTGTGTAAACCTCTGTTCTTTGTGTAATTGGCCTGCCTCATGACAGAAAATGCACACCTCAATGGCAGCTCCTCCTCCACCTTACTTTCCTTCTTTCCGGGCTTTGAAATGTTGGGGTGGACCCAAGGCTCAGCCCTGGCCTATCAGCCCCAGCTACCCTCCCCTTCTCCCAAATAAACTCATTCAAACCCCCACAGCTTTCAATTCTACTTATATTTTTGTTTTCATTTTTAACCAGCCCACTGTTGGCTAAAACACAAATACAAAGTACCACAAAACAAATAAGCGGTTTAGTAAAGCACCCTAGGGTTAAGACGTACAGCTGTTCTGGCCACCGAGAAGGCCCTCCTTGTCCCATTACCCACAATCCCTTCCTCCCCTGCAAAGAAACCATTTTCCTTTCAGTGCAACCACTTCCCTGTGTATGTTTCTTTAATGATTTTTATCACCCATGTACATGGCTAGGTGTGGTAGTTAGCCTGACCTGGCTCTTGGGTGTCTCCTGTGTCTTTTCGCATTTACAGCCCTCTCTCACCTCTCCTCTCTGCTCATCTGACCTACAGAGCCTCCCCACATCTGGATTCTGTTAATCAAATGTTCACACAACTCTCACTCATGCCCCTGCCTCTGGATTCTGAGACATTCAGGTTCAAGTTCAACAGCCAACATTATGGTGATGCCCTTTCATCAGGAAGCACCTGATGCCTGCTTTTTCTTCTTGGGAAAGAAAGAAAGAAAAGAAAAGAATATTAGCAATTATTGATGCTTCCTTGTCTAAAATATCAACCCAAATTCACAACTCATTTCAGTTTTCCCAAATCAGCTGAGAACTGTCACACAGAAGTTGCCCTCCAGCTATTATTTGGTTACCCAAGGCTACAGTTCAGCTAGGAATGACAGGATAAATCCTTATTTCCTTATATCCACACAGCTTTCATGATAAATAAATTTAGAAGGTGTCCAATTAGTTAATTTTTAATGTCATTATTAATGTGAAAGTATATAAACTCATTAATGTGAAAGTATATAAAACTCACATTTAAATATAGGTTTCAACTAATGGCATTTCTAGTCTTATTAGAGCCAAAATTATCACCTTGGTTGATAGATCTCTTATGAAATTGGTTTGTACATCCTTTTGACATGACCTGAGCCAGGGCCACCATCTTGTATATCTGTCACCAGGACTGGGCTCAGCTACTTCTCACAGGAACTATGGTTTCTCCCATGGGAAATGGTGTCACAACTACAATCAAGCATAAGAGATGCTCATTGCATTTACTGTGTAGCTTCCAGACCTCATTCAGTAGACCTAGCTGTAAGTACATATGCATGTATGTGTGTGTGCATGTATGCATGTGTGTGAATATATGTGTGAATGTGTATGTTTGTTTATGCATGTATACGTGTGTCCATGTGTATGTGTGTATATGTATGCATGTGTGTGCATGTGTATGCATGTATGTGTATGTACATGTATGTGCGTATGTGTGTGTATGCATGTGCATGTGTGCATGCATTGCACGTGTGTGCATCTGTATGCTCGCAAATATGTGTACATGTGTATATGTGTGTGTTTATGTATGTGTATGCATGTATATGTTGTAAGTGCGTGTATGTGTTTGTGAGTATGTACATGCTGGTACATGTGTGTGCGTGTTGATATGAGTTTAAAACGCAGCTCCACAGCATCAGCTCTTCTGTCCTACTCTGCTCTGCACTCTCTCTCTCTCTCTCACTGAGAACGCTGGTTCCTCAAGGACACAAAAAACGACGGCATCACGATGGCATTTCCTCACTTCATCTCACATTAGACACACAGCAGTCTCAGAATAACAAACCAATACTAACGTCACTACAAGCAAATTACGGTTATAAAAACATTTGAAATGCTTTCCACACAGTCCTCCATTCCCAGCATCCCAGGGCCACACCTCATCTCCATCCCCAGACCACGGTGCCCACAACAGAACACCATGTAGCCCGCCCTCTCCTGGCACCAGCCGCACATGTCGCCAGGTGTTTGGTGCTGACCACCAGTGTCTGTGCCTTGGATATCTCACCTGCTTATCTGAAGCGCGTTCTTCCACAGGTTCCCAGAGAAGAGCTCGTGGGAACAATGGCGTCTCTGCTCTTCCATGCCACGTTAATAATAGTTGGCGCTCTTTATGCTTGAAGGTCAATCTTGCTGAACATAAAAACCCTTGGCTCGTGTTCACATTTTCTTTTTTGAGTACCTTTAATATGTTATTCCATTTTCTTCTGTCATAACATATGGCTGCAGCAGAGTCTGATGACAATACCATTCACTTTCTCATCTAGTCACTTACGCTTTTTACTTAGCCGCCCCGTGGACTTCTCCTTCTGTTTAAGACCTGCCTGATGGTTTTGATGGGATGGATTTTGGTCCTTCTAGATCAATAGTCTCAAGTACGCAGTTTGCATTTTCAACGTACTGCTTTAAACAGTTTTTGTGGTTGTTGTTGCTGTTTTGTTTTTGAGACTGGATCTCATGTATCCCAGGCTGACCTTGAACTTCCTGTATAGCCAAGGATAGCCTTGAACTGATCCTCCTGCCTTCACCTCCCGGTGCTGGGAGTACAGGCATGTGCACCACCATGTCCAGTTTTCTGAGGTGCTCTGGAGGGAACCTAGGGTTTCATGCATGCTGGGCAAACACCCTACCAAATGAGCCACACCCCAGCCATATATTTGTGATCTCATGGGGTCTCTTGGGGCGTCGCTGATGTTACTATTTCCTCCCCGTGGTTTGTCTGCTGCCATTTTCTCGCCACGCATTTTCATCTCATGGATCCCCTTTGAATCCAAAATTCTCCAAAATATTCACAGTGCTTACTTTTCCTTCCGTTCCTTGCATCTTAGTTTTCATTCACAAAGTTGTGTTTGTCTTCCACTTTTCATTTGTGTTGAATACTGTCGCACCTTTTCTACAGCTTTTTTTCTCCTGATTTACATTATTCTCTATGTTTTGTGTCATTTCTAAATACTTTTGAGCATGTTTTCAGTGGCATATTTCTGAACAACAAAAAAACCTTAACATGATTTCAGATACATAAAAGAGGTGTGCTGTGCAAATCAAACATTACTGATAATAAATCATAAAGAAATTTATCTTAAAATAATTCTTTCATGTGCATATAATTTATCATTTGTTAAAGACAGAGCAAATTTACATACTAATAAGATGGATGGGCTTGTTTATTTTTATAGAAAGCATTAAGTCTTGGCTGAATATTCGATACTGCAGATGTAGACCTTTTTCAGAGGTGATCAATATTTTGATTTTATAATCATCAATGCTGAGAACAGCATTTTGTATAAATACTTAGTACAAAGTGGCAGAAGCATGTTTGGGGCCATTTCAGAAATGGCTGGAAAGTCTGTTCTAATCTCAAGCCAAAATTTATTTAATTATGTTTCATAAAAGCTAAGTCAGCAACTTAAACAGCATTTTTAAAAATCAAACATTTAGTCTATTTGTTTTCTAATGAGCGACAGGAAGGGGGTGGATCTAGATGGGAGGGAGGAGGGAGAGGAGGCCATAATCAGGATATATTATATGAAGGGAAAAATCTATTTTCAATAAAAGAAAAATGTTAACTAAAATAAAAAAAGGAAAAATAAAAATAAAATAAAACATTCTAAAGAAATCCAATGCAAAGATATGTCCTTTCATATGAACATCCCACAGAACAACAGTAAATAAATATCAGAAGGGTTTGTTCTAAAATTGCACCATTTTTTTTTAAAGAAAGACGTTATTTATCTGCTTACTTATTCTGTTTTTATAAACATTCATTTATTTAGGTATTTTGTGCATCTGAGTACTCTATCTTTATGCTCATCTGACATCAGATCCCATTATAGATGGTTGTGAGTCACCATGTGGTTTTAGAGACTCGAACTCAGGACCTCTGGAAGAGCAACCTGTGCTCTTAACCACTGAGCCATCTCTTTCCAGCCAGCACCGTTATATTTCTGCTAGAGCAGAAAACTTAAAAAACAAAAAACAAAAACCAAAAAACAAAACAAAAAACCACTGCCATGTATGTTTGGACACAAAGTACTGCAAAACCTTATTGTGTGGATAAAGTGCCTACCAAGCCCACAAAAGCTGGAGCTTAGCTCCCAGCCTCTGCATAACTGTGTAGACGCCTGCCTGCACGCCTAGCATGTGGGAGGCAAGAGAGGGGATCCCTGCAGCAAGCTGAGTAGCTGAATCAGTGAGCTCTGGGTTCCAATGAGAGACCCTGCCTCAATGTATAAGGTGGAGAGCTGTGGAGGAAGATATGCAATGTCAGCTTTGGGCCCCCACTAGTGTTTATCCTTAGGGTGTTCTTGAGCATGCACACATTTGGATATACACAAGTGGGCACACAAACACACACACAAACATTTTACTGTTGTCAAATTTTTCACGACTCCCACATTCAGTTACACAGCCCCATATTGGTCACAGACCGTTTAAAAAGCTTTGTTCTAGGGTTCTTATAATAGTTTGAACTTCTCTCTCTGTCTTCTGTGCTGTGTGTGACGTATGTTGTGTGTGGCTACTCAAGCCTAAGCATGTGCAGACCCAGAGGATGGTGGGGGTCCCACTCTACCACTATCAGCCTTATCCCCACCACACTCTCGTGGCTTCAGCTAGACTGGCTGACCAGCAAGCCTCAGAAAGGCCTGACCTTACCCTCCATAGCAGTGGGGCGACAGGCATTTGTAAGGCCTCCCAGCTTCTTATGGGGGTGCTCAGAGCCTCACTGAGCCATTTCCCCAGGCCATAGTTTGAGTCTTGAGTGTTTCCCAAAGTCTGGTCAACACTATTAGAAAGCAGCGTAGCTTTCGCATGGGGCCTAATGGAGGGACATCAGGCCATTGGGTGGGCCTCTGAAGGGGGCGCTAGAACTCCACGCTCTCTTCCCTCCCTCCCTCCCTCCCTCCCTCCCTCTCTCTCTCTCTCTCTCTCTCTCTCTTCCCAGCCACAAGGAAACACGGAGTGTTACTCTATGGAGACTGTGAGATTCTTTCTTACCACAAGCCCAAAACAACGAAATCACACAACTGTGAGATGACACCTGTGAAACCATGCGCCAAAATAAGTATTTCCTCCATTGGAAATGACTGCGTCAGGGATTTTGTCGTAGCAATAGACTCTAACGTAAGTTCCTTTGGTTCCCCCCCCCCCCGGTTTTTTTTTCTGGGTGGGGGTATATACCTTTCTGGTGTGCTTTTATTGTCTCAATCGATATTATTCGTCTCTGTCTCTCTTTCTCTCTCTCTCTCTTTTTTACAGTCATTTTCATAGAATTTGTATCCAGTCATTTCATTTTATGTAAATAATTTGGTTTCTCCATATTTTTAAATTTCTGATTGGATTTTTTTGAGAACACGTCTCATGCAGCTCCAGCTAGTTCCCTGCCTCAGCCTCTTTGGTGCTGGAATTATAGGCGGGTATCATCGCATCCAGTCGGAAGCATGCTTCCTACACTGTAAAACACAGACTTTGCTCGGATAGGCTTTGCTTTCTGAGGTTTCCCAGCTCTGCTTCTCCCATCAGCTCTATCCAGACTCTAACTGTCTGACCTCTTTTCTTCTTTCTTTCTTTTCTTTTTTTTTCTTTTGATATGGGGTTCCTCTGTGTAGCCCTGGATGCCCCGGAACTCAGTCTGTAGAGCAGGCTGGCCTCCAACTCAGAGATTTGCCTGCCCCTGCCTCCTGAGTGCTGGGATTAAAGGTGTGCGCCAGCACTGACCAGTCAGACTCTGTCTTGCTTATCCACCCCCCCCCCTGTTTAAATCGTGTTCTGTTCCTAGCAGCATATCCTCAAAGGACCGTAGCAGAAAGCCTGAGGGCCGATTTGACAAGATTCAGGAGCTGGGTCCTCTTGAGCCTGCAGTCTCTCTGGTGGGCTCTGCCCTCACCTGCTCCTGCTGTGAACACACACAGCTTCCCAGCACCAGCCACCCTGCTCACTTTTGTCAGGGAAGAACTGTTGAGGACCCTCAGTCCTGGATACATCTTCCCTCTGTTTTCCTCTGCATGGACACCTAAACCCATACAAGCTTCCGATGAGACAACGGTTCCCGCCTCCCTCCCTCATTGTATTTTGGAGCATGGGAGAAGACCCCCACAGCTTAGTTTTGTGGTAAATATTGCCTGTAGGTTTGGGGTTGGAGAGAACTTTTTCATTCTGTTTTTATTTTTATGATTCTGGGTATTGAATCTCTGTCTTGGCCCATGCTAGGCATTGTGTATTGCTTTTGTTATCTTTTTGTTCTGTTGTAGGCAGAGCTTTTGGAAGATCTAAAATGACACTGCGACCGTGACTACTATCTTATGAACTCTGCGCTGCTGACATCCGCAAGCCTCTCTCTGTGGCTTCACCTCTCACTTGCCCGTGGATACCCAACTACAAACTGCTATCTTTCCGGTATCTCAACCTGAACCTGGAAAAAAATTCCACTTACATCATCTCCATCAATGCCCTCAACACATGCTCCCAGTTACCCAGGCCAAAAATTTTCATCCTCCCAGACCAATCCTGCTCAGAGACACCAGCCAGACTGCACCCTCCAATAGGGATGACATCTCCCTTAGGCTCCATTTCTCTGACAACATTGGGGCTTGCTGTCTGACTGGTCTCTCACACACTACCCCAGAACAGCTCAGCCAGACTGACGCAGCAACCCCCAAAGGCTCTCATAGCCATGACATCCTCACCCCCAACCGTAGCCTCAACCCCCTGTAGGATTTGCACCATGCTGACCCCTCTCACTCAGTCTCCCTTCACCCTCCCTGTTTTCACCACCTCACCAACATCATATTTCCTTTTTTGTCCCTAGACATGCCCCAATAGTGGATGTCTCTGGGTATTCGCCCATGTGGTGGGGACGCTTTTCTCCTAGATCCTTGCAACTCTGCCTCTTTTTCACCATTAGATCACCTGCCAGGCTCTCCCAACTATTCCTATTACCTACTTCGTCTTTATCTTAGAACTCATCAGAACCTAAAAAATTGCTTGTAAATTTATTTGCAGTTACATTTTACTCATACACAACCATGCCAGTGTGACGTCCACACTGGAATTCTTCTTGCAGATAGAGGACTAGAAATAGTAGCTAGTACATAAAAGGTGTTTGATAGAGATTCCCCGGCTAACACCTCCAAAAGTCTCTGGATATGACCAGAAGAGCCACGCCCTGTGCCACAGCAAGCTCGGAAGCAAGGACGTTTTTCTGACATCATCGCCTGTCAATCTCAACGTCTTGCTCAGGAAGGATGTGAACCCAGCCTAAGGCACTGAACAGCGCCTGAACCACCTAACTCATGAAGAGAGCAGTGGCTCTCAGCTCTCCCTTTCCAAGGCACACATTCCATGATGTTTCCTTTTTATTTGAGGATGCAATTTATATATAACTGCATACCTAATCATTTCTGAAAACCCTAACATAATTCCCTAACTATAATAAAAAGGAGTAATAAAAAAGGCAGAAATACATAACAAAATAATAAGCATTTCATTATGCAAATGCTTTTGTAGGACTAAACCAGAAGACAATGGAACAGGCAGATGTTTGCACCTTCCCAGGGGAGACCCATGAGCACAGCAATGGAGGATTCAGGCGAAAGCGGGTTATGTTAGTAACTTCAATACTACAAGCCAAGTCAGCAAGGAAGATGAATACTGATGTGATCTCTCCCAAATGGTAGGCAACAGCTGATGAAACTTGGAGCAAAAGCAAATCACAGTCCTTTTAAGTTAGTAGCTGCACTAATGGAGAATTCGATACATTGGAGGTCTTGAAAAAAAAGTGCTCCGGGGTTTGGAGAGATGGCTCAGCGAGAGCACTAGCTGCTCCCCAGAGGACCTGAATTCCATCCCCGGACCCACAGGGCAGCTCACAACCACCGTGCACGCCAGTCCCGCAGAATCTAATGACGTCCTCTTCTGGCCTCTGTAGGCACTGCATGCACGTGGTGCACAGACATCATGAAGGCAAAAACACTCGTACAAATAAAAATTTTTAATGAGAAATATTTTTTAAAGTACTGCGTTTTAGTAGATTTAGTGCCTTCTAGGTTTACATACTGATAAAAGAGAATTGTCCCTTGTGAACATCTGGCAGGACACTTAAAGCCTTGCAGGAAGCAGAAAATGTCTTTATTGTGATGAAATTGACTGATCCTTGAAGGGCACCCCAGAACCTTAGGCCTGCCCCTTCAAATGCCAGAAGCACTCCTTGTAAGAACTGGAAAACCAAAGATTGACCCAATGAATTTGCAAAATGCCCTTTCCATTTGTATTTATTATGAGATGTCACACTTATTCACCACTACCAGCAACTGGAAACAGCCCAACTGTCCCTCACTAGGTGAGTGGTCATGTACACAGGGGTCCATAAACCCAGTGGAATATTACTCAGTAGCAAAAAGGAGCAAATCTCTTATGGACAGCAGCACCATTCTCAGGGCACTATGCTGAGTGAAAGGAGCCAGACACAAAACTCTGCATGCTTGTGTGACCCTACTAACACATGTCAGAAAAGTGGTGAGCATAACAGACAGCCTAGTCACCCTGTAGGGGTGAAGTATCTGCTTTGTACTATAGACCCCAAGAGGCTGGAGATGAGACCAGACTCCGGGAAGCCCCACTGGTAACTCTAAGAAAACTCAAAGGCCGTTTGGGTTCCCAAACCTCAGCACCCATACCTCCCTCTCCAGCCCCTCACTGCAGCCTTGGCCAATGGCCCCCTCAGCATCCCCTGTTGCTCTGCTATGACGCCCTTTTCACTGATGAAGAATGGCTAGTGTCTGAGGAAAACCCTGTTAGTTACTGCCTGCTTTAAACCTAGTTAAGGAAAACATAATTGCTGAGGAAATCTCATTTGGGTTTGCTCATGCTCCAAGGGCCCCAGCACAAGCGGTTCCCTCCCTTGCTTACAGAAGAAACAGCGCGTGGGCTTGCAGCGGGGGCCTTGAGCCCTGGACACACCCATGTGTGTACACTTGAAGGACCAGTGTGCCTGGGGAAAGCATGTTGGTGTTGGCTATGGAGAAATGCCAGCTCCTGGGGTCCTGTTCAGAGAAGGTCAATCAAGATGACTCTCTGGAAAAGCCTCAAAATCCCCCCTGCATCTTTAATTGGTCACCTCCATGCAGATGGAGGTCGTGGGTTTTAAAGAGAAAATCCCCATCTGGAAATATGAGGAATCTTCAACTTGAATTAAAATGCTTGGTGGGGGTGAGTGACCCACACTCTTGGCTTTGTTGTAGGATAAGCAACTGCTAATCTGAGAGCCATTCTTTCCTTTTGTTTGTTTGTTGCTGTGTGATCTGCCTGTAGTTACTCTGAACTTGTAAAGTAGCTCTTGGGTTCCTAAGATATCATGCCGATTAGTCCACTTGAAATTTGTAAATTATTAAGAGCGCCTGACAGGCACATAGTTCTCCTTGTCCCTTCCCATAAGTGTTCTATCTGCCATGTCTTCCTTTTCTGTGTCCTGGTGCCTTGGAGCCCCACTGACCCTGGAGAGACCATCCCTCCCCAGCTTTGCTCTTCCCTAAGAACAGCAAGCAACTGGCTTTCAAAGGTGTTTTCAAATGCAAAGCAAATGACCACTCTACCTCTTTCATGGGGTGCTTACTCTTGGAGGCCACTAGCACCAGAGCCAAGACAACAAGGCAGAGCTCTGTGGCTCAGAACCCACTGAAGTCACTTAAAGAGCCAGGCTAAGCCTGCACTTCCCCACAACACCCACAACAAAGGCTCTTCCACACCTTGCTCTGCTCCTGCTCCAACCCCTGGATATTCTAAGTGGCCCTATGGCATGGCATGCCCCTGCTCACAGGGACCGTGAATGCCCAGTCCTTTGCAATGGCAGCCAGCCCTGCACTATTGGCTTCACTGCACCTGCATTTGCTCTGAACGTACTGTTTTAAACCAATGCCTTGCCCTAGTTTGGCTCTCCAAAAAGTGCCCCAGTGAAGGGCATTGGTGATATCCTAGCTGCCAACCAGATGGCATCATTCACAGATATTTGTTTTCTTGGCTACTTACTACACTATTTAACTTTGCTGACTGACCACCTGGTCCCCAAAGGGTGTTTCCAAAAGGTCCTGGCCAGTGCCTTCTTTCCCTTTCTGCGAACCCTAATGATCTAGGCCTCCCTTACTTAGACTCTGCCCAGGAAAGTGCAGATCCCTGCCCCTGCCCCAGCTGCTGAAAGAACAAATGGGTAGCCCGTGAGTGAACGCACTTGTCCAGTATTCCTATCCTGGGTTCATCTTTGCTCACCCTACTCTTCTTTTCCTCATTATGGTCCCTTCTGCTGATCCCTGACTTGACCATGGCATGATCACACAAAGCAATGGCCTGGTGTGTGTGTGTGTATGTGTATGTGTGTGTGTGTGTGTGTGTACATGTGTGTGAATGCACACATGGGGGGGAGTGCACACATGCATATGGAGACAGGTTGACCCTGGGGTCCTCCTCAACCACTCCTTATTAGATTTACTTTTATGTCTTTTAATTACATGTACAAGTTTGCATGTGGGTATATGTGCCTGTGATTGTAGGTTACGGAGGAAGCCGGAAGAGGGCATCAGATATCTGGGGAGCTAGAGTTATAAGTGCTTCGTGAGCCACTGTTTGTGACTCTAGGAATCAAACCCAGGTCCTCTGCAAAAGCAGGATGTGCCTTAGGCACAGAGCTGTCTCTCCGGCGCTCCACCTTATTTTGGGGGATGGCATCTCTCACTGAATTTGGAGTTCACTAATTCAGCAAGAGCAGTTGGCCACCAAGCTCCCAGGATCCTCCTGCCTCTGCCTCCCCAGGGCTGGGACTGTGGGTCTACGGCACCCGGTTTTATGTTGACACTAAAGATCTGAACTGCAGTCCACGTGCTTCTGTGGTGGGCACTTCACTGCCTGCACCGCTGTCACAACCCAGCAACAGGCTCTGATGTATTCCTTTAATTCCAGACTTTCCTCCAACCTACACTGTATAGCCTGACTCCCTCAAAGGAAGCTGAATCTCCGTCACCCTTCTCCTTGCCCCTCCCAGCCCAACCTTCTTAGAATAAAATCCAGTGGTGTTGACACTGGGCTCAGCATCTCCTATCCCGACTCTGCCTCTTCTGAAAGGCCATGGCGAGAACCCACCATCCCCTTCAGTTGAAAGCCATATCCCTCCCAGTCCTGAGCTAACTCTGATCAAGGTAGAGGACACACTCCCGATCCTCAGCATCTGCCTTCTGCATTGCCCAGTCCCGGGATGCTGGACCACTCCAGAGCACTCCTGCCTGGTTCCAAGCTGCCAGACTTCGGGGCAGTCAGTGTGCAGGGAAAATCTGTAGCAGCCAATTCATGGTCGAAGCCACATGTCACAGGATGTCTGGGGAAAGCAGTCTACGGCAAACGAGAGTCAAACACAAAATGCAGTGTTGATCGATTTCATGACCAATTGTGCCTCAGAAGACCTTAATGTGCTGTGACTGTGACCAGAAATAGTTACACTGCTTGTGCCAATGAGCCTTGGTTTCTCACTCTCAGCCTGCCTTCCCTCCCTTCTCTCTGCCTCTTTCATCTCTGCTTACTCATATGTGTGTATTTGTGAGCACGTGTGTGTGTGTGTGCTATACTACACGTTCTAGGTACAAGAGCAACACTCTTCATTTCCAGACATACCTTAATACCAAAACTGCTTCCTTGAAAGAACCTGAACTTCTTTCAGCCAGTTCCCAGGTCCCTCAAATCTTACTTAGCACAGCAGTAAAAACCTAAAACAGTAGCTCCCCTAGGTCTTCAGGGGATCCATCCAAGGCCCCCAGTGGATTCTTAAAACTGCAGCTGGGACCAAGGTCTCCTCATGCTGTGTTATTCTGTACAGGAAGACATACAATAAAGTTTCGTGTGTAAACAGGGCATGAGAAGAGATAGCCAACAGGACAATGGCAATAGTATTCTCCAATAAAAGAAGGGTGAATGTTCATGCCACCGTTCTCTGTCCTGCGCCCAGCCTAGCAACTGAGACTGCAGAAAATAAGCCACAGGCAGAGAGAACCCCTGCGCCCCATCTCCTTCCCAGCTGATCTTTGGGGACGTGGATTCCCAAAGTCCCTGCTTCTAGCCTCTCTCTGTCACTGGTGATATTAGCATCTCAAGTGGAAAAAAACAACTCTGAAGTGGAAGTATCCGAATAAATACCTTTAGGCATAATAATAACAACCATCACCATCCCCGATGCTGGGGAGATCCAAGCATGAGGACCTGAAGTTCAATCCCTAGAACTTGAGTAAAATAAGCTGGGCGTGGTAGCGTGTGTGCTTGTAATCTTAGCACTAGGGAGATGGATTCAGGATCCCCAGGGTTCCCTGGCTGACCAGCAGGCCTAGCCCACCTGTGCATTCCAGGCTAGTGAGAGACTTACACACACATCGAGTAGACAGCTTTCTGAGGTACAATAGCCCAAGATGTCCTCTGTCCTCCCCATGTATCTGCACATGCACACACAGCTGCACAAACATAGATGCTCAGGACAACCCTGCTGTCTTAGCCGAGCTGTTGCCCAATTTTCTGTTTTGTAAATTCTGGTTTTAAATATTAGGTAGGAGGACAGCTGATCTAATTCTTTTGTTTCAGATTAGATACCTTTTAAGGAAGAGAGAGAGAGAGAGAGAGAGAGAGAGAAAAGAACACCTTTCAGTATGGGAAGGAATGTGTACAAGCAACCCTGGTTCCTTCAGTCTGAAGGAAAAGGGGGAGGGAGAGAGCAGTGTGACTTCCAGGAAATGGATCTCACTAGGGCATTGCAGCAGACCTTCACAGCATCCAGGAGGACAGGGGAATCACCCATCTGAATTTACCAGAAACAACAGCACTAGCGACCCATGAGGGAAGGCAGGCAGGCCCCAGAATCACACAGGCAATGAAGGTCCAAGCTGGGATTTCAGCTCAGATCTGTCTTCCTTTTAGACTTTAATCTATCAGAGCCTATGGAAGGAAGCCATCTGATACCCAAATCCCTATTCACACACTCCCCTTCACCTCAACCCAGGACACACAGGTGACAGGGAGCTTCCTGTGTGCCTACTGGCACAGTCCTCCATGCTCCATTGCTTTCAAACCCTACTTTTAATTAAAGACTCATCCAATCATGCATCAAATGTTATTCAATTATCAAAGGTATCCGTAAAGAAATGTGAGTTTTCATTTCTTTAAAATATGATGTACTTAAATTTCTCAATAGTCATTTTACCCCTCCTCCCATTTTACCCCCTTTAAAATAAACTCTTTCATTCAACTTACCAAAGAATCACTGTGTATCAAAAACAAAACAAAAGCGAAAACAAACAAACAAAAAAACCTTTCAAACCTTTTGTTTTGCTTCTCTAAAGGACTGGAAGAAGCCATCTTTCTTACTAAATTAATCTTGTGGTCTGCAGCTGCAGCTGTCCAAACCCTAGCTTGGCCAGGAGTGAAATGGCTCAAATGATTAGGTTAGATGCCAGGCAGAATGAAGGAGAGCAGCCTAGGGAAGGGCCTAGCAGGCACAGATGTGAAACCAGGGCCTGTGCTACACTGCAAACCCTGAGATGGGACAGAGTGGACAGTGACCGGGCTCAACCCAGTCCAGGGCAACCTTCTGTCTACCCAAGATAAAGTGGGCACTAGACACTAGGTCTCTCTAGCATTGGCATGTGTCTAACTCAATATGTGTGAGGTCCTCCCTGTTCACATCCATTTCAGAGACTGGTCACATCACACCTGTTGAGGGTAGAGTGTCCTAGACCACATAGAAGGCAAAAAGAAAGAAACAAGAAAAAAATTCACTCCACCCAAGGTCTCAGAGCTCTTCTTCAAACCCAGCTGAAAAGTGGCTGGCTATAGCCTGAACCTATTTCTCCTCTGTTCTCAGAGAACTGGAAGCTGGCTGGTGTCCTCCTCCTCTGACTATAGATGCTCCACTAGAATATTGACCGGGGCTCTCCCCAGTCTACCAGAGATGAAGGGGGTTCCTGCCTTTTGCACACTGGCTGTGTGAAAATGAGGTGAAGCAAAAGTGGCTAGGAGCTTGCCGACTGACTTACAGATGTGTGGGGCTCTGGGGGACATATGCACATCTGGACTGAGGAGAGGTCCTGAGGAATCCAGTGACAGTCACACTACCTGCAATCTTGATGCTCTGGGGTTGAGCTGTGCCTTTGTGTGAGGAAGGTAGGCATAAAAGAATGGAGGGAGGGAAGAAGGGAGGGAGACCTTAAATGATAGCAGGAAGGAGAAGCTGCCTTCCTAGCATCCAAGGCAGTAAAGAAATGACTTATGATCTTCCTGCCTGAAGTCAGGTGTTGTGTGTAGACAGACATGGGGGAAAGAAGCCTCGCTGCTTAAGTTCTGTTCACCATTTTCTAGAGCTCTTTACCTCAGTCTCTGCAGAGCTAGTGAGGTGTGCTGGGGAGGGGCACTGAGTGGTGCACCCTGCAAGTCTCTGGCAGGCAGCACACAGCCTACATCACCCCAGTAGCTTGGCCATAACAGCAAGTCCCTAAGCCAAGTGCTAACACAGCAGGTCACAGTGGCTGGGTTCTCCTGATTAGCACTCCTCCCCTGCTCTGCTAACACACACACACACACACACACACAGAGAGAGAGAGAGAGAGAGAGAGAGAGAGAGAGAGAGAGAAAGACAGACAGGCAGAGGCAACAGAGATAGCATTTTTCTCTATACTGAGTCAGTCCTGTGTCATCTCATTTAGTCTCTGTACATCACCTGGTAAGGTGAGAAGCAGGAAGACCCTTATTTCCTTCACATAAGTAAGGAAATGGCCTACAACAGCCAACATCACAAACAAACTTCTAGAGCCCAGGTGTGTCTGTGTTTTTTTGGTTTGCTTTCACGCTTTTGAGTTCAATATTTTTTCTTTTTCTAAACAATTAGGAAGTAACAGGCAGTCAGAATGGAGAGCAGGCCCGCCCTTTCTGTATTAGCCTCACTCGTATGTTCACGACCCTAAGAGCAAGCTCAGCCTGCTGAAGAAGCACCGAGAGCAGAGAGCTGCCTGCAACACGAAAGAGCAAACGTTCACAGTGGCGCCACAGTCCACCTGTTCCTGCCAGCTGGATTACCCACCACCCAGCTGTTTACGGATGCTTCTTCCTTCTCATCTCTCACTCTGCACCACCTGCTGGGTGATCCCAAAGTATTACTTACATTAAGCAACCAGGTCTATGATGAGCACAGGGCAGCTGGACCCCATTTCGAGATCATTTGGTCAGTGAGAGAACTCTTCCAAGTAGACCTCCAGCTGCCTGCTAGTGAGAAGTCCCTGCTTCAGCATTTTTACCCCTCCTGGGAAGGAGAAGATCCCTGCAGCAAATATTTAGAAGATTTGCCTCTTAATCCCAACCCATGCCCTCTCCAATGCACTGAGCTAAAATCTCATGCCAAGGCTGTGAAAACAGGCTTTCCAACCTGATCCAGTTCCTCAAACGGAAGTTCAGAGAATGAGCCTGCTTAGAAGCAGCCTTTCCACCCAGCTCTGCTTGGAGTATTGGTGTAAGGTGGCTGCTGGTCTGGAAACTTCTGGAAGTTCTCCTCCATTCTCTGGAAGGGTTCGGTGGAAGACAGGTGAATGGCAGGTGGGGGTGTTGAGGGTCTGAGCTTACTACACTCTGTTCCCCTGGCCAGGCTGTCTGCTCTGTGTAGTGGGGACCATGTGGCACTTGTCTCTGCATCTCTGATGTTGAGAGCACAGAGCAGTCACTCGGTTCACAATGAGTGGATAAGCAAGCTTCACTACGTAGAATACAGATTTGGGCACCTGCCAATCAGCCTCCACTTCTACCATGCCACTTAGATGTGGTCACTTGCATTTCAAACTCCTCAGCCAGTCAGTTAGGATTGGCAGACACCTGTTATCTCAGCACTCTGGAGGCTGAGGTAAGAGGACCAAGAGTTCAAGGCCATCTTGGGCCACAGATGGAACACAGATGTGTCATCAACAAAACAAAACAAGGCCAAAAAAAAAATCAAAACTCTTAACTAGCTTCTTGACCAGCCTCCTGAACTGTCTGGACCCCTTTCTTACCTTCTTGGCATTTTGAGCAACCTACCTTAGACTCCAGCCTCTTGCCATGTAGCTTCCTACCATGGCAACTTCCCACACACCCAATTCTTAAATGACACCCAAGCACCATCTCTGCTTGGAAACTCCTTTCTTTGTGCCTAAGCCTGGTGGACAGACCCACCTTGAACCCTGGAGCTGGATGTGTTGTGCAGAGAAGAACGGCTGGGGAAGAAATGTTTTCATCCTCCTAAATTAAGTTCAAACTGGACCCCAGAGGACTCTGTACCCTATATTTTTGTCCTCTTCCTCCAGCTCTGTCTCAAAAATCAGGACGTCTGGCCTTGAGTTCATGGGCCCCACAGGGGAGATGGTGAATTGTCTGTGCACCCTGCTATGAAATAAAGCCATCACTATGTGACCTTTCCTTTCCTGGGCCACAGGGATTTGAAAATCCCTGAGTCCTTTGCAAATGTCCTACCTGGCCAGGAAGGCACTGGTAGGGAAAATGGATGTCTAGGAAAGAGAAACCCAGCAAGGAGGAAGGAGGGAATGCTGGGATTGAGGTGTGGGGAGGACTCAGCCTGAACCAATTTATCTTCATCCAGGAGGGCCTCCTAGCTTCTCTTTGTGCTTTTCCATTTCTTAAGAGAGGCCACCAACTCTCGCTACATTGTCATATAGCCTGTGACCTCCCCCAAAGGGTTTCCTTTTCTGGAATCATTTTCGGGTTCTGTTTTCTTGCCTGTGCTGCCAGTTTGGAACTCCTTGGGGTCTTCCCAGTCTTTCCTTCCCTCCCATGCTAGCAACATATCCTGGCTTCAATCAGTGCTCCATCCCTGACTTCTGGCTCCTTGTGCTGGTCAGCAACAGTGGCCCAGGGGTAGTGAGAGTGGGAGAATTCAGACTTCTAGTGTGAACCTGCCTTCTAAGTTTCAGATTCACTCCTCAAAGATGCCCTCTTGCACTGACTGCTCTGGTAAAGCCAGAATCTGTACGACCCGACCCGCTCTCCCAGTCCAGCCCCTCCCTCATACTCTGCACTCACTCAGAAGAATCTCTTCAGAACAATTTTAGGGTCGGGCTCTTCCCTGCTTCTAACTCTCCAGCAGTTTTGCCTGGAATAGGGCTCATGTCCAAAGCCTTCCTGATAGGACTCTTAAGGTCCTTTCTGATCTGCCCACTGCTTACCTCCCTAGCCTCATCTACTCCCAACACCATGTTCTTGCTTACCCTCATCTCTGTTCTCTTCTCTCCCTCTCTCTCTAAAGCATCTGAGCATGCCCCTGTCATCCACATTGGTACCCACCTTTTACATAAACTTCAGACCTCTTATTTCAGTCAAATCTCCTTTAGGAAGCCGTCCCTCCCAGGCAGGGTCACAGACCCTTGCTAAATGATCTTGTTGTCTTCCATACTTGTCCTATTAAGACGAATATCACCATTTTCAATGAATGCTTTATCTTGCATGTCCCTGTCCCTGCCGCAAGACAGGCTAGAGACTGGGTCTTTGTGTTCACAACTATGACCACAGCACCTGACTGGGTGCCAGGCACACAATAGGTGTGCAGTAAATAACTGATAGAAATTAATCCACTGAGAGGCTGGAGAGATGACTCAGCAAGTAAAGTGTAAGCAGGAAGACTTGGGCTCCACCTCCAGAACTCGAGCAAAACATGGTGGTGCATGCTTGTAATCCCAGGGCTGAGGAGCTGAGGACAATCGGATCCTTGGGGTTTACTGGCTAGCCAGTGCAGCCAACTCAGTGAGCTCCAGGCTGTGCCCCAAAGCAAAGTAGATGGGCTCCTGAGGGATGACGTAAGGTTCATCTTTGACCTCCAAACACATAGATTCTCACATGCACAGGCACAAGAAAGTTATCACTTGATAACTGATTCAGCAGAAAATGAGGACAATGCAGGGGAGGGGAGAAAAGGGGAGAAGGCAGGAAAGCGAGACGCAGTGATGTCCACCTTTACTCCCAGCACTTGGGGAAGCAGAGGCAGCCTGATCTACACAGAGTGTGACAGGCTAGCCAAGGCAGCACAGTGAGAGGCCATTAGAAATAAACAAATAAAAAGAGGGTAGTAGGTTGAGGTTAGTTCTTCTTATGGTTTGAAATTAAAATGACCCCCACAGGCCCGTGTTTTGAACACTCTACCCCCCACCAAGCTTGTGATGTTGTTTTGAAGTGTGGCTCTGGAAACTCTCTCTGCTTCCTGCTTGGTGTGACTAGGCCCAGCCTCGCACACCCACCGCCTTCCTTCCACCGAGGCTGAAACTTCTCTCCCTTGAGAGCTGGCTTCTGTAAAGCATTTTGTCACAGTGATATGGAGAATAACAGAAAGCCCTTTTCTGGGAGTCCCTCATCTTGACTCCACAATACAACAGACCCATGCTCTGGCATTTTCTTGTACCCAGGACTTTAATCAAGATGAGCCCCCAGGCGGTGTGATTCTTCACACTGTCACTACTGTTCCTGCTGAAAAGCCAGGTGCATTGCTTGGCGCCTCCAATGGCATCCCGCACACAGCCAGTGTGTCCTCGGTCATCACTGCAGGAGCCCTGAGTAGTGCTTCCAGGATTCAGGGTACACTGTGCTGTCTTCCACACTGTCTCATCAGTAATTATGTGAGAGAATAAGACCGGTGGAGATGGGACACCACGGCTAATGCCAGGAGCAGCGTGTTCTGCAGGAACATCAGAACCTAAGCCCAGACCCTGGCTCCAGTTCTGCTCATGACTTGCCCTGAGACACTGACTGACCAGCATATCCCACTATCGACTAAATTTCCCTTCCCGTAAACTGGAGAATAGAGCCCTCTAGTCCCTGTCTTCTTAGGCTGCTGCAAAGAGATAAGGTTGAGAAGGCAGCTACCTAAGCAACGGAGGCTGAATATTCATGTTGGGAGCGCCTAGGGAGACCTCAGAAGCTGGCTGCAGCTCATCCGGCCACTTCTGCACCTTGCAGTTTCTAGACTCTACCCCACTTGTCTCTCCTTCTCCCTTAAAACCCCTCTGTGGCCAGAGAGGATGAAAGAGACACAGCTCTGTCTGTTCCCTCCTACAGGCAGTGGTCATAAATCCTGCTGCAATTAAACCCAGGCTGGTAACAAGCTCTAGGCACAGAACAGGAGAACACTCCTGTGCTTTCCACTCTGCCAATCACAACCTGATGACTGACTCGCCCTGTGTTTGATGCACCCAGGAGTTCCCTGTCTTCCTCCTGCTCCCATATGGAGTTCACCAGCCAGGCTCTGGGGGCAGGATCAGCAGTGTCTCCCCACAGAGCATTGCTGACCAAATCTGCAGGGCCCACAACACTGGAAGCAGGTGACAGTTAGCAAACTGATTCAACAGCACACTGAACAGATAGTCCCTTCTTTCTGAGAGCCCCTCGTCTTTACTCTGGGGTGCAAAAGATTCAGTCAAGGGACCTCTCCTTCCTCTAGACACAGCATCCAAGTGCAATACTGATGGAATCATGTAAAGACTTGCATTTGGGTTCAAAAGATCAATAGTAGACTTATAAATAGAGGATTCACGGCTATTAACGGAGAAAGAAAATGTCTGAATGGGCTGTGTTTGTTCATGTGATTTTAGAACCATAAGCTTAATCTGAGCCAAGTGACAGACTGTCCTATTATAAGTGACGGGCTGAGGCAAGCTCAGTGGGAAAAGTACTTGTAACACAAGTATGAGGAGCAGAGTTCTGATCTCCAGAGTCCATATAAAGCAGGATACAGGAGAGCGCATCTGTGATCCCAGTAGTCTGACAGTGCAATGGCAGGTGGAGGCAGAAGCGTTCCCAGAAGCGCTGAGGGTCAGCCAGCCAGACACACACAGTAGTGAATAGCAAGAACTCTGCCTAAAACTCAGAGGAAGAAGACGTACACCCGAGGTTGTCTCCTGACCTCTATAAATGACCTCTAGCCATGATGCTCACACACACACACACACACACACACACACACACACACACACCATATATAAAGATGGGGGCTGGGAATGAAACTTTGGGCTGTGTTAACAGTAGAAGAGTATTTACAAAGGACGGGACTGTTTCTCTAATTTCAACCCCAGTCAGACTAATGTAGAACACTATGACTAGGTGGTCAGCCCTTGCAGAAGGACTGTGACAAGCTGGGAAAGCACAGGATCTAAGCTGGTGACACAGAGAAATCAAGCTGTATGAGAAGTGAGGGGAGAAACAGAAGATGCCCAACCTTAGGAAGAGAATCGTGCAACTTCCCCTAGCTTCAGGTTTTCAGTGCATGTGTGTTGGGGGTGGGGAGAGTTGTCAGAAGAGTGATGAGGTCACTTTGCAGATTCAAGAAGGCCAAGCTAGGCCAGCAGAAGGAAAATTGATGGACAGTCAGCCTGCCATGAGCTCCCTGATTTTGGCAAGGTCTGAGCAGAGGGTGAAGTTAGGGGTGAAGATGGTGGTGTCTTTGGCCTCCATCACACTGTACCTTCAAAGCCCAGAGCACTGCATTTAGATGAGACTCTCCTGACGGGCTGCAGCTGACTCAAGCTCATGCTGCCTGGCTCAGAAACTCAACTTCCTGAGGCCAGCAGGCCTGGTCCCTTGTCCCTCTTAAATCCTGCCTCTGCTCTCATTTCCTGCCCTTTTGCCCCCTCACAGCCTGGCCTCTCCTAAGCATCCCACATGGCTAGATGGCACTCTGCCATCACCACTGTTTCTTCTGAGAAGCCTTCTACCAAACAGTCTCCCTCAGCGCCATACCTTTTCAATACTGGGGTGCTTACCTTCCTTTACAGCTGCTGCTTGTAACACATCTGTTCAATTTCCCTGCTGAACCTAGGCTTGGAGGAGGCAGCAGGCTTTCTCTGCTTTGCCCATGATTTTGTCCGGAGGAGCTTGGGAAGTACACAGCACAGCACAGCACATGACATAGGAAGGAGACATGTAGAACTCCGTTGTGGACACGCTGGCTTCTAAATGTTTTCAGACAACAGCACTGGGGAACTACTAAGCATGTGTCATTCTTTACAGGACATGCCTCCTGCCTCCTCCAGGCTGCAGACCAGTGTTAAAGTTTTTCTGTCCTGCCCTCAGAATCCAGGGGAACTAGCCCCTTCCCTACAAAGGCCTTCTACAGTTTTCAGGTGCAGCAGCCATGCCTCTGCAGCCATGGACAGGAGACAAAGTTTTCTCTGAAAAATTTGGAGGCCCTACCTGTTTGATAGGATTTTGCCAGGTGCTAAGAGATAAGCATAAATAACCATGGAGGCCCTTTCTCACCTGAGGACCTCTGTCCTCCTGAATCTGGGCTATCCTGAGAGATGTCCCTCGAAAGGATAGTGCTCAGCAATGCTGCCAAAGAGACTCAGCCATGCACTCAGGCACAGTCACGGGAGCTTCTTCTGGCCCTGACTTGTTGAGCCCAGGGAGATGGGACCCGAGGAGCTCATAGCCTCTGATCCATTCTTGAAGGACTCATTATACTCCCTGCCATCTACGGAACACAGTTGCCCTTAAAATGAACATTTGACAACTCGCTTTGTTTACCCTCTGCCTCTATTGCTACTATTAATATTTAATGTCTCTCGAGGAAAGCATGCTTTCCCAACACACCAAGTCCTGGTGCCGTATTAGTCAGTGTCTGGCCTGACACTTGATGCCCTCCTGCAGCTCAGTGTGGCCTGGAAGGGAGAGCAAGGCCCCTCATGTGCCCTCCTCCCCAACCCAAAGAGGCAGCTAGGCAGGGCGGGGCGCTGAGTGCCTGAGTTCTGCACAGCCCTCCAGGGCACGCCAATCCTGGTGTGTGCTGAGGCCTCCCAGTTTATGTATTTATCCACTTCCTTACTCTGTGCCTCTGGAAGAGGCCTCCAGGCACACAAACCAACTTTAAATAATAGAAACCATTAATGCCTAAAGTAGCAAAGCAAAACCGTCCACCCTGCCTCTCCCGGTGGCAAAGCAAGCTGAGGAAGGAGTGTGAGTAGGCAAGGCTCATGGTTAAGCCTCTGTGCCACTGAGGGCAATCCAGTGGTAACCTTTTGTCCTCAGAGAAAGAGCTCAAGCTGTATGACACTCGCCCAGGGCAACTGCCCTGAGCATTTAAATCCATGCAGAAAGGCTCTACGGTGAGTGACAGTGCTCAGGAGAGAGGGGCCAATCTGTCCACAGAGAAGGTCAAACTCAGCTACTCAGGTCCCAGGTGAGGATGAGGGAGAGAGACCAGGGGACCCACAGACACTCAGCTCTTGCCGTTGGTGACTCCTGTGGTCTCAGCCACCTCTTCCTCCCTTCGAGTGCTTCAGTCCAACTCAGTTTTCTCATCTGGCACACAACAGCATCATTCAATTTGAGAGCTGGAAGAGGCCCCAGAAACTATCTGGTCCAATCTCCTCACTTACTGACAACATCTGTCTTACCTATTTCTCCAACTTCTTATAAGGATTAATTGGAATACAGGAAATCCATATTTGTAGATTCAGGATTTAAGATGTGACATGAGCTCGATCACTCCATTTGGCTTCTCCCTGATCTCTTCTCAGCTGAGACACAGAAGCCCTTCAAAAGCCAAGGTATCCAGTTCTTATTATTGACCATGATGCTTTCCGTGCCTGGGGGAGCTTCTCCCTTCCCAAAGACCCTCATCTGCCTTAGGCACTAGATCTCAGGAGGCACTCAGCGGGACACGTACGTGACAGATGGGAATACAGAGTCAGAGGGGCACACAGACAGCTGATGTTGGTTGCTTCATCCTACATTTCTGGGTTCCTCCTGCATAGTCTACCCTGTTTTCTGAGACAGGCCCTCTCATTGGTCTGGAGCTCACTAATTAGGCTATGTTGGCCAGCAATGCACAGAGATCCTCCCCACCTCCACCTCCTGATCTCTGGGATTATGGGTGCACCATGCCCAGGTTTTTCACAGGAGCTCTGGGGGTGGGGGTGGAACTCAGGTCTCCATGCTTGGAGAGCAAGCAGGTTACCAACCAAGCCGTCTCCCCAGCCCATACTCTACTTGGTAAAGAAAAACTGAGGCTTGCTTTGCATAATCAGAAAACTGCAAAGAAAGGAGCTTTGGGAAATGGGTGAACAGCTGTCCAAAGCATTCTGTGTATGCAACAAATACTTCTAGAACTGTCTATTTGCAGGGATAGTCAGAGGGGTCATGTAAAACTAAAGTGTGGTTGTTATCAAAATCTCACACTGCCAAACCAGATGGCATCAAAATCCCAGGGCTCCTTTCCAAATGACCTTTTGTTTTCTATAAGCTACTCAGCATTTGCAGAGAATCCCTTAGAAAGAAAATCCCAAATCTTGGAAGAAGATGAGAAGAGTTGGAGGAAATGAATCCAACCACTACTATAACCTACACACACACATACACATTTCTTTTTTTTTTCCAGAACATAAAGTTTAGTGCAAGAATTGCTGGAAACAATTATCTCCTTGCTGGCTAATACCTTGTCTTCTTTATCCTCATCTCCAGCATCAAATACAGCCAATGCTATAAAGGAAGTGCTCCAGAGAGACAAAGGGAAGTGTGGTCCATGGAGTGAGATCTCAGCTTCAAACTCCACGGTGCTTGTTAAAATTCAGGGAACCGACTCAGACATTGGGGACTCCGTCAGCCTGAAGTCTGCATGTTTAATAAGACATCTAGGTAAGCTGCTGAAGAGGTGACCCTTGGGCCTCCCTTTGAAAATGGTGGCTTAGGAGGGATTGAATCCCCAAGCTGGTGGGCTCTCCAGAGGGCTATTTATATACCTCCTGTCCACACAGTCTGTCCCCAAGCTCTCCATTTTTTTTATATGACCACAGGCCAGAACAGGTAAAGGTGACAACCTAGAGTTTTCTCAGGCTCTCAGCTGTTAGCAAGGAGTCAGCTGGCTTGCAGGAGTCCCACAGGTGAACAGTGGGGAGGTAGGTGGGAGAAGAGCATCTGTGGACAGCAGTCTCTGTCCCCAGCAGCAGGCACCAGCAAAGGAAAGGCTGCCGCAAAAAAAAAAAAAAAAAAAAAAGGCAGCGGAACTCAGAGGACTGCTTTCAGCCCCACACAGCTGAGGACAATTAACCTTTAGCTGGGCAGCTTCATTACCACAACAAGCAGCTGCCTCCGGACCTGCTTGTGTTCCCTTCAGGAGCACCATACTGAGGGCTTCTTCCTGATGTGGCCCTGGAGACTCAAATCGAAAACAATGCACACCAGCCAGCCTACCGGCTGCCAGACCAACGCCTCTAAGTCCTGTGTGTATCCTGTCTCTGACAGGCTGGCCAGGAAATAGATCTTTCTGCACCATTCCCTCCCCAATGAGAATTCTTCATCACTGGGATGAGGTCTGGAGCTGAACTAAGGGTGGGAAGAGGAGACTCAACAAACACAACTCCATCTGGGGCTTCTTGCACAAAGGCTCCCTTACATACATATGTCAAGGTAGCAAATCAAAAGCCTGGCTGCCTCCCCACACCCAGAGCAGAAACAAATCAAGTAGCCCAGGTTAGGATCCTTCCCTGTGCCTGCAGGAAAATCCGTTCATCACCATCTCATCAGTGTACCACTGTCTACTCAAAAATACGTAGATAGATAGATAGATAGATAGATAGATAGATAGATAGATAGATAGATAGATAAAATCACTTAGGGGTCAGTGCACGGAGATATTCAAATATAGCCACTCTTCTACATTGGCTGCATTTTCTCCAAAATAACCACAATGCCATCTCTCAGACCTATGGTCTTCTTATGGTGTGACTTTTTATGGCCTGCACTGGTCACTAATAGGTTGGGTCTGTGGTTCCTCCTTGTAAATCTAGCAGAGAGCTGCAAATGTTGCCAGATACAAACTCTTGAGCTAACTTAACACATCATGAGATTTATTCTGAAACCTGACTGTGGTATTCGAGCGTGAGCTCTGTGGATGGCAACGTGGTGCTGTAATGTCAAAGGGCTTGCTGTACCGGGCTGGGGAGATAACTGAACCAATAAAGGGCTTGCCTCACAAACATTCTGAATTTGGATTCCCGGAGCCACATAAAAATTCTGGATACGGGGAATGTGCTTATAATCCCAACACTAGGGAGGTGGAGACAGGCAGATCTCTGGAGCTCACTAACCAGCCAGCCAAGCCTAATGAGTGAGCTCCGGGCCCATGAGAGCTCAAGGGAGATGGATGGTTTCCCTGACGATGACGTCTGAGGTTGTCCTCTGTCATACATGTACCTGCACACACACCAACACACACACATATATACATAGATATAAATAATAAAAGCAATTAATTGTATAAAAAATAAGGCTGGACATTCTTGATCTAGATTATCCTATCTGACTTCTGCTAGCTCAATCCTAACAGGCAAGGCAGCATTCTGATGGGTCATTTGAGTTCCTCTAGCTCAGCCTGGAACCTGCCACAAAGCCACACGAAGAATGTCACAGGCCCTGGTTCCAGCAGAGACGCCATCTCATAGCCACCATTTTTGCCAGTGGTACAAGTGGGCTGTCCTGAAGGAGCTCTTCCAGCCATTCCCACCTGCTGCTCCATGGATGCAGCATAGATGAGCCTATGGCCTTCCCTGCTGAACCTCAACAAACCGAAGATTGTGAACTAAAGCATTGGCGACTGTGGTGTTAAGCCATGACATTTTGGGATGCACTGTTACTCTGTCAGAGACAGCTAAGTTGGTTATGCACTGGAGGTCACCTCACATCTGTCAGCCTGCCACCAAAAGGAGGCTCTCAACGAGAGAAAAAGGAAAAAGTGCGGATCCCCCTGGGGACATGATCCCAGCAGAATCTCCACATTGGCCAGTACTTCCTCTAGCTTTCTCTCCAGCAGAATGGCTGTGCTTGCAGGCTCTTGGCCAGGGCAGCGGGTTTCAGGCAAATATGGCAGGCTCAGACCTTCCTTGTGGTTCTGGCTCTCAGGGCATGAAGTCTAACTCATGTACCAAGAACCCTTCCATCATCCCCTAAGGGCTCCTCTGATCCCCCTTTCCCTCCCTGTCTCCAGGTCTCTGCAAATGGACCTCACTCTGCAGGACCCCTCTGAGAGCCCTTTCCTGGCAGCTCACCATAGCCTGGTGGCTCAGTGCTGATGACGACAAAAGGCTCTGCAGGGCTGTCCCCAGGAGCACACAGGTGCTCTAGGATCTTTGCCAGAGTCAGAGCAGATCAGTAGATGCAGATCCCTTTCATGAGACCTGTCACTGTCAGATGACAGCACTGTGATGCAGATGTCAACACCTGCTACAACATGGTGATAGCAACAAAGAACAGTATTGAAGGGAGACAAGGCCACCCAGGAGCATGTGCCTACAGCCAGAGACCTGAAAACTGGAGACTGGCAGGGCTAGTAGGGACTGAGAAAGTGGGGGCTCTTTGCCACCCCTACCTACAACTTCCCAGGCTTTCTGAAACTGTGTGGAACAAGTAGCCTATGTGTCCTACGTGACAAGGACCACACACAGCAGGTTGAGCAGTCCGTGGGATGGGATTCAACCATGCGCCTTTAGGGGATGGTCTACAAATGGAAAACTCAGAACATACCACACATCAACACTGTAGCTGTCCAGTATGTTCCCCTGTGTGGCTTCTCTACAAGCTCCATGTGAGGCCTTCCTGGCCTGAAGAAAAAGATGGACTAAGGGCAGGTCTGAGAAGCGGTTCCCTACACTATATGTCTACACCCACAGGTATGTATTCCCATGCGAGCCAACTAACTCATCATGATGAAAGAAGTGTAGGAGCCTGGAATGAGAGTGATGGACACAATGTTGAGGCTATTCAGCCAGCAGATACGAACTGGGGCCAAATGTTGACCAGAGGGGACATTGTCTCTGCACAGGGCAGCCAGAGGAATATAATGATAGTAAAAAACACATCACTAAGAAGAACTCAAGGTCAGTCTCTAACAGAATGCCCTGCTGGTTGCAAGAGCATACATAGACACACTCACACACATCCATCCATCCATCCATACATACATACATACATACGTGCATGCATGAGTGTACCCTTACATACATATATTTATTTTGTGTGATATTGTTACATGGCATAGTCATTTACAAGGTTCATTTTCTAGAACCAACCACACAATCAAGTTACCAAAAAATACAGGCAAAAAAAAAAAATCTCATAATGTTTTCAGAGAGTTTATGATCTTGTGTTGGGCTGCATTTATTCTAATCATGGGCTACCTGTAACTCAACCCATGGGCCATGTATTGGACACCTTGGCTCAGAGTCCTTGGCACATTCTGAATTATAGGACGGACAACAAGACTCGTGCAGACAGTGGAAAAGGCTCCTGTGTCTCCTCTGAGCAGATACCAAGTGAACTTGTTGGTGGCTAGTGAGCATCCATGGGACCAAGGGAAACTTAAGGAAGACTAGCTGTTGGGGAAGAGTCCTCTGGGATTGGGAGAGGAGGGTGTCTTGCAGGCCTCACTGTGGCAAAGATGGACGGCAAATAGAAGCCTGAGATGTTCCAGTAAAAGCGGAGGCCTTCAGTGAAAACTGAGTGAGTAGTGTGAGTTGTCTTTTGGCACTGAGTTTAACAAAGTTCAGACTATGTATATTATTGTGGCTGTTCTGGTTAATGATATGTAAACATGTTTTGTTATAATTCCAAGTTGGAGATTTTTAGTTTGTGCACACCTGTTAAGTATCTGGTGTGGAACGTGGTCTTTGCCAGCTGGAATTAGTTGAATTCTGAGGACTTTGAGGGGTACAAATGTGACAGCCCAGAGAAAGAAGGGGCAGCTCCTTGGAGGAGGACTGCTTGCTGCTGGTTCGTCCTGCTGCTGTGTTTGCTGTTTGCTGATTACCTGAACTTCTGGATTTCCTGAGGACTGATATTGGTATTGCCCCCCCCCTCAAAGAATCCTATGACCCTACCCAGCAGGAAGTAGAAAGAGAACTCCAGCTCTTGTCTTCACTAACCTTCTTTCTCTCCTACCCAGGGTCGGAGGGCTGGAAGTGTTTAAGAACCCCCAATAAAGTAGGTTTGTTAAATATTCTAAGCCTACAGGTGACGCCCAGCCATGGCTTAGGCACAATGGATAACTTTGCTTCTAATGTAATGCAGGCATCCTCAGGTTTTGATGGGTTGGCAATGTGGTTTAAGGAATTTGGCAAAACACCAGCTACTGCTGCTGGGTGATCTACTGTCTTGCTCCCACAGGGGCTTTTCTGGTTTTGCTTTATAGTCTTCATATATTCCGTTTTTAAAAAAGATTGGGGAGAAGCTAAAAACTCAGGAAGTTCGCTCAATTCACTGGTGTTAGAAAGAATTGCAGAGTTGGTGGTGCACCTAGAGAGTTTTTGGGTAGACGCTGAAGTGCTTGGAAAACAAAAATCGTCATTGATAAAGGGGGCATACCTGGTAACTAAGAGGCGGAACTCTCCACCATTGCTGCCCAGCCCTGCTCAGAGCACTTTCAGTGTCGAGTTCCCACAGCCTCTGGGCAGGCTGGGGAGCAGGGAGGAGCAGAGGGCTGTACGGGCCAAAAAGGTTAAAAGCAAAAGGCCTATTTCAAGAAAACAGGTTAATCTTGAGCAAACGGATCTACCAGAGGAGCAACCGCACATTAACGTAGTAACACCGCTAGTTTTCTCAGTAGCCACCAAAAGTTTTAGATATCAGGGCAGCCCCAGAGCTTAAGTGGCCAGGGCGTTAACTCCGAGAAATACAGTACGTTCTGCCAGAGAAGTGAAGGAGCCCTTTCCGGCAGCCCGGGTTCTCCGAAACAACATCTGGGTAACTTCTGACCATTAGGAAACTAGCTTGAGGCTCAAAAGCAAAAAGTATGAGTCGACCCAGAGAAGAGGAGCCGAAAGTCATAAGGTTATAAAAAAATTACTGATCCTTGATTATCTTCTTAAGCAACAGCAAGTTTCGTTTGTATTTTTTTTAAAGCCAGTTTTTGTTTGTGTTTTGTTTTTTAAACAGAAAGTGAGAAAATGTTGTGAATATAAACATGTTTTTGGTTTAATCCCAGGTGTGGGATGTGGGGCTGATTCAGATGGTCCACAAGCAGCAAACTATTTGCCTCATGCGAGCTCTGAGAGAAGCTCTTTGACAGCTGCAGATAGTTTAAATCTGAGGACTCGGGAGAGAGAATAAACGCCAGAGCTCAGAGAGTGAGGATCTTGGAGAAAGAGCAAGGCTGCTCCTGGTTACCGTTTTGAGACAAGAAGTTGGAGATCTCCTGAAACAAGGACTGGACCAGCTCCAAGGAGCCCGAGGAGCCTAACCTGCAGGAAGCAGCTAAGAGAACTGTGCCCCCTCTCCCACTAACCCTTTCTCTCTCCTGCCTGGTGTTGGGGTGTTGGAAGGGATTCGGGTGGAGTAGAGAAAAAGAGATATTAAAAACATAAATAAAAGGTTTAAAGACTAACGCCAACAGTATACAGTGACTTTCAAGTTTTCAAGGGCCATGCCCCACCCACACAGCAAAATGCGTCACATCATGAACCAGGATGCCCATTCTGTAGGTATATATAAAATCCGACAAACACCTTACTGTCTATGACTCGACTCTATTCTACTTTCCCCACACACACACATTTTCTAAAACTACTGGTTGTGACCCCAAACTGAATTCCACAACACTAATGGGTCTTGGCTTGTAGGATGAAAAATGCTGTTGTAGAAGGAGTCTACGGGCCACAGGACAAATCATGCTATCTGTCTGATAGTGGTGTTGTATTATGGTATATGTCCATGTGGGCATGTGCACATATGTGCATGCAAGTGGAGGCCAGAGGTTGATGTTAGGTATTTTCCTTAGTCACTCTCCACCTTCATCTTTTGAGACGGAGTCTTTCACTCCATTTGGAGGTCGCTGCTGGCCAGTAAGCTCCAGGGATCAGTCTAGCTCCGCCTTCTCAGCCAGCGCTAGGATTACAGTGAACATCACTATACCCAGCTCTTTTATTTGTGTGCTGGAGTCAGAGCCTCACACTCTCAAAGCACGCACTTTCCCAACCGTCCTCCTCTGGTTGGTTGACTGATCTTTTGATTGACCTGTGTGTGTACACGAACAGGGAAGGGGAGTGTCACACGGTGGTGTTTGTGTGAAGGCCAGAGGACAATACGCAGCAGTCAGTTCTCTACTGCCATGTGAGTCCCAGCATGGAGTTCCGGTCACCAGGTTTGTCAGCCTCTTCCTGCCGAGTCACCTCATCTGCCCCATGGAGCTTTTTAGAAACATTATTTTTTAATTTTTGTGATTTCATAATGTGTGTTTACATTTCCACACCGAATCTGCAGCATACAGTGCATACAGTCATGTTGTGTGGCCACCGCCTCTCTCTCTCTCTCTCTCTCTCTCTCTCTCCAACTTTCAATCATCTCAGAAGAATACCCATGCCCTTCAGGCGACCACTCCCCATCCCCTCTCTCTCCACCCCTGGCAACCGCCAACCTCTGCCCTCTCACTAGGATTTGCCTGTTCCGCGTGTTTCAGACAGAGGAGTCACGTGCTGTGCGTACCTTTGCGGTTTCCCTTGTGTAACGTATTTTTGAGGCTCACCCAAGTTCTAGCCTCGGTCAGTGCTGCTCCATTTTATACCTAAATAATATTTTATTCTATGGAGCGGCTGCACCTGCTTCTGAACTCATCTGTTGACCGACACTTGGGGTTTCCCCTCGTGCTTTGCTGGTTCTGGATAATGCCACTTTAAACGCTCGTATATGGACAGCTGGTTTTGCTTCTCTTAGAGAATAAGGAATAGAATCACTGCTCCATATGGTAATTACGTGTTTAGCTTTTTGGAGGAGTTAGCAAGTCACTTTTCACAGTGGCTGCACCATTTTACCTTCCCACCAGTAAAAGAATAAAATCCCCGCTTTTACACACCCTTCCTAACACCTGCTATTTTGCTGGGTATTTTTAATTTTAGTCTCTACTCTTTCTTCACAGGCGATCATCCTGGTGAGCATAAAGTGGTTATCTCATTACAGTTTTGATTTGCATTTCCTTAAGGATCAATGAAATTGAACATTTTCTCGGGTGTTCCTTGGCCATTTGGCTATCTTATTTAGAGAAATGTCTATTCAAATCTACATCCTGTTATAATTGGAGTGTTTAGCTTTAGGTAGTTGAGTTGCATGAGCTCTTTACATATTCTGATTCTCAAAGCCTTATCAAATATATGATTGCAAATATTTTCTTCCATTCTATGTTTTCTTTACACTTCCTGGATAATGGCTTTTGCTACACGGAGGTTTTAAGTTATTGGGAAGTCTCTTGACTTTCGCTTTGGTGACCTTGCTTTAGGCAAAACAAAACAAAACAAAAGGGGTTTTTAAAAATAAATAAATAAATAAATCTTAGAATTCACTAGTGTGTTTGATCTGCAGTGCACTCCAAAGGCCCACATGCTAAATGGATAGTCCTAAGTTTGGTGCTATTGGGAGGCAGAAGAGATGAGCTGGTGCCTGCCAGGAAGGCTGCAGGCCACCAAGGATGTGCCTGCAAGAGAGCATGCCTAAAAGCAATGAGTCTGCCAGATACGTGGGTTGAAGTAAACCTTTCCTCTTCATAAGGTGATTAAGTATTCGTTACAGTAACTAAAAGCTGACAGTCACCTTTCACCTTTATTGCAACTTGCCTAGACTAGAACCACTTAGCAAACACGCTTCTGGGCAAGTCTATGACAGTTTGCAGAGAGGTTTAACTGAGGAAGGAAGATCCACCTTGAATAGAAGAGGCATCATGCTACGAGCTGGGATCCCAGAGTTGAAGAAAAGGTTGAGCACCAGTTTCCAGGTCCCTGCTTCCTGAAAGGAGACACAATGTAACAACTGCTCTGGCGGCCACACCTTCCCTCAGTGAGAGCTATCCCCACAGACCCTGAACCGAAGGAGCCCTTCAGCTGCTTTCCTGAGGGATTCTGTCACAAGAAGAAAAGCCATGAACACCTTGACTAACACAACAGCCATTCATGAGGATTTGACCCATCTCTACTCACAGCTGTACAATTTTAAATGTTATGTTAGGGTTTTTCATCCAGTTGAGCTGATTTTTATACACGAAATGACATTATATAGAACACACACATATAAATTCTGAAAAATCAACATAAGATTACAAGAGCTAATAAGCAAAATCAGCAAAGCTGTAGGGTATAACACACACATACACAAAAAAATGTTGGCTTTCTAGATGCTGGCAATGAACGATCTGAGAAGAAAATTAAGAAAGCATGTCCACTTATCACAGCATTTAAAAAATTAGTAAGAAATTAAAGCAAAAAGGTAAAACACACTCTAAATACCTCTCACCCCTCAAGCATACATGTATGTGTACACACATGTACATACACAAAACTTGTAACTAAAAATGAAAATGATAAATCTGATGCCCTAATTTATATAGAACTGAAAGGGACCCTGAATAGGCAGAAAGAAAGGAAGGGAGGAAGGAAGAAAAAGAGAAAGAAGAAAAGTTGAATAACTCGCACTTTTCATTTAGAAACTAATCACAAAACTACAGTAACAAAACTGCATGGCCACTGGCAAGCAGGCTGACAAGCAGATCAATACTACAGACTTGCGAGTTCAGGGTCTGTAGTCACATGATTTTCACAAGCACGCCAGGAAGCTGAATACAATGGGGAAAGGAAAATCTCTGCCACAGTGGTGTCAAGATGGCTAAAGAGATGTGCTTATCCTCTGCTGGAACACAGCCCTGCTGGGTAGTTTGTGTGCTCCCAGGAGCTGCGTCTGAGCTACCACGACTTAAGGGAAGCAAGCACCATGGAGACAGTTGGATCTGTAGATCTAAACGGTCTACTCTGGTCCTTTACAAAAACAAAGCTGCAGATTCCTGTTCAAAACAATCTTGTTTCATGTGTTCATACGTGAACATTCTTTTAACCAAAAAAAAAAAATACCCTAAACCACACACCTGCCCCATACACTTGCCCCACACCACACACCTGCCCCATACCACATACCTGCCCCACACCACACACTTGTCACATACTATACACCTGCCCCATTCTGTACACCTGCATACACTGCTTCATAATACCATCCCCATACCATGCACCTCCCCATACCACACACCTGCCCTATATTACACACTTGGCACACACCATGCACTGCCCTACACACACCAGTGAATGAATGAAAGGGTCTTTTCTTCCAGCTAGAAGGTGAAACAGAACAGCTCTGCAATTTCGAGAACTCGGATGCCCCCTGGGAAAAAGCAGTAAGATTGTCTTTAAAGTACCAGCAGCCTTCTTCCCTGAGCTAGAGACCATGACTCCTTTAAGCTTGGGTACCCACAAATGCTCATTGGTGGCCCTGGGTCAGATCTCACTCCACCACGTCTCCTGACCTGGGGATGGAGGTATCCAACAAACAATAAATCTAATACATTCCCAAGAATCTGCCATATTTAGGACACTTAGAGGACCACAGTCCAGAGCAGATTAAGCCAAGGGCTCATCCTCAGAAGAGATACATGGAATACTATCGTGTAATGAACATCCACGGCTGTGCAAAGATGTCTACAGTCTTATCCAATTCTCATGAGAACACAAAAGTACAGCCATCACACTTGATAGGTGAACAAATTGGGCCTCAAACAGCTTTGCATTTTGCTCTTGGATACGGACCTAGTGTGGGCAGAAACTCCGAATCCTGAACAGAGACTGTGTGATTCTAAGTTCAGCCATTCAGTTACTAAACAGCCTTTTATCCAAGTCCCATAGCTAGAGAATTCTGAGCCTCATTCCAGAGCCTGGTGTTACAAGAACAATCTTTTACACCACCTCATCCCATCCCCACCAGGAATAAGAAATAGAACGTGCCATCATTCACCTGCAGGAAGGAGACAGGACACAGACATCACTGAAATACTGACAATAATAGGAAATATGTTCCTAGTCTACAGGAAGTTTATAATAACAGTATTTCTGAGGGTTTGAAGTGCTTAGGGAAAACATCCCAAAGGAAATAGACAAGTAGCTGAATTTATAGGTAGTCACTGAGTCTAGGTTCCCTCTCCTCTACCCTCTCACTCTGCCACTGGGCTGAAAATAGAGGGGGAATGTATCAGTCATGTTACAGAACTTGAAAACTAGCCAATAAAGACCAGAGTTTAAGGAGGGAGTCTAGCCTCTAACTCTGCTCTCCAAAGACTCATCAGCTCAAGCGAACCCATCTTCCTCTGGAACATTCCACAACCTTCTTGAGGAGCAGAGGGAAGGCTGGAAGAGCCAGGTTCCAATTCAGAAGACTTGGTCTGAAACAGATTTGACTGTCTAGAATTAATTGCACTGTCTTCAGAGTTGGCCACTGGGCACAGCTGACTTTTTAAAGGCAAAATATAGTTTAAAAAGTCAGCTAGGATGCTCATGGATTGGTAGGATTAACATAGTGAAAATGACCATATTGCCAAAAGCAATCTACAGATTCAATGCAATCCCCATCAAAATACCTTCACAATTCTTCATAGACCTCGAAA
>CM053747.1:33142710-33208281 GCA_028658305.1 Pachyuromys duprasi
TGTTCCCCTTACTAGGGTACCCACTTGGATACTGAGCTGTTTTTTAATGGGGTTTGCAAATAATGAAAGGCTCTTGGCACATTGAGAAACTCACATTACACCAATGAGGGCAGAGCTTGGTGAGAAAAGCATCAAGAGCTGCAGATGGAAGAGGTCAAAGCCAGACAGAGCCACATACTAAGTACACAGTGTGCCAGCTGTCCAGGAATTCGCCTCTGGGCTCTGTCAGCACCCTGCTCCTCGGGTGGGGTGAAACTTGTGCCTCTTGGCCTCTGGTTGACACCATCTTGAGTCTGAGGAAGCAGCAAAGAAAACCCTCTCCTCCACCAGTCAGTCAGGGCTACCAAGGTGACACCATTTCTCACCAGCCAGGGCTCTGAGACACCATCATTTGCATTTCAATTTGACTTCTTTTAGATGGGTTCCAGCCAAAGCTTGGAAAGGACTCCCTTCTTGAGACCTCACCAGCCCTGTTTTCCTTCTCCCTCCCTCTTTCTAGCCCTGTAGAGGGCTGTTTCTTCCTTGATGCCCTGCTCCTTCAGGCGGAGAAAAGTCATCCTTAACAGCAGCTTTATTGCCCGGTGATATTAACACAATGAAGGAAATCATTGCTAATTTTTATGAATTATCTCATCATCTGCAACTAATTAACAGCTGCTGAAAGAGCAGGCATTTGGCTTCCCCTCTGAGAGCCTCCACCTCCAGCAAAGCGCGGAGAGTCCTACCCTCACCATCAAGGAGGACTTCTCTCCTCTCTCCCCAGCGGCTTCCATCTGTAATCAGGCCTGCCTATCCCCAGCCTGAGGAGGCAGCCTTGAGCTGACCCCACACTCAGAGACGATGGGCTGCCTATGACTGGGATGATTTAGGTTAGCTGGAAACTTTATTAAAATCCAATCAAAGTGGGCCGCCACTGCTCTCTGTCCTCATTACCCTCCCTCTCCCAACCCAGGCCTTGGCCTCTGGGCTCTTTGAATGTGTCTATAAAACTGAGACAAGCCAACAGCAACATGGCACTTCATCGGGGGATCTCTCAGACCCAGGTGGGCGGTAACTACATAGAGGGGCAAAGGGAAATGACAGAGAGGAGAGAACACAGCAGCACAAGAGATAACATGGAGGCAGGAAACACGCCTGCCGCAGTCTCAAGACAGGAACATCTGAGACCCACCAGGGGTGGGGAAGACCACAGCTAGAAAATACTGAAGCCTGGAACATGGGAAGGTCGGGGGTGGGCAGCAGGAGCTGAGCCACCAGCTCACTGCATCTGGGGCTTTCGTCCTCCTGTACTCCTCCCCAAGCTCTTCTGACACGGGTCCCTGCCTGGCTCCTTCCTCTACCTCCACTCCCCTCTTCCTCCCCCTGGCTTCCTTTCTGTGATTTATTCTACTATCCAAGGATCCTCCTTTCAAGTCCCCTTTCATCTAGCCAAGCCCCAGGTGGCTACTGCCTGGGTCTCAGATGAAGGGACCGGCTCTGAGGGACAACACTGAAAGCATGCAGAGGCCTGAGGCCAGGCCACCCCACCACAGGGTGACCCTGCTCACATGATGCTGAGCCAAACACATAGAAGCCTCCTTCTAAAGGTCAAAGGCTTCGCAGCATGCATTTGGACACAAGTGAAAGGCCAGGTAGTAAACATCAAGGTTGCAGGGAGGAAGGGAACCTGGAATCCTCCCTGTGCCCCCTGGGAGGTCTCCTCTTCCTCCTTCAGGTATGCCAAACACACAGAGGGTCAACAGTTTCCCTCCTTCCCCCATCCAGAATGATTCAGGTGCTCTGCTGATCTACTGCCCTCTATGTGACAAACCCATTTCAACCTTGTCTCTTCCCCCAGCGTCCCCAGTTTCAAAGCTAGTGGATATGTGGATACCAGTGGGATAAATACCACAGTAGCCCAGCAGGAGGAATGGCTTAGCCAACACTTAGGAACTGCTGTCATGATTCAGAACACGATTCACCAAGCATGGTGCTTAGTCAGACTGAACACTAAGGGTGGAGGAAGGCTCAAAGGTTCAGATTCAAGATTCTCCTCCTTTTCTGGTCTTTCTGTGTCTCATTCCTCTTTTCCTCCAGCAGGGCAGACCATAGAAGCTGGGATTCCTGTTCCCTAGAGTGAGCCATGGCAACTACATCACCTGAAGCTAGCCATAAAGCACCTCCTTCCTTTAACACCTCACTCTAGGGGGCCCTGATTAGAAGGGCAGAACTGGGAGAGTGAGGAGGGTATCGAAGAGGGGGAGCCCATGGCATTGTCCAAGACTGGCCTGGAAGTGCAGCATGACATGATTTCTATGCGAGGAAATGCTGAGGCTAGAGACAGGAGGCTTCCCACTTCCATGTCTTAACCCTGCCCATGCTGGTGTCACCCCCACTCCGATCCTCTTCTGCTTCGTGAGCCTAGAGAGTACGCTCTGGTTGGCTCAGGCATCTCCATGTCATCTAAGCCTGGTATTCTTGGGCTTATAGGAGATAGTTCTGGATATCATGCTCCAGGACTGCTGACAGCTGAGTCTGAGGAAGCTATAAACACTGCAGGAAGAAACAGTGGAAGCCAACTCGATTCTTCCTCACAGCTACTCCACGTCCCAGAACAACAAATTCTCCGCTCTGCTCTTGAGCGGTTTACTCAAAAAGTTAGGCTTGAGCAGAGGCAGTAGGTCTGGACAGAACAGCTGATTAGCCCCCCGCCAGCTGTGTATCCTTGAATAACTTAGGTTCTTTGGGCCTATGTTTCACCCTCTGTAAAACCAAGGAGGAAGTGGCAGGATTAAATCATCTTGAACATAGTATCACACCTGACATAAAATAAATATTCCATGAATGTTGCTGTTGATATGCAGCCAGATAGTTCTGGTTCTAAAAGCTGAAACTCTCACCTTAAACCTTTCTCTCTACCCCAACCCTACTCCCATGGTCACGTCACCGAGGACTGGGGCTTTGTAACACCATCTCCCTGGCTTGAGCCATTGCTTGTTCCATTCTCCTGACGCTTCCATGGTGGCTTCATGGTTGGAGAGGTACCCAGTACATTCAGCAGTGTTAAATAAACAGCAATAATAATATATGTTCAGCCATTAGCCGCATAAGTAATCAAAGATCACTGCCATATGATTCCTGCTTAAACATCATTTGGAATCTAATAAATAAGCGACTATAAATAAAGCCAGCATGCAGACTTGGCCCCTCGGCGCACAGTAGTCTCAGCTCTTATTTTTAGCCTAAGGTGCCTTTGGCTGTGCTATTCCTGCAATTCAACATTCAATTAATTCCCCACCCCAAACCCACTCACTCATAGTTTCTCTCTTCCTCTTTCCCTTCCCCCTCTCCCGCTCACTCAAAGTAAATTTGCAGAGGTGGGGGTGGGAGCTGCAATGGGGTTTCTGCTTTGAAGCTTCATGTTGGTCTGGGGCAAGCCACTGTCATGCCTACCTTCTCCCCGGCTCCTGGTGAACAGGCTTAGCCAGTCACCTCAGAGCTACACGTAAGAACATGCCAGAAAGAAGTTTCATGCAGGGAACAGAATGCAAGCTGTTGCTCATGGAACCTGGTTCAAATCCTTTCTGCTCTACCTCTATGTGGGTGTTCTTGGTTCCCTACACTGGAGTTTTTATACTCAAATACCAGGTCTTGTCAAATCTACCCGTAGAGTCTGTAAAAACCGAGTCATGGAATGTAGAGACAGTGAGGCACCCAGGAGATGATCAGTAGGCATGACTGCCACTTCATCTCCCCAAAAGTCTTTTTAAGCCGTGCCCATAGCCATTCAGTCCACCCTGGGTAGCAATGAAAATATCTGGGAAGGAAAAGAAACTTTCAATACCAGCATTCCCACTCTCTCTGGACCACCACAGTTGCCATCACAACCTAAGTCTTCCTTGTTTTTCATGACCCTTTAGCCCTGTGTGTCTGAGAGCCTTCCCTTGTAACAACTAGAACATGATAGGGCACAGTCCATGTCATAAAGTTCCAGGGGACAGAGGAACAGGCTAGATCAGTCACAGACACCAGGCCTCCTAATGCCTCCCTCCCATAGTTACTTCTTAAAGCAGAAGTGGCCCTGCCCCACCCTCCTCCCAGAAGGATGACAGGCAGAATAAGAGTCTGCCAGGACTCTAGGGGATATTATTTTCTCCAGGCCTTGTGGCAGGAAATAAACACATCACTCTATGCCGAGCCTGGCAAACCCCACGTGACAGCCTCAGATAACACTCAGCTTGTAGACTACTCCGCCAGTGCCCTGACATGTGAGAAGCACTGAGATTATTAAATCACGGTGATAAAGCGCTTCCTGTTACACAGCACCTTCCCAGCTGTCTCTGGATTGCTGGCATGGGCTCAGTTTCTGTGATATGACCAACTTATGTGGTGACTTCCATCATGGGGGAAAGAGTTGGGCTCCAGCGGGCTGAGACACCTGGTTCTCAAGCAAAATGAACAGTGACAGACACCAAGAGTCCACAAATTCAGACTAAAGTTTGGTCTGGGAACAGTTTCCAAGAGTCACCTGCATCACACACTGTTCACAGGAAGGGTTTTCTGTGACACGGTCACCTTAAAGGCTAACCACAGTAATTATGATGAGCAGAATAGAGGCCCTGAAGATGCCCATGTCCTGGCTTCCTAAGACCATGTTACTTTCCATAGATTCCACTGAGGTTGAATTTGATGACTGAGCCTGAGATGGAGAGGTGACTTGGGATCATAACCCTGGCTGGATGTAATCTCGGAGCTCCTTAACCCTGGACGACATTTCCCAGATGCAGTTGGGGGACTGGAGATGAGAACGGCTCAACTCACCATTTCTGGCTTTGACCGTGGACAGAGAAAGCCATGAGCTGCGTATTCGGAACGCTACAGCCTGGAAGGAGCTCTTAGCTGATGGCCAGGGAGAAAATGGAAGATGTTGGTCCTCCAGCCACAGGGAAGTGAATTCCACCAGTGACCCAAATGAGTAGGAAACAGATGCTTCACAAGAGCCCCCAGGAAGGAACATCTTATCTTCAGCTCAGTAAGACTTCTGAACTACAGACTGAGATAATAAATTTGTCTTGTTTAAACTGCTAAATTCGTGGTAATTTGTTATGGCAGCAATAGAAAAACTATAGTAATAGCAATAATGCAAGCGCTACTGATAACAGCTATTATTTATTGACGTCCTACCGACTGTCAAGCATTCTGCTTGCTGTTTTCCATACGTTATCTCTCATGCAAACCACAATAATCATGCAAGGTGAGTTTATTATCCACTTTTTATGGCAGTCAACAGGGGCCAAATAATTTAATTTGCACAAGGTCACATGCAAAAACTATAATTTAATTCCGGGTCCCTGTGTCAGTCAAGGCCACACATTTCGCTACCCTATAAGGGCCATGCAGTTGCTTGCCAGAATCACTGAGTTAAATACCACAGCTTGAAAGAAACACAGGAACCAGAACTAATATTTACTAAATATTACGATATGCCATATGCTGCTCATGGTACATTAAAATGCTCCTCTGAGCTAATACCAATTAATTAATTAGTGATAAGCACTATTATTCCCAGCTTAAGGATGGGAAATCGAGTGTGAGAAAGGTTGAGTCACTTCTCTCAACGCACAAAAGAATGAGATCTGGGAACATGAAAAAATCCAAGGCCAGGACTGTTCCATGATGTCTGGGACATGAAACTTGAATGTGGACTCATGCTGCCCCACAAGACCATCCTGTGGCTTCGTGCTAAGATGAATGCCTGTTCAGAAGTCAGCAGGAAGCAAGCATGAACACTAAGTCTCCAGGAGCAGAAGGGCCCTGCCTCCTCTGCTCCAGCCTCTCACAGGAACCTCCATGCTTTCTGAAAGGTCATCCCCGTAACAGAGATCAACAAGAGAAAGGTTGATTAAATAAAAGGAATTCTCTGAAGGTGGCAACACAGAGATCATTCCAATACTCTACTTCACCTCCACCAATGGCACTGATTGCCACTTAACCTCAATTCCTCTAGGACTCTTGGAATTTCCAACTCGGCTCCAATTAGCATTCATCTGCCCTTGCCCCACGATGGGGTCTTTTCACACTCAGCTTCTCCAAGAAGTGAAGAAGTACACTTACTTCTGGGCTTACCTCTTCTCTGGGTTGTTGATCTGAGATTTGGGGGATGGTGCCCCACAGATCTGAGCACACCCAACAAGCCTACCACAGCCCAAGCTGATGACTGCTGTCTCCTGGGAGCAGCCCCTAGAGGCAGCTTCTGACAGAGGCCCCCGGGGCTGCATGCGTCCCTTTTCTGTCATCTCTGGGAAAATCCCTGTTATTTCATCTCTGAGCTGAAAGCTCAAAGTCTCGTGTTGTTAGATCCCTGCCCCTGAGGGAAATTTATGAGTATTGCCAGCAAAGTGGTACTCCTCCCTTCCCTGTGTCACTGTGTGCTCAAAAGACCATGTCCTAGGCATGGAAATTCATAGCTTGGAAGAAGCCACAGACTTACTATAAGGAACACCCCACCCCTGCAACATCTGGCACCTTAACACGGGTGTCTTGAGGCCCAGGAACAACCTGCTGTCAAAGAGCAGCTTCTGCCTCTGTACCATGAGCAAAGCCATCTAGGAAGGAGTCCGGGGCTGAGGTTTACGGTACAGGTAGACCTTGAGCCTGGCTTTCTTTAACCCAAGAACTATGCAGCTAGGGCCTAGAGGGTATGAGCCAAACACAGGAAAAGCCCAGCCCTACCCTGTTAGAGCACATGCCACAGGTAGATTAGAAGCAGATAAGAAGTGTAGCTCTGGTTTAGAAAATCACATCCTAACCTAGAAGGAGAAAAAAAAAAAAAGAATACCTTTTAGGCAATGGGTGACCAGGATGATGAGCGGAATCCAAGCAATGATGTGAAAGGCACTAGTGATGGACTTGAGAGGAGGAAGATACTGGGGACAATGACATCACTTCAGCTCTCCAAGGTACCATCACCAGGAAGAGGGCCAGGCCTACCCTGCATGGCCCCAAGGACTTCTAGAACTCAAATAATGGACACAGAGAAACAGAGGAAGGAAAAAAAAAACCCGATGCTCATCACTGTTCAGAGGCTTAGTGGGTTGCACTGGGGTCCCTGCCACCATTTAGATTTTGTGAACGTAAGCACAGGCAGGCAGCCATGACTGGTGTGGGCTCCTAGCCAACAGCAGGCAGGCACCTGGCCAACAGGAGCAGTGTCAGCAAAAAGTTGGAAGCCTGTCACATAGTCACAGCCGGGACACCAGGTCTGAGTTCAGGCCCCTGGGTTCTTGGAAGACAGAGATAAGTAAGGTCTGGCCACAGTCCTGAGAAGCCTGGCACAGTCACAACACCAAGGTAAGCTCTGGAACTCAGATGCAGTGGGGACGTGGGGACTCCAGGGACCAAACAGGTAGAGCTGGGTTGTGTTTGAATCTGAGAGACAAAATAAGATTCTCAGCCAATGCTCACAGTGATGTTAAGTCATTCACTTGCTAGCTCAGGCTTCCTCAGATCAAGAGTGGCTTTAAGTCCTGGGTTTGATTGGAAAGCAGAACTTGGAAAACAGGGGCATCAAGCCAGCCAATGGTGTTGGTGTACTGTTCCAGGTAGATCTTGTTAAATGTTTCTGCCACATAAGTGGGTCCTCTAGTCTGTTCCTTCCAAAACTCTCAACTCTGAAGCTCCTTTGGAGCCCTCCCTCATGTTTGCATCATTCATTCATTCATTCATTCATTCAGAAGATATTTAATGGCTCCTACTATATAGCATATATTTACTGTCTTACGTGTTGAAGAAGCATCAGAGAATAAAACAAAGAGATTGTCTTCGTAGAAGGATTCAGACAGGTAAAAAAAAAAAGGTGGGGGACATATGTGAGATGTGTTCTTTAAAAAAGTGTTGGGGGCAGGGGAGGGCATAGAGGGTGGTCAGGGTGTGACTGCCCTGCATGAATGAATAATGCTGCTATCCAGGGCACTCTTGGCAGAGAGTGCATGTACAAAGATCGTAAGGTGGAAACATACTTTGTATGTTTGGGGAAAAGAAAGGTGCCCGTGGAGCTAGGCTGGTGTACCGTGAGCAGCAGACAGGCTGTCAGAAATGAAAACGTTAAATAAACAGAAGGTTATCGAGCCCTGGAGAGCCCCAGAGGTCATCGTGAGGACTTAGTCCTTCGCTCCGAGAGTGCAGACACCTGACATGACCCAACTTCTATTTTAAAAGAGTTTCCCTTGCTGCCATTGTTTTTAGATCAATAGGCGACATAACAGTGAGTGAGTTAGGAAACAAGAGAAAAAAATTTTCAGCAGTGCAGGGAAAAAGACAGCGTGGCTCAAAATGGGGAAGAGATACATGAGATGGCGGGAAGTTATTGAGGTATAACGGCTGAGCTTGGAAAGTTGAAGCAACAAGACTTGATGCCAAGAGGTGGAGCCAGAGATTGATGGGATGAAGGATGGCTCCAACATTTGGAGCCCAAGTTCAAATAAATATGACTAAGTAAGTGGTCTGTGGTTGTAGTTTTTAATGTGTGTGGTGTATGTGCATGAGTGTTCGGGTGCATGCCGAACTTGTGGAGGCCAGAGGAGGACACGGGGCATCCTCCTCTATCAATGTTCTACCTTATGCCTGAGATGGGGTCCCTCACGGAACCAGAAACTGAGCCTTTTGGCTAGGCAATTTCCCAGCATCCATCTGTTCCACAATGCTGGGGTTATAGGTACCTATAACCATGCGAAGCTTTTCATGTGGATGTTGAGGATTTGAACTCAATAAGTTCCTATGCTTGCCCTGTAAGCACTCTTATGCACTAAGCCGTCTCACCATCCCATGAGTAGAGGAGCAATAGGAAGAGCAGGCCAGGAGATGACAACCAAGATTTCAACCGCAGTCATGCCATATATGTATTGTCACTCATGTGAAGATGACAAGTAGATAAGCTGGGTGGAGAAGTTAGGGAATGGGCTCAGAGCTAGAAGATCATCTATATAGAAGAACATGAGATCAGCACGCCACTGGCATGGATATAGAAGGCACCCAAGGTCAAAGGTCAGATGAAAACAATGAAGAGGGGGCTAGTGAGACGGCTCAGTGGGTAAGTGTGCTTACCACCAAGCCTGACAATTAAGTTCAATTAGGAGTATTATTGATAGGAAAAGAGGGGAGAGGAAGTAGAAAGGGCTTGAATAAGCAGTTCTTTCACAGTGATTCTATAAGAGAAGAGAAAACTGAAGGGGGCATGGAAAGTTAAAGAGGGACAGGAGTCAAGGGAAGATTTGCCATCTGGTGGGAAGGACATTCGAGGGTACCAAAGACAGAGACCATCCCCCACAGGATGCTCCTAGGCTCCTGATGTGGATGGAATTCAAATGAGATCTTTGAAAATGTTTGTATAAAGCAGGTGAGCAGGTACCAAGGAAAACAATGCAATGCTGAGTGAGCCGGTGAACACAGGCGCATGGCACCTGAGAACTCGAGGGGTGAGAGCTCCCCAGGGCAGGCAAGCTCTCGATTTCCTGAACAGAGTGAGACAGGAGGAATGAGATAGGAGAAAGAAACAGGGATGCAACCTCCGGGCAGGGAAAGGTTAAGGGTCGGAGCCCAGCTGCCCCAGTGTATTATCACTGGGAGAGGTCACTTTCGCAGCACGTGCACAGCCCTGACACCATCCTAAGAGCTTACTCAGTAGAAATTAGCGGGTTCTCCTAGATACATGGAGTTCAGTCTAGGATCCCATGTTGTGGAGGAAGAAATCGAGGCACTGAGAAGTTACATTCTTGTGCAATATTAGACAACCATGAAAGAGTATGGCTCAGAGTTGCAAATAGGCAGCCAGGTTCCAGGACCCATGCCCTGAGCTAACCTCTTCACAGTGACACATACTTCTAGAAGCCAATCTTAGAGTTACCCCTAACACGTGTAAGCCCATTTCCCCTTTGTTTCCCAGGCAGCAACCACAGTGGCACTATCGCATAAGGCACTTGGGTACGTCTAGATGGACAGAACTGAGAGAAAGGGAAAGCACATGAAAGACCTTTGTGTTGACTGCCCCAGAGGACTGACCAACCCTGATGTGATTTCACCACCTGAAACATGGGATGAAAGGGACATAACAGCTGTAGCCAATGGCTCCCACTCTGGGGCAGAGGTTCCGAGTAGAGCACCCCTAATCTAAAGAGTCACACACCAACAGACATTGCCAAGCACCGCTGCACACTGGACTCATGCACGGCGCCTCCTAAGGTGAGCCCAAGCATGCTATCTGCAGACAAGAGGACTGTGCATGCCAGTGCATGAAAAATTAAGCCTGGGTTGGCCTGGGTTCTTTCCACAATTCTCTTTAGCATCGTAGGCTACATGGGCACTGTTAGCTCAATCCTTTAGGAGCTGACCAGCCACCAAGCAGGAGAAAACACACACCTTTAAAGAGGGTTGTTGGGTAGTCTGTTAGCTCATCTGTAGCATCCTGTGCGCCCCAGAAGCTCCCATGAGCCCTGCAGGGAAAGTGTGCCTGCTTACCCAGACTAACGAGAGCTAAGTGGGAGCACGCTCTTGCCTGCAGCTGAGCAGAGAGGCTGGGAGTGGGATGTTCAGGTTCTGCTAGTGTGCGCGAGTGCACCCCACCCACTCAGGCTCACACACAGGCACTCGGCTGAGATCTAGCAGCTGTTTCTCCCACCCACCACACATCCACAGCCACAAGGGGAAAGGACACCCCCAGAGAGGCTGGGCTGTATCACAAACGAAAAGATCTGCCTACTACCATGTCTTACCTGACTTCCCCAAGCAACTGGAGCCAAATAGGGTCATGGTTTTAATTAGGCAGGTGACTGTCTCAATTTAAGCTCTTGTTAATGGTTATTAATGGAACCACAATGAAACAGAAGTGTCATTCCCACATGAGAATGAGGCCAAAAGGCTAACGAAACTGTCACACCCTAAGGGTCTAGGGGTAACAGGTCCAATCCTCAATTTGATGCTGAAATCTCTATCAAACCTCTCCATGGTCACCTGGTGTTCAAAACGCCCATTCCATCTATCAAATAGATGTTTTGTTTTGTTTTAATGTGGAAAGAAAAATCTCTCTTCATAGTTTCCACAACCCCACCCCCTTTTTCCTCAAATATAATATGTAAATGACTCACTCCACATCCCAGGACTCTGTAAGTCATTCCACGCAGCTGAAAATGGGGTTTTGAAATTCTGACATCCTTCCAGTACCATGTGCTCCCTGTTCAATCCATTGGACACCATCAAGTCTGCTGGTCACCTCCTCAGGCAGGGTTGGACCCTTGTACATCCAACTGAGGAGTGGATATCATCACAGAGGGACAAAAAGAATGAGAGCCTCAGGGAAGCCAGGCCATTCCAGTGCAAATAAACCTACACAGCCACACACTGAAATGATATGGAAACTAGCCTCACCATCTATGATTCACAGTTACAGAGTTGGGGCCCCACTGTCTCACCGCTGATGCCCTTGCATTGTGACTTTTGACAACCCCGAACCCCAAAGACTCATCACAATATGCTGAAAAAACAATATGCTGACTTACTAACAGTCGCTGCCATGATTTGCCTGCCCCTTTGTGAGGCACAGACATCTGCATTCTGGCCTGTGGAAGCTTTTGGATCTTAGCCACAGGGAATGTGCTGCCAACAGGCTATCCCAGACTGTGACACCCTCAGATTCCACTCAGTTCATACCATCTGACTCTAGCCACTTTTCTCCATAGAATCCTGGGTTAGTTACAAACCCAGAGAGTCTTGTGCTCTTCCTTACAGCATGTACTCCTTTCTTTCTGTCTCATAGAAAGCCAGTAAACACATCAGAACACTCTATTTACTGCAAACCTTGGCACTAACGCTACCAAAAGTTTGTGTCATCTTGGTCAATGCCGTCACCCAGATGAATACACAGGGCATGATGGCCTAGATAGCTATCTAACTCCTGCCAGGCTCCCATATCCACTCTAAAATGTATAGGTTCAGAAACAGGGTACAGAGAGTCAGTCATCTGACATCTGAATGTACATGTATTTGCAGATACACATGCACACACTTTGGGGCCAAAATACTCGTTTTCTGTATTTGTTACTTGCCTTGCTACTGTGACCAAATGAGTCACAGGAAGCAACTTAAGGAGCAAAGGGTTTACTTTGGCTCACAGTTGAAGAGGATGCAATCCACCATGGCAGCAAGAACATGAAGCAGTGGTCCATACGGCATCCACACTCAGGAAACGAATGGATAGGAAGTGAGGCTGGGCTATGAAGCCTTGTTCAATGGCCATCCCCCATTCTCTAGTGAGGCTCCACCTCCTAAAGGTTTCATGACCTTTTGAAACAACATCACCATCTGGCAATCAAGTGTTCAGACACACTCTGGGGACATTTCACATTCAAACTACAACACTTTCCTAATCACATGTCTTGTGGGCTACCAGTAAAGTGGGATGCTGGCCTCCGAGTGTCGACTCATCCTAGGATGAGGAGCGTTGGAAAACTGAAAGGGTGGCTCAAAAATGCAAATTTTGATGATTCATTTACCAGATGGTGGGAAAGGCTCATACTGCAGTCCAGGCTAGGCCCTGAGAGAAAAGGCACGAGAAGACAGACACAGAGTCCCTGGAGATGCTCACCAAAGAAGATCGTGTTCTGGAAACTTTCTTGTACTCCCTCTCTAGGCGACACATGAAAGAGAAGGTCATCAGTTTTTATTTGTCACTATTGTGAAAAGCTGGTTGATTGCCTATCTCATTGATTCAATTTGGAATAAAGATGAAAAGTTGCACACTGGCCAAAATTTCATAAATCCAATCATGTTGTAACATTACAAGGGGAGCCCGCTACTTGAAAAGCCCCATGGTAAATCCTCTACAAGGCTAAGAAGTCAGTGGTAGATTCCAGTCTCGGTGTGTCCAATAGATTTAATACACAGCGGATGAGATGAGTAACCAGTGCTTTTATTCTTCCCACTTGTCTCCCCCAATTCTCCTATTAGCTTCATCTTTATAATGTTTGAACGCTCTAGGTTGGACATTCTCTACAAAGGATTGGAGCGCATCAGAGGAAATCAACTAAGTCAAAAAATTGTAGCTGTAAAGTGCTTGGGGGTCCTAGTGAGGCTGACTGTCAAATAAATCTGAGCTCTTGCTGCTTCACTGAGTAGGAAAGCCTTAGCTGAGAAAGAGGGTCGATTGTTGCCTTAACCTGAGATGCGTCCAGGGCCACCCATGCTGAGCAAGACTCCATTCAGCATCAGGACCAAACTTCAGAAGTCTCTGCTAGTTTCCTCCTCTGTCAGCTAGCATTTGGTAATTCCCGAAGGGGGAAAATGCCAGTGCAAAGCAAGAGACCACACAAGCCATAATTATCCATCTTTCAATATTTTAAAACCAGAAGATAATACATTGGCTGGGGCTGCCATGATTACAGGAGATGCTGTTGTCTCCAGAGAAAGGATTTGTAGGCGAAGAGCTATTTCAGCCAAAAGTGACAGAGGAAGAAGAGGAGAAGGAGGAGGAGCAAGAGAAAGAGGAGCAGCAGGAGGAGTCTGAGAAACAGGAGGAGAAAGATGTGGAGGAGGAGATGCAGGAAGAGGAGAAGCAAGGGGAAGAGGCAGCAGGGGGGAGGAAGAAAAGGAGAAGGCAGCAGGAGAGGAAGAGGATCTTTCTAAGCAGTGAGGATGGAAGAAGAGTGTCCCACAGAATAAGGGTAGAGGTAGAGAGAGCATGGGTAAGTCTCCCTCACACTTGAACAGTAGTGGGTAGCATAGTGTGCCTACAGTACAGTGTAAAAGGAATGGCCAAGGCAAACAAGCAGTCATCAACTGGTTAACAAGAACTTAGTTGGTACTCAAAGCATCAGGGACAAGGACATTGGCTAACACAGAAGACATCAAGGAAAACTAAGAGAAAATGTCAGAGAACTGAAGCTGACTATGCTACCTGGTGGCTAACAGTCACCAAAATAAGAGTCAAAACAAGGCTCTCAGGCCAACCACATAGGACCACGTGACCTTGGCTACATCCTTTCATCTGCAAAAAAGAGCAGGTTGGATAATGGGTCCTCACCATCTGTCATAGCAAGGTCCAGCAGCCACGATCACTTTACGTCAGGGAGAGCTGCAGGCATGGGGGAGGCTTGGGGACATTTATTTACTTGTGGCTCCCCAGTTGTCATTCAGAGGGCCCAGAGGGACAGAAGCAAAATCAAAAACATTTTTGGGAGATGGATGACTGAAGGGGTCTGACACACATGTGAGAGTTTGGGAAATTTATGCGGATAGGCTTATAGCCATAAATAAAATCCCTTTCTCTTACCCAAAACTTCACTCGGAGCTAAACAGCAGACACCGTAATAGACAATTTGGCTGTCTCTCCCGCCCTGTGCCTCACTTGAATGAAAAACAGCCATCACAAGGCAGGGTAATGGGTTCGGCTGCCTCTTTACAAACATCCATATTGTCACCAGCGACAAGTGGGACCAAAGACGGAGCAGACTGGACAATTTATCTCCAAGATTCCCTGTTGCCACGTACAGCCTTGCTCAGACGGCCATCTATTTTCAAGATGCAGGGGACAGGGAGGGCTCTGGAGAAAAGCCCAAAGAAGTTCACATGTGCTAGTGGTGACCCCCGGAAAGGTGAGCGAAATTGGTCCCTCCATTTTGTGATCTGTCAAAGACCTGGGAACCTCAGCAAGGCTCCCCGTACATCCAAGTGGCAGGTGACCTGCCATGAAACACAGCTGCTCGTATTTTCTTGACCTACTTCTCTTCCCAGTCCTGTCCTACTCCATCTCCTTCCCCTCTGGGGTCCCTGTAATTAGCACCTCGATACCTGAAACCATCAGGGACCTTTAAAAGGCTTCTAGCTCCAAGATAACCAAGGAGAGAAAAAATAAACAGGGTCTCTCTCTCTCTCTCTCTCTCTCTCTCTCTCTCTCTCTCTCTCTCTCTCTCTCTCTCTCTCAGCTTAGCTGTATTTGTATTTCCTGGCTTTTCTAGAATATCAAACCCAGTTTGACCTTGATGGACAGTGGGATCTGTGGCTAGAGATCACCTAAAAGGGGACTTGCATGAGCAAGGGGATGTAACAGAGTCAGACAAGCATGGGAGGAGCCTATGGGGACCCCTCAAAGCCCTCTTTTCTAACCTAGCAATCAAGACAGAGATCTGTGGACTCCAGTGTCTGCTTTACCAGTACAGAGAGGCAAGGTGGGGGTAGGGCTGGGGCTGTAATTCTGGCTCAATTCCTTTCTGCTTCTCATTAGTGACAAATGAAAATTGATGGGTTACAGCTTTATCTACTCATTTGGTGGTGGTGGTGGTGGGGACCTTGAAACAAATGCCAGATAACTGTAGGCATCTTATAAATTAAGCATCTTAAGGATATGAACCGTTTTTTGCTTTGTCACCAAGCAGAATTAAATTAGATTTTGTAGTTTCTATAGAAATGAATGAGGAAGAGGGAGGGAAGATCTTGTTTTTAATGCCTTTTTTTTAAAGCAAGCAGAACAAGGAGTTGAGTGCAGGGTGAGGGGAGAATCAAATCACCTGTCCACATTGCAGACTTCAATCAACAGCCACTGCATTTCCATGGAGAAATAATCCCACGAGGTAACACAGAGCAGCTTGAGACCTCCAGCCTCTGATGACAGGTGATGCTTAACCTGGATGTGGTCTGAACTGTCAGCCTGCTTCTGTCCGTGTTTGGGCCTCCTGGCCATCACCAGAGTGCCCAGATACTCTGGTACCCTTAAGGCAAGTCCTTGTGACGAGAAGGGTTCTCCTGCCCAGCATCAAGCCATCTTTATTTTACATCCGGCCTCCAGACTTTCAGTTTCACATTGATTATCCAGGTCCTGCTGGCACAGGGGCAGACCCCTTTAATCCTGGCACTCAAGAGGCAGAGCCAGGTAGATCTCTATAAACACAAGTCCAGCCTGGTCTACGTAGTGAGTTCCAGGCAAGACAGAGTTATAGGGTGAGACTTTGTCTCAAAAGAGAAGATGAAATCGTGAACACAGCAACTCTGCTCCACCCACCTCCATTCTGGGAAGGAGGACTCAGGGATATCTGCACAGCCTGCCGCTAAGAAAGAACATCTAACCTGACAAGGGAGGCCTTGCTCTCAGGAGGGTCTTCATCAGACCACACAAATTTGGATGTCTCATGCCACGCTGACCCATGCCCCACATACACACGTAGACACCCCTGACCCCTGACACGCTCCCCCTCATCCTCATTCCACAGGTTCCTTGTACTGGAGTAGATGGTATCCTCATCCGTACCACCAGGTCCGAAGATCTCTGGTGCGGTGGCTTCCAGTGGACCAGGCTGATTTGCTCATGGCAGACGAGAGAGGCACTTGGTTTCCCCCTCCTTAACTGCCAGGAGTAGAGATGCCCATGGTGTAGGTGGCAACCCTGCTTGTCCACAGCAACAAGGATAGAGAAGAGGCTGAGGTGGGCCTGTCATCCCTCTCAGAGCCAGGTCACGGCTAGCACATAGCAGCAACTCAAAGCCCTTCCCAGCAGGCTGTGCTACAATCACCAAGCAGACTCCTTACATCATCCAAATTGCCAAAGACAACTTTAACACCCTTTTCTAGGTTCTCCTTTAACTAATCAAAACAAACAGGCAACTGCCTAGCTCCAATTCTGGATTTGGAATACCCATGGCCATTTGCACCCTCCTCCATCACTAACAGCCGCCCCTTCACATACAGACTGAATTTGTCATGAATTGTACCAGGAAGTAAGCATCATTTATTCTACACTGGTGGAGCCTGGCAAGAAGGACAAATCGGAGCCACCAGACTGTCCCCCTCCCCACTTTCCACAGCCACATCTGTGTTCAGCTCTGTCTCCACCACCTCCACATCAGGCACAGCCACACTCAGGGAGGTCAGGAAAGTGAACCACAGAGCCTGGGAAGTATAAAGACATTCCCTTTGTGTATACTTAGGGTAACAATGAGACCATCACTCAGAGCCAGACCGCACTTACCGATCCTCAGGGAATGTGGGCTACAGGCGACCATCAGGAGCCACACGGGAAGCAGCACCAAAGGAGCGGAGACACGGGGCATCTTCTATAACTCCTCATGGAGCCCTCTGCTGGTCTGGGCATGACATAACGCTGTGAAGGAGAGGAGGAAGCATGTAAGTCCTACACAGGGTAGGTGGCCACCTGGTCCAAGTGACAGAGGCTCCAGGAAGTACCCACGAATCTCAGTGGAAGAGCAGACAATCCCTCCAGGAGAACTTCCAGCAGCACCCATGAGAGAGCTGCAGGCAAAACCCAGGAACTGGGCCTTTGATTCTCCTCCTGTACCCGCCAGGGCTCAAGGAAGGCCCCCGGTACACATAGGGCAGTCTGTTCTAACAGGATGCAAGAGCCATGGTACCTTACTTTCCTTTCAAAATCTCCAGTTAGCAATCAAGAAACTGAGTTTGTCCTAAGAAATAGAAGCCATGGTAAGCAGCAGAGAAGGCGTGAGGAGAGTTATTCCCCCAGCACATGAGATGGGTCCCAGTACTGCTCCCACCTGCCACCTATGGGGTCTTCATAAGGCTTCTCTTTGGCATGGTGCAGGTTCCTTCTATGTGTAAGTCATACTAATTCCCTCTTGGGAAGGTGGTCTGAAGACTACACGGGGGACACACTACTTTATGCAAGGCTTTCCCTAAACGAGGGCCGCATGCATGTCAGTTCCTCCATTGCTGAGTTGGGAGATATCTCCTCTCAGCAAACAGAGCCGACAGAGCTACACATCCCTATGGTTTCTGCACCTGCTTCAGCTGCCAGATACATTAAGCCCTTCTCACATCCTTCCTTTGCCTCTTCGCTTACCTGATATCAAAATCAGAGCTGCCAAGGGGCTGCCCCTCCCCAAAGCGGCAGGGCCAACCCTCCTATAATCACTCCATTACTCTAAGACTCTGTAGTAGGCCAGTTCTACCTCATCACTGAGGTGAAAGTGGGGGACCCTGAGCACCTGTACATTTAATTCTGTATATTTGCTCCAGGAAAGGAGAAAAGGATTAAAATGGTTTCCCCTTCCACCCCATAGATAATCAACAGAAAACCAGTCGAAATCCTTGAACAGACCCTTCACTAACTAATATAGCCAATGGCGTGTACACATTTGAAAAGATGCCCGGATCCACCGGCATCAAAGAGGCACAGTTTTAAGCCACAGTATTAACCAAGGGTTAGCTAGAACATGGAGCAACAAGGTCTCCCACAAGGCATGAGGGAGCAGAAATCATGTACAGGCTTTGAAGAACTGGCTTACTGGAGCTTTACACACATACTCACGAACCAGAAACTCCATCCCTTAGTGTTTCCCCAATAGAAGTGCATGTATGCTCACCAAAGACACGTCCTAGAATGATCACAGCGGCATTTGCCCAAACTGAGGCTACCCAAGTGTCTGGCATCAGAACGAAGAAACATACTGCATAATCATGCAACACAGTGTGATGAAGGTATGGACATGAAAAACCAACCGTTACATGCAACAGCATAAAGATTTTCATGAACACTGAGAAAAAGATAACCAGACACAAAACTGTCTAGCTTTAAAGCATAAAAACAAGCAAAAGCACTGTGCAATCAAAAGTGCAGCCAGCGTGTGTGTGTTGGGGGGGGGGGGATGTTGTCACCAAAATGATGGGTTAGAAGCAAGCAGGACCTTTAAGCTACTCTGTGGTCTGAAATTGACACAGCCCTAAAACAGCTTCTCCGTGAAGTGAGTAACTGAGGAACGGGTTAGAGTTCAGTGCTAGACAGACAGACGTGGAGAGGCCCAGAACCTCTGCTTATCAAACCAGAGGGCAAGAAGAAGCACAACACTGGCTGGAGAGATGGCTCGGCCAATTGAGTCCTTGCTGTGCAGGCATGAGGGCCCCAGTTTGATAACCAGCAACCACACACAAAAAAGACAGGAGCATGTTTGTAATCCTAGAATGTAGAAAGCAGAGACAGGCAGATCCCTGGAGCTCACTGGGCAGCCTGTCTAGCCTACTCAGCAAGCTCCAGGACAGTGATAGAATCTGGCTCAACATGCAGGCTAGATATCCTGAGGAATGCCATCTAAGCTTGGCCCCTGCCACCACTCATATGTGCATATGTGTGCACTTGCACATTCATGAACATGGACACACAAGAGGAGAGAAAGAAAACTGAGCCCACAAAGCCTTGCAACATAGGGAAGTAAGAGGAGAAAATACCAGCAGGGCAGAAAGGCAGTCTGGATTTAGCTGTTCTGGGAACTGCCAAGTGTGCTGATTCTTCTGTGTCTAACACAGGAGGCTGGTGCAGTCAATAGGAAATCATATTGAGAAGGTTGCTCCTGCCTAGAGAAACCACAACATTTGCCTTTTCCCTAGACCTCACAACGATTATCACCATACTTCCCAGCCCAGCTCTGCCTTGCAATCCAGAGTGGTCCCAAATAGAATGCTACTGAAGCAAGCACACACACACACACATACACACACACACACACACCACACACCACACACACACACACACACACACACACACACAAACCAGTAGGATTTGGGTCAGAGACACAAAAAGAAATGGAATTGCTTTTCCCTTAAGACAGGGACTCCCAACAGGCAGACAAAGAAGGTCAGAAGACTGAGAAATATGCAAATGTGCAAAATATGCAGAGCCTGGGCCTGAAAATACACAGACTTTAGAAAATGGGAGGTTCATTGTACCTCCTTGATTCAATATAGTTTGTTGTCCTCACCTCCTTGGGGGTGGGGGAGCTTCATGGAGATGCCTGGGACCCAGACCCTAGTGGAACCCACCATCAATCTGGCCTTGGAAATACTTTGAACTACTCTATCAACTAAAGAAACTTTGCTGTCATGTTACTTTGTACTATAAAGCAGGAAAACAAAACTATTCCAACCAGAGTGATCCCCAACCACTCCCACAATCAACAAGTAAAGAACTACCTGGAAAAGGAAGGGACACTAACCCCAGCCTCGGCTCTCTGCAAGGCACACAGAGCTGGAAAAGACACGGAAGAGAAGCAAACTTGCTGAGGCAGCGAGTTCCCACCCACCCTTGCCCACATCAACACCCCACCGGAGACAATATCTATTTCAATATTTTTACTGAGACTCTCATTTTCTCTGACTTGTTTGTGTACATACATTTCTCTTCCTTTTCCTTTTTGCCTCTATATTTTCAATTATTTAGAATTATTTAGAATTATTTGCTCTTTCTTGTCCTCTCTTTCCAATGGTCAAATCCATTTATTCTTTCTATTTTTTGCCTGTTTTCTCCCTTCACTTTTTGAATGCTCTATTTAGCTTCCACTTCCCTTTATCTCTTCTGCTCATTATAATGCCCTATGATGTCATAAAGATTTTCTGCTTATACTATTTCTGCCACCACCATTCAGGTTGAGAATTGTAGGTGTTGAGTTTTATATGTTTTCCCAACCTGGTTCATTAGTCCTCCTTGCCATTTGTCTTCCCCCTCTTCACAGAGCTGGGGGTAAAGCATAACAGCAGGTGCTGCTGAGGCTGCACACCCATGCCAGGTAAGGAGTCAGGGCACATTGCTCTAATCCCAACACAGCCCTGATCTGACTTCAGTGAATACTTCAATGCAACAAAAAGGAGGTATAAAAATGTCCATCTGAAGGCCAGGATACTAGCAGGCACAGATGCTGTGCACAAAAATATCACAAATAAATAACAACAAAAATGGATAACATATCTATTAAAACCTATAATATATGTCACTCCCAAATCCATATAGACTGTATATCGATGACAGGATTAGAGGATTAATGACAGAAGACATACCTCATATACTCTGCTGTCTCCTGCTGTCTCCAATACATCTGTCTAATGAATTAGAAATGTGAAACCTACAGAGAAAAGCACAACCTACAGAGAAAAGCATAGCCGTATATGTACAGGCTATACGTATACGTACTATGTCTACAGCATATATACTGTCTCAAAACAGACTAACCCATAACAAAAAAGTAACAGAAAATTATAATACAAAACCAATTTGAGAAATGTTTAATATTTCATAATACTCTGCTATCAAAGGATACATCATCAAGAGGTCATTTTCCCTAAAGAGACTCTCACATAAAAGCATAAATGATATCCATCCCAACATATGCTCAAGATTCAACATGAAAATAAAAGATATATGAAAATAAGAGAGCAAAACTCCCTCCAAAGCTTCTAATTTTATAGCAACTGACTCCAAAGATAATGAGTAAGATGGAATACTAGAATGAAGAATTTTACAAAATGACTTTTTAAATACCAATGAGCTCCAAGAAAATACATAAAAAATAATTGGACCAATTAAGGAAAGCAATAAACAATATGAATCAGAAGTTCAAAAGACAAAGATTTTTAAAAAGAATTAAACAGAAATCATGGATATGAAAATCCCATTAAGCTAAATTTAAAAACTCAGTGGAAAGCCTGATCAAAAGACTAAACCAATTAAAAGTGAGTCTTTCAGGGGCTACAGACAAGATTGACAAGTTAGAATGCTCAGAAAATAACAGATTTTTTTAAGTGTAAGAAATTACGAACAGAACATGAAAAACTCTTGGAACACAATTAAAAGACCAAATTTATATAATTTTGATGTAAAAGTAGTTGCTAAGGTACAGACTAAGGGCATAAAACCCATTCAATGACATGATATCAAGAAATTTTCCCAATATTGGAAAAGATGCAGACATACAGGAACAGGAAGCATTTAGAAGCCAAAACAGACAGGACTGGAGGAGAAATTATCCATATTACAGTTAAAAAGCTAAGAGTATGGAAGAAAGAAAGAATATTGAAAGTTGCCAGAGGGAAATGTTAATTCATTTTAAAGGTAAGCCTATTAGAATAACTCAAATTTCTCAACAGAAACTCTAAAAGCCAGAAAAGAATGGGATGATTTATTTCAACTGTAGAAGAAAACCCCACCAATCTAGATTACAATATCTACAAAATTAACCTTCAGAACTAAAGAAAATATAAAGACCCTCCAAGGTAAGTAAAAGCTAAATAAATCCATAACACAAAGCTAGTACTGCAGAGAATATTTCAAGAGATTTTATATACAGTAGAGAAAGACAAACACAACCCCCAAAGCACAGGTAAGAATAAATCTCTAGAACATTAAATAAGCAAATTAGGATTAGAAAAGATCACTCATTAGAAAAAAATCAATAAATGGTAGGAAGTAATTGATACCCTTCAATTAGAATTCCAACATTAATGGTCTTAGTTCTTTCATTAAATGGCATAGGCTAGCTAATTAGGTCAGAAATTAAGACCCAACTGCCTGCTGCCTGCAAGAAACACACCTCACTGTCAAAGACATAAGCAGACTAAACAGAAAAGGGTGAAAAATATATCCCAGACAAATAGAATCCAGGAGCAAACAGAAGTAATATTTGTATACAACAAAACATATCTACCTCAAAAATTCAAACATGCCAGAAAGAAAAAAAAATCACCTATTAGTAAAAAGAACAAATACATCAAGAGGTTGTAATAACTATAAATATATGTGGACCAAGTATCAACACCCCTATTTTATAAAACAAACACAGCTGGACAGAAAAGCTCCAATATAATCATAGAGGGTGGTTTCAGAAGCTCCATGTTCATCAATAGCAACATTGTCATGAAATGCCCCCCCTACAAAATCAATGAGAAAACTTCAAAGTTATATTATAGACCAAATAAACTTAACAGATACCTATAGAATGTTACATTCCAAACTGCAGAATATGCATTCCTTTCAGTAGCTCATGCAATGCTCTCCAATGTAGATTATATTTTAGGTTGCAAAATAAGTCTTGACAAATACCAAAAAAAAAAAAAAAAAAAAGAACATCTTGTGAGTTTTCTTTTAATAATGGATGAAACTAGACCCAGCTGGAGGAGAAACTAAAAAAGGCTTTATAAACATATGGAAGTTAAGAATATACAAAAGAAAGAGAAAGAAACCTAAAATTAATAGACTTGAGGACAAAAAAGGATGAATAACAAAATATACCACTGATATACGGAGGGCTCATTAGGAATTAATTTGAAAATTTATACTCTAATAAACTGAGAAATCTAGAAAAATATATGCAATTTCCATGTATAAAACACCTACCAAAATTGAATCAAAAGAATAGAAAAATCCTACATATAATAATAACAAGGAATGAGATTGATTAATAAAAAGGCATCCAGACAAAGAAAGACCTAGTACCAGAAAAGTCACTGTTAAAATCTTTAAGACATATGGAACAATGGAATAGAAGATCCAGAAATAAATATAAGCAGCTATAACTATTTGATCTTTGGCCAAATTGCCAAAAACCAACACTGGAACAAAGACAGCCTCCTTAACAAAGGATCCTCAGAAAACTTCACAGCCATTAGAAACCAGAACTCTCTCTACCTCACCCAAGACCTGAAACTCCCAGATAACTAGAGATCAAAGCGAAAACACTTCAAAATGTAAGACTAGGCAGACTTTCTGAATAGGATTTCAATGGCTGAATAAATGAGAGCAAGAATTGACAAACAGGACTCTATCAAACTAAAAGGATTCAGCATAGGAAAGAAAAAAAAAAACAAAACAAGCAGTAAAGAAGCATCCTCCATAATGGGAGAAAGTCTTTGCCACCTACTCAACCAACAAAGAATTAATATCTAAAATATGCAAAGAATTCCAAAAAAATGTCAAAGATGCAGAGAAAAGGGAAATATTTATGCATTGTTGGTATAAATGTAAATTAGTAAGAACAGACTGTGGAAATCAGTATGGAGGTACTTTAAGAAACTAAAAATAAAGCCAGGTGTCACGTGCCTTTATTCCAGTACTCGGGAGGCAGAGGCAGGTGGATTTCTGAGTTCAAGGCGGCCTATAGAGTGAGTTCCAGGACAGCTGGAGATATACAGAAAAAGCCTGTCTCAAAAAACAAAAACAAAGAAAAGAAATAAGAAAAAAATAAAGAGAGGGGAGGAAGAAAAAAGAAGGAAAGGAAAGAAAGAAAGGAAGAAAAAAGAAAGAAACTAAAAATAAAACTACTATATCATCTGGTGATAGAGCTTCTGAGTATATACCTGAAGGAAATAAAATTAACAGACTAACATACACTGGAGATACCTGCATACCTAGGGTTATTGCTACACTATTGACAATAGCCAAGTTAGGTAACTGGACTAGCTGCCTGCCAGCAGATAAATGGATAAAGAAATGCAGAATACATACAACAGAGCATTAGTCACTAATGAAGAACTTTCATGTCATCTGCAAGAATGGATAGATCATGATGCTAACTGAAACAAGCCAGACTCAGAAACACAAGTAACACTTGTTTTCTGCCATATATGTAATCTAGAAGTAAAAGATGGCCTAGAAGTAGACCGGGAAACTATTGGGGAAAAAAAAGAGAATCAGGAGAAGGAAAGAGGGGTAATAGGAAAGGTTAACAGGAGTGAAATATACTTCAGGTAGGTTATGCACAGTTATTAAACCCATTGTGTTGCAAAATTAATAACCATTTAAATATTTCTGCTTAGGGTAGACACTGCCCCAGGGGTTTCTGCAGAGCAGGTGATCTGTTTTTCCCTCTGACACTAGTTACACAGATCAGCTTCCTTGTGCACTCTTCCTTAGGTGTGTTATGCTTTAGAAGTTTCTGGTGTTTCATGGCACATTTGAACACGTATGCTCTCCTCCCGTCATACCTTGCAGGTTCCTCTGCACATGTTCCTGAGGGGGCAGGGAGTATATGTGTGTTTTTCTGTTTGTGTATGTGTCTGCTTATCTGTGTGTGTCTCTGGGTGTGTCTGTATCTGTGTGTCTCTGTCTATGTGTATGAGAGTGTCTGTGTCTCCTCCCCTATGTCCCCAGAATTAGGTCCTCTTCTGTGAGCCAGCACTGCAGCCTGTGGTGACTCAGAGGCAGCACTTTCCTCTCTGGCTCATGCTGTTGTGAAGTCTCCAGCTGGGATCACTGTGAGCCTCTTAAGAGCAAGGACTATCCCCAGTTTTCCGTGGTGTCCCCAGAGTCTCCTCATAAACAGTGGATGCATGGTACCTATTTGTTCAATGAGCATCAGGCCTCTCCGCTGGTCCCCTGCTGCAGGGAGACAGAGGAGGATGCAGAGGAGGGAACAGAGGAGTGACGGAAACTCCAATAATAACAAATGAGGCCTAGAATCTCTTCTTTAATTCTTGATGTATTTGGTATTTTTCTCCCTGCTGTGATAAGTTCCTTGCTAGAAGTAACTTAAAAGAAGAATTTGTTTGGGCTCACAGTTTGAGAGGGGAAGTCATGGCGGAGTTCACAGTGGCAGAGCTGTGTTGCTGGCCCTACCTGTATCCCAGCAGAGAGGAAGCAGGGAATTCAGGCTAACAGCAGGGCCAGACTGGAACCCATGAGTTCCTAGTGACCCACTTCCTTCAGCTAAGGTCTACCTCCTAAAGGTTCTACAACCTCCCTAGACAGCGGATACCACATGTTCAAGCACACAGGCCAGCGGGAAACATTTGGCATTCAAATTACAGCACTGGGTGTCGGTCTAGACACAGATTAAAGCAAAGTCAGTCTCGAGGGAAGCCTGGTATTCTTACTTCTTATGACAGTGTTGATTCTTTCAGCAATCGACTCTCTCCACTCTGGTGTGCAAGCATACACAGAGTAGAGCTGCGTCTGTCACTGGGGGCTCCAGAAGTGGAGTTCAGCCTGTCTTAAGGAGCCTCATTTAGTTCTAGCAGGAGAGGAGGCTCCTGATTTCCAGGTGTGGTGCTAAAAACATCAGGATCCTGGCTTCTCTGGCCCTGAAGTGTTCAACGATTTTAATCCAGCTGCTAGCTTTTTTAAGACTAGATCCTCTGCACACCAGTGTAAGGCCATCCCCTCAATTGCTCCTGTGGAACTGAAACCTCCAGCTTTCTGCTATCCCAAGCAAACAAGAGGAGGTCGAGTCAGAGGCCCGCCAGCCCTGGCTCTGAATGACCTTGAACTTACACTTCAGTCTTCTCGGGTGCAGCCTCCTGCTCTGCAACAGAGCTTGTTTGGTGTATGAACTCTCCCAAGACTGGGATCAGGGGTAGACCTGCAAATCACTGCTCATGTCACAGATGGTCCTTTTCATTTTTTTAAGGCCTGAAAGATGATCGTTCACCATTGGCTCCAGGGTCAAGGGCTCCCAGAACCTTAGAAATCACTGTTCTGAATTGCGGTCTCTAGGTTCAGCCACGCTTTGAAGCCAGGCACAACAAAAGTCACACCTGCATGAACTGGGAGTAGTTCTGTCATCAAATAAAATGCACAGGGTTAATCCGACACCCACTTAGCCGTCTGCATGATAATTACCATGACGGGTGCTGATTAGGCATAAATGGAAGGCATTTGATGTAAATGGCTGTATTTAGTATTACTTTGATACAGTATAACTGGATTTTTACAGTTCTTTCCTTTTTAGACAGTTCATTTATCCATCCGACAATTTTTATGAAGGCTGTAATATATGCCAGGCATTATTCTAAAACTTGGGATACAGTCAGACTTGGAAGGCCAAGGAACCAGACACAGACCCTTGCAGTGTCATTGAGAGCACTACCCTGAACACCGAGGGTGGCTGTGTCATTCACAAGTACAGAGGAAGGGCTACATTCAAAACATACCAGAGCTGGCCCTGACCCTTACAAATAGACACTATTAAACCCTGAAACATCAGAGCCCATTTTTTTTCATCCACTGAAAACCCAAAAGGGGCAATGCCTACCTCCGGGACGATGAGAACCAGAAAAGCAAGGAACAGCTTGGACTTTTCCACCTGTGTCCCCAGTGCCTGGCACAGGCTGGCACATAGTAGGTACTCACACGATATCTGTTGAAATAATGACAGAATAAATTCAGAAATGGTGTAATCTGCCAGATGCTTGACATGTTGGATAGGAATTTACAACCTTAAGTATAATTTTTGCCCCAACCCAAGTTCCATGCCTTTGGCCCTCAGTCTCTGACATGGCTCAGAGGTGCCTTTCGTCACACCGCTCTCTGATAGCCTCTCTGTCCCAAGACTGTGAGATGTTCTGGTGGGAGCTGATGCTCCTGCCTCTCTGCTTCCCCATGCCCCTACCCCAATATAGCCTTCTAACACCAAAAATCTGGCAGCCCTACTTTTTCCAGAAGGTGTTACAATGGCCAGGCCATCCAGCCTCCCCAAGTCAGAAGAGCTGTTCCCTGGGCATGTCTCATATTTAATCATCTCTGACCCCCCGAATTCTACGTCTTGATTTTGAGCGTAAGACCTACCCAGCAAAGGCTTTATCCCTCTCATTCACAGCAGCACCTCCAGAACCTTGGACAGTGCTCGCAAGCGGCAAACCAACTGCAGAAACAAGTAGACGTTTCCCTTGACAGTTAACACTGCCATGGAGGGCAGGGAACATCTCTTCCAGCCATCTATCTACCTAGCACACATGCAATGGGGCCTGTTCCGCACAGGAGCTCAATAAACAATTACTGATTCACGCTAGTGGCCAGTTGATGGAGCGGACAAGCATAGCCTGAAGACAGCCCACCGCAGTCCTGTGTTGCTTGCTGCGCATGCTGTCTGGGCCCCCAGCTCACCAGCGCCGAATGGCAACTCTTCTCCCTCACAGCGGTCCCTGCACTATCCTCTCCTGTCCACGTGGGACTACCACATCATTAATCGTGATTTTTCTGGGTGGGACAGGGAGGAGGCTGACAGCCAGCAGACAATGTTTGGTGGTGAAAAGGACAGAGAAAATCAGAGGGGCAGTCAGATTAATTACAGGTTTTCTCTCAGCTGTGGGCAACAAGATCTTGATTACTTCTCCTGCTGCTCCAGGCTCCTCAAGACAAATGGATGTTTGCTTCTCTGCTGTTCTTTCACTCCCCCTGGCTGGGAGAAAGAGCAAGCAGCAGGTAGCTGCTCAGACAGAGGGTCTAGGGTGGTGGCAAGCCACCATAAGGGCATAAGCCATCCCCTCTACCAAACTCTTTGGCCTCTTGAGGGAGAATTTAATTTTGTCCCCTAACACAGTTGTGGAGCACTTTGCAAATATCTTATCTCCTTGGTAACAAGTAAGGCGGCATCAGGATGCAGGGGCTGCTTGTGGGGGGGGGGGGAGGTCAGGGGCCTGGGCACACCAACTCTGCAAGTCAACTCTTTGAGCATCAGTTTCTGGTGCTGCAAAATGAAGGACTTGGGCTAAATGTTCTCGAAGGATCTTTTAAGCTCTGAAATCCTGCAGTTCAAAGGATGAAATTCCATGATAACCCAGCATTTATTGAAAATTTATGGATGTTTATTAAGTGAAAAAAAATCCACTATTTTCTTCAACTCCTTTGGTCCTCAGAAGACCCCTGGGAGGTAGACACCCTCATTCATTCTCCCCACCTTCAGATATGGAGCCTGAGGACAGAGGGGTTGGGTGGCTTGCCAAGGTCATGCAACTAGCAAAGGCAAAAACTGGGCCATCATACCCAGGAGCCTATTTACTCTCTACTCTTTCTACCCACCTTCTCTCTATGTCCCAGAGCCAAGCGAGCAGTAGATTCTTGAGGGTAAGCAGGAACACTGGGACACTATACAATGATGTTGGAGAACAAGGCATGACATACACCTCAAGACTTCTGCACAACTGACTCAGAAGACATGAGTCTGAGTGCCCTCTGGAAAAGTTGCAGCCACTGTTTCCTCAACCATGAAGGTTTCCCAAAAAAGAGCTGTTCCTGGGCATCTGACATTGCCACCAGGAGCTGACTCATTAGGATAAAATGAAGAATATTGGTGGCTGGACAGATTGCCTAACACAAGCCTCACCTTGGAAGTGTCCCATGCTCACTGTAACTGTAGGTATCTGGTAGTCAACAGATCACAGGGCAAGGGACAACCATCCAGAATTCTCAAGTACTATTAAACATAAAGTATTGGACCCCATGCTACCCCACACACCTGAAATATTCCCAATTAGATTTCAGACTGAGGCTCCTAATGCATTTTTAAACAAACACCCCTCACCTGCTTTCTTATCTCAGCTGCTGCTGTGTATCGTAACACTGACTGTTTAATTTCTCTGGGATTTGTTTCCAGAACCATAAGACTACAGTAGACTGTACCCCTTGCTGGAAAGGTGGTTGCCTGGATCTGAGGCACAGTGCAGTCAGTAAACATTTCTTCATCTCTTCAGCCCCATTCAGCCTTTCCCCACAGCTCCTGTGCCTAAGACGCCCTAGCCCGCATCCACATAGCCTGACAATACTTTCTCTGAGGCTTGCTTACTGGAATGACTGCAGTGCCTTCACTTCCACAATGCAGCTCCAAGTCAACCTCGCCCTGGAAGTACTTCCTTCAGGCACAGACTCCCTCCCTGCAATACCAGCAACCCTCCATGGAACCCCAGAAGCTCTCTCTGCAGCAATCGGTTCCTCTTCCCCACTCCACCTCAGCCACACACAGGAGAAAAACCCAGCGCACTGCAGGTGAAAATCTGTGTGACCTTGGGCTTGTTGCTTAACCTTGAGTGTCCCCACTGTAAGATGAGAAATTTGTAACATGAGAAAATTGCACTCACACTGCCTATCTTTCGGGGTTACGAAGAAGACCAAATGAGGTAATGCATGAGGAATTGCTTTGGGGGTGAATAAAGTCCTTTTGGAGTAAAATGGTGCAGTTTCCATGCCCTGGACTGGCTGAAGCACCTAACTTGTGGATTTTCTTTGTACTTTGTTCACACTGTGAATATTTTTATCAAGTGCCTACTCCCTGCAAGCAGTCCCAAGCCCTGGCATAGAGGCCCTGCCTTTGTGGGCCTTATCATGCGGTATGTTAAGTGACATGAATCTGACATTCAGGAAGCATATGCCACCATTATAGACAGTGAAGGGAAAGTGCAGGATACTCTAGCTTAAGGTGTCCAGCCTTCTGCCCACAGGCTGCATGCGGCTAAGGAAAACCGAACCTGACACGAAACGGTAAACTTATGTAAGGCACTATGAGACTTCCTTGTGGTCACTGTTATCATTTGTAATTCGATCGCAGTTTCTGGGTGTGAACTTTTGTAGAGGATACTGTGGTCGCTGAAGCAGTGGCCCTCAACCTTCCTGACCGTGTGAACCTTTAACACAGCTCCATTGTATGGTGTGGTGACCCCAACCGTACAATTATTTCCACTGCTACTTCATAACTGTAACTTCTAAACCGTATGAATAGTAATGCAGATGTCTAATATTCCGGAGAGCTGATATGAGACCCGTGTGAAAGGGTCATTCCATCCACAAAGGGGTCACAACCCCCAGGATGAGAACTACAGCTCCAAACAATGACAAGGGGGCACCGCTGGCTAGGGATAGTAGCATGGGATGTCCTATTAGGATTGTGTTAAAGACAAGGACCAGTGGGCAGGGGGAAGATCAGCCCAGAGAAAATAGCGCATGGGTTCCCCAGTGAGGCATCAGCCATGCTTTTAGAAAGCATATATGACTGTGTCCACCGCAAGGGAAAAATCCCAGAGATTCTTGAATGTGAACCTGCTGTGACAATCAATGCTTAGCCTCCCTCGTTAGGAAAAGTCAATCTGCTCCCCAACTCCCTGCTTTCCTAGGCCTAGAATAAGCTATATCGCCTAAAGCTATGTCCCCCGTGAGCCTCACACTGGACCCGCCACCCTTCAGATAAGGGTTGCAGGGCTTAGCCCCTGCAAGCATCCCTTGCCTCTGAGCAGGGGGTTGGAAGGTGGAGAGCCAATTGCCAGCTGCAGGTGCACAAAGGGCTACAGAGTCTGACAGGAAGGGGGCGGGGGACTGACTTGGCATGCAAGAACTGTTCCTGGCATTTATCTGAGCCATTGGGCTGCTCTGGGGCAGATGAGCTCCTTGGAGAGAATACATGCACTGTGGTTTTAAAGGCAAACGGTTCAGTGCTAGAGTATGTCTAACACATTTCTGAGGAGCAGAGGGGGAGAGGTTCAGGAAGAGCAGGTCCTAGGGTAGGGTCTAATCACCTCTGGAAAAGGATGTCCTCTCTCCTCTGTTGGAAGCTCCCTGATACTTGTGTGTGCAGTGGTGGTGACAGGGGGCGGGGGTACCTGTCCTGTAGACTCTTGCCTGGGCCTTTGGAGAGTCTGAAAGGAGCTGGGATGCTCAACCTAGAAAGAAGTTGGAGTGATATCCTACATCATAGCAGACAGTCAAAGTGTCACTCCAGAAAGCCAGAGAGGGCTTATCCTACATCATCACAGATAATGCCGCCCAAGGTCAAGGTCAGACGGTGACAATCTAATGTGATAAGGAAGAAGTCCCACGGCCTGGAGCTTCTAGGGCACCCTTGGCCTGGCTGCATCACCCCAAGTGGATGCCCCGGTAAATCCTTCTTGTCTGTAACCACATGCATAAGCAATTCTGATGTCTTAGATGCCATTTTCAGAAAGCAGGGCTCTACCAGGTATACTTAAAATCCTAGAAAACACAGACAAAGATGCAGCCATCTGGACAAATATTCCTAGACCAGCTCCTCACCTCTCCCATCAGTAGAAAAACTAAAATCTAAATAAGGGCTAAAATCTAAATAAAGGTTCAGAGGCCGGGTGTGTAGCTCAGTCAACAGAGAACTTTCCCAGCATTCACTGGGCCCCAAGCACCACTTAAAACAGAGTAGTGGCATATGTCTACAACCCCAGCACTTGGAAAGTGGAAGCAACAGGGTCAAAAGTTCAAGGCCATCTCTGGGTACATAGTGAATATGAGGCCAGCCTGAGACACATAAGAGTCTATATCAACAACAACAAAACTTTCTATGATAAAAGTTTACACAAAGTAATAGGCAGTGTTTTCAAAATTCAGAGTGGCATACCTATTCTACAGGCCAACCACTGGGAATCATTCAGAAGCACAAGGATAGCCCAACCTACCCCATCTCAACCAGCACCAATTGCCATCCACTTAGGGCAGAGCCTGCCACCAGCTCCCTGAGGATCCAAAGTAGCTCTGGCCAACTAGCCCTGGAAGAGGCTTGAAGGCCCAGGTGAGTTGTAGGAGGGAGGACCTAATGTTTCAATCTACAGTGTTCTTGCCCGTTTGCATTTTAACAGAGAGAGGTTGGTTTGCCCTTTCGATGAAAAGCTTGGTCAATAATTTAAAAAGCAAAGTGCCATGAGTCTCTCCTTGGCTGGCTCTAAGGCTAGCGAGCACTCCGTGCCCCTGACCTCACTCAGGAGAGTGAGGCTGGTCACACCTGGGCTCTTTAGGCTCAAGCACTAGTGGATGCTGGGCCTGCCCAGGACTCTCCTACCCTCTCTGGAATATTCCTTCGGGTATAGGTGCTCTGGCTGCCCAAAGAGAAGTGAGTTGCCACTCAGAGCCTCTGCCTTCTATTATTTCCGGCATCCTTTCCTCACCATGACTACCGTCCACCTCAGTCAACCTGCAGTCCCAGTGCTTAAAAACCCCAAGATTCCAGCTTCTGTTCTCAGCGAGCTAAATCTCAGGCTCTCCATGCAAGGAGAGTTGTCCCTTGACAGAAGAAGCCTTGGGTTACTGTATTCAGCAGAGGGTATCTTCCCCAGGAGCTTCTCTAGGCAGAAGCTCTTGGCCACAGGCCACAGAAGAAATCACATAAGATCCTGTCACTTCTGTTCACTGTTGGACTGAGACAGCAAGTCTCTTTGCAAGCTGGAAATCCAGGAGCTGACAATTTGGAGCCATCCCTTCCTGAGTCACAATGACCTAAGCTAACTATGCGGTATCCTCCCCAATACCCATATCATCACACAGAACACACACCCTGAGAACCCATCCTGGCTGCAGGGAAGAAATAGCTGTTTCACACCCAGAAGGCACTGTCGTGTTGGAGATGCATGGCCTAGCAGCTCCAGGGCAATGCACCGGTAATCATGCATGCCTTGCTCACCCTGCTCCATGCTAGTAGGCATTAGAATGGTAGGAGCTCCTGGGAAAGCCCAATGACCTTGTTTGAAGAAAAAAAGACCTTGGGAACTCAGGAAAGAGCATATCAAAGATGCAGCTTTCTTGTTAGTGTAGATTTTGCCACTAAGCAGAGAACAGGGCTAGAAGATGGAGAGAGAAAGGCGTCCCTATGCCATTGCTGCTGGAGTAGGAACGTTGGAAGACAAAGGCTATGGGCCAGGCCTCCTGTTGACACACTGAGGAAAGTAAGAAATGACTACAAAGTGACTATAATGGTTGATTTTGATCGACAACTTGATTAGATTTAGAAATACCTAGTGTATTAGCAAGGTGCACCTTGGTTATATCAGTGAAATATTTTTCAGACAAGAGTAACTGAGGGATGAAGATGTTCTCTGAATGTGAGAAGAACCATTCCATGTCCTGGGTACCCAGACCCAATACAACAAAAGGAAAGAGGAGAAAGTGAGCTGATAGTCGACATTCTCCTTTCTCTAGCTCCTAAGCTATCTTTATGTAAGCAAGCAGCCTCAAGCTGCTGCTGCCACAGCCATGAACCTTATGCAATACCATACATTCCCAGCCATGAGCCAAAATAAACTATTTCCTCCCTTGCTACTCTTTGGATATTTGACCACAGTAATGGAGAAAGTACCAATATAGAGATCAAACCAACCTGAAAGACACTCATCATATATAAAGTACCTCCAAAGACGTATGTCTAAGATTCTGAGAGAGCTGGGATTCTCCAAGGCCTCAAATGGATGAGATTAAGAAAGTTGGGACTTTTTCCTCTGGGCAGTAAAGGGCCACTGTGGGTAAGTGTGATGGGTAGGGGCAGTGATGAGGAAACCAGCAAGAATAGGGTGCACAGGTGGAATGGGGTGCATGGAGGGAAGGAGAGCTGGAGAAGAGCACACAGGAATGTGAGGGCAATGCAAATGTGAGAAGCCTAAAAGGAACTGATATGATCTAACCCAAAGTCAGGGTACAGGGGACCTCTCCCCAAACTAGAAAAGAATGTTTCTGAGCATCTAGTTATTGAGGAAGAGCACAGCCTGTGTGGATCTCCAAGAGAGGTACAGCTACAGGCAGCTGTAGAGCCAGCCTCCACGGGACATGGGACATCAAGCACACTGCTGGGTCTGGAGGTGGCCTGGACATAAACTTGGAGCTTCACTGCTGGGTGACTTTGAGGGAAAGAGGTCTGACCTTGGAGTCAGAAGTTTGAGCTCAAAACTGGCTACGAACAAAAGTTCCCAGCAGTTTCCTATGAAACAGATTTACTGTAGTCCCATCTACTTCACAGACTCACTCAGACATCAGAGGAGCCTCTGCGTGCAAGAAATGTGTTAGTGGTTTACAAGTTGACTTAAGAGAGGCTTTTCCTAAATGTGATCTCTGTGGTCAGTTAATTCTTAGCTACCCTTCTCCAGACATCCCAACACTTCACTCCTTATGTTCTAGAATTTATGTCTGATTCCCTACCTCTCCTGGATTCATTGCATGGATTAAATGCTTTGCTTTTGCTTTCTATAAAATACCTAGGACAGTATTTTCCACCCAGCTGGAGCTCAGTAAATGTATGATTGATTGATTAGTTGGTGAGTTGATTGATTGGATGGCTGATAAAAGCAAACCTATAGCAAGATTTAGTCTAGAGAGATAGCTCTAAAGTATTTCTCTTCCGAGCATAAGGACCTGAGTTTGAATGCCCCAAAGCCATGTGAAACTAGATGGCTGTACCCCTTTTGTTTGTTGGTTTGGTTTGGTTTGGTTTTTTAAGACAGGGTTTCACTGTGTAGCCCTGGGTATCCTGGAACTCAATCTATATTGAGACCAGGCTGGCTTTGAACTCAGAGATCCACATGCCTCTGCCCCCAGAGTGCTAGGATTAAAGGCGTGTGCCGCCGCCGCCACCACCACCACCACCACCACCACCACCAAGAGTTCCTGTCTTAAACAAGATGGAAATCAAGGATTGACACCTGAGGTTGACCTCTACATATGTACCATGGCACATGTCTACTTACCAGCACCACACTCGGACATATGAGCATGCATGCATGCATGCATACATACATACATACATACATACATACAAGATATTTTTAAAAGAGAATGTTTTAATCCTATTCATCTTTGTCTACTCAGTGGCTCATCTCAACAGTAATACTAGTAAATAATAACAATAACATGAACACTAGCTGTAGATTCTACCCTCCCCTCCCCTACTCACTAAATGTCCTCCATGATTCTCAGCAGGTGAAGCAAGGCAGAGATTACCAACACAGGCTTCACTGCTCATACATATAACCTCCCCAGACTTCAGTTTCTCCATCCATAGCTAGAGGAAACATCAGACATCTGTAAGTTGCTTTCAGAGTCTTGCTTCAGTCTTGTTGTTCCTGAAAGCAGCAAGTGCTCAAAGCTTGACAGCTGTTACTGTTATTGGTGCTGGGACTGTCCGGGGCCAAATCACCATGGTCAGGAGGAGGTATTTGGATACAAATTTTCCATCAGAGCAGATGATTGTGAGTGCCCAGTGACGAGCAGTGGATGAGGCTTCTCATTGTTTTAAACTGCAGAAGCAGTTAGACCCCCAAAGCCATCTTAAATGTCCCCGTTATCAAATGACATCTGGGGTGAGAGGCACTGAATGGAGCCATCACCCTTATGGTGCCAACCCAGCATTAATGGTGCAAGTGAATTACAAACAAGGCCCACCTGCTGTGCTCAGCAACAAAACCCTGCAGGAGGGTAATTGCCCGGAACTAGAGCACAGGGGGACACAGCGGGCATGAAATGCATTAACCACAGGAAGGACAACTTCCCCACACTTCCCTTTTTCCATGTAGACCTAAGGAGAAGCCCGCAGGCACCAAATGGGAACTCTCCAGAATCACAGAAGAAAGGTACTTCTAGATTACCACCTAGTAGTACTACCTTCCAGTCCAACCCAAAGCCTCCAAAAACCCAGCCCAGCTCTATACAGCCTGGCGGTCCCAATGTCAACTTGGGCACAGTCTTAGTTACTTTTCTATTGCCATGATAAAACACTATAACCAAGGTAACTAAAAGGAAACACTTAATTTGAGTTCATGGTTACAGAGGGTTAAGGTCCATTACCATCATGGTGGGGTATATGGCAACAGTCAGGTAGGCTTGGTGTTAGAGAAGGAGCTGAGAACTCACATCTATCCAAAAGTATAATGCAGAGAGAGAGAGAGAGACAGAGAGAGAGAGACAGACAGAGAGAGAGAGAGAGAGAGACAGAGAGAGAGACAGAGAGAGAGAGACAGAGAGAGAGAGAGAGAGAGAGAGAGAGAGAGAGAGAGAGAGAGAGAGAGAGAGAACGAACTAACTGGGAATGGTACGTGAGCTTTTGAAACCCAAAATCCTATGACACATTCATCTAGCAAGGCTACACATCCTAATCCTTTCCAAATAGTTCCACCAACCAGGGACTGAGCATTCAAATATATGATTGTATGTGGGCCCCTTCTCATTCAAAACACTACAGACACCAAGGATACCCAAGATCTAAGTCTCAGCTGGGACTTCCTGCCATGGCAGGCAGCCTCCTTCATATTAAGCTATGCAACATGAGTGCTCAGAAGGCAATGATGGCTCCCAAAGGCTAGGTGGGCCTAAAACCCACCCATTTGTTCACTTTTACGAAGTATAGCCCGGCTTCTACTTACCAAGGATTTTAGAAAGAAATCTAATCTAATCACCTCTCCTCCAAAGACTAAGATAGAAACTTAAGGCAGCTAAGTACTTTGCAAAAGAATAGCAAATGTAGGCAATGGGCAGACCTGGCAGCTCTTCCCACAGGGCTGAACTGGCCTTATGGACAAATTTCAGGCCATTCAATTCGATCAGCAACAACACTGTGAGACTTGCCACCATCTTGATACTGCGACCCAACAGTCTGACGTGTGCAGAGTATAGGTGCACAGGGCCTTGAGGTGGTTCCTACAGCACACACTGCCTTGGTACACCCACCTCAGGGCCTTTTCTTGGGCTCAGATGGCACACTCTGCCCTGGCCCCTGAAAGAGCATCCTTCTTATCCTCCACAACCCCACCTCCTCCAGCACGACTCATCTAGAATACTAATTCAATCGGCCTCCTTACAGCTCTTCTTCATATGGCTTTCTCTTACACACACTTGCCAAAAGCTAAGGCCCTCCAGAGCAGTATTTATCTGTATCTTATAGATCTAAAACAATGCCTACACCATGCAGTAGGTGTCCTGTGACTGAACCTGGAGGCATGTGCATGGAAACAGCATGCAGTGGAAGTATCCATGGTGCAGAATGAAGGGCCGTGCATTGGAAGGCCTAGGGCTACCAGGAAATTACTATTTCTGCTCGGAAAAGGGGGTGGCCCCTGGAGCCCATACAGTTGACACCTTCCTATTGATCATTGTGACAACAAAGTGAAAGGCGACATTGGAAGCCTCCTAGCTGTAACTTTCTTGACAGCAAACAAGATGAGGTAAGAAACCAGAGAATTTCAAGGTTCTCCTGGACACAGGAAAACCCACAGCCACTTTGGCTACCTGAGGACAGCTGAGGCCGGATGCCATGCTTTGCCTACCAGCACATCCTGGAGGGAAGGGATACAAAGAGAGAGAGAGAGCAGGAGAACCCTCAAGAGAGCTGAGGAGAATGAACTGGGTTTGGGTATGATGCATTCTCCTAAAAGCTCACATGTTGATGGCTTGGTCCCTCTCAGGTAATTTCAAACAGAGACGTGATCAGATCATGGGGGCTCAGACTTCCTGAGTGCATTGAACAATGGATTCATAGTTGATTGGTATCGCTGGGAGGCTGGGCCTGGCTAGAGAAAGTAAATCGGTGCATCTGTTCTTTCTTTTTTTTCTCCTCTAGTCCCTTTTTATCTCTCCCTTACTGGGATACCATCAGGTGGGCAATTCTTCTCTGCCATGCTTGTCTGTTCTGCCTCACCAAAGGCCCAGGAATAGTGTGTCAGTGGAAACCACCAAAACTGTGAGCCAAAATAAAAATTTCCTCTTTTAAGTTGCTTTCTTAAGCACTTTATCACAAAATAACACACACACACACACACACACTGGTCACTGCTATGACTCTCTGATCATGTGGTACTTAGGTCCCTGGAACTGATTTCTGGGAAGAATTTGGAGTCCAGGAGTCTCTGAGCTAGAGAAGTCCAGAATGCTAAGCTCTGCTGGATGCCTGATTCTTGCGGGAGTCTTGAAGACGAGCAGGCAGATGGGCATGTGGATGGTGACAACTGCTCATGAGGCTTCAGGAAATAGAACTCAGTGTTCAACTGGAGCTGGACTAGAGTCTGTTCATGTTGCATTCTGGTCAAGAACTTGCCCACGTTTTGTCTGTGTCCTGAGACATGGTGAGAAGATGAATCTAAAGCCAATGGGCTAGTTAACCCAGAGAAGGACATTTCAGAACAGCCCATCAGGCAACATGTGGACTGCATTCTACCTGCTACCTTCAGCCAGGTTTACAGTGAGACTTGTGAGCAAAATATCAGAACAGAAAGATCTGAAAACTTTGCAGTTTGGTAAGAAAAGCTACACAAAGCTGGGACTACGGAAGGCCTCGTTATGGCTTCCCTTTAAGTTGTTTTCCTTGGCATTCGGTCACTCTGATGAGACAACCAACTAACACCACCATGAAGCTTGGCTTTGAGAGCCAGATCCCTGCATCACAAATGTGAACACTTCTATTAAGAGCCAGATCCCTGAATCTGTGCTTTGTAGCTGCCTGAAGACCCAACACCAGCGGCCCACTTCACAGATAGCCAACGACACTCACAGGAGCAGTGACTTAAGCAAAGTCAAGAGCTTGCTCTGGAATAGATTCTGAAATCCCAATCTCTGCACTGCCCCATCACTGTTTTGTTTTGTTTTTCATGATAGTGCTCACTCATGAAGACCTTCAAAACTATCTTCCACAAACCAGCCTGAACTAGGCTGGAAACACCGCTGTGTGCAAGAGAGATAACTTGTTCTGAGAAAAACAGACAGGTAGCCATCAAATCCAAAGTGAGCAGCGTTATCACGGGTTGCCATAGAAACACTGAGTCGGGGGTACTCAAGCCAGTCTTGAGGGGTCAGAGATGACTCCTTAGAAGAAAGAGTGTTTAAACAGAGACCTGCACAATGATTTGTATTTACCCAAAGGGAAAGGGGGAGGAGTGAAAGGAGGGACCAGTCCGCAGCTGGCCTGAAAGGTAAGGAAGCAGGGACGTTTGTGATCTGAAGGCTTTGAGTCAGTCAGCATCCTGAGAATGTAGCGCTGGCATCCCCAATGATGCCTTCTGCAAGCTAAAAGGAAGGAACCGTATTCCAACCTTTCTAAACATGAAGGTGACACAGTGAGGATTTCTTATAGAAAGACCGCTCTGGTTGCTATCTGAGGATCATTTTAGAAAGAGCAAGTCTATAGTCTAGAAGGTGCACTGGATGGGTGTGGACAGCCTGGAGAAACATGAGGGTCGCAGGAGTCAGGGAACGGCAGTGGAGAGGAAGATGTGTGTATCTGCAGCATTTTAAGAAGCTGGGCTTGATGGGGGCTAGAGATTAGCTGTAGATGTGGAAGGAACCGCAAACAAAGGTGGTAGGCAGGATTCTCATGTGTGCTCAGACCATGTCCTGAGACAGTGCCAGGACAGACTGGGGAAGAGAAAATGGCTGCCTAAGAGGAGCAATAAGTCCAGAGATGCTGCCAGCACCTGTGCTATGTGGGAAGAGGTACAAAGGACAAAGAACAGAGCCTTGAGTGTTCCCCCTCAGAACTCAGGCTGGTCCAGGCCAACCTCCTGAGCCCCATTCCTCCTCTGTCCAGGGTGCTTTCCAGGCTGTGGTGCTTCTGTGAGCTTCACACACTGGGACAGCTCTCCCAGGAACCAGTTCCCTGCTCCTCCAGGGTTAAAGGTCATTTTAGATAGAAATTTTATCAAGAACGGCACAAAAATACTTAAATCTCCCCTCCCCCCAGGGGTGGATTCTAAACAATGCCTGAGGCTTCCAAAGCCCACTTTCTTTTTCTTCTTTTTCCCATCTTTTGTGTGTTCACAAGAGCACTTGTGTGCATGTGTACCTGTGTGTGTGCATGTGTGCAAGCAGGCGAGTGTGCACATACATGTAAAAGCCAGAGGCTCATGTTCCATGTCTTCCCCAATCACCCTCTACCTCAATTTTTGAGACAAGGTTTCTCACTGAACTTGGCACACACAGATTGGCTTCCCATACCACTTTAGAAGCTATCACGGAGAGAGAAGGCCAGGCGTGCTAGTGAAGAATCCTGTACTCTGGAGACAAATCCCAAGTCCAGCACCCACCCACTAGCTGTGTGACCCCACCTCACCTAAGCCTTCTTTAACAGTTTAGGGAAGTAAGGATACTACTAGTACCGCTTCATAGAGATGGCAGGGATTAAGTGTGTCAGGATTTATTGGAATGGGGAAGAGCACCTCGTACACTGTCTCTTCCACAGCTGATGGATTAGCAAATGCAAATGAGACAGGAATTAGCTGCCATCTTTAGTGGGAGCAGAGGTTAAGGGGGTGCTGTTCTTAAGCCCAGAAACCCTAGAGAAAGAAGGGTTTTACACAATGACACAACTCAAAGGCAGAACACAGTGTGTAAGCCTCCCATTACCCAAGACAGAATTATCCCAGGGACTCAGCTTCTGCTCGATGTCATCTTTGCTTCTGAACCAGCAAGGCCATGATTCTGATGACACAGCATGGGACCAGATCCACTGTATGAGGGCAGGTGGGCCTGGCTGGTATGTCAGGCTTTCTCTATGCAAGGGGCTGGGAGGAGATTCACGGCATACTTGTTACACGGCTCAGCAAAAGGTGTATGAGTACAGTCTAACCTGAGCAGTCAACAGGACTCACGGCACAACCAGGGAGGCTGCACCCGCCTGCTTTGCTGGTGAATAGGATTTACCTACAGGAACCAGGAAAAGTATCTGCTCTTACAGGGCACCCTGATACCGTGTCCAACAGGCTTTGAGTTCCTCCTCCACTCTACCACTGACTAGTGAAAACAATGCAGCCTCAACAACAGACGGAGGAGGGGAGTTGTTCTCCCCGCTTGCCTGGTGGCTGGCTTCTAGATGGAGGGCAGGAGGTCGGTTGGCAGGTACCTTCTCCTTCTGCCTCCTCTTCCTTTCCTCCTGCACCCTCTTTTGTACTTTTCGTCACCATTTTCCCATACACACCACGTGTGTGCCTGGAGGGATCCAGTGACACTCGGGCAAAGTTGACTAGGCATCAGCCTGTCCTGGGCCCAACAACAAAAAAGCTTGTGTTCCTACATGCCGGAGGACGTGCAGTCTCTCACTCTAGTCCCTTCTCGGGACCCAGACTCAGTATGGGTTGGAGCTTGAGTCTAAAGAGAAACTGCTCTTTAGGGGTGGATTCTAACCAATGCCTGAGGCTTCCAAAGCCCACTTTCTTTTTCTTCTTTTTCCCATCTTTTGTGTGTTCACAAGAGCACTTGTGTGCATGTGTACCTGTGTGTGTGCATGTGTGCAAGCAGGCGAGTGTGCACATACATGTAAAAGCCAGAGGCCCATGTTCCATGTCTTCCCCAGTCACCCTCTACCTCAATTTTTGAGACAAGGTCTCTCACTGAACTTGGCACACACAGATTGGCTAGATTGGCTGGCCAGCCAACTTCAGATATCTTCCTATCTGTACTCCCCTCCCCAGAAAGGGCCTACATACATGCACCTCAACAACTGGCAAAAAAAACAAACAAACATGCTGAGGATCCAACTCAGGTCCTCACACTTGCACAGCAAACTTTACCCACTGTACTGGTTGGCTGTTTTTTGTTTGTGTGTCAACTTCACACAAACTAGCAGAATCTGGAAAGAGGAAACCCTAACTGAGAAAAAATGCCTCCATTAGACTGGCCTTGACTGCTGATTGATGTGGGTAATCCCAGCTCACAGGCGGGTGGATTTGAGTGGTACAGGAGAGCAAGCCCTGGAGAGCAAGCCAGTAAGCAATGTTGCTCCATGGCTTCTCCTTCTGTTTCTCCAGGTTCCTGCCCTGCGGTCCCCTGTTGATGGACTGTGATGACATTGCCTAGACCAAACAAAGCCTTTCCTCCCCAGCTGTTGGGGGTCTTGATGATCTAACACAGCAATAGAAGGCGAACCAGAACAGCCATGGAACCATCCCCCTGCGTCCCCACCTGCTTTTCTTTGGTGCTGAGATGAGCTCTGGGCACAATATGAAGGGAGTGGGTTGTACTACATATCCAATTAGGTAGACACACAACCAACCAGCCCTAGGGGCATCTTCCCCACCAGACACTGACCCAAGAGCTGCAACAGACACCATACAGGACAAGCAGGACACTCACGCTATCCTGGAAGGGAAGTCGGAGGAAGGCTCTCAGGAGAAGGGCTTCTAACCAGAGACAGGAGGATAACACTTGCTTACAAACACTGGAAGTCAAAACCTGCAGCAGTCACATGGTGGAATGCCGCACAGCCGCGAACACGAGCAAGCCTTGACCTAGATGGTTCTCACAAATAGGCCCACTGAGCAAAAGAAAGCCAGACACAAAGGACACGTGCCGAGTAAGTCCATGTGGGAGAAACTTGTCTACAGCACTAGAGGTCAGAACAGTGGATGCTGTAGGGTTCCTAGTGAACTGGTTGGAGAGCTGAGCACAGAAAATAGGTGCTGTTTATCAGTCTGGGTGCTAGACACAGGGTGCATATACCTTGTAAAAATTCAAGGTTGTACATTATCACTTATGATACACACACACACTCAGATACACATGCACACATACATATGGCTTTTTCCTAGAATCTTTTGTGGAAAATCTTACAACAAAACAATTTTGAAGACCAGAGATAACCTGGCAAATCAGAGGCCATGCTTGTCCTGAGTTCCCTGAGTGCCCCTCTCTCACTATCTCCTCATCACCACCCTTGCACCTCAGGCTCTTCCTAGTCTCCCGTCTACCCTCTCCCACTCTATCGCTAACAGGAAAACATCAACTTTATTAATTTACACTAAACTGTCCATGACTAATTTAACAAGATTTCCCTTCTCTGAGGTAGCTCCCTTTTTAATAAAGCAGAATGAACGAATTAAAAGTCATAAACTACAAGGAGGCAGGAGCAGGTAGGAGGGGGTGAGACAGAGTCCTGACACCACACAGCTCACCTGAGGCTGTAAAGGTCACATTTGACACCACCAGCTGGCTTCCTCACAAGAGAATGGACAGAGGCATCTCAGCGGTGACCTCTGAGAGTTCGGTCTCTGAGAGCAGAAGGCAGGCCTTGGGCTGAACCCCAATTGATGACATAAACATGAAAAGGTTTTAGTGGAGGGGGTAGCTGTATACAGAGGCTTGGAGGGACAGCTCTAGTTTTATCAGCAGGAAAACGACCTTTGACTTCTGCCTATCAATTGACACAGCTGACTTAGTGCACCCTGGCTAGCTGGTCTTGTTCAAAGGGTGGCTCCTGTAAGCCTCCCCTGCTGAGCAACAGTAACAGGCTGGGTGTAGACGCCACAGCCAGGTCACCCATTAGAACCCACGCAGGTTCTAATGCATGGGTTAGAAACGCCTCAGAGATTTCGGTGACACAGCTGGTCCCCTCTCTGCTGCCCACTCATCTTCCTTGTCTTGGAAGGGGATAAAGAGGCAGGAAAACAACCATGGATGCTCAGGTCCCTGGCCTGCCTGGTCACCATTCTCCTTGCTCCCAACCATCAAAGCAGAGCTTGGCTGGAATGAGGAGTGGGTGCTGGCACCCTGCTGCTTCCATAGCAGCAGGGCATGGAAGGTTGTTCAAGCTGGCACCTCTCAAAGGCTGGGAGATCACCCTTTTGGATTGGTACCTTGTGTTGGGCAGAGAGCATCAGAAAGGAGAGGGAGATGAACTCCCGTGAAGCATTCTCACCAGCCTGCCAGGGGCTCTTCAGAGCAAATGCCATGAGTGTCTGCAGCCAGATTCCACTCCTGGCTCTTCAGTCCCCAAAACCCCTGTCTTCAGATCTCTGGCTTCCAGTTATAGCAGCAAGTGTCCTCAAATTCAACTCTAAGTGTGTCCCCAGAGGGACAGCTCTCTCTCATCAACATCTCTGGCAAGGGAAGTTGACAGACAGAAGAAACCCTTGGGTCTGGACGCTCTTTCAAAAATGGCCAGGCCTGCAGAGCACACAGGGTTTCTCCAAGGTGGGCCCCTAGGGAGCAGAGGCCATTTGAGGATTCTGCCTCCACCCACTGAGCAGCACTAAGCATACTGGAAAGGAGAGGCTCTGGAGTAGAGAGCCGGGATGTAGTCCCGGCTCTCCCTACTGCCAGCTGGAGAGCCTTGGGTCAAGCTCTGGCACAGTGAAAGAGAAGGTGCTGGGAAATGCAAGACACCAGTGTCCCCCCCCACCCCCGCCATGTATTAAGTGGCTTGCAATGTGTCAGGCAATGCAAACTCCTCTCTCTGCCTCTGTCTCTCTCTCTCTGTCTCTCTCTGTCTCTGTCTCTCTCTGTCTCTCTCTGTCTCTCTGTCTCTGTCTCTGTGTCTCTCTCTCTCTCTCTCTCTCTCTCACACACACACACACACACACACACACACAGCAGTGGGTTCATTTCAGAGATGAAACCTAAAGAAGTACAGCCACTATCTAATGCTACACAGCTTAAGGAGGCACCAAGGTTCAAATGAACATTTGGTCCCTGTTACAGCTTAGATCTTGAATGTCCCCCAACGGTCCTCCTCATACTCCAGGCTTGTTCCCCCATTTTGTAGTGCTCTTGTGAAGTGAAAGAACCTCTGGGAGGGGAAGTAGAGTCTAGTGGGAAGAAGTTAGGTCACTGGCTGCCTGCTTGTTCTATAACCACTTCCTTCAAACTGAAGGGTTCCCTCCTAGAGGGAGGAGGAAGCCTCCAAGGACTCGGGAAGCTCTGGAAACTCACAGGATGAGGAAAGCTCTGGAAACTTCCGTGGTTCACAGAGCCCCACAGTAACAGCTGCTGGAAAGAGGGCTGGCGGCTAAGCTGTCTGCAGATTGTGTGAGGGGCTCTGGGGGTGCAGCTTTCATGAGCTGTCACCCATACTAAGGAGGGCTTTTTGGTGACAGAGTTACATTTGACTCAGCCATGCCCCTGTCTAAGTGTCCCAGAGCAAACTCAGCTGGACCAGGGTGGGACCCTTTCCCTCCATCCTCAGTGTCTTATCTGGAGTAAACAGACACATGTTTGTGTCTCGCCAGGAAGAGTGGCACAGCGCTGCTAATTAAGGGGATCTTGGGACCCTAGCTCCTCTCCTTCCTGAGGAACAGCAGCTTCCTTTACTCCACTGTTTGCTCCTTGCCACCATGTTATGCATCCCCCACAGGCCCCAGAGCAACCGACCAAAGCCATGTCCCTGAACCACGAATCAAAGAAGCACCTTCAAGTTGCCTTTCTTGAGCGTTTTCTCAAAGAGCCAGAAAGCCGGCAGGTGCGGCCACCTCCAGCTTCCGCATCGTTGATCGAAGCACTCCCCCCTCCGCCAACGCCCCCATGCTCACAGTCCTTCCATTAGCAAAAGCAAAAGAGGGTGGCAGCGTGACCTTTTAGACACCCGGCAGCAAGTGTTCTTTCAAAGTCCCTCCTTGCCCAGACATGCCTTCCTTCTACCCGAATCCGTGTCTCCCCAGCCGGCAGTCACGGTGGCGGCAGGTTAGGAGAGGAAGAGCCCCTCAGCCCCTCCTCCCTGTTCGTGCACACACACGCACAGCCTTCTTCACCTAGGCTGTATGTCATTTTCATTTCCCTCTTTACATAAAAGGGACAAATCAGTACGGCTGTAATGTCAGAATTTATCTTTATTAATAAACAGTAATAGTTAAGAGCTTCGGGGGGCTCCTATCTGAACACTGCTGGCAGCAGGTGCAGAAGGCTTGCCAAGGGCGGTCACAAGCTGGAAGCATCTAAGCCAGAGAGCTGAGGGCATGCACAGGAGCACACAGGCGCTCGCATGTCCAGCAAGGCGCTGCCCGGCTGGAAGAAGGCCTGCGAGGAGCCTTCTCAGGCAGGAGCCCAAATCTCTTCTCCCCCTGCAGAAAGGTTTGGGTCCTTTAAAGGCTGGAAGTCTCATGGGGCCTGGACCCAGTCCCTCCATGAGTCTGATTTAGAGAGCTCAGCTGCTTGACATGACTTCAAATATTTAAGCGCTTTAAATATGTGATCATGATAATTACCTGGTTGATGGCACTTCATTTTAAATGAAGCCCGAAGCTGAGGAGACGCTGACATCATTGGCTCTGCACATACTGCACTCTGCACATACTGCACATACTTGACTCTGATCTCTCACTCCCCCCCTCCCAATTATGCTGCCGGCCTTGGGGGCAAGCTACCACCCAAAAAGGGAAACGAATTTAGTGGTGGCCAAGGTGCCACATCTGATTGTGACCGTGGAAGAGCAATGAGGGAGAGGGTAGGCACCCAGTCCGTGGCATAGCTGGCAGTGCCAAGGAAACTGGGTGCAGTGACAAGGCAGACAGGCACAGTCACCAACAGAATCGCCATCAAGTCCCGTGTAGGCATCCCCTGCAGCTCACAGGCATGCTCCAACCCCAGTGTCAGTACTCAGGAAGGGTGTGCCCAGGTGCCTTTTGAGAAGGCTGATTCCTGCCAAACACAGAGGCCTCTTGGGTGAGAGCCTGGGACAGGAGGTTTCAAGGCATTCTCAGGACTTACTATCGCAGCTCAGCGAGTACTCATCCACCCCAGGCCCAGGACACGCTGGGTCCTAATCACCTGAGTGCTACTCTTGAAAAGAACAAAGAGGACAGGTTGGGGGGGGGGCAGGAGTGATAGGGGACACTTGGAACAACATCAGCACCATCATTGTGCACAGCCTGGGCTAACCAGGATATAGGACTGAGAAGTATCGCAAGGCCCTAAGAGCTGAATGTGGAGCTCTGAGTGGTTAAACATTCCAAAACGGCACACTCCGATTAGGATGCGGAAGGAACAGGGAGTTGGGAGGGGGGAAGCATTTGGGTACATGCTTTGGGCTGGCTCCTTGCTCCATTATCTCAATTAGCCCTTGTACACTCACAATATGGATGTCTTTGTGGGAACCACCGAAGCAAGGTTCCACAGGCTGGCAGCATGCACACAAGATCTCAGTGCCAGCATGCTGAGGCTCTGGCAGGAGCCTCCCCCACTTGCCCGTGGCTGCATTCTCCTTATATCTTCACATGGTAAAGGAAGAAAGCAAAGTTTCTAAGGTCTCTCTCTTAAAGACACTAGGTCCTTTGGGTGACCGTGCTCTACAATGGCAACAAAACCACATCCCCTAAAGGCCCCACCTCCCAGGACCTCCATTTTCAGGTTAGGATATCAACATGGGTTTTGCAGGGGACACACTCATCAGTCCCCAGCAACAGGCATTGCCATTCTCATCTTTCTACATGAGACAGACTGAGACTTTAGGAGCGTGAAAACAATGTATGGTAGTGCTAAACTTGATGACTAGGGCCACTCAATCCCAAAATCTATGCTGTCATTCCATACCATAGCAAGCTCCAAGACTAGGATCCAGGTGAGTGGATCCGGTGAGCACCTCTACATGCCCAGTACTAACTGGGGAGCTCGTAGTGAAATGCAGTATAAGATATGGCCCTTGCCTCAAACAGTTTCTGGTAACATCTAATAGGCAAACCCCATATATCAATCATAATATCAACCCTAAAACTGAGGGGTTTAAGGGCAGAATCATAGCTAGGAAGATGCTCCCAAGAGACCTCTCATCTCTGCACCATCTCTCTCCTCTCTGGCAAGCATTTGCACCCCTCTTCCTGTGGGGTTGCTGGACTTAGAAAGCCTACTACATATTTCTCTTATCCACCCCAATTTGGAGGATGGCCCCAGAGGACATGTCGCCTAGCCTGGGCATTGAACACCTCGGTCACCCAAAGAATGATCCACAAAATACAGCACCCACATCGCTGGAAACCCATGAGAAACATGGTTCCTCAGACCCCTGTCCAGGCCCTGCCGAGTAAGAATCACTAAGTCCTCAGAGTTTGAGGCCCGGTCTCCAGCAAGGTCAGAAACAGACTGGACGGTGAAATAACAGCAAGGATAAATCCAGCCTAGGCAAACAAAACACTTCCGTGTGTCTCTGAGGTGGCCTCTGTACTAATGAGAGCTTCATAAGCACTGCTGGAAACCCTCACAGTAGCCCCAGGCAGGCCGCAAGGGTCAGTCTCACGCTGCATCTGAGAACTGAGGTGGAGAAGCATTACTGAGCCTGTCAATGACAGAGATGGAACCAAGCCCCAGAGCTGTCAGAGCCACAAAGCCTGCGCACGTCTCCACCTGAGTACAAAATGAAGAAATACACCTTGCTGAGACCACCAAGCCAGGACCCCCGAACCTGAGTCTACATGCTTTCTAGTAAAATAAGCCACCTTTCACCAGTGTCCAATAGTTTTACATTAAAGGGGCAAAAGAGATGATTTTAAAGCAGATAAATTTTCAACCAACCTTCCATTTTGATATAGTAATTTTATTCATTTTGGGGGGAATTTCATACATACATACAATATACATTGGTCATATTTGCTCCCTATGCCTTCCCCTAACTCCTCCAGGATCGACTCCCAGTTACCTCCTAACTTTAAAAAGTAAATAAATAAACAACCTGCTGAGTCCAATTTGTACTGCCTATGCATTCACACATGGGTGTGGAGCCATCCAGTGGAGAACGGTTGGCCTACGAGGTGTTACACCCTTAAAACAACAACAGAACTGACTCTCCTTCCCCCAAAGACCATCTTCTGCTTAGCTCCTCAGCTGAGCCCCACCCTCCACTTTTCGTTCCAGACAATATGGATGTGTAGACGGCCATGTTCCTCCTTACCTAATAGCTCCTGATACAGGGTCCTAGATTCCCAGAGCACAGCCTGGTATGCTGAGAAGAGGAATGAGGTTTGTTTCCTCAGACTCCACTTCTTGGCAGGAGCCGGGTGCCAGCTCCAAACTGTCTGCAGAAGGGCTAACAGTGCTCTGCCTGCCTGTCTGTTTCTTCTTCCCAGAAGGCCACCAGGAGACCTCCCCATACCCAGACAGATGCCCTCCGATGCTCCGCAGGCAGGTTTCGCTCTGTTTCGGAAACACACCACAATGTGGCCACACAGGCTTCTGCTCAGAGTGAAAGAGCAGGTCCCTGGAGGATAGCTCCTCCATTCCCAAGGGCTTTTGCTCCAGCACAGATTTTCCGACCTCTTGCATTATTTCCAAAGACCAGGGATGAGTGGAAGCTGAGTGCCTGCAAAGCACAGGAGAGGGAAGACCCTGCAACTCACAGCCTGCCTGGCAAAAAGTGCAGGAACCACTCTGGCCTCCTCCACCTCTCCTGGAGGCTCGTTTGGGCAGTTATGTTCATCTCTGGTCTGAGGACTGTCTGCTGTAGCTTTGCTGGTTCAACTGCAGGCTCAATCTGGGAATTGTGCCGGGACAGCCAGGACAAGGCCAATTAGCCCCAAGGCCTCTACCCTGGTGCCGGCAAAATGTCAGGCTCCTGAGGGGTTGGGCAGACACTGCTTCAGAAGGCCAGGTACTCCCTCTCCTAGCAAAAGGCCAGCTCCCTGGCTGCCCAGCATGCAGAAAGCCGCAAGGAAAAGGTGGCAGAAACAGCCTATACAAAGGACAGCAGGCCTAGCAGGGCCACTTTCTGCCTCACAAGACAATCGGAAGGGAGCAGGAGGGAGCTGGGTTTAATTCACACCTGCCGGAGGGGCTGTGGCTTGCTCAGCTTGGCACCTAGGGATTGGCTAGAAGCCTGAGCCTATGGCCAGGTACACAGGGACAGAGCAGAGCTTTCGGTTACTTCTGGGCAGAGGGCAGAGAGCTTTGGAACGGGACAGACCACAGCTCCAGCTGCAGGTGGGGACAACAGTGCCCTATCAGGAATGTGCCTGTGTTCCAAAGCACACATCCCTAGAAGGTTCTTATTGGTTTCGTTTAAAACCCTCAAACAACCCTATAAGAATGGATCCTGTCATTGCCTCTGTCTTTCAAAGAACAAACAGGAAGGTGATCTGTCCAAAGCTACATGGGTCTTCAGTGGTACAGGCAGGATTCAAGGCCAGCTCACCAGCCACTACCCTGTACCTTGCTTCCCTTCTCTCTGTTACCTCCCCAATAGTCACCCTCCAATGCCCCCAACTCCTGACCACTTCTTCCAGAAGGCCCTCCTGGATAGGGCTGACTTTACCACGATCACTGCTAGGCTAGTTATGGCTGCTTCTCCTGCCCCAGCACCATGCACACCCACTTCCTACCTAGACAGCAGGTCCCTCGGAGGGCAGTAAACACGAATGTTCCACTCTCAGCATCTAGCATAAGGCATAGCCTGCCTGCTCAATAAATATTTCAGAAAGGAAGCGCAGGAGGGACGAAGGGTGTTCATTCCTGGAACGGTCTTTACTTCACATATATTTTTCATGGTACAGGAGAAAACAGCAAGAATTGAGCATGAGTTTCTCTCTGTGCTTGAGAAGTCGGTCTAACTCAGAGTCCCACACACCAGGGCTCAGGCTTCGGAATCAAGAATGCCAAAGGACTTCCTCTTCTTGGGCCCTTTGGAGCAAGCCACCCTTCTATTCTTCAATCTACCAGAGAAGTAGTGCAGGGCATGACCCCATATATGCGGTTGTCATGGTGACCCCCATACTTTACAAGCCCCGCTCTGCCTGTGGCACTGATGTCAGAAAGAATCATGGGAGATTGGCTCTGACTTCAGGAGACCTATAACCCCAAAGCGTGGCACTCTATTCAACCAATGGAGCCGAGCAGATCAACAGTCACACCCCTCCTTTCAGCCAAGAGTAAAGTGGATTCTGAGGAGTTCCTAGGTGAGCTGGGTAGTTTTATATCAACTTGACATAAGCTATAGTCATCTGAGAGGAGGAGGCCTCCATCAGACATGTAAGCCAAATAAACACTTTAATCCCCAGGTTTTGGTCATGGTATTTCACCACAGCAATAGTAACCCTTACTAAGACAGTTAGGATACCTGAGACTATCTAAATAGATACATGAAGGAAGGAAGGGGCTGGAGAGATGGCTCAGCAGTTAACGGTACTGGCTGTTCTTCCAAAGGACCTGGGTTCAATTCCCAGCACCCACATAGCAGCTCACAACCCATAGTCTGTAACTCCAGTTCCAGGGGATATGATGCCCTCTTCTGACCTCTTCAGATACTAGACACATATGGTTCGCTCCCCTCAGAGGACTATCCAGCTCCTGTCAAATTGGCATAAAACTAGCTGGCATACCATGCCAGTCTGCTGTGTCACCGAGGGTGTCCTTGAACTTCTGATTCCTCTGCCTCAAATTCTGGGATTACAGGTATGCTTCACCACATTCCGTTAAAGGCATACATGCAGGCCAAACATCCACATGCACAAAATAATTTTAATTTTGTGAATGAAAATTACACAAAAAATTTCCTGCTGGAAAAGAGAAGCATGATCTCAGATGTGGGGGGTGGAGGGGAGATCCCTCCCTGATTGGTCGCTCAGGCTCTCCTGTTGAGAGTGAGACTCCATCCTCTGGCCTGAGTGCACAGCTCCTGCATGACTGCCTCAGAGGACCTACGATCCTGAGGCCACAATGGTAGTAGCTATGCAAGGGCTTCCTTTCAGCAGCAGGTGGCCTGCTCCTGGGGCGTGACAGTTTTTAGGGGCTGCCAGGTAGCCCCATGCCCATTCCATCTCTCACCCAACTTGTACCAAGAGGTAGGGAAGACGAAAGGCAGGAAGCAAATTCAGGGAAGCAGCTCACCAACCAGGTCCTGCTTCCAGAGGGGCACAGGAGGACCCTAGGGAAACCAAGACAACAAAACAGGGACCACAGCCTGGCTTAGCACTCTGGTCTTGGTCTCCCTGCACCACTATGCTTCTTTGGGAAAGAGCAGGCAGGTGGAGGCTTCCACAGAACAGCAGTCTGGGGAGACGGTGAGGCCAGCTCCCAGCCAGCATTAATGTGAAACCTATTGTAGGTGAAGCCTTGGGGACTGAACTGGGCAGCCCTAGAAGCGTGGGCTGGGAGCTTCCAAGACAGGGGTGGCGTGACAGAGCCAGGCCTGCCCACTATCTGGCTACCGTCTCTCGAGCACCACTGCCCAATGCCTGGTGTTACCTGTCTAGGGCTAGCTGGCTGCAGGTCACATCAAGCCACATTTCTTTAGGGAAGACCATACGATTACTACTTTTGACTGTTCAAGTAGGTCCTGGCTATATGACTTTACCACCCTTCTCTTGGCAAGCCTGAAAGGGAGACTGGGCTGAAGGTCCAGCAAGAGAACTTCTCAAAGATGTGGGTTCAGAGCAAAGACTCAGTCTCATAGGAGGATGCAATTTGGTCCAGATGGATGGAAAGAACTCCCTGATCCCTGGGAAGAATCCAGAACAAAAAGAATAGACATGAGGGGCCTAGAGGTCAGGAATGTGTCAGAGGAAAGACAACATACCTACCAAGCCTACAGCCACACACAGTGTGGCCCTGGGACAGCACAGCCTCCTTGGTGATTTTATACCCCCTCTCCTGTAAGGGTGAGGAAAACTCATTCTCTTCCTTTTAAGAAAATGTCAGCACCACATCAATTAAAAGAGATAACGGGGCCAGGGAGATGGCTCGCCCACTAAGAGTACTTCCTGTGCAACATGGGGACCTGAGTTCAAGTCCCAGGTCCACCACGAAAAAGCCAAGCCAGCGTGGCCATGCAGCCCTGTAACCCTAGCACTGTGTGGAGTTGGAGAGTGGAAGATTCCTGGGGCTTTTGGGCTGCCAACTCAGCTCGTTCAGAAAAATCCATCTCAAGGAAATAAGGCAGGCAGTGATAGTTCAGGACACTGACATCTTCTTCTGGCCTCCACACACATTTGCATACACCACACACACACATGCACACACACATTTCAAGTTCTTGCTGGTATCTAATCCAAGTAACATAAGCTCACTTCCTGTTTCCTGAGGCTTCGTTCCCCAGGCTGGCATAGCTTTCCCTCGTCTGTCACCAGCACACAGGAGAGTGGGCAGGGAACTGAAGCCCCCCTTTCCTAGGCTACTGGTGGCCCTCTACATCAGTAGCAGATGTAAGAACTCAGAGAGATACACATATCTAATTTATGTGGTCACCCAAATGAGATCTTTTTAAAACATCTTTTTTTTCCAGGTGTGTGTGTGTGTGGGGGGGGTGTACTTTGAAATAATTAAAGTCTTCTATCAAATTATCCTGGAGATCTCTTTCCATGAAAGGCCTTTAATTTTGTTCCCCTTAATTTAATTCCATCCCAGCAGATGAACTTGGCCTTTTCTATTTTCTTCAAATATTGTGTCAGGGCCCTTCATCAGTGAAAGAAGCAGAGCGGAAGGACTGGGGATGGGGCCAGGCAGGACCGCCATCCTGGCCTCCTCCCCACACCCATCTGCACGGGCTCCGCACCAGGCACGAATCTATCCTGCGGCATATCACTTCCACCTGGAAAGCCTGATTCACCCATCCTCCCGCCCACCAGCTTCCACCATGGCTCTGGCTCCTCTTGGAACAGGGAGAAGACAGGCATACGCAAGCCAGCTCTGACTTCTGTCCACTGAAACCCAGACCAAAATGTTCCCTGTTCTGGGCAGATGGAACTGTCCCTACTCAAAGGGACAGAAAGATCTAGAGAGAGAAAGTATAACGGAAGAGCTGACAAATTACAACTTGGTGGTTGGTGATAAGAGCGATGACATTTGTAAGCACTGGTTACTTCAGGGGTCATGGCGCATGTCTATGAGTCCCAGGCAAGAGGATCAGGACTTCAAGGCTAACTTTGGCTTCATAGGGAGTTCATGGCCAGCCTGGGTTACATGAGACCAATACCTGTTGGTTGGTATTGGCATCCTGCTCTCATGTACATCCCACCCCCAACCCCGCCTGGTTCTGGGCTCTGCTCTCCTTTCTATCATTCTAGGATCAGTAAGTAGCTTGGCTGTCAAGGAATTCCTCTTCTCCAGCTGCCTTGACTAATCATACATAGGAAGCTAGCATAAATTTGTGCATACTCTGTGTAGTTCCTATGAGGTCTCTCAATTGCTAATCTTTTAATAATACTTCATCTATTCTAGGTCTCTCTTCAGTCCCCATCACTGCTGTCCCCTCAAGTGACCATAAACATGAGCCTAGCTGTACCCCACCAAACCCCACCTCTGCCCGTGGCTTTCTGCAGTTTCTTCCCTAAGGCACCAGGTGGGGAGGAAAGCTGGCCATGCTTGGGAGCTATTTCCTGACTGGGAAGGAAAGGGACTGGCAGGTTAAGAGGAACAAAGACAGGAGAGTTCCAGAAAATGCAAATGAAGCTAGAGGAGGAAGAGATGGAAGTGTCTGCCTTGCAACAACATCCCACCAAGACCTTCCCCCCAGGTGGTTTTCCTCCCTCTGAGCCAGCTGACACCTGCGAGGTGCTGAGGGAACAAAAGATTATGGAAATTGATGGGGGGGAGGGGCAGGACCAGCCCTCTAAGAGTACCTGTGGATAGAGAACAGAAAGACCAAAACACATGGGGAGATCCCACAGACAGCCTGGGCCAGGGCCCTGGACCTTTGCATCTGGTGGCAGATGAGGGGCTGCAATGTGGACAAACACTGTCCCTGTATTGCTACCCACATGCTCCACCTTGAAGGTCATAGGAAGGATTGGACCACCAGTGTGAGGCTCGCTGTTGGTGCTGGCCGCTGGAATCTCCAACCTCAGAAGCCCTTGACAAGAGGCTCAGGCGAAGCCTTGAGAAGATGTTTAGACTGCAGTGTGATCGTTGCAATAACAATTTAATCATTTAAAACACTGTCTTCTGTTGCTCTAATGAAGAGAGAGGCTCTTTTCCATATTGTTTGTGCCATCTGTGAGCAATTTCCACATTAGCCTCTTAGATCGGCAAAGCAGAAGCCAGACTGTGATGGAGAAAGGCAGAATAAGGAGGAGAGAGGGAGGGGCCTCGAGAAAAAGTGAAGTGGGGAGGGGGAGCTAGGGGTGAGGTAGGGGGCTGGAAGGGTCACCTGTTGGGTGAAATTAGGGAAACTATGTGAATACACCATCCTGGGCCAGGGAAAACTGGTGGCTTGCCCTCTCTTCGGGGAACTTCACTTTTGGAAGCAAAGGAAGTTCCCAGCTTGTGAAGAAGACAAAGAAGAGTAGCTTCTCCAACTGTGGGTCACAGAAACCAAGGGAGCAGATGATTGTCTGAGCCGGCTTTTCATTGTTTCCACAAGTGCAGGACAAAAGCAGCTGACAGGAATCAGGATTTACTGTGGCTCACGGGTGCATAGTGTTCAGTCCATGACTCCCTGACACTATTGTATGAGATATGTAGCAAAGTAGGCATCGTGAAGGGGAGGGTGGGGGAGAGAGCTGGTCACCTCCTAATGGCCAGAACCAGATGGGTATCAAGAAGCTGGGGGCATTATGTATCCTTCCAAGGCATGATCCTAGCAATTCACCTCTCCAGACAGTTCTACCGTCTCCCAGAAGTTTATTCACATTTTTAATCTATCAGTGGATTAAACCATTGATTAGGTCATGGCCCTCATGATCTAATCATCTATGAGAACACCCTCGAAGACATGCCCAGAAGTGTGCTTTACAAACCTCCGAGGTGCATCTAAACATAATTAAGTTGACAATCACGATAAACCAAAGCAATTATAATCAGCATTTTTCCTTCAATGAAACAGAAAAGAATGAAAATAAGACATATCGCCCCCTATCCAAGAAATCAGAGTGACTAAGAATTTCCTCATTAGGGACAAGAAATACACAAAGTTGGCCAATGATATTTTGTGTCTGGAAGGTTTACTCTTGGGCTCTGGGATTATGCCCCAGGCTCACAAGAACTGGCTCCAGGAATCTTCTAATGTCAGTAATGTGACCACTTAGGCTGGAGAAAGAAACATGGCCAGAACTAAGCACACAGCAGAGACAAGAGGATTGTGAGCCTAGGACTATAGAAGGCTAAAGGGTGCCAGCTCTAAATGACAGGTCAGCAACCTCAGCCTCAGAACTGTGAACAGACAAAGATATGCTTAAAGACCGTAGAAGGAGGGGGCTTCCTGGACTATCAGGAGGGAGCTAAGTGTAGTTACATGAATCCTTATGACAGACACACAGAAGACAGTGCGCCCACAAAGGCAAAGGCTGGAGACATGTGGCCACAAGCCAACAATAGCCTAAAGCCGCAAGAAGCTGGTCCCCATGCAAAACCGATTCTCACTGCAGCCTTTCCAGCAAGCACAGTCCCGCTGATACCTTGATTTCAGACTTCTGATGTACAGAATACTGAGAGAATTAATTTCTGCTATCTTAAGCCGCTCAGTTTGTGGTCATTTGTTACGGCAGCCACATGAAGTTAATAGAATAATGACGAGAAAGAAATGTCCAAAATGAGGGAAATCGAAGTGATCCAAGCACAGAACACAAGGCATTGTACTGGAGTTGTGTGTACTACGCAGGCAATCTGGGTTGAGCCCGGAAATCTACTCACTGCTAAGGCACAGTCAACAAAGATATAAAGAAGGGCCCAGCAATTAAGGGATTGCAGTTTTGGAGTTAACTTGTATACACAGGTGTCGTCTCATTCCTGTCCCCTTCCAGGCTGTGTGACCCGAGCCAGGTCACCCTCTCCAAGTCATTTGACTTAAATGACCAGTGAGTGATGCTGGCTGCTAACTCTCCAGGTTGCTGGGAGGAGTAGATGAAAGAATCCCCTTGCCACACTGCCTGGCATGCTGTAGCGTCAGTGAACATGAGCAGCTGCGTGTGCATCCTACTTAGGAGTGACAGGAATGAACATACACAGAGACCAGCCCCTGCTATCCCCCCTCCACTGTGAATACCTACACGGTCCCTTAGCCTTACCAGTCCTGCTGCAAAACCTGTATAGACTTTAGAGTGTTGAGATCAGGCTATGGCCTGCCCTAAGTTACTCCATATTGAATAAAACGGTGGATTTCCAGGCAGTGCCTCACCCTCAAAGACTCCACTTCACAAGCAGCTTTCGCCTCCATTAGCTCTGCAAACACATAGAAGAGTGATCCTGTACCTTGCTGAGCATATAAACACCATCGCCAGTCCACACCACCCCGGAGACACACACGGGCAAATAACTTCTGACCTCCACTGAAGCTTCTCTAGCGTTTTGCTGCCACTCAGTAACGTACATATGTACATATAGAGACAGATAGATTTACTGTGTGTTGTGTGATGTGTGAGCTGAGAGTTGACATCAGCAGTTAAGATGGGGATAAAATGACCTGTTTGCCTCAGCCAGCTATCAAGGAAATCAGGGTGACTTGGCAAACGGCTGCTATCAAAACTGACACAGTTTGTGGATTTATTGTTATTCAATAAATTCTGACATTGTGGAAAGACATGAGCATGTCCACTTATGTTTCTGACTCAGCATGCTCATGACGCTTCTCATCTATCAGAACTGACTAAAACCACACAACTACATGTCCCCATTTCAAAAGCGAAATAATGCTTAAGGATCTGGTTTGGATGATGTCCCCCAAAGGTCCTTGTGTGGATGGCATAGTCCCAGTCTTTGGTTCCACTGGGAGGTAGAAAACCTTGAAAAGGTGGGTCCCAGTGGAAGGTCTCCCAATCTCAGGGGCATGCCTTTGAGGGGGATCTTAGGTCCCTGGCCATTTTTCCTATCTCTTTATCAAGAGATGAAGACCCTCTCTGCTATGCAGTCCCTCCATTACATGCCACCACAGCTAATTGTGCAGGTACTGAAACCTTCAAAACTGTAAACCAGAGACAAACCTTGACTTTTTATAAATTATTCGCCTCATGTATTCTGTTACAACAACAGAAAATTGACTAATGGCAAGCTTGCACCACAAATGATTGAGATGGGACTCATGTCCAGTCATGAAGCTCTAGATTAGCAAAGGTGAGTGAATTCTAACTACCCACAGCCTCTCACCTGCACTGTAGAGGTTGTGACCGCTACTCCACCTGGCCTCCTGATAGTCCAACCCTGACCCCACTGCCACAAAGGGTTTTGTGTGTCCCCATTGGAAATTCCTTAAATACCACACCTGTTGACCATCGGGGAGGGGTATTCTGTGTTGATGCACTTTCTGTGCACAGAACAATCTCACCACACTCTGTGATTACCTGTTCAAATGATTCCAATATTTCTTCCTGACAGCTCAAAGTACCCAATCCCCTGAGAGCCTGAGAACTCCGTGAAATCAGCTGATCACAGGGGGGAAGGAAAAATGGAGCACTGGAAAGGCCTAGCTTGAGGGGAAGGCCCTTGGGAGGACCCCCAACTTCCCAGACTCAGGCCTTTCTCTGTCAGCTTTCCTGTCCTCGCCATGACCCAGAGTAACCATGTTCCTCTGCCACCAGGTAAGGGTTTTGGCATGAGTTTTGCATCCCAGCCAGAGAATTCAGCCTCCCTGCAGAAGCAGGACACAGGTAGGTAAACCCTCGCTCTCAGTGCTGAACCAGCCAACCCTGAAGATGAACTACTGATGAGGATGCAGGTTTTGGGCTGGAAGGAAAGTGTCCCCGCTATTTGGCTGTGTGACCACAGGACAGGAGGCAGCTCTCTGAGCCTCGTGGGAAAAAGAAGTCATGATGTCATCCTTGGCACATGACTACAGGGACTGAACCAGGTCTAATTGTGAAGGGCTCTGAACAAGTTCTGATATGCACACATATGCCCAGTAAATAGTAGCTGGCAGCAGCAGAGGTGGCAGATGCAGCAATGATGCCATGCTCTCTGACACACAATGAGAATTCCATAGGTATTTATCAAAAAATTAAATCAACCACAAGACTGTGCACATCTTCATTAAAAACTTGCCCCATCCACGAATTGTTAGTGTCTTAATCACCTTTTGCTGACGGTTGTTATAAAGTGCCTACTCAGTGCCAGGGACTGAGCCAGGCACTGGAAACACAATATGCTGTCCTCAGCACTGACTGGGGCTCTTAATCTTAAGACTTTAGGAAGACAAGAGACCAAGTTTGTAGATGCTGCCCCAGGAAAAACAAGATATACAACTACAAATATGTGCCCATACCTGTACTCAGAGCTGAGAATTCTGTTATTATGGGATCCGGAGAGATCCCATAATAAGAAAAGAAGCTCTTAGCGTGGTGCTTGGCACACAGGAAATTGCTGATAAATGTGCGCTGCTCATGACTCTAATCAGCCATGTCACATCGCCAGTCTCCTCCAGAAGTAAAGCTGACAGAGATCATTCTAGAACCCCTGGGGCATCTGTCATTCACTAAGTAGACTTGCAGCCCACAAGAAGCACCCTCACCACAGCCTAGACAAGCAGTGTGGCCTGTAGGTTGGCTCGGAGTAGACAGGAGAGGCCAGGGCCCTTCCACACTCCCTCGGGCTCTACGATAGATGGCATCCTGATGTGGATCCTAAGGTCACCTGTGGACTTCCTGGTCTCTGGAGTCTACACAGCACTCATACATAGGGCACAGAAAGCAATTCTACCAGTGGAGATCCTGATCTCCGCTGCCTTCCCAGCCTCTCCACCGTGCCCTGGTAGGACTGGCCCTCAAATTACTGTCTTCTGCCTTTTTATTTCTGTTTCCTGGCCTTCTTCACTTCTTGGCTGCTCACTCTGTCAGGATGGACACCAGGGTTGCTTCCCCAGTAACCACTTATTCACGAGCATCCTCGCCTCAGCTCTGCCTTCAGAGGCTCACAGTCAATACAGAATGCAGAACAGACACACTAAGGCCCTTTCCCAAGCACAGTGGAGAGAATAGGGATACAGAGGCAATCCACCAGAGTATGGGCACAGGCTACTCATTGCCAGGAGCCAGGGACAGGAAGAGAGGGTGACTGACAACTTCTGGTTCCAGCCAAACTCCTGGGAGAAAACAGATTACATGCCGAAGAGGGGCACAAAACATGTTTCTCAGTTCGCAGATTCTCCCAGTCCAAAGTTGTGGCCAGATGGCAATCTGGCTGAAAAGTTCCTCAGGACAAGTTTCAATGTTCTAGGGACCCTGAGACAATGAGCAGCTTAGGGTACAGGGTGCACCTCACCTGACCACGGGCTGCAAAGCCCTCCCTTTGGACCACTTAAGTGTCCCTTTAGAGCTCAAGAGCTTCCCGCCCCAGCACCTGGGTCACCTGCATACAGGGACCCAGCATTTCTGGGATGGAAATATATAGGATATCTGCTATGTGCCATTGGATTTAGAGATCTGTACCAGTCATCCCCTGTACATTCAAAGTCAGCATGAACAATGTGTGCACGCGCAGACATGCATGCACACAGGCATGCATACACACCATGCATGTGCTACCCTGAACTCCTGGTCTGTTTCCTTTGTGTTATTTGGCTTGCAGATCACATTTTTGCACATCAGCTCTACACGGATTAATGGCTTTCGCCGTTCTATGGAGCTTTTTGTCTTCAAAGGCTCACCAACATCAGCTAACCACATGGACAATGCCCTTTCCCTCAGCTGCAGTGTGTGGAATTCACAAGACACAGGTTCTAGTCCCATAGCTGAGAGCCATGGTTCCCTGGACACGAGACAGAGAGGTAAGAACTGAGATGCACCACAACAGAAAAAAAGACTCAAAGCGAATGCTACTTACCCACGGTCACTTGAATTCAGGGTTAACCTAAAGTCCCTCTAACTCCAAAACTGAGCTCTCTGAATTCCACTCCATACATGCACTCTGTCAGTATCTTTATTGTTTCCACAGACCTAGAGCCTACAACAGGAAGCAGCCCCGGCAGCCCCTACACCTGCCAGTCCCCACCTCCTGTTACTCACACACAGATCGCCTCTCACCGGGAAGCCAATTGGCTAGAAATGTTTTCTCTTGCGTGAACACGTCAGTCCACATCACGAGCATCTTCTCCTTTACCCAATTCCCTTCTCTCTTGCACTGTGCCTCCCTGCCTTGCACAGGACTCCACACCCTCACGGCTGGTGGAAGCTTGGAACTCCGCTGTGCCTCCTTCTAGCCTATAATGAGCAGGGACCTCCCTCTCTTTCTGCCACAGACAAAGCCCCAAAGCCAACTACTGTCCACCATAAGGCAGCTCAAAATTAATCGAGTCGTTAATGAGAGCTACATTTACAACTTCAATTGTCAAGTCTAATAATTCCCTTTAACTGAGATCTTTTGCCTTCATTAAAGTAATCAGTGCCTGTCAGGGGATGAGCAGAAAAACAAGAGCTCCACTTGTGGAACCCCACAATGCTCTGCATTTCATCACAGGGAATTAGGCTCAGTCAATTCTTTCCATATTGCCACCCCTTGACAAGGTTAATAAGTTCTCTTTTTTTTTCCTTCAGAACTATTAATAAGATAAACAAAAAACTTGAGGCTCTCAATCAGGAGTTAATTAACCATTGAACATTATTTGCCCAATACCATGAGGACCCAGGGATAGTTAATAAAATCCTTGCTTTCTTGGAACCCAACATTATCGGAAAAATCAGTGTAACATGAGATGCCAGCCCAGGAGGTTTCTATTCTACAAATATAATAAGAAGCCATTAATTCATTCAATAAAGCGCCACTTAGACTGTGTTGCCATATACTGTACGCAGACAATACCCATTATGTAGTTCACAGTTAGACAAGAGGACACTAGCCTAGTTACTAATGCTGTGATGAAACACCATGACCAAAAGCAACTTGGGGAGAAAGGGGCTTTATTTGCCTTGTACTTTTACAACATAGTCATAACTGAAGGAATCAGGACAGGAACTCAGACAGGGCAGGGGCCTGGAGGCAGGAGCTGATGCAGAGGCCAGGGAGGAACACTGCTTACTGGCTTGCTCAACATGGTGTCTTATACAACCCATAATCACCTGCATAGGGGTGGCACTGCCCATACTGGTCTGGGCCCTCCCACATTAATCATTCATTAAGGAAACGCCTTACAGGCCTGTCTGCCTACAGCCTGATCTTATGGAGGCATCTTCCCAACCAAGGTTCCCTCCTTTCTGATGACTACAGCTTGTGTCGGGTTGACATAAAACTAGCCAGCACATACTGTAAAGATCCATGTGGACATTCCAGCCAAGAGCCTACAGGAAGCAGGTTACAGTAGCAATGTAGTAGTGATATGGGACAAGGTAAAATATAGCAAGCAAGTTAGGGGAAGAATGAGTCAAGTTCTGTGGAAGCAGGACAGTAATGAGGGTTACCAGAAAGCTTCCTGAAGCAGTAGGGTCCAAGTCACAACTCCTAAAGGAGGTGAAAACTGGAGTTCCCCTATGCTTCCTAAGCAAACCTAAGGTTCATCCTGGAGAATGAGAAGCTACAGGCTCCATTCCAGGCTCGATTCACGAGGCGTGAGTTAGAAAACCAAATCCATCTGTTCAAATGTGAGTGAGTAACGTCTAAGAAAGGAAAGCACACTTCCGGTATGCCTGTGTTGAGTGGATCAAGATATGAACGACTGTCTAATAGAGAAGAAATGCCCTGAATGTGGTTGGCACCAGCCAATAGGTTGATGGCTCAGATGGAACAAAATGAAAGAAAAGGAGGAAGTCCTGAAGCATAAGGATGCTGCTTCTCCACTTCCCGGCAGCCTGATGGGAGCAGCATCCTCTACATGTTCTTGCCACCATGATGTTCTGACTCGCCGCAGGCCCCAAGCAATGGAACCAGCAGGCTTTGGACTGAAACTGTGAGTCAAAGTACTGTTTTAAAGTGTTTCTTTGGGTATTTGTGACAGTGGTGAAAAACTGGCTAGCCAGGAATAAATAAATAAATAAATAAATAAATAAATAAATAAATAAATAAATAAATACATACATACATACATACATACATACATAAATACATAAATAAATACATAAATAAAGAGAAGGATGCATAGCCTCTAACCTCGCTGGGCTGTCTGTCTAATGGGGTAAAAGCCTGAAAGAAAAAAGGAAACTTAGGAACTGAAGGGAAATCTACATGCCCAGGAAGCACTTGGAGCTGTAAGAATCACAAGCCTGATCTCCAAAGTTATGCAGGGAGAGGGGTCTCACCAACTAGAAGAAATGCCTGAAATTTGGTGGGAAAGGGTGGAGCTCAGTCACTCATGCTGAGGTGGGCTTTCCACTGACGTAACCATCTTTGACTCACCTATGCCTCTGTAAGCAACCCCAACAAACTCACTGCTTCACTGAGGCAGGTTTGTATGGAGCTGTTTCTTTGGTCCATCCTCAGTGCCCTGTGTGGAGTGGGGAGGCCCCAGGAACAGAAAAGCACACAGTGTTGGGAAGGCAAGCAAACCCTAGCAGCTGACAGCACACAGTAGGCTCCTGACCCACACAGTACGTGCCTTACTCAGACGGGGTGGTAAGCCATGAGGAAGTATGCCAGAGCCTGTGAGGTCTCTGCTGAATCCTAGGATAGGTTGGGTGTGGGTGTGCCGGCACAGACCCCCACCAAACTGACAGTGATGGTTTAAATGAGAATGGCACCCACAGGCTCCGACATGTGAATGCTTGCTCACCAGTTACTGGAACTGTTTGGGAAGGATTAGGGAGCGTGGCTTTGTTGGAGAAGGTGTATCACTGGGCATGGGCATTAGGGTTTCAAAAGCCCACACCAGGCCCAGCTGTGCTCTCTCTTCTCTGCCTCCAGCTTGTGGCTCATTGCTTCAGCATTAGTCCTGCTGCCATGTTTCCTGCCATAACAGTCATGGGCTAACGCCTAAAGCAACCTCCCAGTAAAATGCTTTCTAAGTTACTGTGGTCATAGTGTCTCTTCACAGCCATAGAATAATTACTAAGACACTGATAACGGTCCAGTCCCATGGCTGTTCCCTCACAGAGACTGACAGGCTCCATGCTTCGCTCAGAGGGTGCCTCTTCTATCCTTTCTCGATCGTTAGGAAGATGGAAAATGGAGAAGAGAGAGGAAGAGTGTCTTAGTTAGGGTTTCTATGGCTGTGAAGTGACACTGTGACCTCAACAACTCTTCAAAATGAGAACGTTTCATTGAGACTGGCCTACAGTGCGGAGGGAAGCACAGCAGCATGCAGGCAGATGGGGTGCTGGAAAAGTAGCTGAGAGCTCTACATCCTGACCAGCAGGCAGCATGAAGAGAGAGTAACCCTGCGGTCTGGCTTGAGCTTCTGAAACCTCAAAGCCCACCCCCAGTGACACACTTCCTCCAACAAGACCACACCTCCTAATCCTTTCAAATAATGCCACCCCCTATGAGCCTATGGAGCCCATTTTTATTCAAGCTACCACAAACGGTAAAGCCCTGGAAAAGACTGACTCAGTCCCCCCACCCCCACCCCGGAGGCCACGCAGCCACAGGTCTCAAGCTATTGCCAGATACTTTCCTCTCTATACAGTCAGAACCATCACCTGTCTGTCTCTCACTGAACCGGAAGCTCATTGCTTCAGCTAGGCTGCCTGGCCAGCCAGGTAGCTCCCAATGTCCGTTTGTCTCTGACCCCTCCCCACCCCACCCAGCAAGTGTATGTCTTTTACATGAATGTTGGAGGTCCTCATGCTTGGGCAGTATGATCTCTTATTTACTGAGCCATCTCAGCTGCCTAGAACCATCACCTTCTGAGAGCCTCCCCTGTTCTGCGCTAGGAAACATATTTGGTGTCCACACACAAATTACTCCTAGTCACATGTGAGTGTGTGTGCTCGGGGTGCAAGTGATCCTGACAAATGTGACACACTGGATGCTGTTCCTGCATGATGTGTGCAGCTATGAAGGCCTACCACTGTGGTTCTCAGCCTGGGGATCGCATATCAGATATCCTATCCTGCATATCAGATATTTACATTATGACTCATAACAGTAGCAAAAGTACAGTTATGAAGTAGCAACAATATAGCTTCAAGGTTGGGGGTCACTACAACATGAGGAACTGTATTAAAGGGTCACAGCATTAGGACCTAGAAGAGTTATAACTGGCGTTTGAATCTGACCACACCCCATCTGTTCTTCCATACTTTGAAACTCTTGGGGTGAAGTTCTCTGCAGCAAGCTTGACACCTGAGCCCAAGAAGCCACTAAGTCAAAGAGCCATGGTACACAAGTCCCAGCACCCCAATCTGAAGCAATAGATTGGGCAAACAACCCCTTGCTCAACTTCAAGCTGCCATTCCCTGGCTTCAGCTTCAATGAGAATGAGCAGACTTGGATCTTACGCTCTTTTCAGATTCTTTCTACTGTGACATGCTGAGACCTTGAGGTTCAAGCCTAAATAATCTAAGTGAACACAGACATGAAACCAGAACCACTTGGGCTAGTGTCCCAGTGGCATTATTTGAAAGGATTAGGAGGTGTGGTCTTGTTGGAGGAAGTGTGTCCCTAGGGGTGGGCTTTGAGGTTTCAGAAACTCAAGCCAGACCCAGTGTTGCTCTGTCTCTTCCTGCTGCCTGCCGATCAGGATGTAGAACTCTCAGCTACTTCTCCAGCACCCCATCTGCCTGCATGCTGCCGTGCTTCCCACCAGGATGACAATGAATTAAACCTCTGAACTATAGGCCAGTCTCAATGAAATGTTCTTATTTTGAAGAGTTGCTGTGGTCATGGTG
>CM053747.1:33208381-33259088 GCA_028658305.1 Pachyuromys duprasi
AAGGTCCTGCTGTATGCCTCCCCTATCCTTCCTTTCCTTCACCCCTGTCACCCCAGCCAATGATGAAGACCTCCAACCACAGTCCACAGGAAGCATGTCACAGTATCTTCTGGGCATGCTGGTCCTGGATGGCCATGCCCCCCCCCCCAACTCCTGATTCTTCTGCACATCAAATGTGACCCACTGTGTTCTCCATCTTCCAACTAGCATAGGTAGGTGTGTACAAGCTCACTCCTCAGCAAGGACCACAATACCAGCAATTGTTCCTCTACTGTCTTCTGCACACCACACACACACAGCCCCATCCTGTGTGTTTGGGCTTAGGGGCTTGGCAACTAGGCGCCTGCACACAAAAACAAAGAATCTCATCTCGGAGTGAGTGTATTTTGTCTTCATTATGCCACTGTGAAGGTGTTAATATACAACTTACAACATATTAATCACCTCTCTAACTTCCAAATGCTAAATGCATCATTAGCATTCATGTTTTCTTCAATTACATGGCTGTTCTGGGGGAAGGGAGAGGTTGGTTCCTCACCAAATCCATCCTTACAGAATCATAAAAGGCAGCTTGGGCCCACAGCACTACTATACAAGGGGAGATTCCTGCTCTGGGCCCTCAGCAGGGCCACTGACTCCATTGTAGTCATCAGTTAGAACTGGAGGCCCAGGATGACAGAGAGAGGGCTGGTGGAGCAGATCTAAGGAAGCGATGCGCGAGTGCTAACCGATGAGTCTGCCTCCTTCATTGTGAAGAGGAGGGGAGTGACCTGCCCCAAATCACACAGCTGTTTAGTGTAGGTAGAAAAGGAAGAAAGCTGACCAGAGAAGAGGGATGCACAGAGGATGCTAAAGCACAGAGCAAGAGCAAGGACAGGTAGACACTGGGTCGGAAAGATGGAAAGGCCTGAGTCCTGTGTAAATGCTAAGCTACCCTGAACGTCACCCAAACTGCTCAAACCAAGATCTCTGAGCAGGCAGCCTAGACAAGGAATAAGCACGACTGACATGTTAGGGAGCAGGAGCAGGAGAAGCAGAGAGCACTCAAGGGCTGGCCTTCTACCCCAGGCCTCTAAATGCTGCCAGACTAAATATGACACATAATTAAAATGTCATTACCTCACAATTGTGCCGTCCAAACTTCACTAGGAATTTGTCACAGATGCTCGTGGCTACAAAATCAATCTGCCATTGTGCTTCAGCAAATCAGATTCAATGATCCCCCGGCCAGTTAGTTGCACAGTGGCTTGGAACTGAAGAGGAAAATGACGGAAAGGTTCCTGCTGGCAGGTCACTTCCTTGTCCACAGGCTACCAGCCAGCCAGGCCCTCCAACCTTGAGATGGTAGCATCCAAGGTCAGCACACATTGGGGCTTCCAGAGGCTAAGGCTGAGGACTGGGGGTGGGGCCAGTGACAGTAAGAGATAGTTCCTGTGAACACCTTCTGGGTCTAAAGACACTGGCCTTGGTGACAGTCAGGACCGCAAGCAAAATCCATCTGGGTGCATCACCATTGAGCAGGACTTCCTGGGACACTCATCACTTATTCAGTAGCCCCTTCCTTCACCACAAGGAGGAAGATTTAGAGTCTCAGTGAGGGTCATGACCAAGGTCACCTCTCAGCAGGAGGAAGGGCAGGGACTAGTATGTGACCTAGGACAGCTTTTATCCTGGAAAACACACACACACAAACAGAGGCAAGCAGGCACACACAGGTGGGCATTCACACAAGCACATACTCAGGATCCAGAGTCTACAGGATCCCAGAAGCGTGCCAGGTAGGGTTGGCCCTGAAAGCCTATCATGTGCCCCTTAGCCCTGGTGGCTTTGAGCCCTAAGTATTCTTCCCTTAACCTGCCCCCTAGTTGCCGCCTTTTCTAAGCCCACTGCCACATTCTAGGCTGGCAGCATGCTGTAGTAGTTTCCTGTCTGGCTTCCCCCATCCTCAGTTTCTTCCTTCCTCTGACCTTGTACACCCATTCCAGAAGAAGTTCTAGAATGCCATTTTGACGTTGACCCTCTATGCTCCAAAAACTACTACCGCTGCCTTTGAGTCCCAGGCCCCACCCCTAACACTTGGAGTTTAAAAGGCTCCCCTCAAAGCCCCTGTGGCTGCCTCTCTGTGAGGCGCATGCTTCTGACCTTACTGAACTACTGTCATGCCTCTCAGCACCTGCTATCTGCCGCCACCTCTTTTTTCCTCAGGACTGTCCCTAGTGACTGCATACTTGGCTATGGTTTGCCTTCTAGCTCTCTAGTTATTCTTAGGTTTCTTCCCTAGCTCGGTCCATAAATGTCTGTGTTTCCTGTCTTTTTCCTGTCATGTGCCTTCCGGCCTTCTGATGGGACTGTGATTGTCGTCATCTGAGCCTACAGTCTTGGCTGCTTTTCTACCCAATTGAGCCTCAGATCTCACACCCACGCTCTTCTCCTGGAGTCTAGATCCCATCAATTACCTTTTACCACTCAAATTCTATTGCTGAACCAGCCACATTTCCCTCTGCCTCTGTCTTGCCTGCTCACAGTTCAACTCTTCCTGTATAATGCTGCCTCCGTATCTATGAGGCACAGGCAAAATTCCTTCATCCTGTGGCTTCTAGCACACTACATGCCTGGCCCTTGCCTCCTGCCTTATCTCCCTCCAGGATCCTCCCTGAGCCCTTCAATCACTGCCACTCCAAGTGTTTCCAGCTTACAAAGAGGTCCTGTATCTCCTGCAACCCATACCATCCCTCCTCAGCACACAATATGGCTGCCTGGTTCCCCATGCCCTCCGCCCATGCATACACAGACAGCACCTGGCTCCATAAAGAGCTGGGTCCTTTTGTGATGTCTTCCCAGCTGCCTGTCAGTCTTTATCCCAAACGTCTGGGGGTTAGCCTACTTCCTCTTCGGTGGGAGGTGGGGTAGGGGAAAAGATAAGTCAATGAGTCTTCATCCTCAAGCCTAGCTTGCTACTTTGCTCATTAATCGATGAGGGTGTGGGAGCAGAAAGTGTTGGAAGAGATGAATGTCCTGCCCTACAGGAAACCAAGCCTTTCCCCTGAAGCTCAGCTACCTGCTCGGTCACTGTCTGGCAGGGACCTTGTCCTTCCACAAATGTTTATAGTACTATGTAAATAACCTGCCCAGGATGATGTATGTGGCCTTTCTGCCCTGGGCCTGCCACAGTCCATGCCAAGTGTGCCGACAGCGTGGCTGCTCAAGTGAGACACTGAGGAATGTGGTCTGTGTGGAAGGGTGGGTGAGGGTATCCCATAAAACACTGGGCGCAGACAAATCTGGGCCCCATGCCATGAAAAATGTGAATCTGTCCTTGACTTCAGTGGCAAATGAGGCGTGAAAACATATCAAAATGTGATATTCAATATATGGATGTATTTAATATTTTATGAGACTGGAAATCAGTTGCTGAAGGTTTGAAGGATAAATCAAGCACCAAGCAGATGAACTTTCAGGCATCTGTCCTGACGTGTGCCTTTCCCCAAGACGGGGGAAAAAAGAGGGAAAGATGGACAGGAACCCAGCCCTAGAGACTCCATGGGGACAAAGCTACCCCCAGACACATAGGTTACCCTGGCTGCTGCCTTCCACATGCCCTCCTGGAGCCATTACTGCCTTGCCTGCCTGCAGAGTTCCATTCACCCTGTGAAATCCTTCTAGCTCCCTTAAAGCACACTCTAGGAAGTTCCTTTACTTAGGACCACACCCTCGCACACCAAGGCCCACAGAGAGTAGGCATCAGTTGCTCCGGGCCACTCTGCCCAGTGAACCTTGGTGTTCCATACACAGAGTTGCCTTTTCACACCACCCTCCCCACCCATGCTAAGGATGAGGTGTCTCCCTCACCTTGGCATCCCCCAGAGCTAGTGATGAGGTCACCCTTCCCTCAGCATACCCTGGAGCTAATGATGGGGTCTCCCGCACCCCAGCATCCTCCAGAGCTAGGCACAGGAAACTTGAAAGAGGAACCTCTTGCATCAGCAGCTAAGGGCAGGCACTGACTGCGAGTATGGGATGGGGTTCCCTAGCAAAGCACTCGCTGAGAGCTCATGTGAAAAGCCTTAGGTTGATCCCAGGACTGAAACTCTCCAAAAGAGCTATGGGAAGTAGAGAACTCATCAAGCCCAAGAACTAAGCCAGGGACTTTGTGGCTACATCTTGTTTTCTCAGGCTCTTAAGCTTTATCTGGCTTACTTAATGCCTGAAGGAAATGAGGCTCAGAGAGGTTTTGCCAAAGGGCCTAATTCTGTTCTGTGCAGCCTTGGACAGCAGACCTGAGCTCACCCACAACAGTGAGCCCAGCCCTGTACAGACACATGATCTTCCCACTGTCAGGAATGAACGTTAATTCCCTACCTCTTTCCATACTCAGTGCAAGGTCAACAGCCCTTGCCAGTAAATAGAATGCTCATCTGTTCCAGGGTTGATCATCAGTGTCACTTGGCAATGTTTATAATTCCATCTTCAGGGCCCCACACCTGCACACTCCAATTGAGTCTGGACAAGATCTGGCCATACATACGTTGACTTCTACTCTGTTTGCTTGCTTGCTTGCTTGCTTGCTTGCTTGCTTGCTTGCTTGCTTGCTTGTTGAAACAGGCTCTCTCTGTGGAGCCCAGGCTAGCCCAGAACTCACTGTACAGACTTGTTTCTTCTTGTTAACACTCCCTGATTAACATTGATATAAGGCAAGCCTAGGCACCACTCAGCGATGCTGCCCTCTAACCTCTCACCTGGGCTACTTCCCATATTGTGCTTTTCTAATGGAATTCTCTCAAGCTGGGCACAGTGCTACATGCCTATAATCACAACACTCAAGAGACAGAGAAAGAAGGGTTATGGTTCAAGATTATCCCTGGCTATATAGAAAATTTGAGGTCAATCTGGGCTATAGAGACCCTGTATTGAAAGAAAGAGACAGAAAGAAAGAAAGAAAGAAAGAAAGAAAGAAAGAAAGAAAGAAAGAAAGAAAGAAAGAAAGAAAGAAAGAAAGAAAGAAAGAAAGAAAGAAAGAAAGAAAGAGGAGTAAGGGATGGATGGATGAAGGAGGGAAGGAGAGAAGCAGGGAGAGGGACAAAGAAGAAGAGAAAAGGGAGGAGAGAAAGAAATTAATTGTCCCATGTGGTCTCACATGCCTGTAATCCCAGCACTCAGAAGGCAGAGGCAGGCGTATCTCTGTGAGTTCAAGGCCAGCCTGGTCTACAAAGCAAGTCCAGGACAGCCAGGGCTACACAGAAAAACCCTATCTTGAAAAATCAAAAATCAAAAAAAAAAAAAAAAAAGGAAAGAAATTAATTGTCCTAAGTCCTTCTCTATCTTTAGGCCACAGTTACCGCTGCTTGAGGTGACTGTCACCACCTCCTGTCTTACTATGAGCCCCCAAGTCTATACACAGGTCAGTACAGGGCATAAGCTGCCCACGCAGCTCACCGTGTAACCAGTTCAACAACGTGCTTGCCTTTTTTCTGACCCAGGCAATTGGTGCTGCTGCCCTGAGTTCTGGGGCAGCACCAGCAAGCCGAGGCTTCAAACTGCCGACTGTGGGGCCCGACTGTATAGGGCTGCCCTGAGTACACAGAGCCCTCAACAGCATGCCTGGCCTTTATGGATGCCAGCAGAAGTACCTCCAACTGTGACCAAAAAAAATGTCTTCAGGGGCTGGGGAGATGGCTCATTCAATAAAGTGCTGGCCATAGAAGCGTGAGGACCTGAGTTTGATCCCAGGTCCTGATCCCAGGACCTCTGCTAATTAAAAAAAAAAAAAAAAAAAAAAAGTCAGGCCTGGCAGCAAGGATTTATAATTTCAGTGCTTGGGAGGTAGAGCCACATAGATCTCTGAACACCCAGCCTAGCCAGCTCAGCATACTCCAGGCCAGAGAGAGGCTCTCTCAGAAAACAAGGTAGACAACACCTGAGAACAACTGAGGAATGACACTTGAGGCTGATTTCTGACATGTGCACATGTATGTGCACACACGCATACAACACATTCAAAAACATCTTCAGATATTACTAGAATATATTAGAGAGAGGCTATCTCCTGCCCTGCTGAAAACCCAGGAGCTGATCTCTCAAAAGGCAATGGACTCTAAGGCAAAGGGCTCGTTTTTGAACGCACAGTCTGTGTTCGACCCATCAGCATGAGTTTCTTTATCTTTGTGACGAGGTCAATGTCATGAGAAATAAATGAAATTAAATAAACCAGCTTAGGTGAACATGGCTCAGACAAATTGAAGAGACCTTTAGAAAGAGAGCTGAGAGAAAGCCCATAGGCAACTATGCAGGTAAACCAGACCTCGAAAAAAAAAAAAATAAGCCAATAAATTAAATAAAAAGCCCTGACACTCAGTGTCTACTAATTTCCATGGTGCAAAGACCCTAAAATGGCCAATTGCAAACAAGCAACCTGATTTCACTGTGCTCAGAAGTGAGGAGAGATGGGTAGGATCATCTTCTCGGACAGCTAAAAAGTAAGCAGGGACTACCAGGTGTGTGACCGTGGGGAGAGTGGGCCTGGGGCGCAACTGGAAATGCCGGTCCTGTCTTCAGCCATTCCGTTATTTCCAAGCAAAAAACAAGAAGCATTTCTGCAGGGGTCAAATCTGCTAGCGGGCCTCAGCCTATCTGCCAGTCTCAGCCCGGCAGATTCCCCAGGGAAAGTCGGTCCCAGCCTTCAAGCCCCTCCTTGTCTATTTTCAGGCCTCAATGGTAAGAGCCGGCATTAAGCACAGTGGATATATTTTCGTGTCGGGAGGATATTAACAACGATGTGGTTGGTTAAGAAAGGCAACAACACTGCTATGTCACCATGTCTTCGATCAGGATTAGGGGCTCCAGGTTGGACAGCCCGAGCTTCACCACCTTCTCTGTCAACCGTAAAGCTTGTGTGTGTGTGTGTGTGTGTGTGTGTGTGTGTGTGTGTTTCATGTGGCTGAGTGTTCAAGTGCATGCCCCATGCCAGCCATGTGAAGGCATCGGGTCCCTTCCTCTGTTGCTGTCTGCCTCATTGTCTCGCTGAACTAGAAGCTTGAGGTCTGGGCTACCCTGGCTGGCTAGCGGGCTCTCAGGATGTGCCTGCTTCTACCCTACAGTTCTGGGGTTGTAGATACACACAGCCGGGCCTGGCTTTTCATGCAGGTGCTGGAGATTGAACTCAGGTTCTCACGCTTGCAGAGCAAATGCTCTTACGCACTGAGCCATCTCCCCAGCCCCATGCATTTTTATTTCTCTGAGCTGATTTACACTGCAAAATGGACCAATGCCCAGCCCAAAAGGGCCACAATGAGACTGGCCTATGGGGAAATCTATGAGATGCTAAGCCACTGTCTTCCTCTTCAAATGGGTCCCTATACTGACAACTATCCCTTCCTAGGACCCAACACATCCTGAGCCGGATGCTGAGCCTGTGAGTGGCCACTGGTACTATTCAAGTCCTGCAGGTTCTGTTTACTGACTAATAGACACTGGCCCCGGGCAGTGAAACTATGGCTCCTTAGTCTGGCCCCACTTCTAGTCCTGTCCATACTTCCTGACTGGGAAGACAATGTGACCAGCCACCCCATGCTCCTGCCTCTCTATGAGGACAAGTATCCCCTTGAACTAAAAACCAAACAAACCCTTCCCTTCCTTCCTTCTTTTTTCCCTTAGGTTGATTTCTATCAGGCACTTGGTCACAAGAATCAGAAGAGCAACTGACACACCAACCAGCATCGCAGAAGGAACGAATGGACGAAAAGGTAAGTAAATAAAAACAGAGGCAGAGCTCAAGAGCCCAGCCCTGAAGGTGCCATTTCAAGCCTCCAAGCCCCCTTCTCAGAGATGAGGGCAAGCCCCAAGCAGCATGGCACCAGATAACACACCAGTTCCACTCCCTGCCCTCCCCTACCCCGCGCTTTTGAGCATGAAGACCATTCTTTTCCTCCCTCATCTAAGCTAGACAAGGAACACATACATAGGCTTCGCTTTGCTCGCTTTTGGTTCTGAGTCAGTTTTGCTCCAAACTCAGGCACGTTTTATTTTCTCCTCCCCCACCCGCCCCTCCACACAGGGAGACTAATCAATCCTGTTTATTCATTACTTATTTTGCTCATCATTTCAGCCCCTTTCTGGGAGTGAGTCCAACTTAAAGCACACACCACACACACACAGAGTGAACAAAAACAGCTACAATCGAGAGTCAAGTGGCTTGCGAATAACTGGCAAACACAGGAGCATCCCCCTCCTTGTTAGCCCCCCTTTATGGAACATGGAGGTTCCCTCTTTAACCAGGAAGCCGCTAATCCGTTGTGTGATTTGATTCAAGTCACTTGCCCCATCTGGGCTCACTTTCTTTTTGTCTAAATTGAGGGGGCTGGACTGGGCCTCAAGAGCTCTTAGATTTGTAAGGGTCACTGACCTCTTTGAAGCTCAGAAGTAAGGCACAGCCTCCTTCATTTCACTGTCTAGACAACATTCTGCCTGCTACTTGGATCGTCTGAATGTTCAGTGTCCTTGGAGTCCCTGGGGTGGGGGCAGCCCCAAAAGCTTGGCTCCACACTGCTGAACAGGACCTGTCTACTGCAGCTCTGAACCCAGGTGCAAAGCCAGGACCGGCACATCTGATCAAGGGACAGAGTAAGAGGCAGGTGGCCCCTCCAGGTGGCTGTGAGGGAACCCCACTTGCCCTGGGTTCGCCTGAGGCACTCCCTCTACACAGACAGCAAAGCTGAGAGTGACATTTGTTTAATTTGAAAAAAAAAAAAAAAGCCTCATAAAGCCTTTTTCCTCTTTTTCTTCTTGCTGTAATGGGACTGTGAAGGCTGACAGTGCAGCCAGTCAGCAGGATTGAAAGGCTGACGAGCAGGGACCACACTTCCCACTGGAGAGAACGTAATCTATCTGAGGGTAAATGACATGGGCTCTAGGCCTCCACAGGGAGAGGCTCATTTTTCCCACTCACATCTGAATCAGGATTGCCAGTACTACCCGCTTTCCAGAAGCAATCTTTATCCCTGCACAGAGGTCAGAGGGCAAGGTCACTGCTGGAACATGTGTTCTGAGTCAGGCCCCGATCAAGATCACAGTAATGAGGACCTAAAATCCGCTGCTGAGAACATCCCATTGTTCCGGTCCTAGGCCCTGGGCTAATGTTCCAAAAAGTGCTGTATCCATCCTGCTTCAAGGATAGATCAGTTAAGAGGGGTACACAGAGTGAGGGGGTACTCAGAGGTCCCAGGAGTCTAGAGCACCTACTTGTCTCTTCTCAGAGGCATGGGATCCAGGGCCACCAAGATTCAAGGCCTAAAAGCCCACAACCCAAGAAAATCCAGAGGAAGTTTCCTGGGTCAAGTTGACCTAAACCCTGATTCTAAGAGTAACTGCTCTAAAGATCTACTCCTTAAGTCTGAGTGGCACAAGGAGAAGGTGAAGGCTGGGAATATAGAACCTGACCTGGAACCAGCAAGCTGGGCAGCATTTATCATAGTTGTGGGCTTCTGGATGATGATGAAAGCCTATAGCTCTCTAGTAGGCACTGTCTGTATTGTGGAGAAACCATAGTGAGTTTAAGCAGAAAATCCAGAGCACTGTGGTCCAGGAAAAGGGGCCATGATTCCAAGCTGACCCTCCTTAATCCCTGAGGCTATCCTTGAAACAGGGCCCTTTACACAGTATCATCCCAGGCACCCAAAGCAGCTGGTCCTGGGAAATAAGAATCATGAAAGATAATGGCTGGTGAGAGAACCTGCAGAGATCGTCAAAGGAGGGTCTGGGTTTTTGTTTTGTCTTCCATTCTCTGTGTGTTATAAAATAAACAAAAAAGCTCAAACCACCTGAGACAGCTACCTAGACTAGGCTTTATGACTACCTGTGCAGAGAGAGGATATGCCAGTGATTTCCTGTGCAAATAGAGAATATGCCAGTGACGTCCTGTGCAAACAGAATATGCCAGTGACTTCCTGTGCAAATAGAGAATATGCTAGTGACGTCCTGGGCAGCTAGAGGATATGCCAGTGACTGTCTGTGCAGACAGACGATGCACTGGCCTTGTGAATGGCCTTCTGAGGAGGGCTCTCACACCCGGAATACAGTCTTCCAACACAGGCACACTCCTATAGTATGGAGGTTTTGAGTCCTCCCTCCTACAGCAGGGACATATCATTCCCTGGGTATGGGATTTCTTTGACCCCCCCCCAGATATTCACAGATCTGAAACACAGAGGATAGGTGTAATTTTGCGTGGTGGTAATGGTTTTACAGGGATGAGAAAACCATTTTCGGTAGTGTAGTCACTAGTAATATGCCTAAGCCCCTGAAATAACCTTCACCCATGCTCATATGAGCAACCCTCATTTGGACCTCTGGGTTTGGGTCCCAGGTTCCACAGGGCAGCTCACTACTCTCTGCAACTCCAGTTCCAGAGTATCTGACACTCTCTTCTGTGCTCTATAGGCATCAGCACACACACACACACACAGGCAAAACCCTAAAAAATATAGCACTGGGTCACAATTTTTAAAAGGACATAAAACTGCAGATGGTCGTGGCGCACGCCTTTACTCTCAGCACTTAGGAGACAGGATCGGGTGGATCTGAGTTCGAGGTCAACCTGGTCTACAGAGTAAGTTTCAGGACAGCCAGGGATACACAGGGAAACGCTGTTTAAGAAAAAAGAAAAAGACAGATTGATAAATGGACAGAGAGGCAAAACATAAAACTAGACGGGAGCTAGCCAGGAAGAGAAAAAAAAAAATCAGTGGAAACAGGAGGAGGATAAGCGAGGGTAAGGGAAGGCATGACCAAAAACATGATGTACATATATGAGAACATACAATAACGTGATGCTGAGAAGTGTCTCTGCACTGGCCTTCCTTTCTAGCTATGGGGTTCTCCCACCACAAAAGAACGGGACAGAGCTTAGCCAGCAGAGAAACAAGGGACAACTGTACGTGATGTGAGATGTGTGGAAGATGAGGGCTCAGCTGGATCTAGCCTTCCGGAGGATGACAGGCCTTTACCTGAAACCGCCGAAGGCCATCCGAGACAGCAGTCCCCAGCCAGTCCAATCTGCACCACAAGAACCCTTTAGCTAACTCAGGCCGTGAAAAACAATCAAGTGTGTTTTCACACCACTAAGTTTGTGGGTGGTTTGTTATGCAGCAGAAACTAATAACTACGTTCTCCTTGCCGTTAACTGTTAGGGCAAATAACTGGTTGCTTCCTTCAGGCTTGGGTAGACTAGGCCGGTCTGTAAGGTGTCCCTAGGGCTGCCAAGGAAGGATCTGCCTCAGCATCAGAAGGCTGAGTTCAAATTACTTTTCTGACACCTGCCAACAGGGTGTCCTTGAACAAAATACTTATCAGCTCTCAGCCACACTGCACTATTGGGCAAGTTAGCCAGGTCCTGGCATTGCTGTGAGGGACCAGTATGGGTACTCACAGTACAGCAAGTACTCAATAAATGCTCATGTCTCTTTTCACCAGCTAGACTAGATAGTCAGGGCATTTCTCAACCTGACTCCAATAAAGCAGGAAGTACAGAAAGGGTCCCGAGGAATGTCCTTCTGTCTCCAGACCAGTGCAGGCCAGTGAAGGAGGGAGTGTCACTCAAACAGCGACTCCGCTGGGTCACTGATGCACTTAGCTTTTAATCCCTCCAAGGAAAAGGTCAGTTCTTCCCTGCGTTCACCGAATCAGCAGCTCAGTATAAAATGCAGAAAACACCAGTCTTTATTCATTCTATCAAAGGGTAATTGGGGCTCGAACAGGAATCTCCGTTGGCAGGCATTCCAGCTCCTAGAGCTGAGCAGTGTTCTAATTGGGCTGCAGCCTGGCTAGGGGGCTTATCTAGGCACTGGTTCCCTTTCCCTTTCCCTCTCACACCTTCTCAGGGAGAAAAAAAAAATTCGAAGACATCACTGTATTGGGAAATTAGACAAAGTGAGAGGAGCAACAAATAAGCAGAAAACACTTGCCGCCACAACCTGGGGGACCCCCGCAGATGCCTTAATGTAAACATGGTGGCATCCGCCGCCAAGGAAGACTGGGAAGCAATTTGATTTTTTGTTGTTTAAAAAAGAAGCAGCAAAGACATTGCCGTCACCGTCTACTGAGACTCAGCTGCCTCCTGCTACTGTGCTCAGTGAAGGGAAGGAGGGAGTGAACCGGGGACACAGCAGGGCAGGTGACACCTGTTAGGTACAGCAGCCAAGAAAAGCAAAGGCAGAGGGTGGGCAAGTGCCCTGCGCCTTGAAGACACCACCCACTCACTCACTGGGCTCTAGAGCTCCAAGCTAGAAGCATCCCCCTGAGAAGCACCTTCACCAGTACAGTGAAGGGGCGCTGGTCACCTGGCAGCTAAGGAGCACAGCCGGATGGAACCCCAGGAGCGGAGGGTCAACATCGCTGGCAACATAGCTACCTGGCTGGCAGTGTCCCCAGCTCTGTGGGCTGCAAAATCAGGGAGGCTGGAAAGGATGGACTGTGAGTCAAGCTGCTGGGGCCCCTTCTCATTCTTCCCCTCCCCTTCCTGGCATGCCCTCTGCCTTACCTCCCAAGCCAGCTTCTCCCAAATATTTCAAATTAGCATACATCCAAGTCAGATACAGGGGTACAAATTACATGGATATCCATCCTTTCTCTCTGAAACGGTCCCGCTGGTTGGAATTTCCTCTAACCACCCCTCCCACCAAGCGGCTGTAGCACCCCCAACTCCTACTTCCCAGGCAGCATTCACTACTCTCCCTAGCCTCCTTATCTCTACCCCTGCCACACTCTCTTATGTTTTCTGGTTAAAAAGGCCCGCCCCTCTGCTCAGAACACAGGACTAGAGACAATGTGTTATTTTTCAACCCCCAACATTACAGGAATTCTCAATCTGTGGGTCGCAACCCCTGTGTATATCAAATATCTACATTACAATTCATAACAGAAGCAAAATTACAGTTATAAGGCTGCAACAAAATAATTTTACGGTTGGGGTCACCACAACATGAGGAACTGTATTAAAAGGGCCGCAGTGTCAGGAAGGCTGAGAACTGCTGGCTAACACACTAGTTGACACACAACGGGCATCTAAAAATAATAGGCGAGGAAACCAGTGTAGCAAGGAACTGTTGGGCCCATGACAGGAATCCTTTATCCTGTGATATAAGAGGTGCACCTCAGGGACCTTAGAATCTGGAAAGGGGCTATGGAGAACAAGAACAGGGGTCATAAATGCTCGAGAGCTTCTAGTGAGAGTAAAGAGCTATTCCATACATATATACATATATAATGTCTATACATATACAATGCATATATATGTATGTGTGTCAGTATGGATGGAGTGCTAAGTCTGAGGGGTTCTTCAGTGGCAGAGAATACAATGAGCACCAGTGAGATTACCCTTCTTTCTGTGCAATGAGGCCAGCAATGGACTGTTAGCCTCTGCAGGCTGCGTACCTCTACAGGAGACGGGAGGAAGCATTGAATGAGATGCAGGAGTTCGACCTTTATGAAACTTTCAGTCCAGAGGGGTTAAAAAAGAAAAGAAAAGAAACACAAAAAGTAGTTTCATAATGTACTGGGGCTCTGACTGAAACCCACAAGCAGCAGAGATAAAGACATGACGGGGTGAGAAAATCTTTAGATGAGAATAGCTCAAGACGTCAAGGATGAATGGGCACAGGCAGAGTGGAAAACAGAGTAGAACGTCTAAGCAAGCAGCCTTTGTGCACAAATACCTGACCCACCTCAGGCAGGAAAAATCCCAACATGCCACAGGCTGGGAAGCCAGAGAGAGTGACATACCACGAACAAGAAGCAGGATGTCGGTATGGATGGACTCAGGTACAAGCAGCAAACAGCCTTCCTAAAAGTGCCTAGAACTATGAAGGCACGGTTATCACGCGTGAGAGGAGGCTGCAAATCCTGTGGTTGTGTTTAGAACTCTGACAAGTCTTTAGGGACCTGCTCCCATTGTTCATCATCAGAATGTAAACAGTGCCTCCCTGCCTGCCTCAGCCTGGGCTTAATTAACGCAGGCTCTTGCTTCCAAAGGAATTAGTGTAAAACTTTCTCCCAGAGAGCACTACCATCATACCTGTCTCCAAAGAGCTCTCTGCCTGGGTCTGCAGCTCTTGAAAAGTCCTAGTGCTGCCTCACACCCTTTACATGCAGGTAGCACCTGACGCTGGCCTGTCACCTTGCTCCTTGCTGCATTTCCAGGCTGAGCACGGTTTTCTCGGGATGTAGCTAGAGCTCAGGTCAGTTGTTGAGTAAGTGATCGAACCCACCTCCTTTGCTCATTCCACTGATTTGGAAATCCAAGGCTTACCATATGGTGACTCAGGCATGACTCAGTGGCCTATGTCAGCAGGGTCTCCAGGTCCATGGAGGCTGCTTCTGCTCCAGGGTCCCTGTCTGACTTTCCCTTGGTACAGAACTTACAAAATACCTGGCACCACACAGAGGCATCACATGTGTGGCCAGTTCTCTCAGCAGCCACTGAGATGGGTATGGCAGCCTCTGTGTTAAAGTAGGTTAGGATGTTAAGAGGTTTCAAGCACTTACTCGGCTTAGTTAATGTGTGGCTACCTCCCTTTTTCAGTTGGTTGCCAAGTGGTAGTGTATCCAGAGGCGAAATTACAGGGTGCCTTGCTTCCTCTTGGACTACAGGGAGTAACCGAGGCCAGTCACTGTAGTAGGCTACAGACGGACGGAAAGCATGGTGCTGCCTAGATTTATGCCCTCTGCTCCCCTTGTTCAACTCCTCCCTGGAGCTCTTGAGGTGACCTCTGACCCCACCTCCCAAGCCTGGCTGCAGCTATGTCCACTGTCGCCCTTGCGGTTTTCTCGCTGTGGCAATCATGGCAATCACGCAAAAACCTAAGTTAAATGTGTGTTGGAAGGGATCGTGCCACATTCTTTCCTTCCATGCCCCAGTCACTGTCCACCGGCACCTCTTCAAAAGAGTCTCCCTGGTGTGTAGACGAGCCCCACTTTCTCCTCTCCTAGCTTTTGTCTTTGTCCCATGCAGCTCTGCTGTCTGCTTGCTTAGATTGATGTCCCCGGACATATGGCTGGTGCTTCTGTCTCAGTGAACTGACAAATGCAAATGCACGGCCACATTTCCTCCTCCCGCTGTAGCCCCATCGGCCCAGGGGCTCCTGTTCTCTCCAAATGAGTCAGTAGAGAGATCCAGGAAGAGTAATTAATTTGAACAGATGTGTATCAGTGTCCTAGGAAATAAAAAAAAAAATGTCAGGACAAACCACCTGTGCCTGCTCAGGGTCACAGAGCACCAGGGATGCAGGTGGATCTCTTTAGAAAAGCCCTCAACTTTATGTTAACATGTTAAGGCTCAGTATCAATTATGGATCCTTCCAAAATGAAGCTGTCACATCCTGGAAACTGCATGCAAGCCCACAGGGATTTTGCAGCTTGGGTACCCAAATACTGTTGTACATGAAGTTTAGAGCTGAGTGCCCTCCTAAGGGCCAGGGACCTCTATGTAAGTAGATCTTTTTCCTTTCACAATGTGCTCTGGAAGCAGGAGCAAGGCTTCATTCTGTGCCGTGTTCTAACTGATCTCTGTTCCACTCGGTCCTGTTTTCCGAAGTGAAAAGTCCATAGTGCACTTTGATGGCTTTTTAAGAGTCCTTTTAAGAGTGCTTCTTGGTCAACTTCCTTTCCATTCCTTAGGATCCCATTTCTTACCTTCTGGGATCAGAGCTGGGGCCAAGCAGACTGATCTGGAGTCCAGGCTGCTCTTGATGTATTCCCTGGGAAACAACTGCATGCTTATTGGTGGAGAAATCTCCACACCTTTGGGGGGCTTATGGACTGATGGGCACACAACCATCAGCTGGAATAAAGATATTCTTTGGGCTCATTTATGTCCTGCTGTTTGGCCATCAGATTATTGAAATAATGGATGCCCAAGAAATGTGCATTTCCCAGGGAATGTCATGCTGGGAAAAGGGAAAGGCTAAATAAAAATGGTACCAACCAGAGAGGAAGCTTGTCTCCTGAGAAGAGATTTCACACACTTCTGACAACTTGTCAGAACACCTTACTGGAGAGACTAGAACCTAAATAACAAAGATTGGAAGACCCGCACCTGGATCGGAACTGCTTCCTTACACATCTTTCATGTCCTCTATTCAAAGCTAAACTTCAAGTCAGGACCCTGAAGATGGATTCTGGGGTTGGGGGTCGAGACTGTCCCTGAACCTTTGTTCCTCTTCCCAATGTGGTTACACTGATTAAACAAATCTGGTTAATTTTTTTTCAGTAGTATGTTATATTGAGGACAGGTGGCCAATCCTGGCTTGTTAGGGCTGCTGGGACCCAGCTCTGCCTCTCGCTCCAGTAACAGCATGGGATAAGAGCAGAGGCCAATTGCTCTGTTGTTCTTCATGGATGACACAGGCACTGAGGTGGGTCCCCTCCTCCAGCTCAGACCTTGGTCACATCTATGTCCTGGAAGCATAAGGATATACTCACTGAAGCACTACAGGTTGCCTCTGCCCGTCTTTGATTGCATCATCCTGAAACTCTGACCTTGGGCAATTGGTCTCAGGGGAGTGGCTCAGCCAACCTTTGCTCTGGACTTCTAAAAGTAAAACTATAAAGAATCCTTCACAAGTGAAAATGCCGCCTGCCCAAGCAGGACCCTGTGTCCCTCTGGCCTTTCAGACCATCAATACCTTTTAAATATATATTAAAAGATGGCAGATGTGCCAAGACAGAGCTATTGTTTGTTAGTTTCACAGGCAAGGGGGTGCCTAGGAGTTACAGTTTGAATTGTATACCCTCTCTGGGAGCTGGAAGTACAAAGAATGTTTCCCAAGCCACTGGCTTGATACCTCTGCTCCTGTCAGACATCTTGAGCCCTGGCTTTCTCCAGGGTTGTGTGAGACCCAGGTGGCAAACACCACCAGGTCCTAGAGGCTGAGCTGCCAAGCGTCCCTGACCGTGATTTTGAGCCAAGAGCAGGTGTCTCCCATCTGTTGTGCTTTCCTAAAGCAGTCTCTGCCATTCAGGTGAAGGCCAACGTAGGACTCTGACTTCTGCTATGTAGAGGTCAAGGCTGCTGATTTGGCCTTGGAAGTCAGTAAAAGCAAGCACTTCAAAGATTCTCTGAGTGGGGTCTCCAGGGTATTGCTGTCGGCATCAGTATCAGCTGTGAAGATGCCAGGTGGGGAATCCAGTTGTGGTTGGAATCTGAAATGTCTTCCTACGGTTTGTGTTTGGAATACTTGATCCCCAGCTCCTGGTACCATTTTGAAGGGTGTGTTAGTTGGTGTTTCCATTGCTGCGATAAAACACAATGACCAACAAGCAAGTTGGTGGGGAAAAGGTTTATTTGTCTTATACTTTTAGATTACTGTTCATCATTGAAAGAAGCGAGGACAGGAACTCAAACAGGGGAAGAACCTGGAAGCAGGAATTGATGCAGAGGCCGTGGAAGGTCTGCTTACTGGCTAGCTCAGCCAGCGTTCTTATAGAAGTCGGGACCAGCAGCCTAGGGAGAGCACCACCCACAATGGCTGGGCCCTCCCAATCATTCACTGATTAAAATTAATGTGTGTGTGTGTGTGTGTGTGTGTTACAGGCATTCCTGTAGCCCAGTCTTACAAAGACATTTTCTTAATTGAGATTCACTAACCTCTCAAAGTTTGACTTGTGTTGACATAAAACTAGCCAGCACAAGGTGTGTGACGCCTTTAAGAGGAGGAGCCTAGTAGACAGAAGCAGATCACTAGGGAAAGGCCTTTGAGAGTGGTGCCTGGGTTCTAATCCTCTGCTTCTGCTGCTGCCATGTGAGCAAGCCACTGCCTTGTACTCCCACTGCTATGGATGCGGCCGTTCCCACCACCACGCCTTCCCCAGCACGGAGGACTAAAACCTCTCTGATACCTTGAGCCAAAATACGACTTCCTTCCTTCCCATAAATTGCTCTGTTACACATTTTGTCATGCAAATGAGCAAATGACTAGTCTAACGCCCTCCAAACTCAAGGAGGACAGCATATTGCATTTTCGCAAGCCCTCCGGTGGATTCCTACGCCTGATGAAATCTGACCCACCAAAGAAGAACCAGGTAGGAGTTATTCTTGGACCCACAGCAAGTTAGTTAGCAACTGTCTCCAGTTAGACAAGTTGGGCTACAAAGGACATTGGACCTGTGTGTGTGAGCCCGGTCCTTCTGAAAGTTGACTTCCTGATGCTTTCTCTCTGTCCCATCTGCTTGCTCATAAGAGGTTCCCCGTTATTCCCAGAATGAAGCTCCATGTCTCTTAACTTGAGCTCAGGCTGCCCCGGACTTGACTCAACTAATATTTCACTCATCCCTGTCACCCACACCAGCTCTCAACTGAGGACAACCCTGCTTTCTATGAGACAACTGGTAAGCCTAGAGACATATTTTTCTAATTCTAAGTAGGGGCTTAAGGGACTCAGCTGCTGCCAAACACCCTACCTAAACAGGTCCCCCAAGGAGAATCACCTGGTCTAAATGTCGATAGCCTTGCCCTGCACTGTCCTCTGCTGCCAGGCTCTCCCTCTCAGCATCCGAACTCCTTGCTCCCTAGCTTAGGCTCCTGACCTCCTGGTGGGCCTGGTTCCTGATAGCACCCTCCCCCATTAGATCAGGCAGCCCCAATCAAGGCAACTTGCCAGTCCTCTGATAAGTGTGCCTCGAGATAACCGGGTGTTAGGAAATTCTGTCATCACAGCTGTTGTTCTCTTGAAATCAAAGCAATCTGCGTACCCAAATGAGTCCTTCACAACATCCCCTAGGAGAAGAAGGCTTCATCAGAGTCTCTCCTGAGGCTCTAGCCACTCCCTCCTGTCCCACCCTGAACTGTAGATAATCTTGTCCCAGTTGCACAAGGTCTTAGGAGGAGACGGAGGCTAAAGTATACTAGAGATGGAAGGGGTGGGGGACTGTAATGATGCAGCTTTGGGGAGTTGTCCAGCCACATTGGAGTGGGACAGCTGTCAGAGTCACCCACACTCCTATAAGTAACTCCTCTCCCATGCCCAATAAGCTTACTTGTTCACCTCACCAGGTGTGGTAAAATCATTTCTTTGGTCTGGCATTGCCCTGTTTATCTGGGGTGGAGAGAAATAGATTCCCCTGGAAAAATCATATACTATCAGGTAAAGGCCTTGTGCTAGGCCTGCACTCACTCTGTCCCAAGAAGTCCTTACAGGACTCCCTGTGTGGCCTTCTACACTCATCCCCAATAGATACCAGATCCATGCTGGCTGGTGGGCTGTGACCACTTCCTCTAGCACTCTGACCCCAAGAATATCACACTCTCCAAAATGACTTCCCACACAGACTCTGGCCCCCAAACCTGCAAAACATGAAGGCTGGAAGATGTTTCACCTCCTTCTGGATTCTAGGTGTTCCTGAGAGCTCACCAAACCCGCCCCTGAACAGCAGAAAACGCACTCTGCTCTGTCTCACTTACCTCCCTCCAGTGCGGCCCACCCTCCTGAATATGTACACCCACACCTCTGTCTGTGCTGCAGCCTGCTGTCTGGGGTGACAAGTGGGTTTCATGAATACAGTTTGGCAAATCCCAGCACCCAAGTGACTGACAGAGGTTTTCATACTGAACCCTGCAGGGTGGGAACAATTACTCTGATCAGGACAGAATTAGAAAGATCTCTTAGTAATGCAGCTGGTTTCTCTAGCAGAAGCGTGCTTGTCCAACAAGGCCCTTCTCTGCTTACACAATTGGAAAGGCAGCCAGCAGGCCTCCTGGTGCCTGGGCCCCCTAGCCCCACATCTGAGCAGTTACCTACAAAGGTCATGCAGCAGGTCTGATGCCACACTACTAAACATACATGCTACCTTGTGCCTAGGCTAGCAAGATATACAGGGTCTAACATGGATGACCTGAAAATCAACTCCAGTGAGCTCCTGGCTTATGCACTGCACATTACTGGTCCAAACACCTTAATGCACCTATAGCTCCTTGGAACTCCATCCATCCAGAGATTTCTCAGTGTCACAACCACACCTGTACGACACTGGACAGGGTACTGCACACGTGCCATCTTACTAGCTGTCATGATCCCTAGGATGCCAGAGTCTTAAATAACTTCCCTGCAAGGGCAAGCAGAGGTAGATTCAAACCCCGAGCCTTCCCATCCAAAGTTCATGTTCCTCTCCGCAAGAAACCTTTTCCGTATCAACATGTCTCCAAGGCTCCCAGTGAGCACTCCTTCACCTGCCTGCAGTCACAGCTCAAGGAGCCTCTTGGCCCTGATTGTCAGTGTCATTGCATTAGCCTTCTTTTCGCTCTGATTCCCGTTATGCCATCACAGCCTGGCATTATAAAACAGCCCGTCATAAACATCAGCTTGATTACAAGCAGAGACTATCGCTTCTGGTGCATAAGCATGTGGAATGCGTATGGAGAGAAAAAGAGACACCTCTATATTTTTTGGTTTTGTAAAGACAAATCGTCTCAATTGTTTAATCAATAAAAATGCCTCTCTAACTCCTACTGTTATTACAAAGCAATTTCGGACAGAGTGAGAAAGAAGCATCACATCTGTATTCCTGTCAGGGCATACAGGGTCTGATTAAGTTGATGGATGAACGATCAGACCCACGCCAGGCCACTGACGGCTTGGTCTGGACCCTCTGGCTGCCAGCCCCTAGCTGCTCCTGGGGCAGAGGCTGGAGAAGAGATTATCTTGCCCCAACCATGCCATTGTCATGAGAGGACAAAGCACAGAGAAGGTGTGCATAATGGAAGGCAGATACACTGTCTATGTCAAAGGAAGGACCCATGTCATGGGGCCGGAGGACAGGGAGAAATGACTCCTTGGTGATTCGTGCCTGTGATCCCAAGACCAGAAGGCTGAGGCTAGGGGACTGCAATTTCCATGCCAGCCTGGGCTACACAGGAAGGCCCTTTCTCCAAACACCAAGGTATGGGGCAGGGTGACTAGAATGGTAACACTTATCCAGAACATACCACTGCGACCCATTCTTCCTGTGCCTATGAAGTAGTCCTTGAGTAAGACCTCACTCTGAGGCTTTAGTGGGTTGTTGGCAACATAGAGTGAAGGGAGGGAGGGAGGAAGCTCTTTTACAGGAGGATTGTCTTTGGACCCTCGAAGAGCCCTTCCTGAAAATAAAGGCCCAGTGTGATGCATGAAGAGGGGCTGCTTCTCTTCCAGCCTCAGCTTCTGCCTTCCAACCCACACAACCCCTCACTGGCTATTCCTCAGCATTCTACGCTCTGCATCTTGAAATCTGTGCCTTGGATGGCCTTTCCCTTGAAAACCTACTCCCCAGATTATCTTGGGGAAAACCTCCATTTGTCCTTGAAGACCTGCACAGGTGGCCTCCCCTAAGGCTCTTCCCTGCTCAGCCCCCATATTCCAGAGACCTCCCAGACCCTGCACACAGTTGTCACCACCACCAACAAAGCATGGTGATCTGTGTGTGGGTTCCCAGGCCCATCCATCTCTTTGTATGTATGGCAGTAGCTTGAAAAATGTGTACCCCAAGTTCATATCTCTGTCCCAAACTCCAGACTCATACGCCAGTGATGTCCCAGACAGGTACTTATATTGCCACAGGGGAATATCCAACCCCCAAACTTCCCCACTCAGTATGGTATACTAAACTCAAAGCAAAGAGGACAGACACTCAATGTCTCCTTCTCATGATCAGGTCCCAAACCCAGTTCATCTGTCCTGTCTCAAACTCAGGAGAGGGAGGGAGGGGAGACTTTTCAATAAGCAGGGCTAAAACTATCAGGTATAGATTTTCAAAAAGAGGAAATACAGTGAGTTTCACTGTCTACCTTTCACTGTATATAAAATGAATCATAGTAAAAAGCCCCTGCGTATAAAACTTATAGGGATGACATTTGTGACCTTGAATTAGGCTATCAGTTCTTAGATACAGTACCAAAAGCACAATTTATAAGAAAAAAAATTGTTGACCTATATTTACAGAAATTAAGAACTCTGCTCCCCAAAAGGCTCTGTTAAGAGAATGGAAAGATCTCAATAGGGCTGAATAAGAGGCCGTTGGAGTCTACATGGCGTGTCCTATAATGCTATGCTCAGTACTGTAACCATAACCACCATGAGGTGATGAAAGCCTGCATACAAGGGGATAATAGCGACAGCAGGAACAGGCCTCAAGGACATTATTCCCAGTGAAATAAGCCAATGAAGAGGGACTGGCACCATATGATCCCACTGTTGGGAGGTACCTAGAAACAGTCAAGTTAATTGAAACAGAAAGCAGAGTGGAGTAGCAGGGAACGGGGTGCTGCCACTTAGGTAAGCTATAAAGATCTTTTAGAGTTCAGGGAGTTAACTGTGTGACTTTGTGCATGTATTCAATGCTGGGGAACTCAAGTGAAAAACAGTTGCTATCGTGAGTTTTATGGTAAGTGTATCTGGCTACTCTTTAAAAACAAAAGAGAAAGAAACTGCTCACCCAGAGCCATCTGGATAAGATTATCAGAGAGCCTATCTTTCTATCGCCATTTTCTAAATGTTGACCAAAAAAAAGAGAATTACATATTTTAATCTCTTTTCCATTTTTATAACTATACTTGTTCTTTTGGTTTAAAGATAAGAAAGGAAAGGAGGGAGGGAGAGAAGGAAGGCAGGGAGGACAGGCTACAGACAGGCAGAAGGTATTTGCAAATCAAATATTGGATACAAGATTCATATCCAAGACTTATTTTTTTAAGTCTCAAAATTCAACAATAAGGCAAGTAACAATGGGTAGAAAAATATTCAGAAGACAGAGTTCACAAATAAGCAGGTAGAAAATGCAAATTAAGCCTGCAGCAATACACCGCTGTACGGGGAATGTGTTGTCCAGGTTTTAATTTAAAGGATAACAGCAATACACCACTGAGGACAGAGAGCAGCCCAAGTCCTTAGATTATGTTTGCATCTAAAGCTTCATTGGAGTGTGTACAGCAGCCTGATTTAGAATTGCTGAGGAACTGAGAACAGCCCAGCTCCCCTGCACTGGTGAAGGAAGAAACTGCCATTTCTATACAATGGAGCACTGCCCAGGGGTAAGATGGAGCAGAAAATTCATCTATGCTCCCCATAGACGAATCCCAGATGCATCATATCGAGTCAAAGAAACCAGACCCAAAAAGCTACCTCCTGCTTGATTCCATTTATATGATACTCTGGAAAAGGCATGCCTCCGGGGACAGGAAAAAAAAAAAAAAAGTAGTTGCCAAGGGCAGAGGCGGGAGGAGGGCTGACTATGAAGTGAGGGGAGGGGTGCTCCTTATCTTGATTGTTGTGCTGGCTGTAGGACGTTGGGGCTGTCAGAAGTCAGGGAGCCCTCAGCAGAGTGGGCCTCAGAGTGTGTGCGGTACACACCTCCGTGACAACGTGCCAGTCCGAGGCCCGAGCTGTCCACTTAGGCTTGGTGCCCGCAGGGCCACCCCATCACGAGCACTGCCAATTCCCGCCCAGCCTTCAGCGACTCAGCGCTTTCAACTTCTTCTCCTCCCCTATAGTTTATTCTTAAAAAGCTGTCAAAATTACTTTTTTCAAATATAAATCACACAGTGTCACTCCCCTGCCTAACTCCTCCAATGTCTCTTCACATTTTTAGAATAGAACCCTAAATCCTTCCTGGGTGTACAAAGTGAAGCCTGTCTCTCAGATTGTAGGCCTGTCATCACCACGCACACACCCTCTCATGGTGACCGCCACCCTGGCACCTGGCCATTCTCTTGAACACACCAGGCATGTCCCCAATGGAGGATTCATCCCTTTTGCCCTGCTCTCCATATGGATCTGATATGTCACCTCCCTATAACTGACCCCCATTTGACCCCCTCCTCACACACTCCCCATTCAGGACACATAGCTCATGGACCTAGGGTTTCCATCCTAGTGTCTTGGCACTTGTTCACTTCCTGAATTCCCCCTGGCTGCACCTGCTCTATGACAGTACTGCCATCAGCCTTGTTCCTGACTAAGTCATCAGGTACTAGGGCGGGGTCTGCACACAGTAGGTGCTCAACAGATGTCTGCACTCAGCTGTGACATTCAGGTAAAGACCTGTCACCTAGCCTTCCCAAGAACTCTCTGAGGACACTGTCACTTAGACAGAGGGAATCGAGCTGCTGCCCCTGAGACCTTCCTGGCCCCACTGTGGGTGAGCTCTGAGCCTAGAACTGGCAACAGCTGGTGAGTTTGGGTTGCAGCAGAGTTGAACTCAAACTTGGCTTCACCTGGTGCCTGGACAAGTAAACGTCACTTCTGTTCAGAGTTGATGTGTGGATAGGCCAAGTGAGGATGGCAAACAGACAGACCGGGCAGGCCTGGAAATGGTATTAGCTGGCTTGCTCATTCAAGACCCTTGCCCACCCTGCCCTGAGCCTTGCCCACCTCCCATGGGCCTAAGGACAGCCTCTGAGTGTGAGAATCTGGGATCTAATTCTGCTTGGTGGTACTGAATGCCAAGCATGTGTCTGACACTATGCTAAGCAATTGTATGTCCCATTATGGAAGGAGGTGGAGGCGGGGTACCAATTCACTGGACCTACTATGTTCCAGAAGCACTAGCTGCATTACTCTATTTAACCCCATAAAATCAGCAACAATGTCCTCATTTTATGTGATTTCAAAGATCATATACATATTAAGTGGCAAAACCTTCCAGAACCCATGTCATGGGCTATTTCGATGGCATGCCCAGAGCCACACCTTCCCTTCATCACTCATCCCATCAAAAGACAGGACCCCATAGGCAGCCGCCCTTCTATACCCTGGCCTGTGCCCTCTTCTATCCCTCCATTGTTTCACTTGACCTTCACCAGTGGTACAGACTGCAGCTAAGATCAGCTTCCCCCAAATAGGCCAACCCCAAGATGGGAACAATGTCCTCCCGCTCATCTTCTGTTGAGACCTGTTTCTCTCTTCCCTGCTTCACTTCCTGTCTTTCCACCTCACTCTGTCTGTTTCATGCGTGCACACACGTACACACACACATGTGTGCCCATACTGCCGCCACCCCTTTGGCAACTCATTTCTTCCAACTGTTAAACTCATTGTACCAAAGGGATGAACCCCTGATGGATCGTGGCTCCGGCAACTGTCTACAAAGGGATTAGATACGGAAGGGCAGTCTAGGCTGTGGCTGCAGTCCTGACCAAGCTGGTAGTCTACGGATTGCACAGATGCCTGTACTCCTTGGAAGCCTGTACCTGTGGCTGGGAAGGCAGGAGACAAGAGGGCAGGGACTGGCATAATTTCATGTCTGGCCTTTCCTACTCGACAGGCAAAATGACTCTGTGATCCCCCAGCTCTCTAAATAGCTGTGTTTTACAATCCCCATGCCTGGCAGAAAATGTCCCATTAAATCTTAATGATCTGCCTTCCAAAAAGCGCCCGTGCCCCTTCATCCCTTGGAGAACACTTACCCTGGAATACCAAAACGAGGGGCTGCTAGGGAAAGGGGGGAAATGAATGCTCATGAGAGGGGGGGGGTCCCACCTATCTTTCATTGGGAAAATTCCTTCAGAGCCAGAAGCCAGACCAAGAGGTCCCCACTACCCTGGTCTACTCTTCCGAAAGAAGCCCATTCCTGACACTGTCCTTCTTGACACAGCCTATCCCTTCCCACCACCACCACCCCTCTCGATGTTTGTGGGCATTGTTTAGATTGCAAGGACCCACAGTCTCCAGCCCAGAGACACACACAGTTTGGGACAGTAGTAAAAAAAAAAAAAAAAAAAAAAAACAGGCCCCGTTTCTCCTGTGCTTACAGATACCAGAGACCAGAGGAGAAATTTTCCTTGGAAAGAAGGGGAGCTGTCACATGACCTTCGGGATTATTCAAATATTAACCACCTGGATAAACAGTTTCTCCTCAGTTCTCATTATCTCCCCTCTGGCTGCAGCTCCTGTATAGTATTTCTCTTTTATATCCAGAGGAGGCAATGCTTCTGGTGACTCCTGGGGAGAGGTGAAAGATGAAAGGGAGGGAAGGAGAGGCAAACCAGGGGAAGGAGGGAACCCTGCAGCTCCACACGCAACTCTAGCACTCAGGTGAGATGGCAGCCGGGAGGCTGATCCCTGGCCCAGCCCACCCTTGTGATCACAGATGGGTGCTGAGGACAGACTCACAAGAACCCACATGGCTTGCAGGGGTCTTTACATGCCTTCAGCCTCCTCACTCCCAGACCCTCCCTAGGGACACAGCCAGGCTAGGATGACTGTCCATGATCACGAGCGTTCCTCTTTACAGACCTCGAATTAAACCTTAGACAATCTCAGCTGGGCTCTTTGGCCCTGTCTTTATTCTCTCATCTCAATCACCTTTGGTTTCTGCCTCACTTCCTTTGGTCCAGGGAAAACACAGGTGTTTGGATCCCATCGAGATTCTTCCATTGTTTGTAGCCACCCAAGACCTCACCAGTCAAGGGCAGCTGCCTACACACACACACACACACACACACACACACACACACACTCCTCCTCCCTAAGTAGAGAAGCCCAGTTTGTACGGAAGTCCAGATTCGCCCAACAGAAAAGATAAATCTATTATGAACTTCTATCATTGCAACCACTTTGAAAGTTATAATTGTGACTTCTTAAGGCATCAACAATGAGGAATCCTATTGTCCCACTAATTAATTCAGCAATCTCCATGAAATAATAGGAGCTGTAATTGTCATTCCAAACTCACCCCTCGACCACTGGAATCAACTAATTAAACAACAATCAGCCAGCACCGGGCTTTCATGGGGAAGATGGACTATTCCTTTTTATAGCTGCAATTAGGCGACACATTCAATAATCAGAATGAAATACAAATTCACCCAGGAGCCCAGTAAATTATGGCCATTCATACTTTGTTTTCCTCTGGTCGCCTCCCAGAAAATAAAAGAGGTGGCATCGCCCAGCTGCAACAGGGCTCTGCCTCCTCGGAGTCCTTTCTAATTCAAGGGGTTTGCTGTGTGCTTCAGAAGCAAGATAAGGGAGGAGGCTGCTGACACAGTCTTGCCCAAGTCTACGCCCAGCAGGAAATTTGGGCTCCCTATGGTCTCAGAGAGAATGGTGGAGGAAGAGACAAGAGTGGGAGTCCTGTTTCCACAGGCGCCACAATAGGATCCAAGCCCTCATCCCCACACTCACATTGATCAAGTGTTAACACATCCAGCCAGGTGTGCAACAGCTAGAACCCCCCCCCCCCCGCATGCCCTAACGAAAATGCTTCAGGCAGGGAGGAGGGCTTTGACAAGGGAGGGAGCACTCGAGCCTGAGGAAAGAGAGGCAAAGTGAACCAGACAAGGTTCATGAGAAACCACTGAATCACTGTGAAAATTAAATCAGGTACAAGGCAGTGGCTGGGCAGGGAGAGGGAGGAGAGGCGTGGGATGGATGATAAATGGAAAGATAGTCACTCTGAGATGCCGTCAGCCACCACAGGCTGACTGGAAAACACGCTCTCTTCAGAAGGTGTCAAAATGCTTATGTCCTCCAAAGGGGCTGTCAGGATCCTGCTGCTGATCCCACCTGGGCAATGGGAGCCACGGGGGTCGGGGGAGGGCTTAAAAGGCTTCGGAGGATGTTGCCGGCTTGACCCTTCTCAAACCCCAAGAGAGCAAACTGGGAGTTATTTTTCAGAACTAAAGTATGTTATAGCCTTAGGACGGCAAAGTAAAGGGATTTCTTTGCAGACGATGTGTTCTGTAGATCCTACACTTTCAACGTTAGAGGATCCCAGAAGTCAGAGGTTTCTTTCTTTGTCACTCAGTATAGACCTGGGCACATGGGAGGTTAAACAGAGATGCTTAGTCCTGGCTCACTTCTCTACTCAGCATGCTGGAAATCTCAGAGCTGAGAACCTTCTCCCCGTAGATGAATGCTTCCAGGAAGGTTAAATGATGAAAGAAAGTGTTTTAGTTAATTTTCTCATTGCTGCAGAAAAAAAAAAAAAAACTGGTGAAAATGACCTAACAGAGGAGGAATTTTTTGGCTTACAGTCAGAAGGGATACAGCAAAGGGCTGTGGCTACAGAACAAGGCTCAGCAGTTAAGTGTACCTGCTGTTCTTCCACAGGATCAGTCTTTGTTTCTCAGCACCCCCATCAGCACCCCACAACCTCCTATAACCCTCCTGTAAGGGTGAGCCAATTCACCCTTCTGGCCTCTTCAGAAACCTGTGTACATGTGGTACACATACAAACAAGCCAGTGGGCACACATCACACACATAAATAAAAATAAAAATTTTAAAACTTTACAAGAGCAGGTAAGAAGAGGCATCAAGCTATGAAAGCCTACCTCCCGGTGACCCACTTCCTCAAGCAAGACTCTACCTCCTGCTGGTTCCACAACCTTCTAAAACAGCATCACTAGCTAGTGTTCAACAAATGACCCTCTGGGAGACATTCCCCACTGAAACCACCACTGAATGTGTCCATTTGCTTGCTCAAAAGTACCTGTCTGAACACCAATTCCATAGCATCCATATGTCAACACCTCAGCTCAGCAGAGGGGACCCAACAGTGACCAGAAGGAAAGAGAACGGTAATAATCAGGGGTGAGGTTGAGGGGGTGACGGCTTGCCCAAGAGATCTTCAATGGGGACCTGAATAATATCCCATAGCCAGCCACAGCCTATACGTCCTCATCTGTGAAACAGGAGCAATAAGACCACCTTTGTAAGCATTAGTGAGATGATTGTTGGCACTTGCCCCTGCCCATTCTGCCATGTCCTCTGTCCAGCTTGCCCAACATTGCACACCACCTTCACCTGCCCTGTGGAGCTGCCATACGTTTGCAACAGGGAAGAAGAACCTCACTTGTTCTTCAGACCCTCATGATGGGCTGGGGGAAAGATATGAGTTGGAGAACAAAGGCAATTGAGATGAATTGAGAATCAAGGCAGAAACGAAGAGCCCAGGCCAAATTAAACGTGAAGGGTTTAATTTGAGGTCAGTGAAGGGGCGTTCTGCTTAAAGCCGTAGTGGCCATAGACATCCACCTTGACCAGTCAGGGCCCAAGAGGTGACAAGGTTAAAGACATCTGAAGACTCTTTAAAAAGCTGTGTGGATTCTTCCGAAGGCTATGTTCCTGGGTTTCTCTGACCACTAGCCTGGGTTGGGTCGGAGACTAGCCTTCTCATTTCAGCCTCACCTCACACTGGAGCTGCAACCAGGAATTCAGGGGCACTTCCCTCAGGTTGCCTATTTGTCCCTTTTCTTCACCAGCTGTCATACTGTCTGAGGGACTGCTGCTGGAAAGGTAACAATGTTCTTGGGGTCCTAAGGCCCTAGCAGAGTAGCAGCGGCAGGTAGGATTCTGGGAGATGGGCTAACAGAAGCTGAAGGCATTTCCACCACCTTACTGCAGCCTGGCCAGGGTATGGAGGGCCCCAGCTTAGTGTCAGTCCTGACTACCTCCATGCACTAGAGACAAGAGATACCTAAGCCCCAACTCTCAACCTCTGTGTCTTCCTGATTCTTGATGTTGTAGATCCAGCCACACACTGTCTACAGCAGCCATGACCCCAGCTTGGACTACAACTCCTAGTCTCACCCCCTCCTCTGCCCACAACAACTTAATTAGGAACAAATCAGAATCCCAAGCCCCAAATTTTGACTTTCTATTGTGTCTATATCCTCCTCCACCCAGGGAGGCAAGGTTTGAGCTGGATCTCACAGGACCCACAAGCTAAGACTGAGCTGAGGCCCAGAACCTTGCTGATGTGGGTGGTCCTGGGTAAACTGGGCAGGCGTAGCAAATAGAGAAACTTCTTGCTATCTATTCAGCTTCTTGTCAGCATCAAACCGCCAAGGACTTTTTCATCACAGCCTGGCTCTTAGCAGTAGTATGGATTCTGAGTTAGAGTCCTCAGCACCATATTCAAGCGGAAATACTCACAGGCGAATGAAGATTCATATCCTGATGACAATGGCAGGATTAGCTTTATTGATCAAACATCGGCATCATCAACGGCAAACACTCACAGGGCTCCTGTTCACACGGAACAGCTGCTCCTCCTTCAGCCTGGGACGCCTTACAGGGCCCACAAAATCAACCTGGTCTCACGGTCTCAATTATGGGCCACTAGAGGTCATTAGCCTTAACTGCATTGTAAATGCTTCAAACTGAAAGACACTAACTTTAAAATGCCAAAGACTGGAACTTTATTAGATCAGCAAGACTGAGTGAATGAAAGAAGGAAAAAAAGGAATGGAACACGGGCATCTCACCACGGCTTCGGGCCTCATTATAGAATTTATGGGTGACTGAGGCCTCTCGCTTTTCCATCTTCTTGCAGAACATGTAATAGCCTTCCTGGGGTCATTTCATTACTAATTTGTACCCTAATCAGAACAGGGAGGGAGTGGAGAAAATGAAAAGGGGAATGTCGCAAATCAATCAGTGTTGCTCCCTTTAACAGCTCCGAGAGAGACTTTAGTGGATAAGAACGATTGAGACTAATGGCTAACGCTGAGCTTGGGACTTCTCTGTGGGTTTATTTATGCATGACTTCTGGCACCCACTCCGCCTGGAAAAGTTCCCAAGAAAGATGAAGCTTTGGGAAGTGACTGAAGGAGGGGAGGAGCAAAGCTGGCAAAGCCACACCCCGCCCCCAGGCAGCCTGCAAGGAGGACTGCTCCCTGCCTCCCACATCAGTATGCAGGCACACAACACAGACTGCACTGGCTGCCAGGGGATGCCACCGGCCCTCCTCCCTCAACTGCCTGTTCCACATCTGCAGTTCCCCAGTAACAGCAACAAGGTACGCTGCAGATGGGATGCACTGTGTTCCTTCTAAACTCATGTTTTGAAATCTGAACCCCCAAGGTAAGTATGGAAACTTTGAGGGGTGATGAAGTCAGGAGTGTGGGACCCTTGCAAATATGGGCCCTTAGAAAGGGATAGCGGAGCTTGTTCTTGCTTCCTCTGCTCCCTGCTGCGACAGGACATCTGTCTGCAAACCAGCAAATGGAAATGGACCTGCCAGCACCTTGTGTTCGAACTTCTCAGGCTCTGGAATAGTGAGATCTTAAAACTGCCCAGCCTCTGGTAGTTTGTTACAAAAGCTTCTGTAGACTAAATAAAGCATGATGCCTTCAAAGTGGCATAAGCAGGTTTGTGTGACAACAAAGGAAGGAGACAGTGATGGCCATGGGTCCTATAAACCACACTTCCCACCATCAAGTGCATCCAGGTCACCACTGAATACTTCCTGGCAGGTCATATCCTAAATAGAATCAAAGGAAAGGTGCAGGGTATCAGAGAGACAAACTTCAACAGAGGAAGAGGGTAGCAGATGAGAACAGGTGCAGAAGGCCTGATTCGTGGTCCATGGTGAGGGTTAAGGAGAGAAGCTATTCCTATCCAGCCAGTAGGATCAGGAGTCACAATCACTGTTCTGAGGAAAGCCACTAGCTCTGGGCCAGGGGTTCTCGGCCTGAGCCACAATTCTGCCACTTACTACTGTGACACATATGAAGGCCTCTCCAAACAGCCTTCCATAATATCAAGGTCCTGCAGCAAGACAAGGTAGTATCCTAAACCAAGATGGAAAATAGGAGGCCCGACATTGTACCCCAGGCACAGAAAGCAGCCAGCCAAACTATGGGAGGGGGAAGCAAAACACAGGCACAGGAGGATGCTTGTTACCAAGTCCTCAGCAGCTGAACATCCTTTCAACCTAGACATCCTTTCAACCTAGAAAACTCCTAGAGAATACGCTCCAGCAAACCAACAAAGATGACAGCATAAGATCCCAGGAACAGGGCGTGTAACAGAGAAGCTAACAGAGTTCTAAGGGAGAAAACAACAGAAAGCAATCCCCCAAAGCACTAATGTGGCAGGCCTAGGGAGCCAGTGACACAGAGGTCTCAAGTGAAGTCCCCAAGAGATATTGAATGATCACCCAAAGAAACCAACCTAGAGGAAAGTCACTCGAAAGGCTAAGTACAAAAACAAATAAACAAAACCAAATATGAATAAACAAACCAGTTAGCAACTTGAGGACGATTCCTGAAGATGAGAAGAGAAACAAGAAGGCTGTGGAGATTGACTCATGAGTGAAATGCTTGCTGTGAAAGCGGGAGAACTCGAGTTGGAATACTCCACACCCACACAAAAGCTGGGTACGATGGCATGAATCTATAACACCTGCTCCGGGGTAGAGACAGGAGAATCCTGGAGGGCTGCTGTTCAGCCAGCGTGATGGTTTAAAGGAGAATGGCCCCCATAGTCTCGGATATTTGAATGTTTGGATTTCCAATTGGTGAAACTCTCTGGGAAGGATTAAGAGGTGTGGATTGGTACGGAAATGTGTCACTGGGAATAGGCTTTCTGTTTGAAAAGCCCAGTTAGTTCCCTCTGCCTGGTGGTTATGTTTCAAGATGTAAGCTTTCGGCTCCTGTTCCAGGAGCACCATGCCTACCTTCCTGCTGTCATGTTCTCCATCATGATGGTCATGGATGCTAGCCCTCTGAAACTGTGATCCCCAAAGAAACTCTTTCCCCATAGGTTGCCTTGGTCATGCACGGTGTCCTCTTGTCAGAACAACAGAAAAGTAATTGAGAAAGATAAAATCATGAGGTCCAGGTTCTAAAAAATACTGAGGTGAAGAGTGATAGATGACACCATATCAAACTCTGGCTTCCACATGCGTACTCAAGGACGAGTGCACCTGCACAATGGCCTAACACAGACACACACACATACCAAGAAACAACTATGATGTTTTAGTCATTTGTGAATAATATTCAAGTTGACATAATAATATAAATTCCAAATATTGGCTTAATGAATGTTTAAAGGTAAAAATCAGAGGGGACAGCAGTTTAAGGCACTTCATCCTAATTACCATAAATAGAAAGTTCAATAATGCATGCAATCAATGCATTAAAATATAGCAACACACATACTATAGAGATATGTCAGTCTGAGAAGAAAGAGCTAGAACTTGTCATGGACCATTGCTTCTGAAAAGAGAGGCTGGGACTCAGGGACAGAGAAACACCATACCACTATTAGAAAGCTTTCAAACATTTCTCTAATACGCTAAAAGCAACGATCATTATTTTTCTTAAATTCCCCAGCCCTGACTCTCGTGGTTGACAGTGAAATGAGGCTGGGCCATCAGCATTCCTACCTTGAGCCTAGACACCTGTGCTTCATCTATCCCTGGGGGCCTCTCATTTATTATAGCTGCTACCAAGAGGGTGGCACCCTAGCAGCCAACTCTTCTTTCATAGAAGGCTTTGCTATGGAAATGGGTCCTAGCCTTAATCCCAAGAAGCATGTCTAATGAGAGTAGAGCATGGCTAAAACACCAGTCTAGAGCTAAACACTAGAGCTAGTCCCTTCAGCTAGTTCCTCACTCAGCTGGTGTGCTTAAACCCTCTGTGCTGTCCCTTCCAGTTCATCCTGTCTAACTCTTGCCACCATTTAGGGTTTTCCACTGTTCTTTATACCCAGCCTCCCTCAAGACTGAATGTAAAATAGTAGATTCCACAGCTTCTCCCTGGTCACACTGGGGTCCCCCTTGCCACTCCCACTTCCTTATTAATGACTCTTTTTTTTTTCTCCATAACTGACAGTATGCCTTTAGGAAAAGGCTACCCTTTACTTTCAACTCACAAGTCAATGAAAAACATCTCTGTCGTTTACATCGGAGCTACCCATAGACAGAAACAGGAGGATGAAACTTGGTAACTAACTACTGTGATCCAAGAACTAGAGGGGCTGAGGCAAGGGGGTCACCATGAGTTTGAGATCAGCCTGAGCTATAGAATGAAAAAATTGAAAGGCAACAGGGAAGGAGGAGGGGAATGAGGGTTGGGGGTACAGTTCAGCGCAGAGCACTTGCCCAGTGGGATGGTTTGAATGAGACCTGGTCCCCAAAGGCTCATACGTTGGAATGCTTGATAACAGTTGGTGGAACCGTTTGGGAAGGATCAGGAAGTGAGCCACTGGGGGTGGGCTCTGAAGTTTAAGAAGCCCACACTCTTCCCAGTTAGGCTCTCTCCCTGCCTCTTGGTGTTGCCAAGCCCACACTCTTCCCAGTTAGGCTCTCTCCCTGCCTCTTGGTGGTGCCAAGCCCACACTCTTCCCAGTTAGGCTCTCTCCCTGCCTCTTGGTGGTGCCAAGCCCACACTCTTCCCAGTTAGGCTCTCTCCCTGCCTCTTGGTGGTGCCTCGGCTTGGCTCCAGTGTCATGCTCCCCGCCATGATGGTCCACAGGCTCCCTCCTGAAACTCCTTCTGAAAATAAGGCCCAGTAAACTTTCTTCCTTCTTCTGCAGACTGCCTTAGTCATGGCATCTTCTCACAGCAATATGAATGTAACAAAAACACCTAGCATGTTTGGGGTCTGGGTTCTATGCCCAACATCAGCAAAACAAAACCAGAACAGTTGGGAGAATGAGGAAAGGGGAACCTTTCACCCTTGGATAAAGTATTAAACCTGTCAAAGAATTGGTTTTCTCACCTCTGAAATGGGGGTGATCACATCTGTTCCATTCCCAAAGGGCTCTGAGCACAAACCAGCTGGGTAATCTGGAGAGCCCCTTAAACATGAATGAGTATTATTACTGCTGCTTTTACCATTAGCTCTGTGTATGTGTGTGTGTGTGTGTGTGTATACAGGTATACTTGTCCATGCATGTGAATGTAGAGGCCAGAAGATGATATCAGGGTCTCTCTCAATCACTCTCTATGTTTTGAGGCAGCATCTCTCACTCAACCTGTACTTTGGCATTTTGGCTAGACTGGATGGCTAGCAAGCTCCCAGGATGTCTCCTCATCTCTGTCCCCCAACTGAAGTTACAGGCGTTTGCCACCAACCGCCTCTTCTCACTTGGATGCTGGGGGATCTGAACTTAGGTCTCTATGCTTTCACAGTAAGTACTTTACCCACTGAGCTGTCTCCCCAGCGGCAGCCATGATCATTTTTGGAAGACATCAGGCTATAGACCCTGCTAGCTGGAGACCAATGTGCTGAAATGAAAAGCTGGCACCGTGGTCACCGTGTGTCCCCTGTGAACCACTGGGTTCCAACAGGCTGGTCTACTATCCAACCTGCAGCCATGCCGGCTGCCCCCACCCACCCCGAGCAGCAGATGCCCGGGGCGCAGACCTTACTCAGTGCCTCAGGCAAATGGCTCCGAGCACCTGTGCCACTTCATAAAACTGAATCGCTCACTAATGCTCCTCAGCTCCTTTCATCCGAATGGCAACAGCCGTTGTTCTTATTGGATTGTAGATGAATCACTTGAAATATATTTTGGGGCACATTATAGAGGCAATAACATAAAAGTAACCTGGAAAATGGTTCTGTTTTGTTTTCTACTTTGCAAACCCAAACTGGAGCCTGGGGTTGTGTTCCAGATTTTTGTCTTCTTTTTTTAACAGAAGTATTTTTTGCTTACTTCCTCTTCATGCTGGGAAAGGAGACAGGTGAGTCCCTCCTGGGTTGGGCGGGAAGCCTTTCAGGGCATCCAGCCTGGTACCTGGCAGGAAGGGCTGAGTGAGAGCAGACAGACCCACACCCCAGACTGGAGAAAGTAGCTGAAAGGAGACATTGATCTCAGCCTCCCCAAGGACAGAAATGAGGGTAGACAACTGAGGCAGCATAGCAGAAAGAATAGGCTCACTTCAAGACTAAAGAGTTTACAAGCTTTGGCTGGAATTTTTCAGTGGCCAGACATTTACCTTTAAAACACCCAACAATATGCCTGCTAGACACTCAAGATGAAGAGTCACATTCCTCCAGATACCCACTTGAAATATAGGGCCATGATCAAACACCTTTGTGGGGCATATGGGTTCCCTAGTGTGGCCAGAGCCATCTTCTCTGCCCTGAAGGCCACCATTTTCCCATTTTCTTCCCCTGTTCAAGTATTTCTGACCACTCCTTCTGGCTGTCTCCCTTTCAGTCCTGACACTCAGAACCTTCAACCTGTGTGTTCTAAACCCTAGTCTCTGCTGACTTTCACAGAGAAATGCCTGTCCTCCACAGGTCCAACACTGGAGCTTTCTGAGCCTTGGTCCAACAGTAAGCGTTTCAAAACCTTCAAGGTAAGAACAGAGATGAGAACCTAGAAAACCCCTCTCTGTTGACATCAACAGTTAGAAACTCAGCTTTCAATCCCAGCACTCAGGAGGCAGAGGCAATTGGAACTCTGTGAGTTCAAAGCCAGCCTGTTCTACAGAGTGAGTTCCAGGACAGTCAAAGCTACACAGAGAAACTCTGTCTCAAAAACAAAACAACAACAAAATTAAAACTTCATTTAACTCTCCTACCTCTCATTTAGAAAACAGAACCTGCAGTCTAAAGGGGTTTTCAGGCTGTTGGCATAATTAAGGGTGCATATGCTAAAATGTCACCCTCTTCCAGTCCAAATAGCACATCCTGGCGAAATTTAAGTCATAAAGTGAACTTGAAACGTCATTGATCCTCCCACCCCCAGCTTAATATCAGTGTGTATTTAGGGGAGGTGTCAGGCCTTCCTAAGTAGGGAGGAACTTGAGGTCAAATCTCTTTGCTCAGCCTGGCAACTTGCCTGTAGCTGAACCCCAGAGCGAGAAGGTTGGCTCAGCTGTCATCCCTCTGTGACCATACAGCTGAGTTTGTTTGGTGGCCTAGAAGCCACCAAGAAGCCTAGGTGTGCTGGCCATTAAGCCTCAGAGATCTGCCTGTCTCTGTCTCAGTAGAAGGGTGTCCAACTACAGCTGGCTTCTTCTTTTTTTTTTTAATAAGGTTTCTGGGAAATCAAACTTGGGCCCTCCTGCTTGCAGAGCAAGTATTTTACCAAGTGAGCCAACCCAAGAAAAGCTTACCCCTATCAGGAGATCTCTCTCAAAATCCCTGCAGTTTAAGAACTGGAATTCCTTACTAAATGGTTCTCGGTATGAAGGGGGATTTGGCCTTTTCATTTGTGAAGTTAATCTGAGGCCTGGGGTAATGAGGAAAGAATAGCTCCCAAATCCAGGCTGCCACTGACCAGACCTTGATGGAAAACTCAACCTCTGTGACCTGGCTCTGATCTTTATCACCAAAGTGACACTTCCTTGCAACAACAGGGCTAAGGCAAAATAAACACAAGGCGTTTATTCCTCCAGCAAGACCAGCCTCCCTGTCCCAACTTTCTCCTCTATTTCCTGCCTTGCTTTTTCATTCCCTTTAGGAAAAGATGGCTGTGTCCATTCCCTACCAACTAATGCGCTATCAGCTAAGTTTTCTCCTGTGGCCAGATACTACCTCTGAATTGCAAGTGGAAAAGAGTGAGATGTTGAAAGGAACCAGGGTGGAGGCTGTAATTAATGAGAAATGCCAGCCCCGGCATTTCTGCTGGGTCTCATTAACTGCTGCGCACTGCCCTGCCTGGGAGGCCTCACCCACCTGCCCCTCCCCACTGGCGGATCTCTACAGTACCTGTTACTACTGGAGATCTGTTAAATGCTTGCTATTCCGTTTGCCAACGCAGGGCTGATTCAGAACAAGACTGGGTTATTACAAATTCAGGAGGCAGTACACACACACGGCTGTCGTGTTTCAGTTACCCTTTCTCTTGGCTTAATAAAATTTGCCACACTAATACAAAGCCATCTTTTTATCCTTTTGCCTGCCATTGTAACAACGTGTCCGGCTTCCCTCCTGCTAATTAAAGGAGGAGGCCACGCAGCCGCGCATTGGAAAGTGGGTTTCCAGGGAACCCCTGTCAATATCTTCGCAGTCTCTTAGCCATGGGTCCTATGGTCCTTTAGCCACCCGCTCCTCCATGATTGGAACCCTAATGAGGTCGGCAGCTGGTGGCGACATGGCAGACATGCCCCGCGTGGCGCGCTGGTGGGAGGGCGGACGCAGTGGTCCCCAGGGGCAGGATGACGCGGGCTCCGCAGCCCGTCCTCCCACGCTGCCCCAGCTGGCCCTGACTTGCTTGCGACAAACTCACCGGCAAAGGGTCCCCCAATGCAAGAAACGAGCTGCGGGAACTGGGAGGTGGGCGGTGAGGCGCGACCCCCGCCCCCGGGCAGAAAGAATAACCGGAATAGGGGGTGGGGGGAAGGCAGTGGGTATCAAGGAAGCAGGGAGGGGAGGCCAGCGAAGCTGTGCACAGAGACGCCCTTGTGCGAAAGTCCTGAGCCGGGTCCAATCAGCCCGCTCCCGGAAGGCCCACGCGCCACTCTCCAGCCCACTCTGGGGCCTCGAGGCGCCCCAGTCCGCGGGGGCGGCGCGTCTGCGCCGGGTACATCTGCCCCCGCTAATTGCCTCTCTACAGCCCAGGCCGCCGCCCTTTAGAGGGACCACGGCGGCCTCATTAGCATTCCCGGCAGCCGCTGCCTCGGCGATCCGGAGCAGCGGTCACCCACACCGCCAACGGGCACTGCCAGGGCTAAGGCAAGCCCCGACGTTGGGAGGCGGCGTTCCCCCAGGGCCAGGCAGGAGTTTCTCCATCAGTGGCACCTGTGTCCTCTAAGCGCCCAATTGCGCGGCTTGGAGCTTCATTTCTAGAGGGGAAGAGCCACCTGGGCAGGCAGGAACAACGTCAAGGTCAAGTCCGGGGTGCTGAGGGAGCGGGTTGGCGAGCGACCCTCTAATAAGCATGCGGTAGTCGTGGCTCTGTCCGGACCAGCGCGGCCGCGGAATTCCTGGGCCGAATCCTCGTACGCGCACACTAATAAGTTTACAAATGGAAGGCGCTGGCGCCTCCTGCAATGAAAGGCAGAAGCTCCGCTCTGGCGCTTCAATGGGAGCATTTTCCCCCTTAACAAAGGGGCTGGATTCAGCTGCCTGGTGCTGTCTGGGCAGGGCGAGTTGCCAGAGTAACCAAGGCCTGAAGCACGCGAAAGGCGGGAACACTGTAGCCTCCTGGACTCGCCTAGGTAGATAGCACACCCAGATTCTGCACCGTTCTTCTTCTGACCAGTGCCTCTTAGACATCTCCTCTCCCAACCCAGGCTTCCTAAACCCAGGCTGTCCCAGAACCCCTGACCCAACCTCAAGCTTGTAATAGACTTGTCTTAAAAGCTTGAGACACACCCCCCGGAGCAACCGGCCCTGCGCAGGCCAGCAGGGAAAGCATACCTCGTCCTGGCTGTGCTCAGAGCAGCCTGAGGGCATAAGTGACCCCAGGACTGATAAAAAAGGAAATGGAAAGCCCGTAGGACTCAGTTCTTTGCTTGACTAAGTCGTGAGTGGTTCTTAGAGCAGGGCGGTGGGGAATTGAGATTCAAAGGACCAAGGAATGAGACTAACTGGATAGTGAGCAAAGCCTTCTCACCCCACCGGGTGCTTCCTCGCCCCAGCAGCTGCTTTGATCCAAGCCTTAGTCTAGCGTGGGCCTCTGAGCTCAGTGTTTCAACCTCACCATTTAGGGCTGAAAAGGTAAAGGCGTTTGCCACCAAGCCTGATGACAAGAGTTCAATAGCCAGGGACCCACACGGTGGAAGGAGAGAAGGGACTCCCAGAACTTGCCTTCCGGCCTCCACACGCACTTCGGCAATTGTGTTCCCCTCCCACACACATACCAATAAACCAATACATAATGTTTTCAAAACCTTCACGTTCACATTTCATTTCTCCCTCCTCCAAAAAGAATGAAAGAAAGAAAAAGAAGAAATAAATAAAAAAGAAAGAAAGGAGGGAGGGAGGGAAAGAAAGAAAGAAAGTTGCATTCCACCTAAATTTCCTCTCAGGAACACCAAAATACAGAAATGTAACTCCCTTTACAAGTGCACTGTTGAGTATCAGAGTATATCCAAACCCCAGAAGTTGTATTTTAGGATCCAGAAAATCTAGGCTATGGAGGAACCTAGAAACACACACACACATACACACACACACAGTCCCAGGCTACCTGTCTTGAAACTAGCCTGAAGCTAGGCGGAAGGCTTCCCCAGGCCTTCTAAAGGGCCTTGTCTATTAACCTAGGAAGGCAGCAGACCCTAGACCACACCAGCACTGGTCGTGTCTAGAACAGAAAGACTTTATTTTCTTCACAGGTGACAAAAGAAGCCTCTTTCCCAGGTTGGCCCCTGGGGAGGAAGCAGTGGAGAGGTGCACTTCATCAACCCAGCTCCAGGGGGCCAGGCCAGCCAGCCTCTCTGGCCTCATGTGCTCCCTGCTTTGCATAGCCCGGGGGTCACAATGCACGCATAGTGTGCCCACAGGCCCCAAGCAGCTGGACCATGGGTATTTGAGGTCTGGCTACCCACCCTGCCTCACCTTGAGCCGTGGCTCTTCCCTTCTCCCCACGTGACACTCTCCATGTCCAGCCATCACTTGTTCCTGTTGATTGACATTCTAGCCCTCTCAGATAAGTCCACTTCTGGATCATAGGTACAGCTGCACACATTTCTCAGTCATGTCTGCAGCAGGCCTGTAGCCGCTTCCTGTCAACTTAGGCCACCCTACTGCCACCACCAGATCCTAGCTGGCCCCCTTGTTGACTGAGTAAGTCCCCTGTCCTGGTCCGTTTTGCATTGTTTTGAGAGAGCACCTGGTGCAGGATAATGACTTCATAAAGAAAAGGGCTGCTTGGGCTCATGGTTATTGGAGATTGTGGTCACAGGACTGAAGGGTCCGCTTGGTCTCTAACGAGAGCCTTCTGGCTACTTCAGGATGAAGCAATGGAAGGAGCACATGTGAGCACACAGAGCACGGGACACAGAGCAAAGGAGCTGGGGGTTGAAGAGCCACAATCCCACTGCTCACAGCAGAACACCCTCCTGCCATATCTAACTTACCCCACTAGGCCAACACGGGGACAGTTAGGACCCAGTTACCACCCACCCCTCCCAGGGATCACAGGCAGGGGCCCCCACTCCCCATCTCCCACTCCACCTAGGGACCACGGGCAGGGGCTGCCAGGCTGGCTCGCTCCCCCTCAGATGTTCTGCAGCTTTAATTCTTCTAAGCAGCTGAGATTTATGGCCCACTTGACAGAAATATTTAATTTTCCAAATGTCTATAATTCAAAGGCTGTGGAAATCTCCAGCTCCAACATTTCCATATTAACATCCACCTCAGGCTCAGTCCCAGTAAAGGTCTTCCCAGTAGCAGTAGAAGAAGATGAAGGCTTTGCAGAGGAAGAGCCCATAGAAGATCTTCAGAGTTCAGGCCATCCCTAACGCTCTTCTCAAATCAAATAAGTAAGCATTATTATGATTATTGTTATCATTATTATTATTATTATTATATTAAAACAGAATTACTGGATTTCGGTGTATGACGATTAGTCTTTACTCACCACATGACAGGATTAACAATCACCATGGAATTATGTTTCTGGATGCGTCGATCAGAGTGTTTGCAGAAAGGTTTGACCAAGAAGGCGAGACCCACCCGGAATGTGTGTGTCACTATCCTGTGGACTGAGGTCCTGGGCTATAGAAAGCAGAGGAAGTGAGCTGAGACCCAAAGATCGTTTCTCTGCTTCCTGATGGAGGGCATGGTATCTAGCCACCTCACGCTGTTGCCACCCCAGTGAACCAGGTCCCTTCTTAAGCCATACTCAGAAACAGACCCTTCCCTCCTTAAACTGCTTTGGCCACAGTATGAGAAAAGTACCCACTCTGTTATGTACTATGATAAGCAATTCGTGTGTGTGTGTGCGCGTGTGTGTGTGCATGTGTGTGTGTGTGCATGTGTGTGTGTGTGCATGTGTGTGTGTGTGCATGTGTGTGTGTGCATGTGTGTGTGCATGTGTGTGTGTGCATGTGTGTGTGTGTGCATGTGTGTGTGTATGTGTGCATGTGTGTGTGTGTGCATGTGTGTGTGTGTGTGTGTGTGTGTGTGTGTGTGCACGGGAGCACAGGTTCTTGTGTGTGTGGTATCATTCCTTAGGCCGCTGTTGCCTTGTTTTTTGGAAACAAGGTTTCTCAATAAGCATGAAACTAGTGACGCTGGCTAGACCAGCTGGCCAGCAAACCCCAGGGACCGTCCAGTCCCAGCCTCCCTGGCAGTGGGATTACAACATTCAGGTGCTACCACCACATTCAGATCCGACTTACCGGGCCATCTCTCTAGGCCTGTGGTAGGTAATTTTAATGGGCATGGTTTAATTTAACCCTTACAGCCACGAGAAATAACTCTCCTATTATAGCTAGCCCATGGGATAGGTGGATGAGGGAGCTAAGGCACAGAGAAAAGAGATCACCTGACTACCAGAGCTGACACTAGACCCCCAATGTGACTAACTTCAACCATCACTGAGTCTCACCTGTACCTTGTTAAGGCTTCCTTTTGCCAATGACTGTGCCAAGCTCTTGTTTACTTCCACATCTCATTGTTAAGCAGACTCACATGTAAAGTGTCCCTGCCACACACACAGCCTGGCTGCCTGCCTTGCATAGCAAATGTGAAGCCCCTTGCCTGCCAAGATCTTAAAACCTGTTTGAAAATCAATGTTTATATTCAAAACAATGCAGTGTCCACAGAGGCGGAGAAGTTACACCAGCCACTGAAGGACTTGCAGGAAACAAAGAGTTCCAGACAAGCACGAAACAAAGAGTTCTGAACAAACAGGGGGGACCTTTTTGGGCCTCTATCTTAGCCAGTCTCCCTTGTACTGGCATATAGCTCATTCTGTTTACACACGATCAGCGCCCAGCACGGGAGACGGCAGAGCAAGCTTTCTGGCAGAGATAAGAGGGGACTGTTAAGGAGAAGGGAAGAGGAACCGGGGGAAAGTGGATAAAGAACTCAAAAGAAACTCAGCAATCTCAGGCATCTGGCATGGGGAAAACAGAATAGGCCCCTAGCCCTGGGAGAAGCTCCCCTTCAGAGCACAGAAGAGCAGCCGATGCTGGTGTTAGTGGCCCTGAATGATGAAGAGATGATCAAGGGCTCCCTGCCCGCTGTTTAAAGAGCGCCTCGTGGTCCCTTCTTTCTCCTGTCCATTTAAATGAACACACTTCATTAAGGTAGGCAAAACATTTGTTAATTTCTGTTGTCTCAAGGGAAAGTTAACCGCATTCTCTTGGAAAGCAGATTAAAAGATGAGTTAAAATGTAATTAAGTACCCTAGCTGGTCAGTACCTACTGGTGTCCCCAGAAGACAGGGACAAATTGTCTGGCCCTTTCTGTTCAGTGTCAGCAAAGGTAAGTACCCAACATGAGGACCCATCACTGCCAACATGAGGTGTTAGCATCTTTGTGTCTCAGTCAGCCTCAGCCAGGAAGGCAGGAAAGCTAGGGAGTCTGGCCCCCTCTAAAGCTAGTTCTAGGGTGTCATCTCTGCAGTTCCAAAAAGGGCAAGTTTGGGAATTACTGACATCACCAAGCCAAGAAGCCTTGCTATGCCATAAAGGGTCAGCTCCCATCACTACTTGTCCAGAAAGCATTCTCAACCGAGTCACAGGAGCCAAACCCAGCTAGCAAGAGCCGATTTCTCATGTCTTCTTGCCTGGTCCTAAATAGCTCTGGTTGGTTTCTGTCTAGGACAGTGACAGAAAAAGTAAACACAGCAGAAAAATGAGGGTCTGCCAGCATCCCAGTGGGAAACCCTCACTTTAACCTCCAAAGTGAAACACTCACAGGGCAGGACAGGGGGAGCATCCCGAGGACAGCCTGGGAAAGCCACAGTGTCCAGAAGATGACTCTGCCCAGTCCCCCAGTGTGTCCCGAATGCCCCCTAGACCCTGTCAACAAAAAATACACAATGCTGCCTGTGTGAGGTGGCATGTTAGGGTTCCATTTTTATTAGATCATGTCCCCTCCACCCATATCATCCCCTCTCACACCTATCTCTCTCTTCCAGTTAGCCTTTTTCTCTTTGCTAACAGCCCCCTCTTCTCTTAGAAATGTTATTTGCAGTGTGTGTGTGCAAGAGAGCAGACGCAAAAGTGCACATGTGCATGTCACAGCACACATGTGAAGGTCAAAGGACAACTTGCAAGAGCTGGTTCTCTCCTTCCACCATCCGGAGTCCAGAGACTGAACTCAGATACCCAGGCTTGGCTGCAAACACCTTCACTGGCTAAGCCTTCTTACCTACCCGAGGCTTCTACTTTCACGTTGTTGTTGATGATGATCTGATTCCACATATAAGGAGAAATGTGATATTTGTCTTTCTGCGTCTGGCTTGTTAAACCATGATATCCAGATGCATGCATTCTTTCGCAAACGGCTTCTTCTGTGTGCCTGAGTAACACAGCTCTGCGTATATACATCCCACTTGTTCACCTTCTGGCACTTCTGTTCTGTGTAAATGGCTGCCGGAGCAGATCATACCCATGGAGTTCCCAGTGCCCTTCACATGGGGGTGGGGTGGGGTGGGGAATGAACCGGAGTGCCTGTACGGCACACTCATAGAGGCTTACCTCACTTAACCTCCCAGCAGCCCTCTAAGGAAGTCATTTCCCTCAGAGGCGTAACGGCATTGAAGCTTAGAGAGGCCTAAGTAACTTGTTCAAAGCTGCCCAGCTGGCGAATGTCGAAACAGATTCTGTTTGAGTCTTATTGGCTCTGACACTAGGGACCACAGCCATGCCTTCTTGATGCCATCACTGGCAAAAGGGCAGAGAGAGAGAGAGAGAGCCAGGCCTCTCAGACGGCAAATCTGGGGAAGAGGAGGAAGACCTTCTGCCTCTAGAAGAGAAGGTTCCTCACCATGGCCTCATGCTGGCTGCTATTTCAAGGGCTGACTCTCATGATGAATGTGCTTGGGGCACATGTGAAATGTAATACATCTTGATTTAGTGAAGCGCTTGATAGGTCGCCTGATGAAATTTTACTTGCAAAATTAATTCAGATTGTCTTGGCTGGGTACTGCCGTCACCTAGACAGCAGACAAGCTGGAAAGGATACACAAGGAGTCAGAAAAAAGACACTTCGAGGGGCAGGGCTAGGGCACTGGAAGCAAACGCAGCCCCCCATAAGGATGCTGAAACAGCAGCAAGCATTGTTTTCCTTGCCTCTGGTGTGCCGGAAACATAGCCTGTAGCAAGAACATGCCAGTCTGAATGTATGAATACCCAACAGGGAAGGGGTAGTAAAGGGGAGTAAGGGGCAAGATGAGCTCACAGGGCCTTTGCAGTCCCCATTCTATGGGGTGCAATGAGAGAACCCTATAATGCGGCAGCTGAGTCCCCAGGCTGGCCAATGAGGAAGCTCACAGAGCAGCTGCCCATCCCAGTCAGGGAGACTCTGGCCTCAGCCAGACTCTCAGGGGAGTTACAAGTTGGTGTCTTCTGCGGGAATGAGGATCTGAGCAGTCAGATCAGGAGAATGTCCTCTCAAAAGAGCAAGGACAGTGAACCCCTCCCCGGCCAACACCAGGGGGCCCGGAACAAGGGTAAGGGACATGATAGGACATGGGCATAGCAGCTGAGGAGGAAAGCTCAGCCCAGCACACAGAGTTGACTAGACTGACGCAGGAGGTGGGAACAGGACTGCCATTCATGATTAACGAAGGATGGAGAGAAAATGGATTGCTGTAATTGCAAACCCATGGAGCACGGTTTAAAACAAGCGTGTTCCTCTCATGTATCCACAGGAGAGAAGAATATAATACTTTTTAAAAAGTTAAAAACATCCTGCTTGAAAATTTTATATGTGCAAACAAAGCATTTCAATCATACCCACACTCTTTTCCTCCCCTCTAGCCTCTGCCCTATCTCCCTCCCACTTTGTCTTTCCCTTTCCCCCTTTTTTTTTTTTACGTCGCCTGTATGTGTGTGGAGGTAGGATCTTCGACTGGAGCATGGGTACCCTCCCGGGAACTATGGAAAACTGAATTTCCCTCCCCCAGCAGCCATCGATCACCAAAAGCTCCTCAGTTAGGGGCTGGACTTCATAAGCCCCCCTTCCACCCACGCCAGGATTCCAGCTGGCTTGATCTTGTGTAGGTCTTGTGCACACAGTCACAGGCAGTGTAACTTCACGTGTGCAAAGGCCCTGACATGTCCTTCCAATACTCCTTTGATATAGATGTCTGCTACTTCTCACCCTTACAACGTTTCCACTCCTTCTTCTCCAATGATTCCTCAACTTTCGGGTGGGGTAGGGGGATGAGGGTGATACAGCTGTCCCATTGAAAACCCAACACCCTTATTCTCTGCATTAGCTACCATCTATTATAAAAAGGAACTTCTCTTGTGGAAGAGCCACTGGTCTATGGGGATAAAAATAAGAACTTAGTGGGCAGTTTATTACTATACCCACTTAGGAGAATAATAGTATTAGGTTCTGCCCTCAGCCCATGACCTAGCAGCCACATGTTTTTGACTCAGTGATTGGTACTAGATAGAAGTTCCATCTTGTAGGTCTGGCTTTGAGTCAAATCAGAAAGTGGTTGGTTACTCCTATAACATTCATATTACTATTGCTACAGTCAACAGACCTTGCCAGTCCTAAAGCAAAGGGTAAGAAGATAATGCCTATTCCCAAAATAGATGTTACCTATCGGATGGCCAGGAGCTTCAAGACTTAGAGAGATTTAGGATGGGCCAAAGAATAACCAAGCTGATCAAAATGCAAGCCAGTATGCTCAAGAAATCTGCTCTTTGTGGAGCTGGTTGGGGTAAGTGGAATTGACTGGGGTGAAGGAGCCTGATTCTTTGTATATACTTGGTGTTACCCTCATTAAAGGACTTGGTATGGCTTGCATTCTGAGTTCAAGCTGGCTGCCATGGGACAAATGGAAGAAAGCAGAGAGAATGTAATGGTTTGGACTAGAAAGGAAGCCAACAGATGGGGAACAGTGATTAGAGTATGGGTATATTTTAAAGGTAGAACAAACAGGGTTGTTGGGGAATGGAACATGAGTGGGAGACGCAAAAAAGGCATTGTGAACTGGGACGTAAATACCCCTGTCTGAGTCACTGGTCTGAAGATCTGGTGGCAAGGAGGTTCCTAGGCATACCCACCTTCTCCTTGTTCCAAGTGTGTCCAAAATGCCATGAGGTGGTCATCCACAAAACCCATGCTCAAGGCACTAGAGAAATGGTTCAGTGGTAGGAGAGGGTACTGCCCCGCCTTTGGGCCTGAATTTGGCTCCCAGCATCTATTTCTGAAGGCCCACAAGCTGCCTTCAACTCCAGCTCTCTCTTCAGGCCTCTGAGGTCACTGCACTCACATGCACAAACCCATAAACACAGTTGAAAATTTTTAAAAGAAACACCGATACGCTTTTTAAATTAATGCTTGAAAACCACACAATCAATTTACAAAAATTAAAATTAAAATTACATTAAATCAGGCAAATGTGGTGGCATAATTCTTTAATCCCAGCACTCAGGAGGCAGAGGCAGGCAGGACTCTGTGAGTTTTGGGCCAGCCTGATCTACTGAGTGTTTCAGGGCAGCCAGAACTATATAATTAGACCATAGATAGATAGATACATAGATACACAGATAAATAGATAAGTAGATAGATGATAGGTAGAAAGATGGATGTATGGACATAGACAGATAGATACAGGCATAGTGTTTTAAGTAAGTTTACCATTTGTGTTATGCAATAGGCACAACACCCTGGACCACCTTGCCCCTTCTAATTCTCTGATTACTAGCTTCAAGTGAAACAGCTGTCTGTGCTAGCATAAAAACCCAGCAAAGCCTGAAAATGTTTATCTCTGAGAATTGGTCTCAAGTAGCCAAGACTGCACCTAAAAGCAAGCAGAATTATGACTTGTGCATGGAGGGAAACTGCTGAGTAAAAGCCACCATTCCCTAAGTCAAGTCCGTGGCAAAGCAATTTTTTACTGTCTCCAAGACAAGCAGCCCTGTGTGGCCTGATTCCCGGCGAGCAGTGGCATCAATATATGGCAGTGGGGAGCATCCCAAGGCCTTGTCCAACGACAGGTAAAAGGAACTTACACACTATATGTCACGCACAGCTTCTCAGAGGGGAGGGAGCAAAGGGCAGGCAGACCTGGCCCCCTCCTTCCATCTCGCTTTCTAGGCCTTGAGTGCTTACCAGCTCTGTGAGAGGAATACAAAAGTGCCCAGAGGTGGTGTGTCAGGAAAGGCAGGCAGGCTGGAGAAGACAGGCTACAAGCTGTGTACATCTGGCAGCAGCTCCAACCCAGCATGGATTTTACTGGAAGAAGAACAGGGAAGCAGAGCACTGGCTCAGCGAAGCCAGAACAGGCTAGGAAACTTTCTGAGCAAACACGATGCAGATCAGACCTGGGGAAGCAAACAGGAGCCCTGTGCCTGCTGTGTCAGCGCTCAGTGGTTCTTCTCTGTCTTGTTTTGTGTTTTTCACTTTTCATCTGGCCCTGGCAGCCTCACAGCGGCTTCTGGGTCACCAACCAATAATCAGAGCTCCCGCACCTGACGCGTGAACAAGAAACCACTTGCTGGGGACTTCGTCTAGAACTCCAACAGCAGAAAGCTGGGGTTCTGGGGTTCATGTTGGCTGCCATTTGCAGGAGATGAGCGTGAGGTCGTGGAGCAAGCAGGCAGACAGTGCAGCCTGCATACGTGCAGGGTGTGAGAACTGCTCCTGTGCCTCCAAGAGCCTCCTCATGTCTCACCCACTGGCTCCAGCCCGTGAGTTAGCTCCTGGGATGTGACCCTGTGGTTTCGCCACCTCCTTACGCCCCTCCAGCACTGACGCAAAGTGAGCATGTGTACCGTGCTCCCAAGCTGAACAGGCACTCCTTGTTTGAAAGGAGGTCATAAGGGCTTACTAACCATGCCTGAGACTAGACAGAAGAGGAGGCCAAATTGGCCCACTGGACCAATGCTGAGCGTGCATAGAAACGGGAGTGGAAGGTTGGAGCCCATGCAGAGTCTGCAAGATTGGGAGACACTGTCGTTCACCACAGAGAATGGACCCTGAGGATGCTTGGATGGCAGAATTCCAATGCTGGGAAAAGGTGCAAAGAGTGATTCGCTGCCACCACCAACCATCCAGGGCTGTTTTGGGCTCTGCCAGTGGTATCCTGGGCTCACAAACTTATCAGATGGTATTTCTGTTGGGCCCATTTGGCTGTGACCTAAGTTTTTTTTTTTAAAGCACATATATTTATCCTCATCTCCTTCTTTCTACATTCTTACAGCTTTATTAGTGCCTACCTCAAAGGGTATTCTAGATTCTGTCTGTCTGTTTCTCTCTCTCTTCTGTTCATGAGTGCATGCATGCAGGTGAGTGTGTGTGTGTGTGTGTGTGTGTGTGTGTGTGTGAGTAGCCTTTGACATTATGGAAAATGTAAGCATCCTCCCTAGCTGTGGCTGCCCCACCTCCAAACAGGTTTATGCTTTGAAGCTTGACTTTGACACTGAGCCTTGAACCTTTGGGTTCTGCCCCCGCCCTTCTGGCACTCAGTCTGTATGCAGAGCACACCGTCCGCTTTCCTGGGCAGCAGGAAGTCTCACGAGGCAGGCAATTACAGTTACTCAGCCTCAGCTAGGCTCAGCAGCATCTCAATCCTCGCTCCCAGCCTGTTCCCTAACTGACCCCTTTTAACTGCCTCCCTCTCCAAGCTCACACACTCCTTGCTCATGCACCAGGCTCTAGGGAAGCCATGTGCTGTTTACCGGCTCAGGATATAACCCCACCCCGAGCGAGGGTCAGGCCTTCCTTCCCCTACAGCCTCTTAGAAAATTAGCCAGTTTCTCATTCTCCAGGCAGGTCAGGTTCACCCAGGGTCTAACCCTTTTCCCTCCTGACTCCCTCACTCTCGCCATGTCCTCTCCTCCGAGCCTCAGTCTCTCCCCACCAGCTCTCTGACCAGCTCTTCTCACCAGCTCTTCTCTTGCTCTCTGGTGAGATCTACTTCTACAGTGTGCCTCTCAGGGTATCTGGAAGCATTCAGCAGAGCAGCCACCCTTCTCCAGTAACCACGCCTCCACCTCTCCGTGATGCCGTCTCTCCCAGTTTCATCCAGGCCTTCCGGAAGACTCCTGCCTCAGAGCTTGGTCATGGCCCTCATCTTTCTTACTGCACACACTTTGTCTAGCTAACGTACACTCTTCCCCTCTGCCTACCTGGGAGGGGTGATGCCAAGACCCTATTTCCGGTGTCATTTCTTCCTGGGAGATACTTGGGTATGTGCCAGGATGGTGTGTGCCATGGTCTTGCTCTGGAGATGAACTCCAGCCCTTTGCCCCTTTCTCCTGCCTGCTTTGCATCTCCTGGTTATATCCCCATACCAACCTTGACTCCATCCTGCCACGCCTTCACCAACAATGGAAGGTTTCTAGAAGAATCACAAAGCCGAGCTGGCTCCTCTGTCTCCTAATAGAGCCACAGGTCCCCATAGGTCCCTCGACGATGCTGTGACACCCCCTCCCCCACATACACACACACTGATCCCAGTAAAGCTGTCCTCCAAGTCCCTCTGGCAACTACGTTAGCCTTGCCTCCTTCCCCTAGTCTTACCTCTTAATCTGTTAGGGAAACAAGCAAACAGGAACTTCTGCCGCCTCTGGAGTTCCTACCCTCCTACCGGCCTCAGAGTCTCTGTCCTTCCTCCATCCGGGGCAGGGCTATATAAGGCTAGCCCTCCTGTTCTCCGAATCCCAGCACCTCATTTTCTCACTCCCACACACCCTACCTCCTGAAGTAGAAATTTCTCTCCACTCCGCTGGGCTCTGCCATCCCCACACACTCTCGCTCTGCTGCTCTCCTGCCTCTGCAGGAGGCCCTTGTGTGACCTGGTAGTGCAGGCCTGTAATCTTAGCTACTTATTAGAAAGCTGAGGCCTGGTGTTCTTGGGCCACAAGTTCAAGGCTAACCTGAGGAATTTAACAAAGGCTCTGGCTCAAAAGAATAATGA
>CM053747.1:33259188-33274355 GCA_028658305.1 Pachyuromys duprasi
CTCCCTGTGGCAGTTCCCATGATCTCTTAGAAAATGCAAACAGGACCCTGTCACTTCTCTGTTCAGAAGCCTTCGACGGCTTTTCACTGCACTTAGCACCAAGCCCATTGCAACTGACAGAAAGCCAACTCGAACTAGCTTAAATGATAAAAACTAATTTGCTGAGAGTAAAATGGCTATATTGTCAACCTCACATCTTCACACCTCAGTTCTGGGTGTCACCAAGCCAGCATCAGCCCTGGTACTCAGCTCAGAGGACTCAGCCTCCAGGGTCTCTGTCTGCTTAGCAAGGTCCCTCATCACCTCCTCACTACAGCAGCTGCTGCCTCTCCCAGCACCTCCTCCAACCCCGTATTTGCTAGCTGCTGGCAAGCCAGTCTCCTTGACTGCTTAGTCTTGCCCTGGCTCCTTCTAGAAGCTAAACAGCTGTGTTTTGGGTGGGGGTTCTGGCTAGACCCCCTACCCATCAGTACTGTTTCATGTCCTCTTAAAGGACAGTGGCCTCTAACAGGTGTTGCTCTGTACCCTCTGTAGGCATCACAGTTTGGGGTCCACTTTGACTTATAGAACTCCCATAGTGGTTTGAGTGGAGAAGAGACATATACATACATATATATGCACAAAGGCCAGGTGCCACATGCACCAAGCCTGAAAACCTACCCCCTGACCCAGTCCTGTGTGCCAAAGCAGGGTATATGACCTCTCAGTTTCAGGGAAAGCCATGTCCTTAGCAAAGGTGCTTCCCATGCAAGGGCTCTCTTCCCCCTGTACCTCAGGCCACCTCTACCAGAGGCATCTATAAATCTCCTGATCTAGGGGACCCAGGCTTCTTTCTGCACTGGTGGTTCCATGGTCCAGTCTCCACTCTGGGCGTTTTGCTCTGGAGCCCTCAAATCCACGGAGAGCCTTCTCTCTACGCACCCTCCCACTGCCGGCACAGTTACAAACATCCAAAGCTTGTGTCATTCTTTCTCCTAACACCCTCTGCTTAGGGGAGAAAGCCCAAGTCCTCCAGCAAGAGTGGGCAAGGCTCTGGCTGAGTGAGGATGTGCGCACAGTGGCTGCTGTTCACAAGGGCAGGATCTAGAGAAACTCAGGCATGGGGGCCAAGGTCACCTCTGAGGACTCTGGCATCCAGGCATACCTCCTGTCATCCTGTTCCCGTGCCACCGTGCCTTCGCTGCAGCTCTGTCCTGTTCCCATGCCACTGTGCCTTCATTGAAGCTGTTCCTAGTGTTGGTAATCCTCACTTTCTGCCTTTGTCTCCACGTAGGAAAATCTACTTACCAATCAAAGCTCTGCTCAGATGGCCCCTGCACCTTCCCCACACCTCCTTCCATCAGAATGAAAGAACTTCAGGGGATTTTCATGGTGTCTGGATTCCCCTCCTCTCCTACCCTAGCAAGCCCTAGCAGCGTGGCATGGTTGAGTGCCTCCACACAGTGAAAGCTCAGACAGGCAGTGTGGGCCTCAGTGTCCAGAAGGCCTGCTCTGTGATTCAGGCTGAGTACCTCCCAAGACCAGTCCCATGAGACCATGAACCTTGCCCCCCATGCCTGAGTTTCCCTAGATCCTTCCCGTGTGAACAGCCGCCCCTATGTGCACATCCTCACCCAGCCCGAGCCCTGCCCACCCTGGCAGCTGCCCAGCAGCTCTGGATGCATTTATCCCACTAATGAGAAGTTTCTTAAAGCCCTAACAAGGCCCTTTCCACCAAGCAGGTTCAGTAACAGATTCTTATAAAACATAAATTCAGTACATTAAAGCCAGATTTTAGCACATTAGTGTACCCAAGGGGAGGGGCCTGGGTTTACCAAACACCAGGCAGTTGCTGTCATTTAATTAAAAAATAATAATGAGGAGCTCTTGTAATTTCTGGTCTCTTGCTAAGAAAAATTTTCCCTCCCTGATTTCCCATGTCAGATGTTGCTGTGTTAGGGGTGGGAGGGCAGAAGGAGACAAGGTTTCCTCAACACAAGAGCCACTTCTGAATGGCTACAAACAAGAAGACCACAAACCTTCCCTGCCTACCCGACCCGCTCCAGCATCCCAGAAAAAAACTCTTGTTCTCTTTTCTGATCGTTTCCCTAAACATATACTCTGATCACACTGCACTGCTTGGACGGCTCCATTGCTTCCTATTGTTTGTCCAGCGCTGCGTCAGCCCCTCCCCTAAACAGCCAGTTGTTGTGGTGCCAGGAGGTAGACATCACAAAGGCTACTGGAGTGAGGTCTATGTACTCTCGGATTGTGGAGTCTGGCCAGAAGACGCTAAGGACCACAGAGCGGCAGCCCAGGATATCCTGGCATCAGTGAGGAGCGCATTGGGATCTCTCAGAGAAGCTTCTTCTAAACGAGGCTTTATTAAGAAGTTGGGCATGGAACTGGGTCCAGAGACTGGCGGAAGCAAGAGGGAAAGTGACTTGGGTGGATGGGACAGGCAGCGCAAAGGGACTGAGGCATGTACAGACAAGCATATAAATGGAAGCCTGCCAGAGTCCAAAAGGCTGAGTGTCAGGGCCCTGTGCGTGCAAGGATGAGCTGAATGGCTAGTGGCACCCAACACAACCCAAAGTCTTGCTGCTATAAACCCATGAGGCCCAGAAATGGATGGGATTCGAGGGATCAACTCCATATTTGGTTCCTCTAACAGAATTAACACTTCTCAAGCGTCCATTTCCAGCGTAGTCCCTGGGAAGCCTGCAGTTCCTTCACTACCAGTTCGGTCCTTGATTCCGGTAGTTACTTGGTGGGGAGGTGACATGGGGAGGCAGTGGACAAAGAAATCCGTGACCCATAACATTCTAACAGAGAGGCTGGGTGGCTCTCCGGGAGCAGGAGTGCAGGCTCAGAAGCTCTGTGTGTCTAGCCTGGCACCTGCAGGCCAGGATGCCCTCTCACCATGTGACGCTCCAGAGAGGACCATCCAAACTGAGCAATACTCTTCTCGCTTCTGTGGCCATATCTAGTTTTAGTCTATCTTTCCTAGGTGCTTGAGGAGCACCCAAGCCAGACCAAGGCCAACTAAACTACAAGACCTGAAAAGGATCCCAGCTCCCCCTAAACATGGGGTCCCCTCTTGGATGCAGCCCCAAACAGCCCCTGCTAGGAAACAGAGCCACTATGCCTGAGGGCCAAAACACAGAGATCAAGAACTCTTGGTCAGTGGCATCAGGAGACACAGCCTTGCAATCACAGTGAGGAAGCCCCTCAAAAGCTCATCTTGATTCTCAGTAACTTTCTCAGCTTTCACAAAGCCTGAGTTCAAGGCCTTCAGGGCAGCTGTGATCCAGCAGTTCCTGAAAGTTGTGGGCCCTAACTCACAAGGACAACCAAGATCCCCAGAGTCCACAGTAGGGAAGACTCAGGGAACAGGGTCAAGTTCTCCCTGTCAGAATTCACATGGGAATGAGGCAAAGAGCCTGGGCCCTGGAGTCAAAGTGCTCATTGAAATCTCATCCTATTCCTTCCTGTTTGTCCTTCAGCTGATCCTGTCTGATCAGCTTCTCTGTTTTCCTTATGCATGAAAAAAAGGTTATTACGTTTAGCATGTCTAATCCAAACACCTGAAATGCTCCAAAATCCAAAACTTTTGAGCATCACTGTTACCACCAGTGGAAAAAAAATTCACACCAGAACACATGACATAATAGTCAAAACACCGAGGTATTAAAATATGGTTGAATGCCGGACAGTGGTGGTGCATACCTTTAATCCCAGCAACTCAGGAGGCAGAGGCAGACAGATCTCTATAAATTCAAGGCCGGCCAGGGCTATACAGAGAAAGCCTGTCTCGAAAAGCAAAACAACAACAACAAAAAAAGAATTGTATCATATATATATATATATATATATATATATGTATATATATACATATATACATATATATATACACACATACATACACATATATGCATACGTATAGTATGAAGTTCTTTTCAGCCTGTAAGTTGTATATGTATCATGAGTTTCATGTTCAGGCTTAGGTCTTATCCCCAAGATACTTCATTATGTATATGTGAAAGTTTACAAATCAATAATCCTGGCTAGAGAGATGATTCTGTGGTAAGAAGACCCAGGTTCAGGTCCTAACATCCACAGGGCAGCTCACAGCTACCTACAACTCCAGTACCAGGGAGCCAACACCCTCCTCTGGCATCTGAGACTACCTTCACATACACGGTGTGAGTGCATATGCTCTGGGACACATGTATGTGTGAAAATAAAATAAGCAAATGAAAAACAAAAACCAGGGGTAAGGCATCGTCAACTCATGGTGACTCAAAGCACTCAGAATCACGCTTGCTGCATGGCGGCTGCTCAGTAACATCGGTTACTGTTATTATTGACAATATGGTATGTGCTGGATTGTAAACAATTTCATCCTCTTAACATTTGTCATGCTGTAGCTTAGAGCTTATGACATTATTATATAATAATGAAAAATGCTGTCTTAAGAAAATAACCAATAAGTTAATTTAATGTAGCTTTAAACCAAAAAAAAAAAAAATCAGAAGCCTAGGGGCATGTGGTGCTGAGTGAGCAGACCTTCATTTCTGGTTCTACTACAGAGTCTTCTTAGAAGACACATGGAGAACTGCTGGAGAACGTGACTCGGTAGTTGGGACCTGCGGCTCACTTGGTACTGAGCTGCCCCAGTGGTACCCAGCTGGCCCAGCGCGCCGGTTCATCCCCCAGAATTGCATTCGCCAGGCAACGCGGCACATGGCTCCAATCCCAGAACTCAGGAGGTAGAAGTAAGAGGACCTGAAGTTCAGGCTTATCATTTGATACAAGGAGAGTTTAAGATCAATTTAGCCTACATGAGATACTGTTTAAAAAAAAAAAAGGCAAGACACAGAAGTTAGACCCCTACCCAGAACCAAAACACATCTCGGGCTTGTGAAAGCTTGGGGCCACAGGGGAGTGTACACTATGATGATGAAATCTCAGCTTCAAGTATAGACCGTGCAGCAGCTGACCCTGCTCTGAATAACTGTGGGAACCTAGAGCCATATGCACAGCCTGTCGGCCTCAGTTTCTCCACTCCCCAACCAGAGAGAATAGAACTCCACCAGCACAGGGCTGTGAGGCAATGCCCCTGACAAACACCGTTCCATTGTAGCATTTGTGCTCCTGAATCTTTCCCCCTCTCTGCCTGAGCCCCCAGTCTTCTCTGATAATTCTCTTGGCAAAAGGGGACCACTTTGGTGTACACCTTTGATGATTCCTCCCAGCTTTCTGTTTCCAGACCTGGTCATTCACTCACATGAAAGGACCAAAGCCTTTGAGCCCCACGAGGCATCTCTTACTTGTAAGTTGAACTTAGCCTGCTCCAACCCACAGAAATACCCCCAAGGTGGGAGGAGACGTGGAAGAATAAATCTCCTAGTTACAGCTGTGCTATGACTTTAAAATGAGTGTTTCTAACCACAGTATCGTTTGATTGCCATGTAAAAATAGCTTCACACATTTGGTTTATGCCTATAATCTTAGAACTCAAAAGCTGAGACAGAAGAATTGCAAACTCAAAACTATTGTGGGCTACATATGCTAAGACTCTGTCTCAAAACAATAGGTTTACTTAGTTTACACGGCTGAATGAAGTGGTAAGTTTTGTGATTCACATGCCTCCCCTCACCATTGTTTTAGGGTTAAGCACACAATGCAAGATCTACTTTCTTTCCATTTCTAAGGGCGGCTGGTCTTGATCATTGACTCGCTGGGATTTAGAATCAGCTAAGAGACACGCCTCTGGCCTTTTCTATAAGGGTATTTCAAGGGGTTTAACTTGGGTAGGGAAGATCTGCCCTCGATGTGCATAGTACCTTCCAAAATGTCTCAGAAAAAAAAAGCAGTTTGCCTACCTGCCTTTCCTCCTTCCTGAGCAGGTACACCCTCCGTGGTCGCTGTCATCTGCTGCCGCCATCTAGCCTCAGCTTCTTCAGCCCTCCAACTGGAGTCGATACAAGTGACTTTGGTGAACTCCATGTCTTTGACACCCAGACTAGGGCTGCTGAAGCATCCAGCTTTGGGGGCCGAGTAACTACTGTGCTCTCTGCCTCTTCAGTATGCTAATGTTACATTCTTTGAGAACCCTGCCTGATACTAACGGTGCAAGCTACAAGGCACCAAGAAGCAGAGTAGCAGGATCGAACATGCATAGCTCAAATGATGTACCCTTTGGCCAACACCTTGCCCCTTCCTGCTTCCCCGCAGACCACCCACTATTCTACTCTCTGCACTTGGGAGCTGACTACTCTAGACTCCACACCACAGAATAATTGCTTTTCTTAGCATGTTTTACTTAGCATAGTGCCCTCCAGATTCACTCACATCATGACAAATCCAGGCTGGTCTTCTACGTAACATTCTTTGGACTCCATTCATCCACTAACAATCAGTATCTTAGCCACTATAAACAATGATGCAGTGAACACCGAGCGTAAGCATCTCAGTATCTGCACTGCATTTTCTTTCAGTAAATACTGGGTCACTTTCACTGTTGGATGAACCAAACTTTCATCCGGCTTCCCACAATGGCCACACCAACATAGACGTCCACCTTCAGTGTGCCAGGGTCCCATTCTAGCCAACACCTGCCATCTTTCATCTTTTATTTTTTATTGCGGAATGCTAACTGGTAGGAACCGGTACCTCACGGCGGGTTTACTTGTGTTTCCTGAGGATCAGTTAATCAATGCCTATGAGCATCTTTTACACACCAGTGAGCCATTTGTGTGTCTTCGCTGGACAGCTGCCTCCTCAGCCCTACTGCCTACTCTCCGGCTGGTTATTTGGTTTTTGCTATGGCGCTGTGGGAGTCCCGTATGTATTGTGGATTAAGGCTCTATCATATTGTCTCCCATTCTGCCTGTTCCTTCCCAACCCACACATGCATCCTCGCCCACCTGGTTGGACAGCTTCCTTTGTTCACTTCTGCTCTATTCCCCAAAGCTTTTGACGGTGTACCCCCCAAACCACTGCCAGGCCCAATGTCCAGGTTTGGCTTTTGTTTGTTGTTTTTTGGTTTGTTTGGTTTTTTTTTTTTTTTGGTTTTTTGTTTTTTTGCATTTTCTTATAGAAATGTTTTGGTCTTGGGTCTTTTTGCTTAAGTCTTTAATCCATTCTCAGTTGATTTTGTGTGTGATATATAAAAATGAGTTTTATTTCATTTTTTTGCATGTATTTTGTTTTGCTTTCTGGTGCTTGGAATCCAATCTGGGGCCTTGGATGACACAGGCAAGCACTCTATCACCAAGCTACACCCCTAACACTTGGGTTTTTGAAAAAGGGTCTCACTATAGCCCAGAACCCTGTGTAGCCCAGGCTACCTATACCTACAGAGTGCTGGGATTAAAGGTGTCAGCCACCATCCCTGGCTGTTTGTACGTTGATTCACATTTTCCCAACAGCATTTACTGAAGACATTATTTTTCCCCCATTGTATATCTTCAGCACCTATGTTACCATTAATTGATCCTATGTGTGGTTTTTATCTCTGGACTCTGTTCTGTACCATTCCTTTATGTAGCTGCTTTCAGTGTCCATGGCATTCTGCTTTTATTACTATAGCTTTGCAATATAATTCAGAATGAGGAAATACGGCACCCCCAGCTTTGTTTGCTGCTCCAGATTGCCTTGACCTCTGAGGTCCTCTGAGGCTGCCTGTGGATTTTAGGACAGCATTAATTCTTCCGCTCTCTGAACACGGGATATCCTTCCCAGATATTTTTCAACTAAACAGCCTTTCTCTTGGTACCTACAAGCTGTGGCTCTCCTGGGGAAAATGGTTTATTCATGCCAATTTAACAAATGCTCCCGAGGCTTTCTTTAGCCTGCCTTCAAGAAGGACTAGCTCTTGCAGGCTAAACAGACACAGGGACAAGACGCCAACACTCTGTGGTTAATGCACGTCACAGGGTCTGATGAGGATGTGAAGAGGGCAGAACTGGGAGGAAGTCAACAAAGTGAGGAAGCTAAGGCAGGAGAGCAGCCACCGAACCAGGACACACTGCACCACACACAGCGTGAAGGACCACACAGGTGTAGCTAATCAGTCCTGTGGCTGCCAGTGGGGAGGGCAGAGTAAAACATGCCAAGGAGAGGGCCTTAGACAGCATGGATCCTGTGCACTCTTTGAAACCGCAGGCCTCTTGGAGAATCTGAAGAAAGCTTTTGACCTTGTACCCATAATGCAAATATTCACAATTCTGTGCAGAGCGCAGGCTTTCCACCATGCTCGCCATCACTAACCATGGGTCTGACTCTCTTGAGCATCCATGGGGGTGGGGGGAACTGGAATGCCACCCCTTCCCTCTGCCAGGCACTTCAGATGGCTCAGACCCTGCACTCGGTGGCCTAGATTCTGAATCTCTTACACACTACATATTAGGACCTGTTTCCTCAAATCCAACCTGCCCTGCCCTTCCTCAGCCTCTTGCCAGGGCTGTGGACCCCTTTCTGTGTGGAGGCCTGGCGCTCTCCTGCAAACCCAGAGGTGGCCCTGTGGGCATCTTCTCGTCAGTCTTGTCCCATCACTCCCTCCACTTCGTCCCCTGTTGCCGGGGAGCTCCTCTGCCTTTGACACAGCCTGTGCCCTAGCACCACAATAACTCAACTATTTCCGAAGCACTCCTGAGGCGCAGCCTGAGAAGGGCTCAGAGGGCCGAATAGTTAGGGTGACTGGCTCCCCTCTAGCTCCTCTGTCTCCTCCAGGAGCCCCATCGGGACAGGAGGTTCCTGTGCCCTGCAGAGAAATCCATCATCCAGCCCCTGCAGGGGCATTTGCCTGTGTAACCCTATGCAGCTGAGAGACACTGACATGCTTTAACTATTTAATCACTTTAAATACGTTGGTAATGATAACTTCGCTGGTAGCAGTTCAAATTAAGCTGCAGATCAAATAAGACTTGTTGAACCTAAAATGCTTCTAATTAACTCCCTGGCCCACTTCCTTTGCAACAGATGGCCACCAGGGGCAGCTGGGCTTCCTGGGAAAAGCAAGGGACTGGGAGTCCATCTGCAAAGAGGGACGAATAAATAGCACTTGCCCTATTGCAAGAAACACAGAATGAGACTACACTGCGACAGCTCATCTTTCTGTGACCTGTTGTTAAGCAGCCGAACACGTGAGGGTTCGTAACCTCCACGCTGGAAACTGCCTGTGGCTTGCCTTCAGGACATCCCAGATTTTGACACACTTCTTACCCAGAGATGGTTTCAAGACAGAGAGGACCAGATAGGGTGTCGGGTCCACAAGAGTTCCACAAGCCCCAGAGGTTCTCCCAGCTCCAGTACATGAGGGAGCTGGTCCTCCAGGGGCTGGACCACCTGCAGTAACACTCCGCAAGCTGCCTCTGTAACCTTCGTGGCTGCCTTCTCCAGTCTTCCTCTCACGTGCTCCGGAAAGGCAATGGTTTTACTCACAGAGCTTCTAGGGCAGGCGACCAAGCCCCCTTTCTCCCCTTGCACCAAACCACCCCCTGTAAGGATGGAGGAGAGAAGCCCTGGCCCAGGGAAGACACTGGCCTTCACTCTTGCAGTTCCCTAGGGAGAGGCCATCCTACCCTGCTTCCACACAGAGCTCTGCAGCCCTTCAGGTGGCCACGGCGGAATGGTTCTGTAGCCTTTCTTGCTACTGCACAAACCCAAAGGACCTGTCTCTAAAATGCTTGGCTGATTTTGAATTTTTCTGAAGTTTGTGACATTTTGCACTGTCATAATGAGATATTTGAGGAAGATGACCTAAGTCTACGTATGAAATTTAGTTATGGTTCACATACAGCTTACACACACAGCCCACAGGCAGGGAATTTTATACAATATATTTTTTAATAATCTTGTGTGTTTGGCTGTGATTCATCAACAATCCAGTGAAGAATTTTCAAGCTGTGGTGGTGTGTCAGTCTTGGATTTTGAAGCATTGGGCATTTGGGGTTCTCAGGTTTTTAAATGTTTAACATTGACTTGGCTGGTGGAGAAACCCAACTATTTTTCCCTTCTGACCTCCCCTCCCTCTAGGAATAAATATACAGTTAACCAGAAGGAAAGCTTGCCTATTTCGAAGCCTCACACAAGCAACAGACTTGAGTGCCTGGCCCATCTCTGCACTTGAGGCTGGGAAGGGGCCTGAGGCAGTCTGCCCAGGCAGCCGGAAGCTAAGCGGAAGCCAACGATAATGGCTAATGCAATACACACAATTTCATTACTAATGTGAAAACTGATTCTAACTCACAAAAAGAAAAAAGGCAGGCCGGATTGGAATGCTGAATCTGAGGACATGGGGCGGTTGGATCATGGGCTGTACTGTCACAAGGAAGTTATAGGCAGGGAGGGTATCAAACATCACCTGGGAAAAAAAAGAGCGGGAGTCACCTGAACATTTTCAACTTCCCCAAGCGTGCACCCGCCTTACCAACTACTCTATGTCAGAAAGCATTCTGCCCAGAAATCCACCCTTTCTCGCTGCCCTGGGATAAAAGAATGGGCCTCCCCATTTGGAAGAGGCAGCTTTTTGCTTCTTACGAGCAGGCTCGGCCCAGGCCTGTGCTTCTTCTTGACTCTGTAGAAGGGCTTTTGTGTTCAATATTGAGGTCTGTTTGTGACACCAAAACTCACATCTGTTTACTAGAGCTAGTTAATCTAAGTGCTTTATTTAAGCGGCCTTGGCTGTCAGTCACGGACCTGATGTTTCTTCCTGATGCACAGTTCACAGATCACACCCCTGCCTCCACTCTGGGTCTGCCACCCAAACAGGGAAAACTCACGCGAAGATATCTCGCCTTCTGGTTTTTAAGAACAAGTGAGTGTGCGTTCCGGCAAACACGGAGGAGCGTGTATTTATCCTACAGCAGATGCACTCATTCATTATTGAGTATCTACTTTGTGTGTGGTACAAAGCCAAGACTAAGGCTGGGAACAGCTCCCCCGAGCTCCCTGGTATGGAGGGGAAGGATGCACACACTTTGAAAATGCCCATCTATAATGCACGTGGGTGAGTGGGTTAATAGAGACGGGGACAGAGTACCTGAAGAGGGAAAAAAACACAGTGATTACGTCTGTCTCTAGCCTGGGGAGTGATTGCTGGGTAGGGCTCCCCTAGGCAGGACATCCTGGAGAGACCCCCACGTCAAACCCACCTGCCTGCCCCTCACGCCTGCTGAAAAGCAGCCGGACATCCCCAACCTCCCAACCCTCCTGGATGGCTGCAGGGCTGCATAGCACTGAAACGGACCATAGCCTGGCTACCTCAGCCCACTACCCATATGCCCCCCTGCCTTCCCTGCTTTCACTCACTAGTCACCTGGGAACCAAGCCAGACAAGGCTGATGGGGAGAGAAAAGGGGCCCTGCATATGCACTGATGTGGCAGAAGTATGAGTTAGTCATTCGAAGCAGAAGAATGATCTGTCTGCTGCTGCAGCCCAGCCCTTAGACATAGGGATCTGTTCTCCAAGGTCCCTTTTCTGCAAGGAAGGCCCCCACAGCCCCCCTACCATCCTGCCTATGCTTTTCTGCAAGAACGGTGGGTTTGTCACAGGTCTCTGTGTGGGGCCCTAGCACCTTCAAGCATGAGCTACTCCAAGTGCAGTGCCTTGGACCCTTAGGTCTCCTTCAGCAAGCCCCTAAGTCATCGGCCTGAGTGAAGCTGAGTGAGAGCCTCCCCTCCTGGATTTACGCACTGGGTATGTGTGTGTGTGTGTGTGTGTGTGTGTGTGTGTGTGTGTGTGTGTGCGCGCGCGCGCATGCATGCCTGCCAGTGGTTAACATGATTGTCTTCCTCAATCACTTCCCACCTTAACTGTAGCGTTCCAGGCCAGTGAACCCCAGGTACCCACCCACCTTCCCCTTGCTGGCACTGGGACCACCACACTGGCCCTCACCATTGTATGGAAAGCACTCTCCACTGGCCTCTACGGCTGAATTCTGGAACTCAGATACATGGCCTTCTACACGCTGGAGGCTAATCCCACCTTGCGTGTCGGGGCCCTTCGCTGTGCCTGTCTACTTATACATATTGATGATGTCATCCTGCAATCTTGCCAGCCTGGCATCATGTGTGAAGTGGACAGCCAGCTCATCCAAGACATCAATAAATGTGTCAAACATGGCAGGCCCAAAGATGACTCCCTGGGGCGTCCAAAACCTACAAGAAGAACCTGGTCTGCCATGCAGAGAGGCAAAAAACTGAGTGGAACTACAGGCAAATTCTGCCTCTCTGTGTGCACCAGGCTCTGATGCCCGCCCAGCTCAGGGCGATCAGAGCTCTTCATCTTTTCCTCATAGATGGCATAGTTCGTGGCTTTCTAAGATGGTGATGCCTGGTTTGAAGACACTTAGAGCAAGCTTTGGAAAGTCAGAAGAGTCAGCGAGTTGGCCCCAGCTGACCTCCATGATCTGCTGTCTGTCTACTGCACTCTGCTCCCGGTTTGTTTTTTTGTTTTTGTTTTTTGTTTTTTGTTTTTGCAGCACTCCAGGCCCATCTGCTTCCAATTCCCATGCGAGGTGTTGGGGGGAAATAGCCTCACAATCGCTGCTGTAGAGTATTTTCTTAATCTACCTTTTTTTCTCATTGCAAAAACATCTGACTGCCTTCAGCTCTCTGGCTTGTCTCGTCCTCCCCACGGCTTCTCAACAAAACACACAATGCTTGCAGAATTGCATTCATAACCTGCTGCTGCCGCTGCTGCGCTGGCTACCGCCGGGGAATGCCTGCGTAGTTACCTTTGTTTGTCCTGGCCTCGGTCTGTGGGCTTGGCTTTGGCCCACTGTGGTCTGAACACAGCTCTGCAGCCAGGAAGGGCCAGCCAAGCGTGCCACGGTATCCAAACCTCGCCCACCGGGTGGAAGGCAGGTACCCGCCTCTCCTCTGCTGCTCTGCTATAGAAGCCAGGCACGGATGCGTGTGGCTGTGCAAGTGTGCATGCACAGAGGTATAAAAAGTTCATTGGGCGGCATAAAGATAATAGAGTTTATGTCGCCTGCTACGCTCCGGTGGGAGTGCTTCATATATTTAACCCATTTAATCTCCACTAGAGCCCTGTACGGCAGAGATTGCCATTTTCCCCCCATTTGCGACAAACAGAAGCAATGCCCTCAGCCACACTGAGTCTTCACCCGTGCGCCTACCCATAGCAACAGGACCCCACCCCAAGCTTTCTACCCCCGCCAGCACAACCTGGACTTTCTTCACATCCCAACTCATCTTACTGTCCTCTGAGCATTCCGGGTGCTTTCATATCAGTGTACCTTTCTGCTAAAGGCTTGCTTCGAATATTTTGTCTTCTTTTGTCCACACAGAAAACTTCTAGTCATACTTCAAAACCCAGTCAATGTCACCCTTCCTGTGAAGCATGGCCAACTCCTATGTCAAGGAGAACACTTTCCTCCCTCCCTTCTGGTCCTGTAGCAGGTTGTTTGTACTATGTTATGGTAGAATCAACTTTGTAAACAGTCGGAGTTTCTGGAATAAGAATAGAGAGGCCAAGAAACTGGCATAAAGTAGGAAGAATAAAGTATGTGCAGGCTTTCACTTCATCATCTACTCATTAAATGTGGATGCCTACTGTACACCAGGCACCATTCTAGATGTTGGGGACATGGCAGTCAACAAACGCAGCCTCAAAGAGTTTGTGCTCTGTGCAGGGAGGCAAGGAATGAGCAACGAATAAGTAGGCTCAGGACGCATCAGGAGGTGACATTTGCCCTGGGAAGGAACAAAAGAGGCAAAGAGGCCGAGAGCTCAGGAGAGGGCCGGGGACATAGAGAGAACCCTGTATGAAGAAGCAAGGCAGCCTGGAGGGGAACCTCGCTCCAGCAGGCAGGCAGCGGCCTGCAGTGAACTGGGAAAGGCCTCGTCTTCAGCTCGGAACACAGGAGGCCTAGCCGCAGGCTGAGGCTCCAGACCTGGCTCCTGACCCATTCTGGCCCTTCCCTCCCAGAGCTGACTCATGCCTGTGATGGTCCTCTACCTCCTTCCTCTTCCCTCAGTTCTTGCCCCACCCACTTTACTCCCTCCATTGAGCGGGGCTTCCACCTCCTTCCCCGCAGGTCTTACGCCTGCAGCCAGTGTCTGCACCACCTTGGTCCTGAGCCATTCTGATTCTGGCTCTTTGATGACCCCTGCCCTACAAAAGCCAAAACAAACAAAGAATAAATCCTGAATGGTCCACAAGGTTACCTGTAGTCTTCAGTATGGGGCCATAATCCGTGGAGGCTGGAAGTGGGCCCTGACCTGGTCCTTTCCCTTACTTACATCTGCCCTTTCACACCCCAACGTCACTCTGTCTTTACTGACATTGGGACCATCGATGTCCTGGAATGGCTACATCCTCAACACCTCTTATCACCCAGCATGGTCTACACCGATCCTCCATGCCCTTCTCCCTCTGCTCTCCACTTAAGGGGTCCTCCAGACTGTACCCTGAACACCCCCTCTGCTCTGACTGCAGGCTGTCCAGCAGGGCTGGGCCAAGCTGCCTCAGAGTTCACAGCAGGTGGCACATCCCGTTCTCATTCTACTTTTAGTGAGGTACGTTGTAGTGAGGACACACAGACCTCAGAAGTCTGTAGAACCTGCAGATTAGACACCGCATGAGAGCAGGGAGGCCGCACTCCTAGGCTGGCTAGCCTCGGCTCTGCCTTGGGCCAGCCTGGCTCAGTACAAGAGACCTGCCTCTGAGGAAACATTCCAATCCTGGGCAACCCAAAAGCTGGTTCACCCCAACCTTCGCCCCTGCCGAGTGTCCCCTTGCTCTATAAACTGCTGCCCCCTCTGCTCACTGTGGAGGTACGCTGCTAACCTGTCCCAGACCCCACATGCCCCTCTCCTAGGCTTCTCCTGGTACCCACCCCACCCCGTCTGCCTGACCTTCCCCCCACCACTCTCTCATTGCTGCAGTTAGACAAACCAGGGGTAGGCATCACTCCCTGGTCACCAGGCAGGTGTTAAACCGAATTAAAATCTGTCGCAAATTGCTGTTGGTGCTAACGCTAAGTTCTTTTAAGTGTTTGTTTATGAGCACTCCTCACGTTTTCCTATAAATAAGGAAATGTGCTTGGGCTGGCACAATCTAACTTGTCAGTAGCTATTAGAAGCACTATCGTTGCAACTCTACAGCAGACCACACCTGACAGCCCTGGCTCCGGAGCGCACAGCTCTAGCCA
>CM053747.1:33274855-33394173 GCA_028658305.1 Pachyuromys duprasi
AAAAAGTGTCAAACCAGCTAATGAGTATTCATGTTAGCAATGCCCTGATCACAAAATGGAGTATTCCAGCCTCTCCTGAGGGCTCCTCCAAGGGTATTTGCTGCCCTGGCTTCTGTTTCATGCTTTGACACTTACATGAATAAAGTCACACACCAAACACACTGAACAAACTTTATCATTTAAGGAACTTGTACAGATGGTGTCGTCTGCCCCTCCCTTTAGATGTCCCCACTGGCTTGTCCTAGGCTGCCAAGTAAGCAAAGAGAAACTCTCATACTGGCTGTCCAGGCCTCTCTTGTCTCCTTACTCTTACACCAGACAGCTTCCTACAAATCAAGCCAGCCCCTCACTAGGAAGCTAAGTCCTCCCTTCTCACAGATCTGCTTGCTCCTGGAAGTTCCAACAGATCAGCTTGCCCTGCTCTGTCCATTCCTCCATTCCAACCTGGACAGCACAGCCTAGCTGGGCTCAGATCTGATGACTGTTTCTGATATTTACGTGGATTTATACACACCCTATGGTCTCTTCCCCACGCATCTCCAGAAGCTAGCTAGCAATTGGGTTCTGGTGGGGGAGAAAACATTGAATTCAGCTAGGCAGGAGCAGGTTAGCTGGGCTGTGCCCTCTCTCTTTTCATGAAAAGTCATATGGGAATATGTCTGCTGAAAGGCATGAGATCAAACGATCCAGGAAACGGGGGAGAGGGGGAAGGTGTATGGAATGCTGATTCTCCAAGTCAGGGGTGTTACTTTCCCCTCTCTGAGCCTCAGTTTCCCCATTTAGAGAAGAAACAAAGAATAGCGTTCTGAGCTCAGGTCAGTTATCACAATTAGATCTTTGCTTGCCCGTGAGGCTCACCAAAACCACAGGCTTCCCTCAACCCCTTCTGCAGACACCCGATTCAATCTACTTACATGGATTAGAGGAAGGGAAGCTGCTCGTAGCCCTTGTATAGTGCCAGGAGCATGAGCCAGTGTCTATCAGAGAATCCATGCTACAGTGCAATGGGCTCAGGACTATGTGATAGAAGGAGACGTTGGACTAGAAGTCTTCCTAGATCCCCATGCCTCTTTTTCCTGCACTGGTGGGTCTTTGCCTAGGACTCTGTTCCTCTGGTGCCCAGTCCATATCCTACCAATGACCTTCATATAACCACGAAGGCTCTAGAGTCAGTGAACTGGCATGCATGTAGGCCCTAGATCACACAGGACCTTGTACTAACACCCCAAGCTCTGGCTTCTGTTTTCAGAGCCTGCTCCCAATTCATGGAAGCTATGTACCCCATCTGATCTACAATCACAGTTGTCACCCCTGTACTCCTCACTACAGACCTCCATCCGGTCCCTCATCACAGACTTCCTGGTGCCAGGATCAGTTGTGCCAAGATCCAGGCAGCCCTGGGATTATCCATGTACTGGTTTCTCTCACTGTGGGCTACAATGACCTAAGAATGACCATGCCATGCAAGATGAGAAACACATTTTGAGATCTACACAGTGGACTCTCAGCCCCATACACTGGTGTGCTGAAAGTCACCTGGGCACCCCTAGGCTTACCAACAGTCCAGGCTCCTAGGATATGGCCAGGCATCTCCAAAGGAAGCCACTCACTCACTGACTACTGTACACTGAGCGTCTGTTCTCTGCTGGCATTGCCCACGTTGTTGATGGTAGGGTACTGAGTGTACCCCACATCTACAGGGCCACAGGTGGGTGATCTGAGAACCTCCCTGAAGCGTTCAAGCACTGCCTGACCTCTCCTTGCCACCATCCACCTAGCTATGCCCAAGTAGAGATGTCACTTCAGTTCCTGCTCTCCTGGTGGGCTGAGGCTTCCAACATACACATCTCCGGCTCTTCAGAGAGGCCCTGGCCAGGGTGGCGGCCCAGTGACGAAGCAGACAGGGTGGCTGCAGCTGAGCTGTGTGGCCTTGTAAAAGAGCCCTCCAGGAGGACTGACTGTGACAGCGCGGGTCTGCAGGTGAGGGAGAACTTACAGTAACATCGCAGAAGCAGGGATCAAGAAAAACAGCAGAAAGACTGATCCGGGCTACAGGACAAAAGCCAGCTCTGTCCCCAACCCCTCATGCATAAAGGTCAAGCTCTGTATAGCTGAGGAGAGAGGAGAGCCCACCACGGCATTGGCTGACCTCCTTTGCTGATGGCCCAAATGCTTTCTCTATATCCGTGCATCTGGCAGAGGTATTCCAGCCAACACACGTGGACCCTGGCAGCCTCTTCTTTTTCTGAGGAAAGATGGGTGGTGCTGTGTTAGCTCCAACAGACTGGTGAGCTTTCTCCCCTAGTTGTCCCACTCTGTGCTCTTAAGATTTGGGTCACCTGAAGCTGGGGCCCTTGGATAGGCTGTGTGCAGCATCACCTAATTACCAAGGAGCTCATGGAGCAGTGTACTTTGGTCTCCAGGACTTCAGGCCCAACCAGACACCTAGAAGATTCAGCAGATACCAGGACACATTTTGTAGTACCCACCTTGGAGTGTGCCTGCCTGTCCCTATCATGCATCCATAAACTTATAGTCATAAATAAATGCATGGCATCTTTGGCATAGCCTCGAGGGACCAGGGATCGGGCAACTGTTGCCTCCACCAAGTAAGCAGCAGCCTTCAGTATGTTTCAGTTTTCCTACTCCCGACACCCTCTGTCACCTTCCAGGCCAAGGGGTTTCAGTCTAAAGGAAAGAACCTTGGAATCCACAAGGAGGATGAAATAGAATGCTGGCTTTGTTTCTTGCATACTGGGAATCTTCACACCCCAATAGGTTCCCAAGAAGTGGAGTAGAATGAGAATTCAAAGCACAAAGCCTTGGTTGAGCATAAGGTAGAAAATGAGTAAATTTAGAAATCATTTGCACCAACTGAAATCATTTGCACTAACATAACCCATAGTATGTTAGGCAGTTGGAGTGGGGACCTGTCACATCTTCCACGTTTACAACCACCCAGGAAGGGATCGTGGCCTTATGAAGACGGGGAGCCTGGTCCCCGCTCTATCTAATTTGTACTCTGGCTCTAATCACCACTAGGTATCACCTAGGGCAAGCAATGCACCTATGGCTCTCATAGTGAGGAGCACAGCCGCACTGGCCTCCCAAGAGTTGGAGGCCAGCTCAGGACACTGTGCACACAGAGCAGCACCGTGAAACACTCAGTGCTTGAAGGTGGTCCTCAGAAAACGAGAAGGGGACAGAGGCTGGATAATCATTCCCAGGAGCACAACCTCTAGATATTCCAGGACGCCATCCTGTGATCTGTTTTGGTTTTCCCGGCAGTCAAACCAGCGTCGAAGAGCAGGTTTCCCTGAGGACAACTGTCCCACCCTCGGGGCAGATGGCATGTAAACTTCCATCTCAGTCCTCAGACAGATGCTAGACCTGGGGCAAGAGTCCCGACCCTGACCCTGACCCCACTTACCCTAAAATGAGGGTGTGGTTTCCTGCTTGTTACTGACTTCAGAAACAACGGTGATTTCTACTAGTCCCCCTGAATCACCTCGGTCGTGGTCCTGCTGGAAGCTTAGACACATGGCTCCTTAGACTCTAGGACCCTCCTTCCTCTGTCTCTTTCTTAGTCTAAATCCAGTCTAGACTCCACTGATTAAAAATAATAATAATAAGTAAAGGGAAGAAGGAAGGACAGACAGACAGGCTCACCACCTCACCAAAGAGCAGTGCAGGCCAACCTTTTACCAACCTTCCTAGACACCTTCCTACAGACACTGTACTATACAGCAGTGGTTCTCAACCTGTGGGTTGCAGCCCCAACAAGGGTCCGCATAGCAGATAGCCTGCACATCACATATTTACATTACAGTTCATAACAGTAGCAAAATTACAGCTATGAAGTAGCAACAACCTAATATTACAGTTGGGGTCGCCACAACATGAGTAACTGTACCAAAGGGTTGCAGCACTTAGGAAGGTTGAGAACTGTTCACTGCTCTACAGTCTTGAGTGACAAGCTCTGAAATGAAAATGTAATCACCCTGCTAAGGCGAGCAAGCGCAGCCGCTACTGGGCACCTCCATCACTGCTGGGGCTTCAGGGGCCACTTCAGAGCTGATTCAGCCTATGCCCCCCTAACACCCCATTACTGAATCTGGAAGAGTGAGAAGCATTTTCAGCAACAGTGCCAACCACTGTACCACCAAGCCTTGAGGGGGCAAGGGAGGCACCCAGGCTTCTTAACCCCAAGAGAGCCAGCAGAGGGCTGACCCTCTCTTCAGGGCTGGAGCCTCCTTGCCACAACACCAGGAGACAGGAGTCAGCGCAGTCCTCTGCCTGGCCGTACCTCCATCTTCCCGTCATCTGAAACCTTTCTTTTTTATTAAGTGTGCCCCACAGCCGGCCTCTCACTTACACGTCTTAACCTCCTCCGGGCTATTGATTTCTCATTCTATTAAATCCTCCTCTTTAACTCTGGCCCTTAAACTCCTATTCTAAACATGTATTTACTGTTAGCCACCTAGTCTCAGGCCAACACTAGGACTCCCCCGTCCTGAGAGGTGGACTTCTTACTTCCCCCTGGGGACTGTGAGGAAGGCCCTCTTCTGGCCCCTAGCAATCCTCCTTCCCCAAGATGCTCTGGGTGACTCCAGGGACAACCCAGCTTCCTTGTCAGTCTCTACATAGCCAAAACAGCACAAGTTTTCTAAGGACAGTCTAAGAGGCGATACCATGGCCACCTGTCCATCCTTCTCCCACTGATAAAACTGCTTCTTGAGATACAGGAGAGGAGGAGGACCAGCCCCAGAGGAGGAGATGGAACTACTTACTGGGTACACAGTGACTCTGTGGACTTCTCACAGGCTTTCTAGTCCTCAACAGCCATTGGATACAGCCTTTGGGTCTACCAGCTTTGGGACCTGGCAATGCTGGGGACTGTTGCCCAGCAAACAACAAGAGAAGTGGACACTAACAAGAGAAGTGGGTTACAAAACCCAAAAGTATGGTCTGAGCATTGAGACTAGGTCTGTTCCCTGCAGCCTTGGGGCGCCACAGCCTATGCATTTTTCTCTGTGGCAAACACTAGATCATCCTGAGTTGAAGCCCCTTAAGTAGGACAAATATTTACTTGCACCTGCTCTGTCGCACTTAGGGACATCTCAATGAGAAAAAAAAAAAGATACAGTGGTTCCTGCCTGCTCAGACAGAAACTCTACTTGGTCTCCGGGAAGTGACAGACACTGAGAAGAGCTAGCACTGGACAGTGTCATGAGCTAGCACAGAGCTAGCAGCAGAGCTGGCCGAAGGATGGCAGGTGAGAGCCCAGCGTCAAACCTGTTATATGACAGTCTCCTGGCAGCACGTGCCCGAGGCTCGGGTCTGCCTAGAACTGCTCTGTTGCTATCCAGGAACTTCATGGGCCACCCAACCCAGTCCTCAAATGCTCCACACAGTCTGGGAAATGAGGGTCCCCTTATGGCTTTCTTATTTCGAAAAGCTGCATCATCCTTCTCTTTGGGCTCCTGGGCTAGAAATCTCAAAGTTATCCCAACACTTGCTGCTCCTTCATCTGTTGTTACCAATCTGCCTGCATGTTCTGCTATGCTTGGAAATGTCACTCAAGTTCCCCCTTTCCGTTGGTGTCACCCCCGCTTAGCCCTCAACCCCTCTTTCAGCATAAGACTCGTCTGCCCAAGAACCATCAACAACTCCCCCAAACCTGCTGCAGCCGCCTGAGTCCTTTTTTCCCTTTGGCATTTAAGGACTTCTCTGATTTAGCTAAATCTGCGCACCTCCAACAGGACCCATGGGGCAGACATACCTTCTTCACCTGGCCGGTCCAGTCTGCCCACTCACCCTGTTCCCTCTCCCTTTGCTCTGCCTGAACAGTTCCTACTCACTCTCCTTACTTTCCCTGAGCCCCCTGCCGGCTCTAGCCTGCACACGGCTTCACACATCCATCTGTACATACACACTAAGAATCAAGTTGTCATTTTCAGCCAGAACCTGCTCTCCATGCTTTCCACCCAAATCCTATATGGGTAGAAAGAAGGGTAGATGGATCCTTGCCCATCTAAGGGACTTCATGAATATGCCAGGCTCTAGGTAAGTGAATGGGGTATCCAGCTATTCCTGGTTTTGAAAGAAAATGCTGCCCACGTATAGGAAGGAAGCTGGAATCTGAAGCTATCGCTGGTTCGTGTCACAGGACAGAGTGTGGAACAGTGTAGATCCCTCAGGGACCTCAGTCCTCATTTGTAAAGATCCAAATGTTCATATCTAACTCACAGGGCAGCGGGGTGATTGAGTGAAACTAGCAGAGTTCTCAGCCAATACAGTTTTAAATTGATTCTTTACTTCCTTTCCATAATTTAGCCAGCCTGGTTCTGTGGTATAGTATTGTTTTTCCGTATTTCATGTGTTCAACATAAGGAATGTTCTATTTCACGTAGCAAAACGGTATAGTTAAGTAATATCCAGTTCTTATGCTTCCACTGTGAGCAGAGCCAGGTTACAGGGCCTGAAGGGCAGTGGTGCTCTGCTGGAGGATGGGGAATGTGGACAGGTGTCAGGCAAAGGCCTTGCCTCTCTGGGCACTGACCATCTGGGTGGGGACACCAACAAGGACAGACCATTCTCAACACCAGGCAGGACTAGTAGTAGCTGACCCCGCCCATCGAGAGAAAGAGGAGGAGGGGCCATGCAGGGAATACATCCTAGATGCCCACCTGAGCTGCCATTTGCTCATGACAAATCACATCCCCATGTCCTCACATTCCAAGGTGCCAGCCTTCTGAAGCAGAGCCTCTCGAAGCTTTTTACAAGCGGGGAAAGTGAGGCCCAGAGAGGTTAGGCAGCTCGGCCAAGGTCATGCAGGGAATCATGTGGGGATGGAAACTCAGATCCGTCTCCACTTAGCAGCTGGGGCTTCTACTCTTCCATGCTGTGGAAGGTTCTAGACATGCCATGAAGGCTGCTTACGATAAGAGTGTCCCCGCAGTTCACTCTTGAGGCCACGGCATGACCTGATGAGGGGACCCACATACAGAAGGCTTTCGATTCCTAGCAAAGTACCTTTGGGTACTGAGAGCTCCTGAAGTGGGGTAATCTGTGAGAACCCACTTTGGAAGCCAAAGTGGTCAGCTATACTGATGATGGAGAGACTATTTAAAAAAGAAAGAAAGAAAAAAAAAGAGCGAGCTAGCTGGGCATGATGGGCCATGCCTGTGTGATCCCAGCGCCCAGAAAGGCAGAGGCAAGAGGATTTGTGAGTTTGAGGGCAGCCTGGTCTACAAAGCAAGTCTAGGACAGCCAAGGCTACACAGAGAAACCCTGTCTCGAAAAACCAAACAAAGAAAAAGAAAGAGCATAAGCTGGGAGGGGCTTTTGGGCAGCTGAGACAGGCAAGGACTTGCCCAAGAGCACTGGATTGCAAACCAGAGCCAGGGGCAAGCGTTGCCCTCTGAGCCCAAGTTCCTGCGGGTCAATCAACAGGACTCTTCATGTGGCTGTTGGCAGTCACAAGCAAATGCTACTAAGCCTGAAGTGGGCCTCCTGTGCAGCATTTGGAGGCCTGCAGGAGTCTGTCACTCAGAAGGGGTGAGTGACAGGACAAGCAGAATAAGCATACCCTCTTCCCAGGCACAAAGCACAGCCGTCCTCCTCATCACCCTCTCTAGCCTCCTTCCAGGCTTTCTGCTTCATCCAAGCCTGGTCAGCCTTCTTCCTATCTCTAGGGACAGAGGTCCCCAGGATCCGAGACTCAGGATCTCCTGCATCTCCTTAGAGAAGGACCCACTTCCCTCAATCTTGCAGAAGTTCCCTCTGCACCCTAAGGGAGCCCAGACTGCAGAGTAAGGGCTTTAGAAGAAACTTTCAGAGCCGGGAAAGCTCCAGTGAATGATTGAGATGTCTACAGGAGAAAGTGGGGAAAACACGAAAACTCACACCCCCTCCCCACGTCCCTCAGATCTGCTCTCTTCCCTCCTGCTAGAACCGACCCAGCCTCCAGGTCTCCAATGACAGGTCCAGGAAAACAGGAGGTGGAGCTGGAGAGACAGACACACAGAAGGCTGGTGGGCCAGCCCAGGCCACACACACACACACACACACAAAAGAATATAATCTGGAAAATTAAACAAACCCATACACTGTACCATGTGTATATTAGATTAACTCTCTAAAGGGTCATGACCTTGAGGGACACATCCAGCCAGCGAGGAAAATAATAAACCTGATTACCGATGAAACACGAGCCACTGCCTCTGCAAATACAGCCAGCCCGAGGATGCCCAGTGGAATTCCGGGGGCTTCCTTCCCTGGCAGCGCTGGCACACAGCCGTCCTCTTCAGCCCCTTGCCACCACTAGCACATTCCAGAACTAAGGCAAGAATTGCTCCCTCCCCAAGCAAGCTACACTCCTGCAGCAGCGCTGGGCTGGGGGATGCAAGGCTAGCCTTTCCAGGTGCTCCTGGAAGGGACACTACTACCAAAGGACCCATGAGAGCCAAAAAATATATATATATTTTTTAAAGGTAGTTCTCTTTGTCCCTGGCAGGGCTCGATCCTCTTGGCCAATCCTCAGCTCTCCTGCTCTGGTCTTAAGAGATACCTACTTGCCAGGCACAGTGGCCAGGCCCAACTAGAGTTCCCCTCCTCTTTCCAGACAACCCAGGCCCCTGGGAGACATGCCCAGAAGAGCCACTGGAGGGAGGCAGGGAGGTGGCACCGCGTGGCATCACCAGACAACAGCACCAGGAGGAAGATGGCAGCATCAAGTACAGATGCCAAGTGACATACAGCCCAAGGTCCAGGCAGGGACCAATTCAGCCTGCATAGCCTGGCCACTGCCAGGCAACCTGGCCAGAGAGCCCTATCTACCCCTTCGGTAGCGCCTCCTCCAACCCGAAAGCCCTTGGCCAACTCTCCCCAGGCTCCACCTCCTCCCTCACTTTCCTCAGCTCCAGGGAGCCGGGGGGGGGGGGGGGGAGGGAGGTACAGGTGCTCTTGGCGCCTTGGACGAACCCCTTGTCCCAGCCATCACCATGACACCCTCCACCCCCCTCCAGGTCGGAGCCACTCAAGCTTGGCCGGGTCCTCAACCGAAGAACACGTCCTGAGCTCCCCTCCCCCTCCACCTAGCCCCCTTCCTCTCCAGCGCCCAATGCAGGTCTCCAGAGTTCTTCCCTCACTTCCCACTCGGGTGAAGTAGGGTGGGATGGCTGAGAGGCCCCTCCGTCGCCAGGAGGGTCATTTCTGATAGGACGCTGGCTTGGCCCAAAGCAAGACGGCGTGCAGGGTTGGGGGTGTGGTGGTGGCCGGAGTCCAGGGCCCGAGCAGGGGCGGTCAAGACAGACGGCAAAGAGGGAAGGGGGAAGGGGGCTCAGGAGCCGGGCTGGTCTGACAGGGGACTGTGGCGGGGAAGAGCGGCCCGCAGGAGAAAGCGAGGGTGACGAGGCGGGGTAGGATCGCCAGCATCTGGAAGGGGCCGTCATCCCTGCAGGGGGCAGAGGCTGGGCTGGGAGTTGGACCGGGAAGAGGGAGGATCACAGCGGGAGGCTTGGAGCTGAGGAGAGGATGCGCAGGGGGAAGCAGGCGGGGATGGAGACTGGAGGAAGTACGAGGAAAGGTGGCAGGGGGCTTGGCGGAGAATCGGGGGGGACGCAGGCACCGGAGTGCAGGAGACTGGGCAGCTGGAGGAGGGAGCGGGGCCAGGCAAGGTGCGGGCCGCGGCCCAGAGGGAGGTAACGGTGGAGACGTCAGAAGTCGGGGTGCGGCGCAGCCCCGGGGGGCGCGGGGACAGCACAGGGTGCGGGCCGGGGGCGGCGCGGGGGCCGCTGCCCTTACCTGGGCGGCTCCGCACTCTGGGCGCCGAGCCGGGGACCCGACGCTGCTCCGCCGGCGGCCCGGCTGTTGTTTTCCTTTTTTTTTTTTTTTTTTTTTTTCTTCCGCTGCAGCGGCGGCGGCTCCAGCTCGATCCGCCAGCAGCCGAAGGCAGAGTCTGTGTCCGGCTGCGAGCGAGCCGGGAGCGGGCAGCGCGGGAGGCGCGCGGAGAGGCGCTGGGGCGCCGCCCGGCGGGCAGCGAGGGAACTGCGGCGGCCCCACAAGCGACCGGCCGGGGAGGGGGCGTCCCTTCGGGGCAGCGGCTGCCGGAGTCTCCGCTTGCTGGCGGGGCCTTTAGCTGGGGACCCGGGCCTAGGTAACCGGGCGGAGGGGCGGCGGGGGCCAAAGCAGACCGGGTCAAACTTGCAGCCGCCCTAGTCGGGCCGAGCGGGTAGACGACGGGCCCGGGGATGGGGAGCTCCGGGTGGGCGCTGCAGAGGATTGACTCCAAGTGGGAAGCCAGGGCACACTCCGCCTCCCGGCGCCAAGGGGCAGCCCGCCCCGGCCCGGAGGAGTTAGTAGGCTGGCCCGCTTCGGCGGGCGAAGGGCGACTCCTGGTGGCGTTTTTAGGGACCAGAGCGAGGGACGAGGCTTCCTCGGTGGTGGCGCGGAGCTGGGGGAGGCTTTGCTTTAGCCTTGGCAAGGTACACCACAGTGTTTCAGGAAACCGAAGAACTACAGAACTACAGCTCACGTTTGGTAGTCCACTGGCTTATGCATACAGACCTTCTTTTAACTACATCATAGCAGCCTGCAAAAGGAGGCTAAAAAGGAGGAGGACAGGGGACTAGGAGGGACAGGGGACTGCCCCAGACCTATTAGCTCATTTCAAACCCAGCGTCTCAGCCTTGGACAAACCTGGAAGTCATCTATACCGGCCTCCTCATCTTCTACACTCTGCCCTCACACCCATCCACCTGCATACGCTAACGTCTCTGTGAAGGGCTATTGTGGACATACTGGGGTCGAGGGCAGTACGCAGACTCCAGGTTATTTGTTGACACTGCCTATGGGAGGTAGGGGAGGGCAGAGAGGAGGAACCAGCTCACAGCAAGATTGCATTACCGGCTAAGAGGGCTCCTGTTCTCCCTCCTTCACTCCCAGACTGGGCCTTTGACACAGGAGCCGTGCCGTATTGGACGGGAGTTCCTGTGTTGGATAGGCCTCCACTTCTCCGGTCCAGTATTTTTTAACGCTTACTGTGTGTTCAAGACTATGCCATTTGTTCGAGTGTCATTTCCAAAAGCTTTCACATCCGCTTTGCAAGGTGAACCTAACCTCCGTCTTACGAATGAGTTTAAGATGGCCCGTGAGCCATTCCCATCCTGAGGTGACTGCAGTGCCTTTTCCTGCCTCGGAATGCTAGAACTTGTTTGTGTGAGTGACAGGAGAATGGCCTATGCAGTCCCTGCGCTGGGCTGTCAGCAGTCAGGGGCATCCCTGTGACCAGGATAAACCACTTCACCTTCCCTTGATTTCCAGTTCCCTCTCTAAAAACAGGAGAAGCTGACTAGGTCATATTCAGTGACTTCAAAGTGGCATGCATGGCTCTTGGTCTACTGGAAGAATTCAACGTCAGCGCAACCATAGAGGCTTAAGAGTCAGGAAAGGTCTGAAAAACGTCTCTTCTCATTCTTTGGCCTCGGAAGCTCATTGTAGGAGCCAAGGAAGGCGTGAAGGATGGGTCCTTGGCACAGCTCCTCATGTGTTAGTGGCGAAAGGGTAACCTTAGCTGTGGCCTTGTGAAAACCCCCGCCCCTTCACTTCCCGAAAGGGCGGATTGTCTTGTTTATGTCTCTGTCCCTAGAAGCGAGGAGACCGTGCAAACCAGTGCCAGAGAAGCCGGCATTTACCCCCACCTTAGCTATCCTCCTGTCTCCTCCACCCACGCCCTGTGGTCAGCTGAGGAAATGAGACACTCAATACTTGGACTCCATCTGTATTTCTCATAGCCAGTGCCACTTGTCCAAATTCAGTCGCACGCAAGGGGGAGAGATCAGAGAACAAGAGCTGCCCTCACGCCTTGAATGGTAAAGGCGGAGGAGATGGAAAATGGGGCCGTGTTACCTGAAGCATCACTCACAGCCAGCACCCGTGCTGGGCTAGACAGACAGAACTCTGTGTACCTGGCCATCATGATGAGCTGGTGGATCCAAGTTCTCTGGTTGCTGGAGCCTGCACAAGTTTGTTCTCCTGTGTTTATTTTTAGCTCTTCTCTCTGTATTGGCCTCAGGTACAGCCACAAAAGAAGTGCTTGCTCCGAATTACCTACCATATCTATTCCAGAAGTACCTGTGAACACAAGTTGGCAATGACCTGCCTGCAAAAATGGGGCCAAGTGAGACCCCAAGCAACCAAGTAATTTGTCCATACATCACCTGCCTCTCTGTCTCTCTGGAACTGTTCCAACCATTTCCAACTGGCTCCAAGTCTGAGCGGCTGACACCTTTCTGTATTTCCTCAATCACCTGCCAGATGGATGTAGCTAACACAGGCCACCTTTCTACCGACCCCATAGAACTCAAAAGGTAAAGTTGAGTCCAAACTGCCTCATCCCAGGTCAAAGGTCCCTGCTGCCCCCTCTTCTACTTCTTACCACTGCATGCTTCATCAGTACCAAAGTGCTTGTTGCTGGGGAGACAGCTCTGTGGGTAGAGTGAATGTCTCAGGTCCCAGTACCTCATAAATGGGCATCGGGCCTCATGCCTGTGATCCGACTTGGTAAGTAGAGAAAAGAAGAGCAATCCAAAGTCACCCATGGCTACACAGCTAGGCTTGAGTCCAAATTCCAGACTACACAAATCTGTATCCCAAAACAAACCAACAGTGAGTTCTGACTTCTCTGCTCACCATATTGTCTGCCACTGAGGTCTGCCTGGAATTCCACAGAGATACACAAGGGCATGGGGGCAGTGAGTGCGTGAGTGTGTGTGTGTGTGTGTGTGTGTGTGTACATGTTTGTATGCACATATGTAGTTGCCATCTCTCCAACGCTACAAGCACATTTTTAGCATTCAAATCTTTTAGGAAATCGTCCCTGCCAGAAGCTCCTCCGACCTTGCTATCTAATCCCTTCCCGGCAGAACTAATTTTTCATGCAGTCTTCCCTTGTACTCGTTAGGGTTTATGCTCACTTATTTGTTTCTTGTCTGCTCTAATAGCCTGTAAACTTGTTCTACCATATTTATATTTGAGCTTCTCCCCTCTTTGTATTTTGCCTCAGCTATAGCCATGAAGTAGAATATTTTGTCTTCAGTAGGAAATAATGGGCTCTCCTGTCTCTGACTGGGCTCCTGCCTTGCCCCCCTCCAATAATGACATAGGCAGATAGCAATAAGTGAACAAAAAAGGAGGAATTTATTTACACAGGAGTAACCACTGGAATAGGAGAGGGTCACCACACAGGAGTGACAGGTCCAAACTCCTTGGTGGTAGCCCGATACCAACCAAGAGAGTGCCAGGACGAGTTACAAATCTAGGTTCCTGCAAGTCGTGGGATGCCAACTGAGAGCAGTTTCTGGGGACCAATTGTGTGGAGAGCAGGTCTCAGGAGTGACAGATCTTAGACCAAAGGAACAGTAGGTCAGGTCAGTCCCTAGAGCGGGAGTCTTGAAGGGGTCTGTCTCCAGAGCATCTTAAGGGCAAAAATACTTTCCTCCTTTCTTCTGCCGCCACAGGTCTGACAAAAGGCCCAGGACCAAGGTAGGTCTTGATTGGTTGACTATGTATATGCAAATGAGGCATAAATAAGAACCAATCAGAAGACAGCTGCCAAACCTGGCAGACGGAACAGAGGGAAAGCCAACCCTAAATAGTTTCCAATTGGGTCAGGGATCCAGCCCCTTTCTCACCACAAAGGCTGTAGAGAGGTGTCTCAAGCAACAGGACAGTTTGTACCTGGGGTCTTGATTCTGTTTCTTGCTACTGAGGCTCTTCATGCCTGTTTCTGGTTGCTGTCACCTTTGCCTGGGTGGGATCCTCCAGTAAGGGATGCTGCCTGTTTTGATTGTCAGCCATCTCTGCAGAGTGGCTCAGCACACCCTATCCCCTGCTCTTAGCCCCTTGAACTTGCGCTGGCCGCTGCACCGGAAGAGCTCTGAGTCTTGCTGTGGGCTGCATCTGCAGTTTCTTCCCCCAAGTCTCTGGGAAGGTTAGCCACGAGTTCGCAAGAAGAGTATAAGCTATACAGAAGAAGGGTTAGTGGGCACAATTCTTACGTATCAGACTGGCCCTCGGTCAGATAAAAATTATCTACCCAGCAACCATGACACGATGGTTGCTGACAGACACATTTGATGTCTGCAAAATCTAGACCTGAAGTTGTTCACTTTGAAGAAGCTTGGGGTTAAAGGAAATAAGCGCCTGACTATACACCCATATTGCAGTGTAGTCCCTGGACCTTATCAGAGCGCATTGTTCAAATTCCGGATCAAAAGTAATCCTGTGTTCCTCTTGCCACCTATTGGAGGGAGGCTTGTCCATAAGGATAATGCCTAACAAAACAAGTGTGTAAGCAGAATTAGTGTTTGAAGAAGAAATAGTCTTTGGTTCTTACTCAAGCTTAAAAAGGCTGGACTAAACAGTGTCTTTGGCCAATGACGTGATGAACACATACTGGCAAAGAACAAATGTGTGTGGCATATGAGGGGAGCACACATAGTTCCCAAGCCTCACACCACCACCTTGCTCAGCCACACTGGCTGCACAGGCTCCGTGGAGTGTGAAAGAGCTTCTCCCCACACCTGACAGCTGGGTTAGAATGCAGCTCCCTTCCCCCAGTACCTCTTATCTCCGTTTCATTAGTCTGGGCAGAAAGATTGAATGCTCACACCAAAATGAAAATGAAAATCCAGATCGCCCTCGATAGGTGTCCAAGAGTGTCAGCTCTGCAGCCCTGCTCTGGTCCCCAGTGTGTGGCCCTGACTTCCCTCCACTACATGTGTCTCCCTTTCCACTTCTCACTCGGCAAAAGAGAGAAACTGTCTCAGCCACCGGTTCTTTAGGAAAGCCCTTGGGCTTCTCAGCAGTTTGGGGTGCATACTTCTCTTCTTCCAGAGGGCCCCAGTTCGATTCCCAGCACTCACGTTGAGCAGCTCACAGTTGCCTATAACTTCAGTTCCAGGGGCATCTGCCCCCCCACCCCCTCGGGCACTTTCAGTTGCACACCTATACATGTAATTAAAACTTTTTAAAACAGTATAATTTTAGAGGTTTTCAAAATTAATCTCTCGTTAGGATCAGAAGCAAAGCAGAATCAAGGCTGACCCACAAATTGCCCTATGGAGTTGGTCACGGGGTACTGCAGATGGAGGTCCTCTGTGTTCAGCTTCAGATATTTGCTGCACTACGCTCTGTGTGCAGGTGACTCGGGGGCACGGTTTTGGGTAGCTGCTTCCTTGCAAAGACTCAGAAAAGCAAGCAAAACGTAAATGGCTCAGGAAATACACACTTAAAGACTCAGGAAGCTCCCAAAAATGTAAACATTTGATACACCCTCAGCTGGGTTATCATACCAGTTGCTGTGGAGAGGGGAATCTGATAGGTCATGCTGGCTCCATGCTGTTCAGCTAGCTCCAGGGGTGCAGCTTTATGAGTCAGAACTCCTGGGGCAGGAATTGGAGCAAGGCTGCTGTCTTTGTATCGCCATGCCAGCTTAAGTACCCCTAACAAACTCGCTGGGTCACTCATCATTCTGCACTGGGCAGAATGGTTTCCTCAGTATGTCTGGGGTGAATAAATATTTGCTCACATCTACCCAAGAAGAGTCATGCAACACACGTCACTGTCCAGACTGGGAAGCTGGACAAAGGTGGTGAGGAGCATGCCGTTTATGGCATTCAACAGTTGTGTCTGAGGGTCTTTAGGATATGGTGCTATAAGAAAAACACGGAATTCCCATCTGCACCGTGGCTGGAGGTCCACTCCACAACTGGGTTGGTCTGGGAAAGAGGTGCTAGCATCCATCTTGTCCCACCATCAAAGAGGCCCTCTGTCGCAGCGACCTCTCCTGATGTGGTACCCTCCTCATTTGGTTCCATTAGGCTAGCCATTGTGCCACAGTAGAGAAATAAAGCACCCAGGAAGGAAATGACAGAGTTGGGCTGAGCCCCACACTGTCCAGCTTTTGGCTCAGGAAGGAAGTCCCCTGCCTAGAAGGAGCTGGACAATGATCGCAGCAAGAAAGGGTGATGGTCCTCTAGCTCAGATGAGTGAGCTCTATCTCCCAGACTTGCTGTTGTCTTCTCTCTCCATCAGCAAGAGTGAGAGAACAGACTACACTTTCGGCCAGGACCAGACCAAGAGGTAAGAAGGTGGAGAGATGGGCAGCATGTACTGCTCAGGAGCAAACCTTGTCACTTGAGCAGAGGCCAGCATTGAGCAAAGGGTCTGTCGCCTCCATGCAATGACCTGTCCCAGGATAAGAGAGCAGTTTCTTTATTACTGGCAGATCACATACTGGGGAGGGAGCAGGCATCTTGAATGTATAAAGGATTTGTTTTTGTCTGGTAACAGCAGTAAGTCTTCCTGTGAAGCATCTGGAAGTGACATAGGGCTGTTAGGAGGTTACGTGAAGGTTTGTTGTTTTCAACTGTGCACACAGGGCTGGAGATACAACCCACTTAGCAGAATGCTTGTCTACTCTGCACCAAGCCCTGGATCTGATCCCCAGAACTGCATGATCAGGCATGATGGTATTTGTCTATAATCCCAACAGCAGGGAGCTAGATGAGGAAGTATCAGAAGTTCAAGGCCATCAGAGTTTACCTCAAAACACAAAAAAGTTTGTATGTATATTTCAGTGTGTGTGCATATATATGCATTGTATTTTACATGTACATTTTTCTACATGCTTGTGTATGTCAACAGAATGCTGGCCAGTCTTTTTGGTCTGAGCCATCATTCACCAAGCACCTTCTATCTGCCAGGTGAGGTATTAGACACTATAGGGCACGGGAAGAAACACTGGGCATGCTTTCTGCTTTTAGAAAACATAATCTGGCATGAAATCCTGGTAAAATGAGAATAGCAAAAGGGAAAGGCTAGCGATGCCAGATTCCTATTCATCCTAGCTGAATGAAGGACCCCTGGACTGTTAAGCAGTGGGCAGTGCCTGGCTTTGAAATGCCTCAGCTAGCTGGTCTTGCAGCAAAAGCTTGAGCTGAGGGTTATAGAATCCAGCACACAATTATTCCCACTCCTGTTCTTCCAGATTCCAGCTGTCCCACCCCACCCCACCCCAAAAAATCTCAACTTTCAAAGAATTTAATTACCTAAATTTGGAAAAGACCAAAGCCACATTCAAATATTTAAGATCTTTCCTATCATGCTCCAAATCAGAAGCAATAAATCAAAGCTAAAGAGGGGCTGATTTTAGCTCAATAAGAAAGAATTTATGAGTTGCCTAGGAAGATGATGAACTTGCCGGCACTAGAGTACACAAGCAGATGGGTGGCCATCTGCCAGGACTACATGAAGAGCAGGGCATTCCGGTGAATGAGCAAGTTGGAGGAGGTATCTTCCACCTCTGAACTCTTGAATTTCCAGTCTCCCTTTTGGCTCAAGACTAAAAGGAATATGAATCTTTGGGGAATATAACACTTCTTGTTGAAAGTAAGAAGAAAAGAAAAACAAACAAATACCAACAAAACCACCACAACTTTCCGACTGCCCTGGTTTAGCTTCCCAGAATCCCTTTCTTCCAAACACCAGCAGTAGCAACTCGCTTGTGTATTTGGACCTTGTTTTTAGGAACACAGATACTTTTGCTCAAGTACAGTGAAGATGCTCAATACTAGAGAAAGCAATAATTACCTAAGTGCTCTATTGACCAAAGCAATAGTATTGACAAACTCAAGTGTTACCAGAAAAATAGTATTAATGGCCTTGTTGAGAAAGATCACATAACCACACAAGAGGGTGGCAGTTCTAAAATAAAAGCCAGTGTTTGTTTTTAAAATAACACTTTACGGGACTGAAGAGATGGCTCAGTCAGTAAACTGCTTGCCCTGTAAACATGGGGAACTAAGTTAAATCCCTAGAACCCATGCCAAAAATAAAATTTGGCTGCAAATGGCATTGAAAAGGTGGAGATGGCCAGATCCTTGGGCTTGCTGGTGAATGGTTTAGCCAAATCAGTAAGCTCCAAGTTCACTGAGAGAAGCTATCTCAGAAAAATAAGGTGGACAGTGATGGAGGCTGATACCCAGGACCTCTGATCCTTGCATGCATGCATGGACACATGCATACACACACAAACATGTACATACACACAATAGATAAATGAACAAATAAAAGGACACTGTACAATACCCTCATGAATAAACACTGAGGAATGAACACAGCAGATGGGATAAAAATGACCATGATATTTCAACGTGTCTATTGAGTATCTACTGTGTTTGTTCTGCGTCAGATAAAGTCTCCTGCTGGAGGGACAATGGTCTTCAATCCCTAAGCAATAAGCTCTTGGGTGGAGTTCAGTGCACATAATTGTTGTTCTCACCCTGCCTGGGGGGATGTCTCCCACCAGCCTACAAAGTCAGGAGGGGCATGACATGAGGCACAAGGCTGGAAAGGCCGGGGAGTATGTACAGAGATCAAACACTCCAGAAACCACTCCAGGGAGCTTTAATTCCAGAGAACAAAAGCTATATACCCCTTGGGGAGTGGGTGGGAGCTCCAATGATAGGTGTACATATTGATTAAGACTACTCACTTCAAGTATTCTTGATTTGCATTAGGCAGCATGCTCCTATCATTTGAACAGAAACATAGTACCTAATTATCATATAGGCATGGGGAAGGGAGAGCTAGCAAGAAGCTATGTCAAAGGCCATATATCAAATGTGGTTAGAGGCATCTATGTCTAGAGACACTCTACAGATGAAGTCAGGCAGAGAGGGGGAGGCCCTGATGAGGAGAGGGAGTCCTGCACCTTAACTCCAGCTCAGAATGACAATCCGGATTCAAACAGCAGGGTCCTTCCTAAACATAATAATACCTTGTTCTTCTAAAACAGATGACTCCCAGCTGTCGCCCAACTTTAAATGAGACATATTGCTTTTCAAATGCTGACTAACCACTGCGTGGTTCTCTTAAATATTTGGTTGTGGCCTGGAAAGATGGTTCAGCTGCTAAGGGCTTAGGAGCACTTCCTGCTCTTGCAAAGGAACAAGTTCAAATCCCAGAACCCCATCAGGCAACTCACAACCACCATGACTCCAGCTCCAGGGAGATCTGCTGCCCCCTTCTGGCCTCTGCAGGCACCTGCATTCATGTGCACATACCTACACATACACACTTACACATAATTTAAAAATAAAAGTCTTTTTTACAAACTAGATATGGAAAAAAAAACCCTGAAAACTGGCCTGAAAAATAAGAGCAAAAATAGTCATCCACTAGCCACATGGCTGAGAAGATAGCACCGAGCACGTGGCTGTAGGAATAGACTGATGGACCGGAAGCCGCCCCAGGAGTCATCAGATTGGCAAGTGTTTGGCTTTATGTGGGTTTTTAAGGTACTAGGATTAGAGTAGCTCAGAATCTTCCTGGCATAGTGCTTACAGCTTGTACACTTAAAGGAGCTAATCAAGAAGGAGGACCTTGGGTAAGATGTTCAGTCTTCATTCAGAAAGGCAAACAGGATGGACATCGGAAGAGGGAGAAAACAGGGAACAGGACAGGACAGGAGCCTACCACAGAGGGCCTCTGGAAGACTACCCAGCAGGGTATCAAAGCAGATGCTGAGGCTCATAGCCAAACTTTGAGCAGAGTGCAGGGAATCTTATGAAAGAAGGGGGAGATACAAAGACCTGGAGAGGATAGAAATTCCACAAGGAGAGCAACAGAACCAAGAAATCTGGGCAGAGTTTCTGAGACTGATACTCCAACCAAGGACCATTCATGGAGATAACCTAGAACCTCTGCACAGATGTAGCCCATGGCAGCCCAGTGTCTAGGAGGGTTCCCTAGCAATGGGAACAGGGACTGTCTCTAACATGAACTCAGGGTCTGGCTCTTTGATCACCTCCCCCTGAGGGGTGGCAGCTTTGCCAGACCACAGAAGAAGACAATGCAGACAGTCCTGATGAGACCTGATAGGCTAGCGAAGGGGAGGAAGACCTCCACTATCAGTGGACTGGGGGAGGGGCATGGGAGAAGAAGAGGGAGGGAGAGTGGGATTGGGAGGGAATGAGGGAGGAGGCTACAGCTGGGATACAACGTGAATAAACGGTAGTTAATTAAAAAAATAAATTTTGAAAGTATATACTGGAAAAAAAATTAAAAATAGCTATCTAAGGCAAAAATACCTACACAAATTTAATAGTCAAAACAGCAAGCAGGCTTCCTCTCTCCCAAGCTCTGGATTATTGTCCAGTGGTGAGGTGAGACATGTCTTATAGTGTAGTCGGAGGGAGAAATAGCTGAAGGCAGGGGAGTTACTGCACAGGGTAGTCATCGCTGGGCTGTACTTCCAACCTGCAATTGGATTCAGTAAACAATTAGCAGCTTCTTGTTGCCTCACACTGTACTTGGTCCTAAGGACACCCGTGGGCGAAGGTGGGTCCCCTATATCCTGAGCTAGCTCTGAGAGTCTGAGGTGACATCAAAAGCAGGACCATTGCCTTGCTGGAACCCACTGATTTCCATCCTCAGCTGTTGTCCTTTATCTTGCTTAGTAAGAGCAGGGATAAGACTCAGGGGAAAAAAATAAGAATAAGAATAAAAATGCCTGTTTTCTCTCGGATGCACAATCCGACTGTGTGCATGTGCGTGTGCGTGTGTAAATAGACTGCCGAGACATGATCAATGGGGAAGCACTTGATGTGCAAGTGTGAGGACCGGAGTTGGGCTCATGAGCAACCATGGCCATGCTGCTTCACACAGTAGTGGAGCACCGGCAGTTCCGGAGCACTCTGGCGAGACTAGCCAAACTGCTAGTCCCCAGGCTCATGGAGAATCCCTACCAATAAGAGAGAAGACAAATGAAGGAAGACACTCTACGTCACCGTCAACCTTTGGCCTTCATGCACACGTGCACACAGACACACATATGCAAACATGCACACATATCCGCGCACGCACACACATAAAACCGGGCTGCAGGCAAGCCGGTGGAGCATTTTCTTAACTAGTGATTGACAGGGGAGGGTTTGGCCTATTGTGGGTGGGGCCACCCCTGGGCTGGCGGGTTCCTGGGTTCTATAAGAAAGCAGGCGGAGCAAGGCCAAGGGGAGCAAGCCAGGAAGCAGCACTCTCCAAGGCCTCTTCACAGGTTTCAGCCCTGCTTGAGCTCCTGTCCTGCCTTCCTTCCATGATGGACTACAACGGGGCAGTGTAAGCTGAATGAACACTTTCCTCCCCAACTTGCATTTTGGTCATGGTGTTTCATGAGTAGTAGTAGTGACCCTGACTGGGACAGTCTGACTTCTAACATCCATGGTACCGCACAGTTTACGAAGGATTTCACAGACACCGCCATATTTGTCCCCCCCATCTCTCTCCACCGTAGGGAGGTACCCCGCTTCGTAAATTACAAGTGGCATTTTCTGCCTTTAGATGAGACTGGTCTGCTTGTCACTTCCACTCCAATAACCAGCGGCCGGCCCTGCGCACACACAGGACCTGACAGGCATGTCACTCCGTGCAACCAAGCTGTACCACTGAAATGTTCTAAAACCCCATCTCTGCCTCCCTAAGGTTCCTAGTCCTTTCCTTGAGCCTGAGCCATGTTTTCATCTTCTCCTGGTGCCAAAAAATAAATAAATAAATAAATAAATAAATAAATAAATAAATAAATAAATAAATAAATAAATGAAGATCAAGAGCATCTCTGGGGCACAAAAACACATAGTGAGACCCAAACACCTGAAAATCTACCACCATACTTGAGGTAAAACGGCAGGTCAAATCAACGTGATTCAAAAAGTTCTTCAGCATTCTATCATATCTTTCTTCATTTATGCTTTATTTTATGTTTTATGCTTGGCTTCAGAGCCATCCACCGTATAGACAGGATTTCGCCTTGACAATTTAGGAGAAAATATTTGAAAAATAATCTCCAGGATGATGTATACCACCCATGTTGTTTGTTGTTGTTCAAGGACTCATACTAAGTCCAGACAGAACCACATTGTTTTTACTGGAGAATACAGTTGGCATTTAATAGATGCTAGGTGATAAAAATAGATAGAGTGCCTCCGTCACAATAGCTATAGAGTTTCGTTAAGCACACCATATGGTAAACAAGCTGCTATCACCCGTATGGACTAAACAAGATCCCTTCCTCTGGACCATCAGGAAAGACCAGGTATGCAGAGGCCAAATGGCGTGTCTCACCAACACAACAGTGACAAGAATGGGGAAGAGGGCTCTTTTTGTCCAGCCTTTTCCTTAATTATAGCTCGGATCTAAATAATGAAAATGCAGTACACAGGATGTGAAATAATTTAGCCACAGAGTAGGGGGTCTTAATCACATTATCAGAGGCAGGATCGGAGGGAATGGGCAGAGGGAAACACCAAATTACCAGCAGACTCAAAGACAGGACGGATGTGTCCAGAAATGGAGCTTGGTTTCCATGCTAATTCAGAACTCTTTGTTTGGGGGCCAGATGAGGAAGGAAGCACCATGATTTCCAAGAGAAAAACTGCTTGTTAATCTGCTAGCAAAGCAATAATAACCTCAGCTAATAGGAAATATTATGATGTCTCCAGAGAACAGTAGGAAAAATTCAGGTTTACTCTCCTATCCATGCAGCTCAGTGTAATGCAGTATATTCAACAGAGTTGAATAAATACCAATGAGAAGGTTGAAACCTTGATTGGGAGAAATATTTCACCCAGCTGACATCCGGAAGCAAACAGAGCAGCGAGACAAAGCAGGCTGGGGATGGGAGGTTGGTTGATTTCTGTGGACTGTACTCTAGTGATTTGTAGCTGCCCCGCAGGGAGGAAGTCTGGGTGGGGAGTGGAAAACAAGGAATGCAAGGTGGGAGGGGTGCCCTTTGTGCAAGGCCACTGAGGGCTGCTTCCATTGGGTTTATTACAGTGTTTTATGAAGCAATACAAAAGACATCTTGAGCCAACACCAGGATCGCAATAGACACATAATATAACAAATGGCTTATAAAAGGTTATGGAATCTTCTAGATGACTGAACCTAAATAAATTGTCTCCTGTCTGGGTTTCTGGTCCCATCACATTTCACAGTGTTTGTCTAATCGTAGCCAGAGCAAGGGAAAGACATCGGAGGCTAGGAGGACAGGCAAAGGAAACAGCTCCTTGTTACTTTCACACTTTACAAACTAGATTGTACCTTTCAGTTACCAGGGATGGTGGGGATGCGCTAGAAGGCTCACACCAGCTGCCCTTGACTTCCTACGTAATACTGGGTCCTGGCTGGGAAGGGGGAAGACAAACCAACAGGAAGCTCCCAGGCCATCACAAGAGCGCATTGGACAGCTTGTGCCTTGAAGGGAAAAACAGTCACTGGCTAACTGGCCAGGTATAAGTGCATCCATAGATCTTAATGAGATTCTTAGAAAGCAAAATGAGTTCTACGTTTTCATAGCTTACTCCAATTCTGTTGTTATCCTGTGCTCCTCACCTTGGTGCAATAGACTTTTGAGGCTCTCTGGCAACTAAGAAAATGGGCATAATTGAACTCTCACAATGAATCTTATGCTGGGAGGAGTAGGTAAGAAATAATAGAACACTAATTGCTACCATTTATCAAGTGGATCCTGTGTGCGTGTCTCTGTACCTCCAGGATCGCAATAGACACAATGTACCAAATGGCTTATAAAAGGTTATAGAATCTTCTAAACGACTGTACCTCAGAGCACAGCCCACAAGGTGGGCACAGTTGCCCCCCCCATGCACATGACTCAGCTGAATCTTAGTGAACACCCCTGCCCTACGTCACACTTGTTTAGGAGGTGGCTAAGTCCGGACTGCCTGGTGTCTAAAACCAAGGGTCTTCACACAACTGCAGACCTCGAGACACCAGAGTGGCCTCCGTCTCTGTGAGTGTGAAGTGCCCTGGGCCTTTTCAGCAGCCTCAGTGTCACAGATGGAGGGTGGGACACTGAGTGTCTCTTGGGTTTGTGGACAGAGAAATGCTTCATTTTCCTCCAGATTTTTACCCTCATGCTGGAGCTGAACCCGGGGTCTCATATATGGTAGACAAATGTTCTATCACTGAGTAATGCCCTCTTGGGAGTTGGTGTTGTTTGCTCACTTGCTAGGCTGTTGCGTCTGTTTGTAAGACTGAATCTCACTCCCTATTCTGCCCAGGCTGTTCTCAAACTTTTGGACTCACGCAGTCCTCTTGCCTCAGCCTTCCAGAGTAGCTGAGGCTGCAGACATATGCCACTGAACCTGGCTCCAACTTAATACTAACACATGCTCGCACACACATGCACACACAAATGCATACACACTCACACAAGCACTCACACATCCTCATACATACATGTATACACACTCATATGTACACACACTAACACACACTCATGCATGCAGACTCACATATATATAAAAAAACACATGCACTCACACAAGCACACATGCTCACATACTCTCATACATACCCTGTCACACACACATGCACACACTAACACATACTCATCACTTGCATCACTTTCCTGCCATCCTCCCTCCCTCCCTTGCAGTATCTACCCCTGGAACTGGGTAGAAATCCTGAAAAGATTCCTGTTCATGCCAGGCATCTGATCTCGGGAAGGGAATAGCTAGACCTTAGGAGGACCGCCTGAGCAGGACAGAACAGAAAGGGGAGGAAAGAGGAGGCCCGTGGAAGGTTACTGTGACAGCCCAAACCAGAGCCTTAAACTTGGCAAAGGGATGAAATGAAAAGTGAAGGAACAGGTAATTCACAGCCATCGGCACAAAGGAAAACGCAGCTCAGAGAAGAGGAAGAGGCTAGAACTAATTTGAAAACCCAAGCGGTTGATCTTGCTGGAAGGGCCATGGGGAGAGAGGTCCTGAAGGTAGACACAGTTCAGCTCTGGCCACCATGAGGTTCAGTTAGCAGTGGAGAGTCAATTTAGGCATGTCCACCTGGAAGCCTCAGAGTGCAGCAGCGGCTCGAGAGCCAGGGGGCACTCCGGCCACACGTTCCGGCTGGAGTCATGCCAGGAGCCTTGTGCTCACAGAAGTCCAAGGCTGCAAGTACTTGATAGAATTTCTCGGCACATGATGGTGCACAAAATGTGATATATCCATACAATGAAATATTAGTTAGGCAAAAAAGAGGAGTGGCATGCTGATACATGAAATATGAAATAGCTTTATGCTGAGAAGCTAGTCATGAAAGGCCACATAGTATATGATCCATCTGTGTGAAATACAAATAGGTAAATCCACAAGGACAGAAAGTAGTTGCTAGAGGCTAAGAAGGAAGGACATTTGTGGTGAGGAAATGTTCTAGAATTGTAATTATGGTTGAAAAGAATGAGACTATACAATGACCACTGAGCTTCACACTTTCAGGTGGTGAATTTTATGGAACATGGAGTGTGTGTGTATGTGTGCGTGTGTTTTCTAAGACAGGGTGTCTTCATGTGACTCAGGCTAGCCACTCACTCAGGATCCTTCTGCCACAGTCTTCGGAATGCTGGCATTACAGGTGTAGTGTGCTAATGCTTAACTGACTATAAGCACTTTGAAGCAAGAAGCTATGTCTGCAGCCAGCAACAAAGGCAACTTCTTGCACCCTCCTTCCGTCAGGATGTGCGTGATAATCACTACAGCTTTAGCAGCCATCTCCGTGAAAAAGGTGACATGTATTTGCCTCCAGGTGAGGAGGGCAGGAGGTGCTTATCAAGAGTACAGCACCTGAAAACAATTTATACTCAGTAAGGCAGAACTGATATTTTTCAATTTTCTGTCTGAAGTTCTCTACCAAAAAAAAAAAAAGTGACTGGTTACCTTTCACAGAATGAGCACTCAAAAGTACTAATATTACTAAGATGAGGGTGTCAGATGGGAGGCATAGAGGGCAGGTAATGGGAAGTGCGAGCTGGACAGGGACAGTTGAAGGGAAATGGGTGCATTTGGACCTTGGGAGATGTAGAGTGCAGGCTGTCGGGACCTAGAACAGCAGGTCAGGGAGATGGGAAGGAGGCTGATCTCCCTCAGAAGAGGTCACAGTGGGGCAGGAGGGAAATAAAGCTGCCTGAGAAAATGAGGAACATGTCTCAGAGGCTGAGCAATTTATTCTCTAGGGCTGTAACCAGAATCTGTGTAGGCTCTTGGGCGGCAAGCGGCATGGTGAAGGCTCGGTCTTTGGGAGACATTAGCAGACTGGAGAGTGGAGGAAGCAGTTTATGCAGGTGTTTAGTGTGGAGACTTTCGACAAAATGACAGCAACAGGAACATCAGGCAGCTGGAAAGAAAAAGATCACAAGAGCGTGGCGACAAACACTGCAAGGGTCCCAAGGCCCATGTTTCTCTTTCCTTCCCCTCACCCTACTTCAAGTTATCATCAAACACCCAGCAAGCCCGTGCTTTCTAGAACAAAGCTGGGAATAAATTAGCCAATTAATCAATGGCCTCTTTAGTCACCTCTGCCCAGCTGTTCTGGCTCTGGATTACAAGATTCTTATTTCCATTTCCTAGGTCTGCCCGGCCTTGATTGCAATTCCGCTCAATGTATCTTTGAAGAGAGATGAAGGGAAAAGTTGAGTATGTCAAGTTAATCATAACTCATGTTTAAAGATCCAGAACCTTCCCCACCTAATCCCATTAGAAAGCAAATACCCCCAGAAGGAGCAAACATTAGGCTCTGTATGATGATAAAAAGTAATCCCACCCCTTTTCACTTGAGCGGTTAAGTCTGTAAATGTATGATGGCATGAAAGCTTCTGAGTTCTCTGGGACTTATTCTCCAGGCTAGAACCATCAGTAGTACATCAGTTGGCCAACTCATCAGCCCAGCTAGCTCGTATTCTGGGGACTCAGCGTTTGAGAACTCCCTCCATTTCATAAAGGCCGTTGCTGAGGACAGGGGCGGAATGAAGACAGGACTTCATTGTCTCTCTCCAGCTGATGCTCAGCTCTTCCTCCACTCACCTGCCTGCCTTCCACGAGTGCCTGGAAATTAACTCCGGTCCTCATGTCTGTGAGCCAGCGCCCCAATCCCTGTAAACTGGATTTTATTACTTTTAAAATTTGTTTCTTTGAGACAGGCTCTATGTAAGTCCTGCCCGTCCTGAAACTCACTACGTAGACCAGGCTGGCCTTGAGCCTACAGATTCGCCTTGCCTCTTTCTCCCTGGTGCTAAGATTAAAAGTATGTGTCCCTATGCCTGGTATAAACTGGATTCTTTTAAAAATAAAATTACCCTACAGGTTTATATTTAACTGTAATTACCTTTTGAAGTTGTGTGTCTATTTTAGTCCCATCAATAAACTTTAAATTGCAAGTGTAAAGGAAAACCCATTACTTTGCTAAGCATATGAGCTACATTCTGGGATACAAGAGCTATTGTGGTGGTACACTCTTTAATCCCAGTTTAGGACAGGAGGATCACTGCAGTTCTAGGCTGGAGATAGACTGTCCCAAAGGCGATGGGACAGTTTATGATACCTGAGGTTGTCTTCTGGTGTCTATACACATGTATGCACTGCATATATTAACACGGACATACATATACACATTTTTAAAAAGATACAAAATATGATGGGGGGGGGGAGTCACCATGGTTTACTTTTCCCATTTTTCTGTATGTGTTCTATCAAGAACACATGCATTGGACATGGAGCTCAAATGGTACAATTATCTTTAATCATCCCTCTACCTTACGCCCTGCAGCAGGGCCTCTCAACCAAACCCAGAGCTGTGAGACGGCTAATCTAGCTAGCCAGTTCGATTCGAAATACCATCTCTGCCTGAGGTTGAAATTTTAAGTAGACTGCTAGTTCACCTGTATGTGGGTTCTCAGAAGCCAAACTTTGGTCTTCATACTTGGCCAGCAAGTGCTTAATCCAAGCCACCCGCTGAACCCAGCCATCATCATTGTGCATTTGTGTTCTGATTATGTATATTTAAGTCTATTATCTTTGAGGCTTGTTTATTGGGCTTGAACTTGTGACGGAGTCTCAAAACCCTGCGTGAGATCACACAAATCGAATTTGGTAATTCTGTAATTTGTTTTTCACAAGGAGAGGTCTGTGTGGAATTTTAATACCTTTATATTGTTTGTCACCTTACCTGGTAAGGGTGATCTTTGAACGTATAATAAATTGGCTTTTGACTCAATATCCTATATTGAATCCATGTGAGAAAATGCAAACCCAGATGGCAGCCTAGTCAAGATCACTTGACAAGGACAAGGGATGGGACTGACGGCCCAGGCACTGTGTGGCCTGTGCACCTCTTAGATATGTCAAGGAGTCAACGATTACTCTTAAGGCGGCTAGGACAAGAACACACGCGTCAGCCAGATCTGCTGGAGCTGGAGTTACAGATGGTGATGGGCCACGGGGGTGGGGGTGGGGGGTGGAGGTTCTGGGAACCCAACTCTAGTCCTCTGGAAAGCCAGGATATGTTCTTAACTGGGCTCCGAGTACAGCCACTTTGTGAGAATTTTTCTAATTTCTAAAAGGTTTAACTAAAATATATTCCGAAATACTCATTTTTTTATTAAGCATCTTAATAGGCTTTTCAACCAATGCACCCCAGAATGTTTGAAAATCAAACTATGCCAAGGATGAGTGAAAATATACAGAACGCCAGAGCCAGTCAGCCTTCTGATGAATGGCATCCACAAACAGTCAGAACCACTTCTCCAGAGGAAACCAGTGCTGGGCAGGAATGACAGAAGACGGCTTTTCACATAGGCAGCAGCAAACCACTTTCTCCAAGTATGCCACAAGAGCTGGCACACACACCTCTCCACTTAAAAATGATGAAAACAGCAAATGGAATGTGCCATACCAAGTGTTCTTTAAAGTAATGATGTAATATACCAAAAATCACAGTTTAAAGCTGAAACAAAACAAAGTACAGGTTCCCACTATGTAGCCCTGGCTGGCCAGGAACTGACTATGTAGACCAGGCTGGTCTTAAACTCAAGGGCTCTGCCTTCCTCAGCTTCGGTGCCAGGATCAGAGTACTGGTATCTAAACTATGTGTGGCCATGCCCAACCCACGGCTGCTTTAAAAACCGGGGGCAAGGCTGCCTCACTACCAGGGCAATGCCAGCTGCTTGCACTACTATGGAGGGTCACACTTCACAGTGACCACAAGACCAGTCTCAGCAGTGAAGGAGTCCCCAGCGGTAGGAAGGGCGCGAGTGTCCCTGGCAGAGAGATGAGTTACTGGATGCTTGTCGACTGAATTTCTTTAAAATAACTTGACAGCCAGGTGTGGTGGTGAACACCTGTGATCTCAGCACTCGGGAGAGAAAGGCAGCTCAGTTGGAGCCAGCCTACGATGAGACCCTACCTCAAAAACAACTGGCAGAAGTCAAATCAGTAGGAATACATACAAATAAAAAGCCACATACTCGGTTCTTTTAAGCTTATTTAATATTTGAACTCTTATCTTCTATTTTCCCAGACCCCAGAAAACAGAAAGTTTTAGATGACCCAATATTTTGTTCCAGAAACAGACAGCCTTATCAGCTAATTCATAAAAGAGCTTTTTTACAAAGGTGCATCTGGATAATTAGAGCAATAAAGTCTTTTAGGCATTTCAAAATGTGATCAGTAAAAATACATGATTATTAATAAGGTTTTTTTTTAAAGATAGTTCCAGATTTCTCTTAAAAGCAATTTCTGTTAAAGAGTACATGATTGTATGGTGAACGAGGAAAGTGAGACATCCTAGTGGGAAGAGGCTCATTAAAAACAACCAACAGTGTGCACGCTCCGGTCACCATGCTGTATGTCTGCTTAGCGGGTGGCACCTGGAAATGACTGGGAGGGATTGGTTTCTAGGAGGCCCCCTTTTTCCTGATCAATGTATGACCCAGACCTTCAGTACCCATGGGGAAGGCAAACAGACAGAACAAGAGAGCTCCTTTCTTAAAGAAAGAACAATTTTACAGACCACACTAAATGAGGGTGAAATGTCAAACCGATGAAACCATGATCTACAAAACAGAAACTTCTGCAAGGTCTTACACTTTGTCGTTTAAGGTCCTAGGGAGCCTTCTGCGACATGGAGGGAAGGTCGTACAGAGCAAGCCCATGTGGCTCCAAGCCATACCCCACACCAGCTGCAGGAGACTGGGCTGAGCATGTGTATCAGGTGGCAGACCATCACCAGTGCCGGGCAGGGTGGAAAGTGAATGACTGCATCATAGGTGGCATACTTAAAAGTTTTTTGCTTCAAAAAAAATCAGGCAAAGTAAACTTTTCTCCTCTTCCCTCCCCAAAAGACAAAAAGACAAAACACTTTCTAAAAGGGGGCTTGTTTTTTTTTTTTCTTTTTCTAGAGGTCATTAGAAATTGCTTGGGGAAAACAAAGGCAAAAATACTCATGAAATAACTTGCCATGTGAAAAAATAAATAGTTACAATTTAGGCCGTGAATGTAGCTGAACTCCAACAGTCCACTTAGCTGGTTTGAAACTATACATGGCGAAGGCCAAAGCCATCCTTTAAATTACAGTACTTGGAGGGTTTACCGGTTTGGCTTGATGAGGTCTCGTCTCAGAAGGGAGACACTCCACGTTATCTGCCACTTAGTGATAGCAGAGCCACTAAGCTCAGAAGAGAGAGCAGTGTCACGGGTTGTACCCACGGCACACATGGCTTTCTGGCTCTGCAGAAAATGCTGAGCCCCTTTGCTTGCCTGGTACTCTTCAGGGCTGAAGCACTTTGCACCCTCTTTGAGAGAACTATGACAATGACCACCTTGTTCCAGAACAGAAGGAATACCTGCTGTCACCACCATGGAAGGGAAATGTAATGTCAAAGCCAAATGGATGTGATTCTGATGGCCAAAATGGAATGGAAGGCACGGGAGGCCAGAGAGGGAAGTGGAGGTAAGAAGTAAGGCTGGTAAGATTAAAAAAAAAAAAAGAACTTTCCAAAAGTGGTTTTTGTTTTTCAGAATCCACTTCATTTTGAGGTTTGATCTGAAGATGTAATGATATGCATTTATTTGGAAGTACTGGAGCAATGCCAAAGTACCTTTCCAGTTAGCCCTGACAGGAATAGGGAAGCAAACAACCAGGAGAAGAGAGTTCAGGCTGAGCTGTGCTAGAGAGCCGTGGAAGGGCTGTTAGTGTCTGAAGCCAGAACACTGCTGTCTGGATCTTCTCCTGATGATGTAGTTAGTGTTAAGAGGCTGCCTGGAAGACAGCGTAACCATTTGGTCTTCACTTATATATTAGGTTCTACTTCAAAATTTCAAAGCCCATTCTGAGCTATGTTTGACCTATGACTCAAAATACAATTCCCATTTATAGATGAGGTACAGGGATCCAAGCGGATTGACCTAAAAGACGTAGAGTTCTCAAGGGCAGAAACAGGAATCTGGACCCAGACAGATGAGCACATTAAGTTGTGGAGGTGATCATCAAAGCAGCTGGGGACTACCCTTGGTGAGTTTCTTCTGTGTGTGAGGAGCATGAGGGAGCATAAAATCACATCCTGACTGCCCCGAGTTCAGAGGGCCCTCCTGCAAGATGTGCGTGACACACGAACTCCTTGTTTATTAACAGAATTTAGATTTGACAACTAATTTTTTAACACAACAGTCCAAAAACATATTTACCAAATGCACAAAGAAAACCACTGAAAGGCAACAGAATTAAGGAGTTCTCAGGGCACAGTTCTGACGAGCTTAACCCCACAAGTGCTGCCCACACTGCAGCTATCACCAGCACCTGGGTGGCTGCACTGCTCACCTCTGGTCCCTGTTCCCAAAGCCAGTCCCAGCGCCATGAAGACAGGGCTGTGGCAGTGAGGTCAGAGAAAGCACTCCGCAGTGATGTGATGCAAGCGACTCTCCTTCCTGCCCTCCTCTGCCTCCCTCGGCTCTGTGTGTAACTCAGAGCCCTTTGGCACCATCAGTGCAAACAATTAGAGTCAACCGTCCAGGTACTAGTTTTTACTGGCCTTATCATCAGCAGTACCCGTGGCTACTGACAGCCATGGTTCAACTCAGTAGTGATTCAGTTTCGAAAACCTTCTCGGATTCTTCTCCCACCCCACCCCACCCCTCCATAACACCCCACCACCACTGAAGCATTCCATCTCTTTGTTCCTATTTCCTGCTCACTCTGCAGGGGATATTTCATACAAGTGCCAGTCAATGTATAATTATACAAATGCAACAATACCAAGAATAACAAATTTATAATCAAGAAAATAAAAATTTGTTTTCTTCTCTCCCAGATCCCAACTATCAATAGAAAAGACAACAAAGGAAATACACCCATGTTCAAGTGCCTGCCATTTAGAGTACTGAGGATTAACTGGGGTAGGACCCAGTACAAGATGCTCGCCGCAGCATGGGAGGAGGTCCACCTGCTCCGAGCACCTGGACAGCACACAGCTCTGTCATCCGCACACAGGAGTCATGCAGCATCTCTGAGATGATCCTCAGAACGGCAGCCTTCTGCACAGAAGGGCTGGGTTACAGGTTAGTGAAGGCCAGGTACTCCTCTTTCCTCTTTTGCATTGCCTGTCTACTAACCTCCCCACCCCCACCTGACCTTAGCTTCAGGAACAGTTGATTCTTGGGTGTGCTAAATACAAAGAGCTAAAACTCTCACTACTCAATTAAAACAAAACAAGGCAAAGTAAAAATTAAAGTGTGCTTTCAAATACGGAATGAAGTCAAATAAATACATCTGATTTTCTCTTTTTCTTACCTACATACAATTTCATATCCTACACCCAAAGCTCTATACATTTGGTTTTCATTCTGAATCAAAATGCATTTCTGATAGTGAGGAGAGGAGAGTGAGAGAACGGGCATTCCCTCACTGACAGACTTGCGCAGCTGCCAGACTGAAGAACTAGTCCCACGTGGGGCACCCTGGGACATAGGTGAGCCCAGGTGGTCCAGGCAGATCCTCTGTCACACTCTCTCTGCGTCCACACTGGAGCCGGGATGTGGTTGATACAGGGTCAACACTCAAAATCCAACAACCTGCAGTCACCTCCGGGACATGCGGCTCTAACTTTTATCTGAGAAGAATGAGGATATTGTGGAAATTCAATTAAGAGCAAATTTACATTGCAAAGAACATGTATGCAAACTGCAGGCAGAGTCTTGTTCAGTTTTACATCAGAAAACATAACCTCAAACTGCACAAGCCCGAGTATGGCCTTGCACACTGAACACAGGCTTAGCAGTAGCCAGGGCCACATAAGCCCTCGTATTACAGGGCTCCTCATGAGGGAGCAGCAGCTGCAGGCTCTGCAGCAACAGCAGCTCAGGCTCTACTGGATTTGTGTTACCAGCTTCCCTCCACTCCAGCTTGGGGAAGCTGTAGAGAGAGAATCAGCCAGCACAGGGACCAACCACAGCTCTTCTGAGAGCAGGAAGGACACAGTCAGCAGACTTATAGACACAATATGCTTAGAAACAAGTGCTTTTTTAAGGACAGGACAGAAATGAAATCATAGATTTTTCACGTGGAAGAATAATAAATCACATATCCAGTATACTGTTAGGCAGGATGAGCCCACCATTTCACGTACCTGAGAGCTTGTCAGGGAGGGCTGAGCCAGCCAGCCTTTGGCAAAGAAGGGCATAACTTTCTTCCACCTTCTGTAACAGCAAAGATTTCATGGGGATGGCACAAGAAAAATAAAATTTAGTTGAAAATAGGAATGAAGGTACTCTGTTCTAGGTACATGGCCCCAAATTTCACCATTACCACTGATCACTGAAGATGCTGCTAGCGAGGAAGGAAGTACACTCCCTTCGGCTGAGTGACGTACCTTTCCATGTGAAACACTCCAGGAGCAAGTAAAGGTGGTCTGCCCCCAAGTAAAGGACGTCACCCAGAAAATGGCCCCATACCATGTGACAGATGGAACACAGAGGTCTCCTAGATACTCTTGCCTTGCTAGCCACATAATGACAATATGTGAAATTAAATGAAAAAAGAAAAATCTATTATGTGGAACTGAAAGAAAAACTAAGGGAGACAAGTCTTGAGCTAAGAACACTATCTCCCAACTAAATGTCATGAAAAAGTATGAGCTCTAGCAACCGTGTCTACCCAGGGCCAACGTCTTTACCTTACTGTTCTTCTACTTATATACATGGTTTCCAATTTTGTGTTGTTATGGGTTGTCTGTGTGTGTCTATGTGTGTTTGTGTATCTGTGTTTGTGTGTACCTGTTTTTCATGCTTTTTTCTTTTTTGTTGTTTTATTTTATTCTGGTTGATTTGTTTTTGTTTTGTTTCATTTTTTAATTTGCCTGCTTGTTTTGTAAAGAGAGAAAGAAAAAGAGGAAAAAGGTATGGAGTTGGATGGATGGTGGCTTTGGGAGAAGTTAGGAGAAGGGGAACCATGATCAAAAATATATTACATGAAAATAATTTCTTTTCAGCCAGGCAGCGGTGGTGCACAACTGTAACCCCAGCACTCAGGGAAGCAGAGACAGGCAGATCTCTGAGAAACCAGCCTGGTCTACAGAGTGAGTTCCAGGACACCAAGGCTACAAAAAACAAAAACAAAAAACCAAGAAACAAAAAACAAAACAAGAGTCCTTTATAGAAACCAGCACGGTGGTGTCTTTCACTACCAATTTTCCACAGCTCCACTGAGGTAACAAAAGCCACTGGAGCCCATGTCTACCTGTCACGGCCTCCGGGAAACTGCCAACACTGCTTTATGAGTCACATAGAGTTAACAAGCTACAGCAGGTCACAGCGTTTCCTGGCCTGATTCACAACCGTGCAAGCGCACCTATCTGACCCCATGTCATCCTACAAGATGGCCCAAGTACTTCTCAGATCCTAAAAGTTAGAACATCCCCTCCCACCACCACCACCAAATGTAGCTAGCTACAAACCTACAATTTTTCCTGTTCTTGTAATTTGTCACTAGACAAACAGTGTGTCACTAGACAAAGCAGCTTTTACCCAGGCCTATTCATGATTAGTGATTAAAGGAAATAAAAATAGATACATATAGAACCTGGACTGTCTATGGACACCAGGATTCCACCATTCCAAAACTTGTACTCTGCTCCCTGTGTACTTAGGATCAAGTGCTAGGGAGGCTGAAACATGGCATACCTTTAAGTGTTCGAGGTCAGCCTCTATTTTATGGATGTACTCCAGGATTTGGCTTTGAGAATCTGTACAAGAAGTAGGACTCTGGATCTCAAAACAAGCATCCTCCATAGCTCTCCAGCGTCGCTGGACCAGGAATTCTGGGGTGAATGGTGAAACTGCCCCATCAGAATGCACATTCTGAGGGGAATGTTGCTGCTGGTGGGTGGAGTCCACTGAAGGGGTGCCTGTCCCAGGCTGCAGGGTGAATGAGGAGGCAACCTCCTCATCGGTGGAGCTCTCCTGCACTGCATCATAGTCATCAAGGATCAAACAGTTTCCTATTGGTGGAGACACGTCAGTTTGATGAGATTAGCGCTGGCATCAGAATACGGTTATATGACAACTTGAAAAGCTACTATGGGGAGGGAACCATCAGTGCCCACGTTTAGTTTTGACTCCACTAGAATTTACTTCAGATTAAAGCCAAGCTTAGCAAACTTTCACATTAGTTTCTGAATAACTTCATATTAGTCAGAGTTTCAAGAGTTTAAAGCTTAAACCACAGAGTCCTTACATGACAACCTGAATACCTGCCAAATACCCCTTCCTGGGCTCCTGTCGCTTCCTTCCACCCTGCATCCCCTAACTACCAAGTATAGTGTGTCTGTGCTCGCTGCTAGACACCATACCCAGGAATCCACGTGGCCTTCCCCTGCACTGTGGTTTCTGCTTAGACCGATCACCACCACGCCTGCTCTCGCTACTCTCTACCCTGGCTGTGGCTGCCCTGATTTGCTTCCTACTGCTTCTGACCATCTGACCGTTACCACTTGCTTTCTTATTTATCATTATTCTTTCCCTTCAGGCACTTAGGCTTCTTAGGAACAATGCAATTTCTGGCATTTTTTCACTATACAATCTTCTAGCCCCTATGACAGGATCTGGCAGAGAATAGATTCAGTATTTACTGTATAAAGGAATAAACAACAACAACATACACACACACAAACTTAGATACTGAATGCATTCCAGCATATAAGACATTTTACAATAATCAGAATTGAAGTTGAAACGTGAAAGCCACTTGCCTGAGATGCGCAAATTAACATCCTTCTCTTCCTTTTTAACTGCTCCATCACCTTCTGATGGATTATCATCACTATGTGCTTCACGGGCATCAAAAAAGTGCTCTCCACTGTCATCCAGAACCCCTTCTGGCTCTGCAGTAGGCATCTCTGGGGTCAGGATCATGTGGTCCATTACTAAAATGTTACTTGCCTGGCTGTCTTGGGATGCCAGTATCACTGAATCCTGTGCACCACAAGATTCAGTTGAAGTCCGTGGACTGTCACAAATTGCAACGTCACCAGTTCCAGTTTTAAAAAGCATCTGTCCTTCCCCGACATGACAAGCCTTAATATTTTCAGAGTCCTGGATGCCACTGTCTGCCTGCAGCTCTTCAGAAGTTGGCCCGTATCTTGAGAAGGACTGCCAGTCATCCCGAGTGCTCTTCTCAGTGAGACCTAACTGCTGGACCAGCAACTGCTTCAACAAGCCCACTGAAGAGTCAGGGCAAAAGGAGGAGAAAAGAAGGGGAAATTGACTACCACAGCCTCGCTGTCAGGCAAAATCAGGAGGTGAATTTCCAATCCCCTCTAAAACCAAGAACACACTTTAACAATACACAACCAAGATATTAATCCTATACAATCAATTTGTCTTGAAAAATACAATAAAAAAAATGATGTTCTACATAACAGCTAACATTATACTACACCTGACCAGAGTTGAGCATTCTGAATAGAGGGTCTTCCTATTTAAAAGTCCTTAATACACTTAACACCAGGCACCAACTCTGCTTCAGCTAGGCCAGCAAAGCTAAAGGCTATGTTTTTTCTTCTCAAGAATGAACTATGTATAGGCATTATTTTTTTTCTGATAATCCTCATTAGGGTGACAGCAATACAATTGTATAATAAACTTCAATTACAATCATTTGGTAGTAGTTTATGTATGTTCAAAAGTAAGTATTCATTATATATATTTTTTTAATTACCTTACTAGTGGCACAGCTTCTTTAGGATGATAAAAGATCCAATTTACCCCTCGGCTAAGCTTATGCCAAACTCATGCAGGTGAAGACAGTTCTAGAGCCATGCCATTAAACTACCAGACATCACTAAGTCTGTCACTTCAAGAGAATCAAGAATAAATGAGATTTTAAATAACTGCAACTTTCTGATTCCACCACAGGCTTACCCTTTACATCTCCAATAAAGAGATCAGGTCTAAGAAAATCTTCCCCTTTCTCAAGCACCTGATCGCTCCCCAAAATGGCAGCCCTAAAAGGCCACCTCCCACAACCATCCCTCCTGAGATGGCTTGCCACTCCTTGTCTGGGCCATGATGTTTTAAGGTGAAGCACCTAATCTGAATGGTAGAGCAAAGTCCAGAGGCGAGGAGGCCCAGTGGTCTGTGCGGCTCTTGGTTCTCAGAAAAGCACTGAAACGGGTCACTAGACATCCCCTTTCCTTTGCTTCACATCCACAGAAATGAAATGTTCTAAGATTCCTTACTTACTTAGCACTTATTCTATTCTCAACCCGGTCAGCCCTGAGCTTAATGACTGTTAACAGCTGACTTGGTAAGGACGCCACTCCATGCCTTTTTTCATCGAAATCCCTGAGCAGCCCTCAGACAGATTTTTAAGCTTTGTTCATCATACCTAGCTTTAAAAACTCACATGGTTCTCTGTGCCTGGAGCAACTATTCCTGGCCTTTCTCCACCTCACTGTACCTGAGAGATGTGGGTCGTCCCATCTGCAATAGTGGCTCCCAACAAGGCTGAGGCTGGGGAGCGGCAGCAAACAGGGTGATGATGTGTGCACACACATGTGTGCACGTGTGCGCACTTGTGAACATAGGCATATTAGAAGCCATTATGAAGAATAGTAAATCTCCACACAAATTTAAAGCCTGTATAATAAGAAAAAGCTCCTAAAATGTGTGATGTCTGCCCATCAAATATGGAAAGTAAGTCTGGTATTTAAAATTCACGACAGTGAGACTCCTCAGCCCATCTTCTTGATTCCTCAGTCTATTTCCTGTTCCTCCAGCTGACACAGCCTGCATGGGCCGGCTGTTCTGCTCACTGTTCCCTGAGCACCCCGTGGTTCCTGTGTGTGCTCCTGGTCCTACCATCATTTTTGTCTGAATTCTTCTATTGTACACATTTATTTCCATATTAAGCATTCTCAAGGTAACATCTGCCTTTCTATCTGCTACTTCCCTTCTCTGACCAAGCCAACCTAGACAGCTTTGAACATTCCTAGAATGTCTGCTTTTAAAAGTGTCAGTGGGGTTTCTGATGACTTTCTCAACTGGACCATAAATTTCTTGACAAGGAAAAAAAAATAAATAACCATAGTTTAGATTTTGGTATATTTTTCACAAAAATCCATTGCTTTTTCTCTCTAAAAGGCTTTCAAATACATCACACAGCCCTGGTACTCAGTATCTCCAGGAGTTGTGAATAAAACTCACAGTTTCTCAGTGCGTCCAACGCCCAGCGCTCCTCTGACACAGGCAAGTGTCGATCTGGGACTGTGACTGGATAAACACCATCACCTTCCTTGAGTGTCCCGTTTGCATGCTGCTCCTTTGCAAATTGTGTAGTGGTCACAAAGAGATGTGCTGCCTCTGATTTGCCAGGGGTTCTCAGTGAATGAGGCTGAGGTTTTGATGAAATTAAGGGAGATTCTAATCCCAAAACTCTGTCTGTCCAGTGGAACAGAAAAGATAGAATATACTTTAATAGACATTTCATTTTCAATATGGAACATTTATGTTGGGGGCAGGGGTAATCCAAATAAGCTACAGCAATCATTCACTGGGGAAGGCACATAGTACAGGGCAGTGCCACACTGGCACACAGAGCGTTCACAGGAAGCACCTGCAATGCACATGGCTGGGCAGGCGCAGAGCTTTCCTCTCAGTGGGTAACATGTTACATCCTACTCACTGTCTGAGAGGCTCACCTGGACTCTGCAGACCAGTAACTGGAAGACCGTGGTGCTCCACTTTTAACTTGGACGGTTCTTCTTCGTCATTGTCTCCTCTGCAGGAAAGAAACAAACAATTCCTAAGCTTCAGAAGATGCCCAAACTTGATGACACTTAGGTGAGCAGCTGCTCGTATCTTCCTGACAAGAGTATGAGGGCACTCACTCGCATGGTGGTGACTGTGGGAGGGGGATTGGCTTTGTGGACTGCTCCTTCACGGATGCGGCCATTCGACAGATGAGGTCCTGCCAGCTTCAGGAGTGTGAAAGGATCCAGAACACAAGAGGAAAGCAGAAACACCCGTAACTACTCTCAGAACCAAAGAGAGGAAACGACACCCATGCCACCAGAGAACATCTTTATTTTGGCACCACTCTTCAGAAATTCTAAAATATACTTTAAAGAAAATTTTACCATGAGCACATTACCCATTTAGAAGATTAGCTTGGCACTTTTGAGATTTTTTTTTCCTTTAGAAAATTTACTTTCAGTAGAATAAAATAAAAATAAAAACTTCAATCTCAAAAGAAATCAATTCTTAGAGGAATGTTCCCAAAAGTGTACAAGAGGAAGTACTTGATTTCTTATAGCAGTTTTCAGAATCCTATTATAAAAGCAAGTCTGTAAGTGGAGATTCAGCTCAGCAGTTAGAGCACCCCTGGTTCTTCGAGAAGACAGGGGTTCAGTTCCCAACACCTACCCAAGGCAGCTCACAACCACCTATAACATCAGCTCCAGGGAATCTGATACCCAATTCTGGCTTCTGCAGACACCTGCACACATGTGCGCACACATGTGCACACACACACACACACACTGAAATAAATCTTAAAAAACAAAGTTTGTGAAATATTTATACCTTGGATAATACAATATCAATTTTATAAAAGGTAATTAGATCTCATACATACACCGTCTTTTCAGAAACTGTCTGTGCTACCAATTCATAAATTTGGGCTCCATTATCTGACATGGAGATGACAAATAAGGCTTTGTTATCTAGAAAAGAAGAAAACAAAATTCATTCTACCACTATAACCAAAAAAGCCATGAGATATTTTCAAATGCAGATATTAATATTCTGTATCTTAATTTAGATAAAGGTTACATATATTCACTTTGAAAAACTTTATAAATTTAAATTTTGTGCAAATTACTATAATCTACATTATCTATAACGTAAATAAACAATGTTTATAAAAGTCAACACAGTAACTTAATTAGAAACAAAAGTAAGTCAAAATTCAAATTACTTGGATTCAGTGGGTTAAAAAAAGAAAGAGAACATATTATGTTGGAACAGAAAAGTAAGAGAGGGGATAAGGGAGAAAAGTAGGGGAGAAAATAGAGAAAGGATTTAATCAAATTTTATACTATATACAAGTATGAAATTCTTAAACATAAAATAATTGGTTTCACAAAAGTTCTGTCTTATAAAGGTGATGACCTGTCCAAATGGAATGTGCTTTGGAGTTCTAACAAGCCTATGATTCTGTATATACACATACCCCTATACTACTGAATCCAATGCTATTCCTTTCATATTTATTTTAAACTGCTACATTTCTATGTTCTATTTGGAGAACACTACAAAAAGGGCTTACAAATATTGTGCAACTTACTATAAGCTACATTATAACTTAATGTTTATGGAACTTATAAAAACCATAAAAAAGTTAAAATTTATTTTAACTTTACATTAAAAATAAAGTTATACAAAGGAGCTCATCATAATACAGTTAAACTATAGCTTGCCAATCTAAGCTGATGAAAAAAAATATTCAGGGCTGGAGAGATGGTTCAATAATTAAAAGCCCTGGGTCCCAGCACCCAAACGGCAGCTCAGAACCATCTACAACTCCAGTTCTAGGGGAATCTAATGCCGCCTTCTGGCCTCCAAGGGCATCAGACTCGCATGTAATGCACAGACATATATGCGGCCAAAACACCTGCACACATAAAATAATAAGATAAAATTAAAACAAGAAATAAATTTATCCACCTCTTCAATTTCCATTTTTTCCCCCAACACACAAACACAGCATTTTAATGACACTGGGTTACCCTCAAAGCACACACACTTTTCCTGGTACCTACCACCAATCTGAACATAGAACAAACATCAAAGTAAGGTAAATGTACTTAAATTTTCAAATGCAGGAAACCACTGAAACAACCTTGCTGTCTTAAATAATTTGAAGGTGTAAAATTTCAATCCAGTATCTAAACAATAGGCAAATTTCATTCAAATTTTCTACACATACAAAGAAAACCACTGCTGTCGGCTGTGCTGCTCAAACACCTGAAGATCTGTACGACCTCACAGTGACGCGAGAAGCTCCTGTCCTCCAGCAGTCACACTCCTCACCTGTTGCCACCTGTCGAACCAGCACTGTGCTCAGCTTAATAACAGGGCTGAAGGTGTGTTTGCTGTCAGCTGTGGATGCCAGAATCTTGCTATGGCACCTTAACACCAGCCTGTCATCCTGCTTTTGCAGCAGTACAAGAATGTCCTCCAGCAGCAGTGTATAAAGATCTAGGAATGAAAATGCAGAAATTTAAAGTCAGGTGGCAAAAGAAATTATTTCTGGAAAACCTGGCTAATCTTAAAAACTGATTTGCAAACTATTGTTTTCAATTACACTTTTAATAGTTTGTTTCAGTATGTTTCCTGGGATTATGATCTGAGAGTTACAAGAATTTAAAAATAATTCTCCCTCACTGCAAGAACTTGAAAGATACTAGCTTACAGAAGACTCAAAGATTCAGTAGACAGATGATGGAAATATGGCTGCACTGTGATAGTTTTCCACTGCATTCCAAAATGAATATGTAACCTGCTTTACACTTAACCACAACAAACACACAAGCAGTCCCCTGTAAACGTCCACATACGGCAGAATAGCCCTGCCAGCAACTGTGAACACTGATTCTGCTTCCCATCAGGGACTTTCCTATTCTGTCCTCTCCACCCTCTCTACAGCTGACAGGAACACTAGACTTACCAATGCTTTTATCTCTATTCACCTTCCAAACCAACGGCCCTTCGTGAATCATCTTTCTTTTTGTTAAATCCAAATTCTGCCGAAGTAAAAAGAATCGTACACAAATTACTTCCAAGAATATTCATCAGTGGGTTACAGACAGTAAAACTAGCATCTTTTCAAAAGTCTTAATATAAAAGGTATTGTTTATATTCAGCTACAGTATTGCTACCTGTCTTGAAAATGGAGCTGTCCATGTTAAAACAGCCTGCACAAAACCTTCTTAAAGAGAAGCATCTTACAGAAAAGCATTCATGAGTATTCTCTCCAAACCCCCCTTCAGGATGAGTATGAGCTTATGCATGGCACTGCAAAGCGCCACCACAGACCCTCACGCCCTAACTGCAATAAACCAAGTGAGTGCTGTGTTCACATCTGAACAGGCATTTGAATTCTAGAACTCTAATTCCTAGCACTCTTACCTGCTGAACCATTTCTCCAGCCTCCCAAAGAAAGTTCTAAAGGACAGCATTTGTTATGAGAATGCCAAGTACTGTCTCTGCCAGCAAATTACTTACTAGTAAAAGGGCCATGTTTTAGCATTAGCATCTCATTAGCATTCGGAAGGTAAGGGAATACATACATAAGCATGCTTTCTGATAAAACTATTTTATGACATACAAGTTTATTTTCCTATCTATCTATCTATCTATCTATCTATCTATCTATCTATCTATCTATCTATCTATCTATCTATCTATCTATCTATCTTGTTTTTTTTCAGACAGGGTTTCTCTGTGTAGCCCTGGCTGTCCCAGGGCTGACTCATGGTTTTTTTTTTTGTTTTTTTTTCTCCTTAGATCTTGTTTTTTTTAATTTATTTATATCTCAATCACAAGTTAGGTACTTTGAATCCCAGGCGTAGCCCCCTCCCTCAGTCCCTCCTACCCTCCCACTCCCTCCCTCATCTCCCTCCTCCCCGCCCCCTCCAAGTCCACCAACAGGGGAGGACCCCCTCCCCTTCCATCCAACCCCAGCTCATCCTGTCTCCTCAGGGCTGCCTGCAATGTCCTCCACTGGGATCTAGCCAGTCTGTCACTCCCTGGCTTGTATGGGGGAGGGTCAAAGAGGGGCTGACTCATCTTGTAGACTAGGCTGGCCTCAAACTCAAAGATCCTCCTGTCCCTACCCACCAAGTACTGGGATTAAAGAGTGTGCCACCATACCTGGCTAAAAGTTTATTTTAAATAGATATTAAATAAATCTGCCAAACCACCAGTGAATGAGTAATTTTTAAAAAAGACTTAATATCCTAAAAAGGTTATTAATATTAAAGCAAATATGTATCTATTCCTGTATTGGTTTCAACCCGCATGCTTTTCAAAAGTGTCACAGAAAAATTATTTTTACTCAGTGATCTGTAAAGTTCTTGCAGTAAACAGTAAAAATACAGAGCAAACTAACATATTCTAGTAACTAGTGTTCCCAAGTCCTCTAACAATTCCTGCCACATAGTTAGAGTTTCTCACAAAATGCTCCTGTGACAAACATTAAAGTACCCTTGACACTGATCAAACATCCAACAAGCAGGATGAAGTCATAAATGCACACAATCTACAAGGCAGAGCTCCTTCAAGGATGGCTATTCCCACTGAGATAGTAACTGCATGCCAAGTCTCCAGTACACTTTCATTTATGTTTTTAATTATGATTAGACCATCTCTCACCCTGAGCTCATCAACATTTGGGTACTCGGACAACTTGAGGTTGGAGGTGTCAAGGCGACGCTGATAGTCTTCTAAGCGCTGAAAAAAAAACCAAAAACAGAATGGAACCAAGGTTAAGGCTTTGGGCATCAATTACCTTGTTTCCACACTACAAGACTACATTTTACAGAAGTCACTGTAATACCAGACATGACAGACAACCGTCTCCTCCTTAGCACACCTTTCCCTCATCATTGGTGATACTCACTATTCTAGTTTCCCCTCCTCTCCAGCTGTTCCTTCTATATCTTTTTCAAACTTGGTGACCCCTTAGTTAGCTTATACCTATTTTTGTAATATATAAACCATGTACACAGTACAAAAATGCAGAAGGTACTATAATATATATAATAAAAAAAGCATTCTCATCCCACCCCTGACTCCCTCCTATTTTCTCTAAAGAACCAATTGGTGAGGTTCAATTCTTGGGTGATTTGAGAAAATCCTATGCAAAGAGAATACACATGTATATGAGTGTCTGTGTGTGCTGTGTGTGTGTGTCTGTGTGTGTGTGTGTGTGTATAGCCTTTCAAAACAAGATGTGGAAACATAATATTGGCATTCCTTTAGTACCCCAGTACATATTCCTCTTATCTGTTCATAGAGTATGCTGATTATTGGCTTTTTTGTTTGTGTTTTGTCAACTTGACACATCTGGGAAGAGGGAAGCTCAACTGAGAATATGTCTCCATAGCCTGTGGCCAAGTCTGTGGACATGGTTCTGATTGATAATGCTGTGGGAGGGTCCAGCCCATTGTAGCAGAGCCACCCCTGGGCAGGTGGATTCTGGGTCTGTGTAAGAGGCAGGCTGAGCAAGCCATGGGAGCTAGTCAGTAAGATGCCTTTGTGGTCTCTGCTTCAGTTCCTGCCTCCAGACTCCTGGCTTGGCTTCCCAATGATGGGACTATAGTATGGAAATGTACGCCAAATAAACCCTTTCTTCACGGAGATCATTTTGGTCGATGTTTTTTCAGAGCAAGAGAGAAGCAAACTAGGACACATGAATATTCCTCTTTCTCTGTGTATAGGGTTTATTAGTATATCTTGGAGAATGCCTTACAGTACCACAGAGAGATCTGCGTTTTCTTAAATAACCACACAGAAATCAAGCTTCAAACTCTGTGACTCAGTTATGATTACACCTTACTAGTGGACATTGAGGTTACCTACAATGTTTGGCAATAACAAATGATATTATAACAAAATGGCTTTTTGTCATATATGTTGACCCCTGTATGGACACGTATGTAGGTTACCTAATCATGCATGTTGTACACCTGTATGATAAGTTTCTAAACACTATTGCTTCAAAGAGTTTGAGCATTTTTCTTCATCATAAAAAGTTCTAAATACATGCATGTATATGTGCAGGGGCCTCATGTGGCAGTCAGGAGAAAGCCTATGGGAGAGTCAGCTTTCTCCTTCCAGCATGTGGATGCTAGGGACTGAACCCAAGTTGTCAGGCTTGGCAGCATGTACCTTCATCTGCTAAGTCAACTTGCCAGCCCCATTGGTTCCTTTTTTAAGCTTTACACATAGTAAGATGCATGCATTTTAAGTGTTTCTGACAAACAACACACTTGTACAACGCAATCTCCTATCACTACATGAAGTATGAGTATGGTCCCAGAAAGATTCCATAATCTTCCCAGTTTATCTGTACACTACATCCAAAGTGGCAATTCTTTTTATTTGTTTTCCTATCACGAACCAGATTAGTATCTTACAGGTTCACACAAACAACATTATGCATATGTGTTCTTTCCTGTCTGGTTTCCCTCACTCATTATCATGTTAACTAAGCTCATTCCTGTCTATCCCTGGTAACCTAAGTTATATTCTATGAGTTCACCACAATTGGTTTACCTACTCTCCTGCTGAATTCTTGAGCTCTTTCCAGTTTGGGGCGGCCATGAATAAAGCTACCATAAAAACTCTTGTACAACTTCATTTCTCTTCAGTAAGTCACTACAAACAGAGCTGCTGAGCAGCAGGACATATGCTCAGGCACAGGCCCTTTAATTTAATAGACACTGACAAATTTCCTCCTGCGGTTGCATCATTTTGCACTCCAAACAACACTTTTGAGTGGCATAGTTTCCCTAAAGCCTCTCCAATAAAGTTGTCACACTCATTTCCTAAGAAATGACAACCATGTCCACGAAAGCAAAGAGCCTCTCTATGTGCACCATCTAATTAGAGTTGAGCCCAAATAGGAAACTGCTCACTAGACATCTCGACCTGCTGCTCCAAACTGAATTTGACTTCTCCGCAAGCCTGTGGCTTCTCTGTGCCTCTTCTCTATCCACATGTGCAAGCCAGAAACCTAAGTGTTTCTTCGTGACGTCATCTCCCTTCATGCCCTTCTCTGGTCAAGTCCTGCTGACTGCCCGGAAGCTCCCCTCCAGCTCCCGCCTTGCTCTGCACTGCCACTGCTCATCTTGCACTGCTCCCTGGACTCCCTCAGTTACTACCTTCTTCCTTTTTTTAATGTTTTTTTAAAATTTTTAATTACACTTTATTCACTTTGTATCCCTCCATAAACCCCTCCTTCCTTCCTTCCCAATCCCAACTTCCCTCCCCCCTTCTCCACCCATGCACCTTCCCAAGTCCGCTGACAGGGAAAGTCTTCCTCTCTTTCCTTCTGATCCTAGTCTATCAGCTCTCAGCAGGAGTGGCTGCATTGTCTTCCTCTGTAGCCTGGTAAGGCTGCTCCCCCCTCAGGGGGAGGTGATCAAAGAGCAGGCCAATCAGTTCATGTCAGAGACAGCCCCTGTTCCCATTACTATGGAACCCACTTGGACACTGAGCTGCCATGGGCTACATCTGTGCAGGGGCTCTAGGTTATCTCCATGCATGGTACTTGGCTGGAGTATGAGTCTCAGGATAGACCCCTGTGCTCAGATTTTTTGGTTCTGTTGCTCTCCTTGTGGAGCTCCTGTCCTCTCCAGATCTTACTATTTCCCACATCTTTCATAAGATTCCCTGCACTCTGCCTGACAGTTGGCTGTAAGTCTCAATATCTGCTTTGATAGTGTGCAGGGCAGAGCCTTTCAGAGACCCTCTGTGGCAGGCTCCTAACTTGTTTCCTGTTTTCTTCTTCTTCTGATGTCCATCCTCTTTGCCTTCCAAGACGGGGATTGAGCATTTTAGCCAGAGTTCTCCCTCTTCCTTAATCCACTCTTCACGAAGAAGTTTGATTCATGCCTTTAGTAACAACGTCCTACTGCTCTTCAAACAAATTCAAATCAAATATGGTAAGAAAAGCACTGTAAGATTTAATCCTCATCTAATCTTTTTTTGAATGGTTTGTTTCTATTGCATGTACACTGGTGTTCCGCCTGTTTGTATGAGTGTGTGAGGGTGTCAGATCCTCTGGAACTGGAGTCACAGACAGCTGTGTGAGCTGCCGTGCTGGTGCTGGGAACTGAACCTGGGACCTCTGGAAGAGCAGCCAGTGCTCTTAACCACTGAGCCAACTCTCTAGCCCCTCTTTTTGTTTTGGTTTGTTTTCCAAGACAAGGTTTTTCTATATAGCCCTGGCTGTCCTGGACTTGCTTTGTAGACCAGACGGGCCTCGGACTCAGAGATCTGCCTCTGCTTCCCTGAGTGCTGGGATCACAGGTGTGCGCCACTTCGCCCAGCTTCACCCAATCTTTTAATTACTCATATTGCCCCTTCTGCATCTAGCTTGATCTTTACATTGTTTTTGGTTCGTTTTTGTTCTTTGTTCAGAGCATATGTGGCTCAAGTATCAACTCTTCAAACACTCTTTAAGAGCCATCACCTGACATTTCCAAGCTAGGATTGGTCCTATCAGACATCCACAGCACCTGAAGCTCTCCTTTGTAACACACACTCACAAACATGAGACATGAACACAGTAACCTCCTGCTTTCACAAAACAAGCTCCACTTTGTGATGCACGTAGTCCTCCACATCCCACATACAGCATATGTTCCACAAACAGGAGCAAATGAACAGAGAGCTGCAGACGCTCAGAAGTCAAATGCATCTCTGACAACCTGGACCCAGCTACTATTTTGGTAGCAAACAGCTACCCTGTTCATCAGTGTGTAATGATACTTTGTTATTTCAGATATACTAACTTAATATTCTCCAATGCATGCTTGCATCTTGCTTTTCCTTCTTACCTGCTTGTTTTCGGCCTCCCTGACAGCCTGATTTACATAATTTAAGATCTGACGACAATGATCTGCAGCCTTCTTCACCTTTTCTTTTTCTGGAGACCATTCTACAAATGGGGAAGACACAGAAGTTGGAGAAAATTTGAAAAATAGAAAATGTACACACTCATAAGATTTCATTTTATTCAAATGAGTGTAAGAAGATATACACTGATACCTTCGACATTGTTATACTATGTTGAAACCAAGGGCACAGTCTCTATTTGGGTAGTCTTTAAACAGGTCAGATTTCAGATTATCCTACCTGGAAACATACATTCTCATATTAAAAAGAAAAAAATCCCGCAGAGGCAAGTTTGGAGGTGCACACTACTTACAAAGCTGAGGCAGGGGATCACAAGCTTGAGGCTAGCCTTGGCTACATGCTAAGACCTGTCGCAAAATACTTTTTGTTGTGTTTTGTTTTTCAAGACAAAGTTTCTCTGTGTAGCCCTGGCTGTCCTGTAATTCAATCTGTAGTCCAGGCTGGCCTCAAACTCACAGAGATCTGCCTGCCTCTTGCCTCCCGAGTTCTGGGACTAAAGGCATGCACAACTACTGGCCAGCTTAAAATACTTTTTTAAGGGACTAGCAATGTGGCTTATTAATAGAGCTCTTGCCTAACATTGGCAAAATGCAAGTCAATCTCAGTTCTGAATAAAATGAAAACTAAAAGAAGATATTATAATACAGAACCCTAGATGCGAGAGTAATGCCTTGTACGGTGCATTAGCACCCCAGTGTTATGCACCCCCAAGGAAGGCCTCTGTAAATTGTAAAAACAGGACCCTCTCACCCCTGGAACCGCAAACCATAATCTTCCAACAGTGGGACCACACCACTGAACACATACACTAAGAGTAAAACTCAATGAGTAAAATGTAAAGCCACATTCTGCCAGGCATCATAGTTTGTGGTCCCCAATATGCTTCCTAGTCTCATCAAACTTAGAATCATTTCAAGAAGAGGAAGCTCGAATGATAGTACATTTGTTCTGCTTCTGAAAAGTACTTTCAAATATACAAAACATCCCTCTGACCTAGTATAAAGCTTTTTCAAAGCAAAGATATACGCTAAAACAAACATGGGTGAATTTTTCCTACACAGGATAACATGACAATTACTATATACTTTGCAGGCCAAATGACCTCTGCTCCAAATACTCAACTCGGCTGCTGAGTGCAAAAGCTCTCAAAACCAGTATGCAAACACACTGATTGGATGTGTTGTGCTCTAATAGAAGCTTACTGACAAAAACAGGCAGTGAGATGCAGGTGTGGGGTGCATCCCACAATCCCCGGACATGGGTTCTCAACCTTCCTCATGCTGTAGTAGCCCCAATCATAAAATTATTTTCATTGCTACTTCAGAACAATAATTTTGCTACTGTTATGAATCATAATATAAATATTTTTTCAAAGGGGTTGTGACCCACAGTTTGAGAAGTACTGACTCAGGAGTTAAGAACAGGAGAATCAGGAGTTCACAGCCACCCTCAGCTACTTATGGGGTTCAAGATGAGCCTGGGTTCTGTGAGACTTTGTCTTTAAAAAATAATAATTGCTGGGCAGGGCGGAGCCCGCCTTTAATCCCAGCATTCAGGAGGCAAAAGCAGGCAGACCTCTGTAGGTTCAAGGCCAGCCTTGAACAGAGTGAGTTCCAGGACAGTGAGTGCTATGCATAGTAACCTTGTCTTAAAAAAAAAAAAAAAAAAAAGGCTAAAGAAATAAAAACCAGGCAGTGACCTTAATGTGGCCCTTGTGCCACAGTATGCCAAACTCTATGTCTAAATTTACTAATAGAGGACACGGTTCAAACAGGCTAACGACGGCACTACGTCTTGTCAGAAAATGTCTGCCATACAACCGGCAGAACTCAATTCTATGCATCTGGATGCTATGAAAAATTACTTATTTAGCAGGATATATTCTTGGCTTTTCTTCTGAACTTAAAAAAAAAAGAGTATGTGTTCAAGAGTCTATACATGTGGGAGCTCACAGAGGCCAGAAAGATCTCATGTAGCCAAGGCTAGCCTCAACTGGAGCTGGAGTTACAGTGGTTGAGAGTCCCTGCGTGTGGCTGCTGGGATCTCAACTCTGTCCTGGCGAGAGCACATACCCACTGCGCTGTTTCTCCAGTCCTTGCTTCTGTTTCAGCCAGAGTACTATACCTGTGTATTTGGCAATGTTATCCAGAAGAAGTGGGTATTTAGTAAGTCTCTGCATCTGAGTGGGAATGATGTCCTTCAGCTGAAGACGACGACACAGGGGATTACTCTCGGCATCCTAAAATTAGAGTGAAGGAAGTCAGCTCACAATGCACAGTGGGAGAAATAATTACAAGATACACATCAGGTATTAACCACAAGGGTCAACTGTAACAGGGGTCTGATGATTAGACCAAGATGTTTCGAAAGAGAGAAAAAGTACTGTATACCCTACTTCTGTTTTCCTCTCCTATGGCATCACAGCAGCAGCCTGGGTCTCCTAAACAGTGGTTTTGCTTATGTTTAAACAAGGGCTGGAAGCAACTATGAAAAACACTTTTGTAGTACATGGCTTTAACCTCCTTTTCAGAAATGTAGGCACATTTTCTAACTGGCATGCCTATCAAAAGTTCATTTACTGTGTTAATCCCAGCATTTGGGAAGCATGGGGCAGGTAGATCTCTGTGAGTTTGAAGCCAGCCTGGTCTACAGAGTGAGTTTGAGGGCAGCCAAAGCTACAGAGAAACCCTGTCTCAAAAACATTAAAAACAAAACAAAACAAAACAAAAAAACAAACAACCTCATTTACTAACATAGTAACCACTACTCCCAGTAAATACAATGGATCACTAGTCTAGATAGGCCAACTCATACACATATCAGATGTCAACAAGCTTCAGTGTGACAGTACATAATAACTCCGACTCTGTGGGCCAATGTTTCTCACAACTATTCGAATTTGCTGTTTCAGCAAAGAACAGTGACAGATGAATGAACATGGCTTTATGCAATAAAAATATAAACCTTTATGCTGTCCTTCAAGATTCCCATTCTCTGATATATGTGATTCCATCCCCTTGAGAGTAGGTAGAGTCTGTTCTACAATTAGTTTGTTATCACTTGATTTTGACATAATCAAAAAAAGGAAGGAGGGCCTGACTTGATGAAAGGGGGCTAAGATCCCTCTAGTCCTGGCAAGAGCAGCAAGTGCTCTTAACTACTGAGCCATCTCTCAGCCCCTAACTTTAAAAAGAAATCTGGACCAGAGAGAAGGAATCCTACTGTCTTGGAAAAAAAGCAAAAATCCATCTGTCAGCTACCTAAGAGGCCACAGGAAGAAAGACAGTGCATCCCAGGAGCTAGGAATAGTTCCTGGCCAACAACAAGCAAGCGAGCAGAACCTCATTTTGCAGTTAAAACAAAACAAAACAAAACAAAACAAAACAAAACATATTATATATCAACCAGCCATTGGTTTAAACAAGCCTCAAATGAGGATTGCAACTCTATCCCACATTTTGATAAACTCTAAGGAAGAAGATCCTGTTAAACTGTAGCCATACTCTTAAACCACAAAAACTGTGACTGCTGTCTAACAATGCAACAATAGGAAATAAATCCATGGTGTCCAAATAACTATTTATAAAACAAGCAGGTGACTGGAGAAGTCCTAGTGGTCACAGTTTCAGACTCATATCTATTCCTATCCCTACCCCAATACTATTACAATCTTCCTGAACCTGACAAACAAAAAACAAAAAACCTCAATCCTGAACAATATGACTTTCACACATGAATATGAGCCATGTCTGATGGTACAGGCCTATAAACTCAAGGCCAACATGTCATACAAAGGAAAGAGCCTACGCAATTCATTAAGTCCTTAACACAAAAACCTATAATATAAAAGAGGTAGGCACATAAGCTCACTGAAGAACGCTTGCTGAAATTACAAAAAAACTGAATATAGTTTTTTTCCTGATTAAGACTGCTATGGCAATCTGTATATCCATGTCAAATATTTCAATCTTCATATATATATTATTCATCATTCCAAAATCATCTTTATTCCTTCCAGTAATTTAGGAGGCAATGTAAAGCTCTTAAAATGTTGACATACTGGGTGGGGTTGGAGAGATGTTCAGTGGTTAAGAGCATTGACCCAGGTTCGATTTCCAGCACTCATGTGGCGGTGGCTCCAGCTACAGGAAATTCAATGGCCTCTCAGAACTGTGCACGTATACACAGATATATATATATACATACACATACATACATACATACATACATACATACATACATACATATATACATACATACATACAGGCAAAACAACCAGACTCATAAAATATAAATGAAGGGAAAAATTAATGTTAACACAAATGAACATTGTAAGTCAGAAGTCCTCACATTTACCTATAATTAATACCAAACTGGTGGCTTTTTTTTCTGGTCATAAAACTTGCTCAACTCACTTGCACAAAAGTCTGGAATCGAGAATCCTTTTTCTGACGAGACTTGATCATCTCCAGGGCGAAAGGCTGGTTACTGCAGAATGTAGCAGCAGCATGTTTCAACTTCTCCTCCCCTGGCCCACTGAACTGTGCCAAGAATGCAAAGTAAGGAGAATGAAATACTGAGCATACATGAGGCCAAGTAAAATGAGAGACAACCATAGCCTTTCAACATTCCAGGAAGCATTCTCAAATGACAAGAGATAGAATTTTGTATGTACACGCAGGATGAACTGTGCAACTTCAAGAACACACCCTGACACCTTCAGACCATTTGCCAATGTTTTCCTGCCAGTAACTTACAATAATATATTACCTTTCAGTCTACACTGCTTCCAAAATAGAAAGGTTGCTATCTGTAGAATATGAAACACAAATGCCTGGAGATTGAGATTATTCTTTCATTCTCGTAGACTGATACCTTTACAGGAACACTCCTACTGCTTTAGAAGAAAAATCCTTGTGTTAGTAGCTTTCTTTCCTACTCATTATGAAATGCACTATGATCACGAGCAGAGTGGAAACAAAAGTAAATTCCTTGCTGTTTGACCTGTGCAGGGGCTAAAGGGGCCTGGGTATAGATCCATCAACTTGTGAACTCTTTTGCAAATACACATTGTGTTTTTACCAGTATCTTTCACTTGCAGATTTAAGTTTTTAATAATAGGTTTACTTATGCCCTAACTTGAAGGTTCTTGATGAGATGCTTAGCAAGTGCTTCACTCATGAGGTGTCTTAAAAGCCAAAATAACTCTTTTGTTTTGTACTATCACCTGTTTTGTTTATTTCTGCTTTAGAATGGTTCTCAACCTTCCTAATGCAGCGACCCTTTAACACAGTTCCTTAAACGATGTGGTGACGCACCTCAACATAAAATTATTCTCATTGCTACTTCAGAACTATAATTTTGCTCCTGTTGTGAGTTCTAATATAAATATCTGTGTTTTTTGATAGTCTTAGGGGACCCCGTGAAAGAATCATTTGACTCGCAAAGGGACTGTGACCCTCAGGATGAGAACTGCTGGACGAGGCAATCCAGGCTGGTCTCACACTCCGACTGTCCTCAGTGTCCTGAGGGTGGGCTCTCTCTATATATGTAACGTCACAGCTGGCTTTCCACTTCTGTGCTTGCAAATAACTGCTTTGTATTTAACTAAGAGGGTTTTCCATATAATCTTCCACATTTCCAAAATACTATTCTATAGAAAATACTCTTTTATAGCATATATGTAGATGAATTATTTTCTTCACATAGGTTAAATAAACGAATACTGTTACTAGTCTAAGTCTGTACTGTTACTCTCTTATGAATGGGACACTCAGGCTAAGAAAATGATTCACTGGTTGAACACTGTGTCATAGCCACAAGGCCGTAAGTTCAACCACTAGCACTGAAATGCTGAAAGATAAGACTGGCAAAATTACTGTCATGTTACCTAACAAGAACTAGAGAAACAAAGAATTTCTGGGTTTATAAAAGAAATGTTGTGATCCCAGCCATTCTGTAGTAACTTTATAGTTATACTTAACAACAGGATTCTAAGGGACCAACACCGGGGGAAAAATTTCTCTAAATTCTCTCACTCACTCATGCTCTTCCTCTCTCTTTCTCTCTCTCTCTCTCTCTCTCTCTCTCTCTCTGTATATATAAACATACATAAACATGTATATATGAATAGTTTATATACAATTTTTATTTATATGTAATTAAAATAGTTAAATATGATAATATATCATCATTAATATTAGTGAATAATTAATATATAAGTATAATAAGTGTAAATAAATCATTAAATATGATAAGATATATTTATATATTTGTATAAACACACATGCACATATATATCTCAGAGATCAGGTATGGTCAAAGTGGTATGAGTACTTTTTATAGGATGAGAAGGTATTATGGAAACTGCCATGGGATAAAAGCAATCAATAGCCTTACCCCACTGTAAGACCCACAAACCACAATAAAGATGAGCCCAGCAAGTCATCTAATGGTACAGTAGTGGCGCCGTTATCATGGGGGTGAGCAGCAGCTATCTACTTGGATTTAAGGCCCACCGACAAGAGGGAACTCATGCCCAGCGCTGTAAACCTGCACAACTGTGCACAGCTGGAGGCCACCACCCTAGGAGAGTCCACCGCTGCCATTTTACTGAAACAACACAATTTCTATTTCTAACTGTCTGCTAAATACTCATCCATCCTTATACTCACAGATTAGTGTAACTCTCATCTTACACTTAAAAAAGAATCTTTTGCAGCAGATGGAGGCTACTACAGAGACCCACAGTGGTTAAAACGCAACACAGAACCAACTGCAGGGCGCCCAGTCCCGGTTGGTATACTTTCAATACAATCCTTACACCTGAGGGTCAGAGAAAGTCACACAAGGTAGGGAACAGACTGTCAGAGCCAGAGAACTTGGACACCTGCTGCTAAGTAGTGTCTTTTAGACATTTCAGGGATGCTGCACTGAAAAAAATCTCAACAACATTGTGGTCTAAACAAGACTTATAGAATGACACTACCAGTTGACAGGCCAAAACAAATAGGAGAAATTTCATAAACCTTACATAAAGAGCTATAGGGAATCAATGGTTACTGAAACAGGGAGAATCTGTTTTCTCCACATGTGAGACTTAAAGGTTATCCAATCCTAAGTGTTCATCCAAATACATATAAGAGAAACATTAGATGAACTCAGTAGGTTGATATAAAAAGTCATAGGGAGACATAGGAGTTGGAAACAATGCAAATACAGTACTCATGTATAAAACTCTCAACATTAAAACAAAACAAAAATAGGAGAGGGGCTAGTGAGATGGCTCAAGGTGCTAGCCATGCAAGCTTGACATCTGAGTTTTAGCTGAAGAACCCACCTGAAGGAGAGTTAGCTTCCACAGAGCAGCTGCCCTCTGACCCCCACACATGACAGGAGCATGCCTCCCTCACAATTATATATACAAAGGGGAGGAGATAAAATAGACCTCAAAGCACAAGCCCTAGCCACAAAGACAAGCACCAAAAAAAGGAAGTAAACCAAACACTGGGAATATTATATACAAATCTAAAGACCTATTGATGCTTTTGCTTTTAGTTTTTATGATAAGTATTTTCCCCTCAATCAACCCTTGACATGCAATGGATAATAAATCAGATTGGTTTTTTTAATCCTGTTTTCCCTCCATTTTTAAAAACAATATTGGTTAATAATATACTTCTTGGGATGGAAGGTGGTTCAATGCTAGCCTATTATATATAAATCTCTGGGTTCTATCCTTAACACTGAAAAACAATAACAAAACAAAAAAATCACATTTCAATTCCTGTTCTAAAAGAAATATTTGGGTTCCCATTGTGCTGATGGGTCTATTTTACCACATAACCTATTATTTTGTGCCTTAATAACAATCTTTAAGACGTCTATAAAAGTCTTAAATGAATCTGCCTGAGAATCAAGGTACAGTACCTTAAGTCTATACAACTCTGAAGTTTGGTATGAGAAATTGATGTCACACTGTCATATTTTAAAAAGGAAATGTGGATTTTGTAAGATTCTACACTTTTTGCTTCAAGTTAAACAATGTACCATTCAGCCATGGACATGTATTTTACCTTTCATTGCTACACTGAAATCAAAACCAACACGAGTCACAATATCACAGGATAAACGTAAGATCAAGCTGAATTCCTCAGTGGGGTTGCATCTTTTGATAACAATGATGCCAGAGTGGCCTAGGAGAGGAAATGTTTTGGAACCTGAATCAAAATCATGGCGGGAGTGGATTAAGATGCCTTGCCTGAGTTCTGAACAATCAGTTACGAGAGACCCACTGTCAGCTTGCCAGATGCTAAGTGATAACTGCACCAGTGAGAGCAGTGAGGGCGCCTCAGCTGATTCTTTTACTTGCCAATCATTTTCAAAGCTGTAAAATTATCCAAATGTATTTCCTCAGTAATAAATATGATGTAGTAAATGTCTGTGGGCATAATTAAAGCGTTGCTATTTGAGTTCTATTAAAATTGTAAGCCACACTATATTATCTTTATCACAGAAGTAGCTACTTCCAAAAGGTTAGATCAATGGCCAGGCATGGCCAGGCACGACTTTAATTCAGCATTTGGAAACAGAGAGAGAGGCAGATCTGCGTGAGTTCCAGATCAACCTGAGCGACATAGTAAGACATTATTTAAAAAAAATAAAATAAAAACTGTTACAGCCCAGCCAGGGCTAGCTACTGAGATCCCCATCTAAAACAAAACAATCAAAAGGCCACAGTTTTCCCATAGTAAGTTCATGAGAGCAGAAGTCATGTGCCTTGATTGACACTTTCCCCAGAACTCTACGCAGTTTTGTTTAATATAAATTGACCATCAGGGGCTGGAAAAATGGGTGCGTGGTTAAGAGCACAGTGGACTGGGTTCAGTTCCCAGCACCAACACAGTGGTTCACAACTCTCCATAACTACAGTTGCAGGGAATCCAAACTGGACCTCCTGCCTTCTTTTCCCTCTATTGGCATGAGACATATATGTGGCGCAGACACATAGATAAAGGCAAAACAATCATATATGTACAATAAAGTGAATCTGTACAGGCAGAAAGACAGAATTTGACAGTTACGGTAGCCTCTGGCTTCTTTCCTTATACTGGAAATAAGATTAAGTAATTTTCCCTACTGACATTTATGATCTATAATTGCCTAATATTATACAGTACATATCTAAGATTTGAACATGAGAATTTTATAACTTCTTTATCACTTGAATTAATAAAATGCATTACTCTTTAGTTTTTAAAACATAAAGAATCAGTGTACCTGCATCTCAACAAAACCAAGCTCTTAGTCTCATTACATACTGATCAGAAGAAACTGGCCAATAAAACAATACTCTGGGCCCTTTTTACTTACATCTTAACTCTGCAAAACTGATGCATTTGCAGTTTGGAAGCATTTATTACTTACCCCTGAATCTGATCAAGTGTCTGTAAAAATATTTAATAGTAATTCTCAATTTCCTTACCCAGATGAGCAAATCTTCCCCAATATGATCAATAACAGAGGTCTCATTCCTCTTTCGAACAGCTTTCATTTGCTCATTTAACCCAACTAAGGAAGAAAAAAAAAATTAAGTCCAAACTTACTTTAATCTGAATTACTGGTAGCAAGAAGCAGTTAACTTTTTTTTTTTAATTTCAGAGTAGCATAGCTGCTCCCAAACTACATTAATGTAATCTGCACATAGTGCTTACCCAGGTAGATCCTGAAAATTCTTCCTGGTCATAGGTCCGAAAGCATTAAACTCTGTATTTTAGGAGCTAGTATACTGCCAATAGTGTGGCTGCATTAAGTATTTATTTACCCTCAAGGCCTCATTCTGTAACCAAGCTTACAAAGACCCTGGATGTAAACAATCCACTGCATGCCACTGAAATCTGAAATTACCCACAAAACACATTGCTTTGGTTGACAAACTAATAATTCCTTTGACCACAAAAAACTAAGGGCCACAGAGAAACAGTGGCTTATAAAGAAGAGGGCATCTTATACTCCCTCAGAAGTGCCGGTGACTCAGCTGGGGCAAGACATGTTCTAAGCACCAAACAACAAAACTTGCTAAAAATTATCCAAACAAGGGATTAATATTGATTTTACTATTTATAAAATATATGTACATGCATATATTACATGTGATATATATTTTAAACTGTATATTATATACTTATATGTGTATAGTTTATATTGTTATATATATGTATACAATATAGTTTATATACATATACAATATATACTTTATATATATGTACTATATATGTGTGTATATATTTAGTACTATGTATGTGTATATATGTATATATGTATTGTGCATATAACCATATCTTGTTAAACACACACACTGTAATTGATAGGACATTATTATGGTTAATTTTGACCACTCATGTTTTTCACTTTAGGTACTATCGTTAGACAAGAAAAGCCCAATGTTAAAATTTTGTATACAAAAGGTTAATACTTTGTATACAATGATGGGGAAACGATTTAGTCAAAGATCTAATCACCTCTCTTTGTATGATGTGTTCACATAAAGTGTCAGGTATGCATAAAATTATACTCAACTAGTTGTAATGTGCTTTTACACAATCATAGTCTTTTCTCTACTAGAAACGCAGACACAGGATCACGGTCAATTTCTCTCACCATGAAGTTGAAGAATATCTTCCAAGTTTGAAAAAATCTTGCGTAGTTCTGAAGGTGATAGAATCCCTTCTCTGGACACTCGCTGATAGAATACTTGGTCGAGAACCTTCAGTGTTCGGACATGAGCTCTCTCGGTGTAGAACAATTCTAGGCAGGGGAGAGGAAAAGGAGGTACAGAATGTTGCTTTATTTAGACTCATTCCATGAGACCAAACATTGTCTTCCATTGTTATTAGGTAGCAAATGCTTTATGTAATAAATTATTTAACATTTAGTCATGTCTCTAAAAAATCACACTATTCCATGAAACACAGACTAATGAAAAATATCATTCAAAAGTATTTTATATTTGAAAAGACAGGTTTCTAAAAATCACACTGATTTTATGAAACACAGCAGATGAATGAAACTAATGAAAAGTATCACTCGAAAATACTTTATATTTGAAAGTTAATTAGCAGTTACCCCAAACTCACCCATTTACAGTATGAACTTACCGCACCAGAATACAGCAAATTCTACTAAGATAGCCTTAAGCATTCTTCAGAAATAATAGGATAATTAGTTTATTTGCCCATAAAACCTAATTTCTAGAGTCATTCTGCAACTTTAGTAGATCTCATTATCATAAAAAATAAGACATTTATTGAAATCAAGTCATAGGGATAGCAGAGGGTACAGCATACACATCACATACTTGTTACGTACATGTTAAGGTAACTGTGATGTCAACTTGCCACAACTTAGAATCACCTGAGGAAAGAGTCTTGATTGAGTAAATGCCTGTAACAGGTTGGTCTGCGGGCATATCTGGGGTGGAACTGCCCTGTTGAGCGATGTAGGACCCAGTTCATCCTGGGCAACATCATCCCCTTAAGCAGGGACCATACAGGACAGGGGAAGGCTAGATGAGAGCAACGGAGATGACATGGGGCAGCCACTCTCTGCCCACTGTAAATGCCATCTGACTGGCTGCACTGAATTCCTGCTTTGATTCCCCTCAACAATGGCCTGCACCCTGTACCTGGGTGACCCAAATCCTACTTTTTTCTTGTTACTCATCATCTGTTACTCCACTAATCTTCCTAAATTTAGCTTGCTCTTGATAATCTATGTCTGGAACATGACCTCAAGGTAGTCCAGAACCACTGACTGTTTTTAGGTTTCACACCTATAATGCTATGGTTCTTCAGTATCCTGAAAGCTAAACACCCTTTCCTTTTAGATTATATCACAAATTGTATCATCACTTGTACTGTTTATGTTTAAAGGCTCAAGAATCTAGCTTAATTTTGTTATTGTTTAAAATAAAAAAATAAGCAACTCAAAGGCTGAGAGACTTGCTTCATTCTGGCAAATTTCAATGTATAAGGGCAACAACAGATTGATTAAACTTACCATTAATCACTTCCTGTCTTTTGATCTCAGAAGGTTTCAGTCCCAATAACACTTCTCTACTAACAAGCTGCTGCCAGTTGGGTGGATCTGTCTCTAGGTCGTTTTCAAACTGCTCATCCTCACTCTGACTTTCTCCAAAGGCGATGCTGTCAAACCTAACCAAACAGACAAACAGACAGCAAATTCTGTTTGAGGGCTTCACGTGGACAATGGAAGACTCACAAACCTTTTGTGTATGTTCACGTGTATATGGATACATGTATTATGTGTGTACATGCATATGGAGGCCAGAGGCTGGCTTCAGGTGTCTTCCTTGCCTATTCTTCATTTTATTCTTTTTGAAAGGGTCTCGTCATGCCTGGCTTTTCCCATGGGTACTGGGCAGCTGAACTGAGGTTCTCATGCTTGGGGAACATGCTTTACCAGCTGGGCTATCACGGGAGCCCCATGAATCTTAATTTGCTGTAAACCTGCACCTGATTCAGCATTGAGCCCAAAGCACCCTCCTCTCTTAGAAACAGCTTGCTCCTGTATGTACATTTGTATGCAGTCTTTGGATAAACTGAGTTTACAAAGAGCTTTCCCTCATACTCACAGACTATTAATAGGGTTTCTTTTTCTTTAAGATTAGGACTTTTAGAGGAGAAATGCTCTATTTAAATAAAAGCTACTTAAGATTTACTTACTTTCGAAAGGGTTTGGGAGTTCCATGTTCTGTCACCCTAAAACAACAGAGGATAAGAAATAACAGGAGAGCAGAATGGAGATCAAGAAAGACATATTCCAAGATATAAAAGTTATTTAACATAAATTAACAGAAAAAAATCAGTAGGATTTAATATTTACTACCAACTAGACTTCTTTCAAAACATTATATGCCAGACATAAAAAGTGACAGTTCAGGAAATTTTAAGCAATCACAAAGCTCTCAGCTCTAGCTTAATTACCTGTCTACTTCACATTCCTCCTCCTGCACTTGATCTAACAAAGGAGGGGTGAAGTCAAAAACAGTATTGGGCACTCGAGGTGTGCTGTCCACACAGTCTCCAGGTGCCGATACTTCTCCAACTTGTTTTGATCCTTAAAAAAAAAAAAAAAAAAAATCAAAAGTCACTCACTAACTTTTTAAAATAAAACAGCAACGGCAATAACCAAAAGACCCAGTCAATCCTCTGAAGAACCTCAACCTAATTCATAGCCACATTCTACTTAAATAGGCCAGCCAGAATCAAGATTTTAACATATAAAACTCTTCAATGCACTAAGACACAAATGGGAAAAACATTTTTGAGACACTATGCAGCCCTGGAAAGCCTTGAATTCATAAGAGCTCTGCAAGCTTCCACCTCCTGTGAGAGGGATTAAAAGCATATACCATCATCCCTGGCAGAAAAATAATTTTTAGAGTATCCTCTAAAAGAGAAACAGAAGAGCTAATGCACAGTAGGTCAAAGTGCCCACAGCCTGACAACCTGAGTGTGATCCTTGAACGAAGGAGAATCTCACTTCTGCAAGTTCCCTATCGGTGGATTCTGGGAGAAGTGGAATCTTTCTCTGCTGTATAGCCTCTGCTGAGCCCCTTTAACTCCAACAGAAGAGATGTGGGGAAGGGGAGACAGGAGGGAGAGAGGCAGGAAGTGAGTGGTCAGTATGCAGGATGGGCATAAATGAACTTATGAAAATTAATTTTAAAAAAAGACAAGGCAAGGTGTCATGTCAGCAGAGCACACTGTAACGAGAAGCAGCCTCCTGCCTCACCCTGTCTTTTCTAATACCAACCGTTGGAGTGGACCAATTCCAAATAACATTTTCTCTTGGTTTGTCATCTGTATCTCTTTCTCTAGGGAGTCTGCTCACTTATACTTCCTGCCTTCATTTTCTGCCCCTCCCAATATTTGATAGTTACATTATTAAAATTGGGTTATGAGGGATTACAGAAATCCAAATATAAATCCATCTGACTACATTAAGGAGAACGTTAACTCTTTTCCATGCCAGGCAAGGGATTTAATTCCCATATCATATATTTCCTTCTCAAATGCTTCCTGACACTTCTGCTCTGTGGTCACAATCAAGTATCTATTTGGTACTTTGCCTAGTAGGATGATTCTAAATGTCTGAACACCAATTCAGTGTGTTTTCATTACTATGGCAATATACATATTGTCAAATACAACCTGCAACACATATGCATACTGTTCCTCAGGTTAGGAGGGGTGCTGGTTTGAATATTTTCTTTCCTACTGCCACCAATTATGCAATAAGTTGGCCACTTAAAACAGAATGCTTACTATTCTCAAGTCTCACATTCCATCAGCTGCTTTTCATGATCAGGCCACTTGTCTTGTTTCCTTTTCTCTTTAATTAAAAACATTTTTTACACTTGTTTTATGTCTGTGTATGTGTGTGTGTGCATGCATGCACAAGCATGTGTTTGTGTGTGAGCATGTGCAAGTCAGTGGACAACTCGCAGAAGCTGCTTCTCTTATTCAATCATGTGGGGGCCAGGGATGGAGCTCAGGTGGCTTGATGGCAAGCACCTTCCCGCTGAGTGCATCCTAGCAGCCCTCATTTGTTATTGAGTGGCCTGCAACATGCAATCCACATCCCAGTCTCTGGGGGTAGACGCATGTGCCACAGCATGCAGCTTGCTTCACGTTTCAAGAATGACTTACCTTCTTTTTTATATTATTATTAAAGATTTATTGTTTATTAGTTAGAATAAATTCCCTCAACTCCTAAGCCGCAACGGTAAAGTGCCAAAGAAAACACCCATAGTCGGCAGGATACGAACCTGCGTATGGAAACCCCAATGGATTTCTAGTCCATGGCCTTAACCACTCAGCTACAACTACAAACATAAATCCAAAATATGCTCAAGTATACAACAAGGAAATTTGCTCAAACATGTTCATAGCAGCTTTATTTGTAATAGCCAGAATCTGGAAACAACCCAGATGTCCTTCAATTGAGGAATAGATACAGAAATTGTGGTACATTTACATAATGGAATACTATTCAGCAATTAAAAGCAAGAAAATCATGAAATTTGCAGGCAAATGGTGGGAACTAGAAAAGATCATCCTGAATGAGGTATCGCAGAAGCAGAAAGATATACGTGGTATATACTCACTTATAAGGGGATATTAGACATATAATATAGGATAATCATACTAAACTACAGAACCTAAGCCAGGAGGACCCTGGGTAAGACACCCAATTCTCATTCAAAAAGGCAAACGGGATAGACATTGGAAGAGGAGAAAACGGGGAACAGGACAGAAGCCCACCACAGAGGGCCTCTGAAAGACCAGCAGGGTATTGAAGCAGATGCTGAGACTCATAGCCAAACTTTGGGCAGAGTGCAGGGAATCTTATGAAAGAAGGGAGAGATAAAAAGACCCGGTGGGGACTGGCGCTCCACAAGGAGAACAACAGAACCAAAAGATCTGGGCCCAGGGTCTTTTCTGAGACTGATACTCCAACCCAGCACAATGCATGGACATATCCTAAAAACCCTGCACAGATGTAGCCCATGGCAGCTCAGTCTCCAAATGGGTTTCCTAGTAAGGGGAACATGTCTCTGATATAAACTCAGTGGCTAGCTCTTTGCTCACCTCCCCCTGGAGGGGGAGCAGCCTTACCAGGCCACAGAGGAAGACAATGCAGATAGTCCTGATGAGAGGTGATAGGCTAGGGTCAGATAAAAGGGCAGGAGGACCTCCCCAATCAGTGGACTAGAGGAGGAAAGAGAAAGAGGGCAGGGACTGGGAAGAGACTACAACTGGGATACAAAGTGAATAAATTGTAATAAATTAAAAAAATTTTAAATGCTGGGAAAAGTTTTAAAAAAGCATATATTTGCATATAAAAATTATTTATATAGTATTCTGCCTGCATGTACACCTGCACGCCAGAAGAGGTCACAAGATCTTATTATAGGTGGTTGTGAGCCACCATGTGGTTGCTGGAAATTGAACTCAGGACCTTTGGAAGTACAGCCAGTGCTGTTAACCTCTGAGCCATCTCTCCAGGGCCATGACTTACTTTCTTAAACAGTTGTTTTTCTTTGTACTCTTAAATCCTTTCTTCTATTAGTAAAGTATTATTTTATGAAGTCTCAATTTTTTTCTTCTGCTACCTCATACTACCAACTGCTTAAAAGTCCTCTTTTCCCTTTTTTGTGTATGTAGTGTATGTGTGAGCGTGTGTTTCTATGTAGAACAGCATAGGATGTCTTGATAGTTCTTCACCTTATGTTTTTGAGACAGGGTCTCTCACTCAGCCTACTGACTAGACTGGCTGGCTAGTGAGCTGTAAGGAACACCTATGTCCCCATCACCGCCATGCTAGAGATGTGTCCCACTATATCCAGCTTCTCTATGGTTGCCAGAGGCAATAAACTCTGTCCTTATGCTCTTACAATGGGCACTTGACTATAAAACCATCTTCCTGGACCCCAAATCTCTTTTCTTGTTCCTGACACGCTGTACTCCAATCTGGAGGCATGGTTCTTTGGCCTCTGTGATACCATCATGCCTTGTGGCTCTTCTGCTGCTGTTTCCTGTATCCCATGACTTACTTAATTTTTCTCTCATCTTGAAAAATTATAGCCTCAAACAATGTTCAAGGCATGAGGATTTTGGTTAGATAACTTTAGATTATCACATACCTGAAAATGTCTTTACTCATTCTTTCTATTTGACAGATAATTTAGGATACACAACTAAAAGTAAAAACCATTTTCTTGCAGAAAGGCAAAAACCATATTCTTTTGTATTCCGTCATTCAGTGTTACAAGGAGGAATGTGATACAACACAATTCCTCATCAATCAAGTAACACATAACAGTGGTTGATTCTCCTTGCCCTGTCTATGTAAACGTACTGTTATTCTGATGCTGGGAATCTTTCCTACTTCCTCTGCCTCTCCTCCATCCTCTCTGCTGACACTGAGTAAGAGATGGATCTCTCTTGTGATTCCCCGAATACTCTTTTTCTCTCAGATTTCTGGTGTATTGTTTGTAGTTGTGTTGTTGTTATTGTTTTCCTTTCTTACGTGTATTGGAGTATATTAATTTCAGAGATTCTACACACACATGGCCCTTTAAATACTGGTACTGTAGTGGTTGAAAAACATGTTCATAAACTTATCAATGTTTATTTAGAGATGGATTCTAATTCCTCTCTCCGGAAGTATGGATGGATTTGGTGACTTGCTTCTAACTTGCTGAGGTGACAGCAGAGCTTTCCCCTTGTCCCTTCCTTCGGATCACTTTGAGGAGACAGCGGTGATGTCCTGGAACATTCAAGCAGCAATTGGAAAAGTCCACATGGCTCTGAGTTAGGCCTCACCTGAGTAGCATGGAGGAGTACACTTCCTTCTCTTATCAGAGACCTCAAATCTGAACTACCTAGCCAAGCAGCTAGGAAGTTCTTCACTCACAAAAGTGAGATAATATTTTCTGCATTATGCCATCAAGCCTAGAGTAACTTTTTACACAATTAACAACAATACTTGCTCTACTGTATTTAACCTTTAATTAAAGCTTATCTCTGATATCTTTTTTACGGAATCATATTTACAATTTCTTTAATGTTCCCAAGTATACTATCTTAGAGGCATTTTTAAAGTCCTTATCTGCTATCCATTAAGCTGTTCCCCTAGGCGTGGCTTTTCTACTTCATATTCTCTCTTTATGTCACTGTTTAAAACATCTGGCATTGAGCCAGGCATGGTGGCGCAAGCCTGTAATCCCAGCACTCTGGGAGTCAGAGACTGGGGAATCAAGGTCAGACTGGTCTACAGAGTGAGTCCAAGACAGGCAAGGCTACACAGAGAAACCCTGTCTTAAAAAAAAAAAAAAAGTCTAGCATTGTGTATTCCCTCACATATTAACTCTAGTAAGCAAGTGTTTCCAAGAAAGATGTCATATGTAAGAATCAACACAGTACAGCTGACTTTGCCTTTCTTTTTTTTTCCCCTGCCATGTGGAAATAGCTCTGGTCCCAATAGTCAACCTCTTCTTGCTGAATTCTCATTAACTCAAAACACAAAAACAAAACAAACGAACAAAAAACAAAGAGTCTTAGACTTATAAATTTTCTTCAAGATTTATCTGAGTCTGTCACAGTGTTTGCTGCCAGGCTTGATAACCTGAGTTTGATCCCTGGGACTCACGTGGAGGAGGACACCTAAGCTCTGTGAGTGCTAAGACTTACCTGAGTGGCTGTGCCCTGAGGCATCTGAGCCTCCCCTCCTCTCTCCCTCTCCCTCCTCTGTTCCTGGTGCTTAGCCTGCCTTAGATGTCTCTGTCTTCAGAAAACACAATACCTAAGTGCCAATAACAATTAGCCAGCTTCCTCAATCCCTCTAATCTTTCTTTCCTGGAGTGGAAAAATCTCCAATCTTTACTGGTGGTGTCCTCTCATTTATGAGCAGTCTCCCTAGGTGTGCCTGGCTGGCCTTGAACCTGTGATCCTACTGCTTCTGCCTCTTGAGGACAAAGAGTCTGGGTTTATCACCACACTAAGGGACACCAACATGAATTTTTAATTTTGTGACTTTCTGTGTGCAACTTGTAAAGCTTCAAATGGCATGCATCCGTGCATGGTTAACATGTGCTGGCACCAGGGCAAACCAATACTCAAGAGCTCAATGAGTGTTTTGTGCTTTTATCACTCAGCATATGTTCATTGCAGACTATAGGATACAAAAATATTTAAATCACGTTAAACTGGGATTCAGTTTCAGTTAAAATACTCTATTTCTCTACTGGTTGCTCAGTGTGCTTTATATCCAAATCCTGATCCCAAGTTAGGCTCAACTAAAGCATGACTCACCTGTATCATTCTCTTTCCCTCCATCTTGGAAAAGAACAGCCCCCGAAGAAGCAGAGGACATGGAACTGGCAGACAGGTATCCAGTGTCTGTTCCCTCGTTGGCTAATCCACTCTGGCGCAACTTGGCAGGGTCCTGAGGCTCAGGACTCACAGATGAGGGTGCAGATAAGTGCTTAGGGTGGCGTAGCTTCTGTATCTCCATGGCCCTGCCAACTGAACACAAAGCAATGATCAGTAGCCTGTGGCACAAACGGCTTTAGAGGGAAAGGGGTAGATAAAAAAATATGAACAAGTATATACAGTTATTACACACAGCAAGAAACAGACACAAAGAGAATGAGAGATGGAAAGGTGGGGAGATGAAAGAAGATAAAAGAGGAAAGAGAGTAGATAAGAAAAAGAGGAACAGAGCAGGGGAAGAAAGAATGTGATGAGATGAGGAGAGTGGCAGTAGTGAAGGCAGAGGCGATGCTGGGAGACAGTTTTATCATCTGTAGAAATAAAGGAGTAGCCTTTATCTCTGAGAGCTGAGGGAACCCCACTCCACTTTCCCATTACACTCACAAGGTAACCATCCTGCTTGGTATTCTTGTTCACACAGGGTACTTTCAGAAACTTCAGCCACTCACGCAATCCGTCTGCTACCTCACACATTGCTCACATGGCTCCGGAAGCCCTGGCTTTAAGTCCATCTTCTCCTTCTCTGAAAATTTCCTCTACCTGTCACAACTTCCCGGCCTATGCTACTGGAATTTGCATGAGGACTCTGCATGGCCTGGAGATACAGCCTCACTGTTCAACAGTACTGCGGCCCCAGCACACCAGCACCTCCATGCAGAAACGGCTCTGACCAGGAGCACAGCACAGGCTGGCTGCCTTCCCACGGTACCACATTTCCACTTCTGCTGCTACGCTGTCTTATGGTCTGATCTCTGAGATGGAGGTGACAGGACAGCAGACAGTGGACAGACAGAAACTACAGAAGTAAGGTGAGAATGAGTAACAGCAAGTACAGAAGATTAAACAAGTTATAGTGGAGCAATCCATGACCAGGGGTGTGTGCACACATATGTGTGTAGTCTACACGTACAGGTTTACAAGTCTATTTGTGTCCACGTGTGCAGGTGCACATGTATGTGTCCACGTGTATGCGCGGCTCTGAATGAGACAACTTTGGTGCCACTTCCATTCCTCAGTCAAGGTCCAAATTCTTCCCTTAGACAAGGTTTCGGGCTCACCTGGAACTCAGTAAAGCAGGCCAGGCTAGCAGGCCAGGGACCCACCTATCTCTGGCTCCCCCACATGAGGCATTTACTTTTTTCTCAATACAGGTTCTACAGATTGAACTTGGGTCTCTTCCAAGACCTTTACCAACTAAGCTAGCTCCCTGGCCCAAAAATTCCTTTTTTTTCCTTCAATTTAAGGAATGTAACTTGAATATACACGCATAAACTCAGAGGTTGCAAGTCATGTCATGCAGGGCCTGAAGAGATGGCTCAGAGGTTAAGAGCACTGGCTATTCTTCCAGAGGTCCTGGGTTCAGTTCCCAGCACCCACACGGTGGCTCACAACCATCTACAGTGAGATCAGTGCCCTCTTCTGGTCCACAGGCTCAAGCTTCAACATACTTGCACTGTTGTCATGGCGGCTTGGTCTCCTTGGGGGTCCCAAAATGCTGGGGAATCCTCTTCGCTTCCCTTTTTCTTCGCCTTCTCTATCTTTCTTCATGCTTTGCTAAATTCAAGGTACAATTACAATAAGATAAACGACATCAAACAGCAGATTTTGTTCTTGCTTTCAAAAACAACAATGTGATTGTAACGGCTAGGCAAGAGGAACTGGTAAATACAAAGAAAGAACTCACTGCATCTACTGCCGCTTGGCAAACTGTATGTGAATCTCAAACTCAAGGTACCTTACTTTTTAATTAATTGATTAGGTTTGGTATAACATCTGATGTAGTCTAGCTGGTCTTAAGCCCACTATATAGCCAAAGGTGACCTTGAACCCTGGATCCTCCTGCTTGTAACTCCCAAGTGCTGGTAGTGCAGGCCTGTACTACAACACTCAGCTTTCAAGACGGCTTTTCAATAAAAGTGTTACCCTTAGAAAATAAAAGGGCAAGTTTACTAGAAGTTTGTTGACAAAAGTTTACATATTTGTCATGAGAATGTTTTACATCATTCCTTCACCATCCAATACTTCCAGAATATGATAAAGCACTATGCTAAAAATTGGGGACGTAGTACTGAGGAATGTGCTGGTCTTCACAGACCTTTACAATCTAGCAAACATTAAATAAAACCAAATAATTACAAACCGAGACAGGCACCCTGAAGCAAAGTCTAAGGCATTAAGTTGCAGATGGCAAGCATATGATCTCTTCACATTATCTAATAATAACCTTATAGATGTGTGGCTTTCTCACTAAATGTTTAGTCTCTTGATAAAAGAGACCAGGTTAGACCTAGTCTGATGCTTAGTGTTAATGTCCTGGTTTAGTAAACACAGGCAAGGGAAAGATGACCAAATGTGAAGAAGCTGCATGGAAGCCCACCGTTACTACCACAGTCTTACCTTGATCTTTGGAAGGAATCCTATGCGACCCCGTTTGTGCTCCAAGTTTCGAGGTTCCTTCACTTTTACTCCCAGATGTTTCATATACATGAGAATAACATACTGCATTGTAGAGCTGAAGGAGAAATGATTAAGTAAAATCAGAGTTCTGATGTGCAAAGGATAGTCAGAATAAAAAGATCACGTGCTTTCTAGAGCCCCAATGTTGGAATTAATCAAGGCAGAAACTAAAATACCCACAGAGAAACCTATTCTATCTATGTGACAGTTATTAGTCAAATAAAATACAGGCCACCAGAGGGAGCCTACAGTCTACATTTGAAGTTAAAAGAAGTTGTCATTTACATCAGACAGAATAAACAGCTCTAGTTAGGGGGTAGGGAACATTATATTACCTCCTTTCTTCTTCCACAGCCTGAGCAGTCATCCTAAAAATAAACATTTTTAAGATGAAATATCTACATCTGGAGATGATCCATCTATAAGTCAGTGACAGAGCGCTTGCCTCACATGGTACAAGGCCCTGGGCTCAATGCAAGGCACCACCAAAAAAGATCAAAGAAACACACACATTTAATCAGAGATTTGCTATTTAAGCTCAGATACCTGAAACAACAGAAAAGAACTAAATGTTTGGCGTCCCACCTACATCTAGAATAAAATACTGAAAGAACTCTAATCCACGGAGGATCCACACCACTTCATATGTTATTAAGCTGAACACGCTTTACAGCAACAAGTATTCCCAAAGCCTGTGAACTTTTGAACACGCTTTACAGCAACAAGTATTCCCAAAGCCTGTGAACTGCTTAATATACTGCTTAGTGAAAGTGCTCACCTGACTCTGATCACTGATTACAAGTTTTGGAGTTACTCATTAATCGACATTCAGATAAAGGCAGGAGCTATCAGGAAGAAATTCTGTTTCCAAATGTTATGACAAATAGTCCAATGTGTACAATCTGACTGCCCTGTCATATCTGCTCAACAGAAATGTAGCATTTCTACACACAGTTCTAACTTACAGCACTTCTTCAATTTTAGTGATGATCTGTTCCGCACATGTTCGCTCCTTCTCCAGAGTTCCCCGGTCCTTGTCTCTCTCTGCATCAAGTTTAGTCAGCTCACTTTCAGCCAAGGTCAGTCCCATGCTACGTTTCTGTCTAAAAGGGTTAGGGAAAAGAAATCTCAGTTAGCAGAGAGCAAACTGTCTCCCTCTAGATGTGTAGAGCCTTACCTACAAGTTACTAGGGTCAGGCAAATGTTATGTTTCCTACTTGTGACCAAGCCAGTCAGGGTTCTAGTAGTGATCAACACTTCTGACACAGTTCTTAAAGGAACACATGTAGCATGAACACAGCACTGAGCATGACTCCTGAAAGGTCATGAACTCTCATCCAACCCTTTGAAATCAAGAGCCAATTACTTTTAATAACAGGGTAAGAACATATGGTCGACCTAATGATGAGTGAAATATTTCATATGCAGTTTTTTTCCTATTAAGAAAAATAAGTCAAGTAAATCAGAATGAGCATACCAAGTTTTCTCTGATACTGGACTTACCGAAAATCTTCCAAATGTCTCTGAACTTCAGGGTGGACTCTCTCCTGCATAGTTTGAATATAGTGGCGATGTAGGTCCTCAGGAATAAGCTCAGGTCTTCTCTTTTCTGCATAAAGAAAAGGAATTAATTGATCTAGAAATATATTCTATGCAACCAGACACCGGTGACATTACAGAGTACAAACTGAACTAAATACACCAGAGAAGTTACTACACTTCCGGTCAGAATTCAATTTCATCTTCTGCTATGATACATGTGGTTAAAGCAGCCTGACCAAACTAACAAAAAACAGCAGAATTGAGGGGAGCTCCATTCTGATGGAGTTGGTCATCTTTGAGGATGCTGGGTACCTCAAACTTACCTAGATCCATAGAGATTTCCTCAGGCACAGAAACTTTCAGGTGCTGAAACAGAATGCAAGGAAAAGTTAAAACAGCACTGCAGATTTCTGTGATACCCCAAACAGCGGGTCTAAGTTGTTCTTAAAGGCGTTTTATAATCCAACCGCACTCATCCAAGCATCACAGCCCTGGACAAATCTACTGGCTACACATGGAAATTAGCTCTTTTCACAGAGCTATGAAGAAGTAACTACAGTTATTTTACTGGACAGCAGAATAAATGATTCAGTATCACTCCAAATAAATATCTGACACTGGCTTACTAGAAACTCTGATCACCATAATCAGTTATACATTATCTGAAATAATACAAGTAAAACCTAAATTATGTGTATATTGCATAGGAAAAACTGACTCATGTAAGCAGGGCTTTCATTTCTGAATCTGAGATGCTTATCCTAAAGACCATGCTATTTTCAGTAATTTTCTTAGGTAAAATTTTTTAAATCTCAAGGTATATTCCCAATAAGAAAGTACTGGGTGTCATGATGAGTTTTTAAGTCCTAATGTCTCTAGTAATCATCTGTAGCTCCTGCTATACAACTAAGGCAAGCACTTTAGGATTAACTTCTTTCTACCCAGGGTTTCTCTCCATAAGTATGTAGACTTTGGTCATTATCAAACTGTTACGTTCTTCAGCTAACAATCTAAATTTTGTATCCCTTACTTATTTTGTACTGATTATGTATTAAAGTCATAGTGCCTAAATCTGAATAATTCCTATAAAGATCTCAGGTTTTAAATTTGAAAATAAGTCAGTGTAATTAATGTGTTAGCTGGGTGGTGATGGTGCATGCCTTTAATCCCAACACTCAGGAGGACAGAGGCAGACGGATCTCTGAGTTCAAGGTCTATGGAGTGTGTTCTAGAATAGCCAGGACTACACACAGAGAAACCCTGTCTTGAGAAAAAAGAAAGAAAATGAGTCAGTGTTAAAATATTATGAGATCCTTACATAATTTATTTTGGTGTGTGTATGTAATGTGTGCACACATGTGTGTGTGAGTGTGCTTCCCCATACATGCATCTGTGAAGGCCAATGTTAGCTTCCTGTATCACTCTCTACCTTGTTCTTTAGGTCTCTCAATGAACCTATTACTTGCTGATTCTATTAGACTGGCTGGCTGGAGAGACCTTGGGATCCTTGTCTCTCCAACTTCCCTCCTAGCACTGGGATTACAAATGTGCATAGCCACGCCTGGCTTCTTATGTGGGTGCAAACATCTAATTCAGGTACTTACATTTGCACAACAAGCACGTTCACACTGAGTGAGCCATCTCTCTGGCCCCTTTGTTCATTTTAAGAAGAGTGAAATGGCAAGACATGTTCATACATGTCTGCAATCCCAAAACTTGGGAACCAGAGCCAGAAGAATCTTAACCCCAAGGCTTGCCCAGGCTATATGATACTGTGTTTCAGGGAAGGAAAGACTTGAAAAGCAGAAAAAAAGAAAAGCACTTCAATACAATTGCAAAAAAATACATGTGGGATGGGGATGCAGTTCAGTAGTATAGCCTTGCTGAGCATAACAAGACAGAGATGTGATTCCCAGCACCAAAAATAAAAATAAAAACTAATGTAAATATATATATATATGGATATAGATGAAATAATTATGACCTACCTGCCACATAAAAGAAGAATCAATACATTAATATGGATTATTATACTTTATTGCTGACACAGATCATGAGCAGCAAATAGGTGTGCAGTATGATGGAAACAGAAAATATTTCTGGTTAATTTCTTTCTCCACACTTTACACTCTTTCTGGGAAAAGTCAGGGCTGGGCTGGAGAGATAGGTCAGTGGTTAAGAGCACTTGCTGACCTTAATGAGGACCAGAGTTCAGTTAGGGCCTAACCCTCTCTTCTGTCATCCATAGTCACTGACACATAGGTGGCACATACCCACACAGACCACAGGCATTGCTATTCATACATGCAAATAAAAATCATTAAAATAAAAGGCCTTCAGCTGAGTCTTCAGTGGAGAAAGTCCACGGAGAGAAGTGATGGAGGTTAGAGTCTAAAGCAGTCATCTAGCAACAGCAAATATGACAGGACAAGGGCTAGAAATGTGGCAGAGTACCTGCCTAGCATCCATGAAGCTATGGTACAGCAGCACACGCCTTTAATCCCTGCAACTGGGAGAGTAAGTTTAAGGTCATTTCAGCAACATAATGAACTCATGGCTGGCCTGAAACCCTAAGGGTGAAGAACACAGGGAGGAAAGGGATGACTGGAGAGGTGGCCCCTACAGATGAGCGCCTGCTATATTAGTGTGAGGAGCTGAACTCAGTTCCTCGGCACCCACATATAAGCAGGGCATGGTGGTGTGTAACTGTAATCTAGCAATGGGGAGGCAGACACAGAAGGATGCATACGGCACAGTGATCAGCTAGTCTAACTGAATCACTGAGCTGAGGTTCAGTGAAAGACCCAATCTCAAAAAAATAATGTGGAGGGCCAAGGAGATGGCCAAACAGGCACGGTATCTGTCATCAAACCTGGAACCTGAATTCAATCCCTGGGACACACACACGTGGAACAACTGACTCCCACAGGTGACTCTCTGACCACCACATTCACAGGTTAGCAGAAGTGCATCCATACCCACACCAATACATAAATTTTTTAAATTATAATTTAAAAAGTAAGGTGAAAAGTAATAAAGACACCTGATGCTGACCTCTGGCCTACATGTATTTGTAGATATATGTATGCACATACAAACATGTACATATCCACACACAAAGGAAACAATATTTTTTTAAAGATCAACCAAATAAAATAAAGATGAAGGGAAAAGGCCAAGCAACAAGATCATCCAAGAAAGCTATTATGTGCTATTACTCACTCTTACTTAGCAATGCTCATGATAAAATTAAAAAGTAAAAAAGCTCTGGGCACAGTGGTACACGCTGTAATCCCGGCACTCGAGGAGGCACAGGCAGGAGAGTCTCTGAGATCCAGGCCACCTGGGCTACAAAGTGAGGTCAGAGAAACCCTGTCGGGTGTGTGTGTGTGTGTGTGTATGTGTGAAAAGCAAAAAAACTTACTAGCATTTTTTATTTCTTTCTATTTGTGGTGCGTGTGTGTGCTGTGTGTACATATGTATCAAAAGCTCGTGACTGGAGGCCCGAAGACAATGGAGCATCTTCTTCACTCACTCTCCACCTTACTGTTGGTGACAGGCTCGCTCACCAAATCTGGAGCTCCATAACTGGCTAGGCTTCCTGGCCAGCAAAGCCCAGGATTTTCCTGTCTCTGCCTTCCAGGATCTGGCTTTCCATATGTATGCTGAGTCAAACTTGGGTCTTCATAACTGTGTGGCAAACACTCTATCAACTGAGCCCCTTCCTTAGAATTTCCATTGGTGAAACAAAGCACTGTTATCGCCAATTTCGGTGTGCGACCTTTCCCACCACTTTTTAGTTAAATTTGTGTTTCTAATGTTCAAGGGAGACACTCAGAATTAAATTACCTAAGTATTATCCTCTGGGTCCAAATATATCTGTCTATCATCACTTTTTCATTTCCCATTCTAATCGTGCATATGTAAATTTCTAAATATCCATATATACTCTCTAAAAGGCATTATAGGAATTCATATACCCAAATCTAATTTAGAGATTATTTTAAGTCAGTTAAGCATAACCAAGAACTGAGATATAATATGGATGTCCAAAAGCACAATACCCTTCAATGGCATGGTGAGAGGGTAGGAAATCAAGGTCAATAAGGCAATGAATGCACCAAAGGGAAGACCCTGGTATTAACTTGGTGACTTACTGCAGATCGGTCCAGGAAGAACTGATGAAACTCAAGGAAGACACGCCGAGTCTCCTTGGAGTTGGTCTGCTTATACAGGTCTGAATAGAGATAACAGAGCTGTCATGGGAAAAGAAATGGAAAAGATACAGTGAAAAAATACAAAAGGTAATAATTTAATTAATAACATTTGATGTATCCTGCATACCTATCCTTATAAGTTTAGAAAATAAGTCTGTCTACTCATTCGCAGTGGAAAAGTTCTCCAGCATATGAATCAGTATGTGGATGAGCAATCAGGTAAACTATAAAATATATTACCAATGTTGCAGGGTCAAACTGTGAAACTACATGATGTAAGAAAACAGCCAAGTGAGCAGGGCGAGATTTTAATAGTTCAATGCTCTGGAAACAGCTGCACTGTCCATTGATCTAGAGGAAAAAATGATTATATGTCAGTAACTGCTGACAAATAAATTAAAACTGTACTTGCAGGACGGTGGTGGTAGCACACACCTTTAATCCCAACACTTGGGGGGTAGAGGCAGGCGGATCTGGTCTACAAAGTGAGTTCCAGGACAGCCACAGTTACACAGAGAAACCCTGTCTTGAAAAGCTAAAAAACTATACTTGTAAGACCAACTGAGCACAGCCATCAGAATCCCACATTGCCCCCTGTAACAGTTTCAGTCTGGAATGCCTCCGTAGGCTGTGGCTGGCGGCTGAGCTCCCAAATGAAGGTGCAGTCGTGAAGTGGTGGGAACCTGAGGATGTGGCCTTGGTTGAGGACAAAGTTTACTGGAGGATGCCTTTGAAGGGTCTGTTTCATCGCTGCACCTTTCCTGTTTCTGTCTACGTCTCTCTCTCTTTTCATTTTTTGGTATTTCTTATTTTGTTTTGTTTTTCCTACCTGGTTTTGGTTTTTTAGTCTTGCTGTGTACCTTCAGGTGGCCTGAACTCACTGTGCAATCTAAGCTAACAAACTCATGGACCCCTGCCTCTGTCTCCCAAGTGCTGGACGTATAGGTAAGCTTATTGACTTCTTTGTTTTTTATAAAAATTTATGTATTAGGGCTGGAGATAACCCAGCTTTTGCAGAGGACCTGGGTTTGGTTCCTCTGTTAACTCTAGTTCCAGGGGTTCTAGAGCCCTCTTCTCTGGAGGCACTAGGCACACATGAGGCACATAAACACTCATACACATATAATAAAAATAAGTACATTAAAAACCTCTAGCTGTGGTAGCACACATCTGTAATTTCATCATTTCTACAGCCAGATGGAGGCAGAAAGTAGAGAACTGGCCAAAATCGCACCAGCAGCACAGTGGCAGAAATAGTAAGAGACTCTGCCTCAAAACAAGGTGTAAAGAGAGAACTAACCCCAAAAGTTTTCCCTGACCTACATATGTGTACTGTGTTCATGTGTGCACAGTAGTACACACTTGCACATTCATATATACACTAAAAAAATCCTAAATAAAATTTAAAGTGATGACATGTCATGTCTGGTTGGGGGCCATTCTAGTAATGCAAGACTAATTCAGTAATATTAACCAATGTAATCTCTCTTATTAGAGAGTAAATCAGAAAAAACAATCGGCCTAAGTCACTCAACAAAAATCAACACCCAGTCAAGATTTAAAGGATTTAAAGAAAGCTCCCACTAACTTAGGACTACTCTTTAGCTCATAGCCCTTAACCTAAGCAAAACTATGTACAAAACAGCCGTCAGCCACACACTGAAGCGTGAAGAACTCGTACTTTCTACACGGAGGCGTTATAAAGCAAGGGTCCCTCCAAACCGAGTCAGCCTCCTGCTGGGAGTCCTAGCCACACAGTAAAGGCAAGAACAAGGAAGAGATAAAGTAGAAAAAAATGAAACCAAAGCCTTATCTCTAAGAAACAATGTGAATATTATATTTAAAAAATTATAAAACTATTTTTTGTTATTGAAAATAAACCAAGAGAGGATCTTACAAGGTAACCAGCACAGGTTAGCTTCAAACCCAAGATCCTCTTGCCTCTTAAGGGCTCCAAAAACTTGTCAAAAAAACTACTAGAAAGTGAGAGCGGTGGTGCATAACAGTAATCCCAGCACTTGGGAGACAAGGAGACATGAGGGGGCTCAAGTTCATTATCAGCTACATTGAAAGTTTCAGGGTAGCCTGGGCTACATGAGGCCATACCTCAAAAATCTAATATTAAAAAAAAATTCCTAAAATTATTCATTGAGTTTAGCAAGACCACAGGGTAAAAAGACAAGAATTAGGCTAATTCTTCCATCAATGAATAATTAGGAGTGTAAACTTTACTTTTAAGTATCATGTTCAGTAACATCTCACCCCAATAAGTGAAACACTCAAGTACTCACAAAATAGCCCATACATGGAGCCTGCAGAGTTAGTTTCTACTCTTCAAAGCTAAAAACAAGCAACCAGCTCAAAGTGCTGGCTTTTTAAGATTCAGCTTCCTTAGCAAGTTTTATCGTAACTTCCAAAGAATGTTTACCAAGTCAGACATCTTAGAAAGTTGATAGTTTAGTTTTTTAAAGCAAGTGTCATTACCTGCTCATGTTCAGTACCAAAATCATCATCCTCTGCTCCAATAATATGAGGTGCTCCACGGCTGGAGGGACTACCGACCAGCGACTGTGTGTCCTAGTAACAGAGAAGAGCAACAGAAAAATGAGTTGACGAGCAAAGGCAAAGACAGGATAAAACCAAACTAGAGGGACTGGGCAGGGTGGCTGGTACCTACAATCCTAGCTTGGGGGGTGGAGAGGGCAGGAAAAAAAAGACTACAAATTTAAGGCTAGCCTCATCTATATAGTGAGTTCCAGGACAGCCAGGAAGACAAAGAAAAACACTCTTTAAAACAAAGAAATGGATGGCTCACTTCATCAGTGGGGAGCCTTTTAATTATCTTCTTTAAAGTGTTTTATTTTCAAAGCATCTGTTCTCAAATGTTCAGAGTCAAATGTCCACAGAGCACTGACTGTTTCTCAGAACAGGAAAGAGGGAAGGGGATGGGAATCAACATTTCCCTGAGATTAATAAACCTCTTTGCTCATTGTACCTTTGGTTTCAGGAGTCTTATCATTTTTGTTTGTTTGTTTGTTTTGAGACAGAGTTTCTCTGTGTAGCTCTGGTTGTCCTGGGACTCATTCTGTAGACTAGGCTAGCCTCAAACTCAGAGATCTGCCTGCCTCAGCCTCCTGATACTGGGATTAAAGGCGTGTACCACTGGACTCTTATAATTTTTAATACTTCACTCTTTAATTCACAAATACTTACACTTTATAATGAAAGGACATAGAAGTGGCTTATATCTTTTTTTCTTTCCTGTGATGCTAGGACTAAAACACAGAATCTCGGTCATGCTAGGCACGGTCTGCCGGCAGCCTATAGCTCCATTCCTATTCTATTTCTACTTATTAAAAATTGTTTTTGTTTTCTCTAACCTCAAATTTTTAATGTTTTAAAAATTAGGTGAGGCAATAGACATTTATTTTCAACAAAGGTCACTTTTTCATTTTGTAACTTGTCTCTTACTATTCAAAAATGTTGCTGATAATATCACAAAATTATGTTAAATCTTTTAAAATAAAACTTCAAATACATTTATTAAAAAATAAAATGAAGGGGCTAGAGAGATGGCCCAGCAGTTAATGATTCCTTTCTGCTCTTGGAGAAGGCCTGGCTCAGGTCCCGGTGCCCACGCGGGAGTTCCAAGGGATACGGATGTCCTCTCCTGGCATCACTGCACACATGTGCACAGACGCATATGCAGGCATAGCACCCAACATTTAAAAGACCAAATAAAATCATGATGCTAAAGCTTTCTACCAAGAGCATGTAAAACCCACTGAGAGTCCAGCAAGGAAATACACTTGCCACAAAGCCTAGGGACCTGAGTGGAAAGGTGAAAGAACAGAAACAACTCATATACAATAAAAATACACATATACAATAAAAATGAGTAACATTTTAAAAAATCTTATTAAAGAATATGAAAATCCAACAATTGCACCGCTGAGTACATACCCAAAAGGACTGAAGTATCACAGCGGTACGTTACTATGCATATACACAGAGAGGTTTAAATTTCTTATGTGTTTAAAACTACTATCTAAATATTACATTGTTTAATATATGCATAAGGGGGAGGGAGAGAATAAAGGAGATAATTACTAATCAGTCTTAAAGGGGAAGAAAATTTGGGTACATGCTATAATAAGGACAAACTTGAAGACATTATGCTACTTGATATAATCCAGTCACAGAAGAAAAAATATTATGTGATTCTGTTTATGTGAACAGGTCAAATATTATGCAGTCCAAGCATAAAAACAGAAAGCATGGTGGCTGTCAGGGATGGGAACAGGGTACATGGATGGAGCATTCAATGGCATCTGATTTCAGCTGAAGAACAAACTATTCTGGAGATAAAAAGTGCTGACAGTTGCAAAGCAATAAGAATGCACTTAGACACACACAGTAAAAATAGCTAATACGCAGGCAGTAGTGGGCATGTCATTAATCCCAGCACTCAGGAAGTAGAGGCAGGCAGATCTCTCAATGAGTTCCAGGACAGCAAGGGCTACACAGAGAAACCGCCTAGAAAAAACAAAAAAGTTAATGGCAAAGTTTATGACATATTTTGCCATAATAAAACACTAATAATGCTATGGAGTACTTTTCTACTTATTCAAATCTTTCCTAGGTTCTTCTAATAAACTTGTTTTGTTTTGTCCCATACTTTCTCTCCTCAAAGCACACCTTGAAACAAGGCCAGGTAAAGGAGACATAGCTTAGCTGTGCAGCACTTGCCAGTCTGTGTGTCATATACTGTATTCACTCTCAAAAGCAGAGGCGATGCACACCACATGGATGTCTTACTCACAGTGTCCTGAAGTCCTTCACTTTTCTCTGGGGTTTCCTCTAGATAAATCCTTTCTTTCAGGCTACTCTTGGGACTCTAATGAAAAGAGAAGACATACACATGTATTACTCTCTTCAGGAAGCATGGGATGAAGACGCAGAGAACTGATGTGTGAGGGGAAAGTCTATGTTTTTACATATGTTTAAACTACCTATCCTTCATATAATACGTAGCTGTCACTCTTATTCCTGCCACTAGTCAGCTTTTCCATTTAATACTGAAAACAATATAATCAATGAAACCATTTCATCTAATCTTTAGCCTGGGGACAACTTTCCCTTCTCATAGCTATAAACAGGCATACTCCATACCTCATACTCATTATTTCAAATAAAACTCAAACTTTATCATCATAAGAGTCTAAGACTCTTATCTTATCAAACTATCTCTTCCCCTCTCCCAGTACCAAAAAACAAACTACTCACATTACAATTGATGGCTCACATTAGCACCTGTGAGTTCAAAAGAATTACAAACACTCCAGTATCACACACCTCTCACTGGTCATCTTTGGAGTTTCTTTAAGAATATAGACTGTCCCAGCACTTGGTAGGCAGAGGTAGGTGGATCTCTGAGTTTGAAGCCAGCCTGGTCTGCAGAGTGAGTTCCAGGGCAGCCAGAGCTACACAGAGAAACTTATCTCAATAATAAATAGGACCTCATGAAACTGAAAATCTTCTGTAAAGCAAAGGATACCAGAACAAAACGATAGCCTACAGACTGGGAAAGGATCTTCACCAACCCTATATCTGACAGATGGCTAATATCTAGAATATATGAAGAAGTTAAACAGCAACAAATTAAGTAATCCAATTTAAAAATGGAGTACAGAGCAAAACAGAGAATTCTTGATAGAAGAATATCAAATGGCAGAGAAACAAAGAAATGCTCAACATCCTAAATCATCAGGGAAATGCAAATCAAAATGACCGTGAGATTTCACTTTACACCTGTCAGAATGGCTAAGATCAAAAATTCAAGTGACAACACATGCTGGAGAGGATGTGGAGAAAGAGGAACCCTCCTCCATTCCTGGTGGGAATGTAAACTTATACAACCACTTTGGAAATCAATCTGGCACTTTTTCAGATAATTAGAAATAGTGCTACCTGAAGATCCAGCTATACCACCCCTAGGCATATATCCAAAAGATGCTCAAGTATACAACAAGGACATTTGCTCAACCATGTTCGTAGCAGCTTTATTTATAATAGTCAGAATCTGCAAACAACCCAGATGTCCCTGAATTGAGGAATCGATACAGAAATTGTGGTACATTTACACAATGGAATACTACTCAGCAATTAAAAACAAGGAAATCATGAAATCTTCAGGCAAATGGTGGGAACTAGAAAAAAAATCATCCTGAGTGAGGTAACCCAGAAGCAAAAAGATACACATGGATATTAGACATATAATATAGGATAAACATACTAAAATCTGTACACCTAAGGAAGCTAAGCAAGAAGGAGGACCCTGGGTAAAATACTCAATCATCATTCTGAAAGACAAACAGGATAGGCATCAGAAGATGGAGAAAATAGGACACACACACAGGAGCCTACCACAGAGGGCCCACTCTACCCAGCAGGATATTAAAGCAGATGCTGAGATTTATAGTCAAACTTTGGGCAGAATGCACAGAATCTTATAAAAAAGGGGGAACTAGAAAGACCTGGAGAGGACTAGAGCTCCACAAGGAGAGCAACAGAACCAAAATATGTGGGCCCAGGGTTCTTTTCTGAGACTGGTGCTCCAACCAAGGACCGTTCATGGAGATAATCTAGAACCCCTTGAACAGATGTAGTCCATGGCAGCTTAGTCTCCAAATGGGTTCCCTAGTAAGGGGAACAGGGGCTGTCTCTGACATGAACTCAGTGACTGGTTATTTGATCACCTCCTCCTGAGGGGCGGGGGCAGCCTTACCAGGCCACAGAGAAAGACAATGCACAGTCCTGATGAGACCTGATAAGCTAGGGTCAGATGGAAGGAGAGTAGGACCTCCCCTATCAGTGGACTGGAGAAGGCGCATGGGAGGAAAAAACGGAGGGCTGAAGGGCGGGCAAGATTGGGTGGGCTGAAGGAGGGGGCTACAGCGCAAGTATACAACAAGGCCATTTGCTCAACCATGTTCATAGCAGCTTTATTCATAATAGTCAGAATCTGCAAACAACCCAGATGTCCCTCAATTGAGGAATGGATACCACAGCTAGGATACAAAGTGAATAAACTGTAATAAAAAGATAATTCTGATGTGGATGATTCTGGTGAAACTATAAATAAGGATGAGACTGTCTTCTCACCAGTCATGTCTTCACTACACTGTGTGTGCATCCATGCCTTCTATTTACTTGAACCAAAAGTTTCAGGTTTTAAATAATTTAAAAAAAAATCAGCATGCTTAAAACACACACACACTGGGGCTGGAGAGATGGCACAGTGGTTAAGAGCACTGTTTGCTCTTCGAAAGGACCCGGGTTCAAATCCCAGCACCCACATGGCAGCTCACAACTGTCTGTAACTCCAGTTCCAGGTGATTTGACACCCTCACACCAATGCACATAAAATAAAATTAAATAAGTTATTTTTTTAAAAATAAATAAACAAGTAAAACATCTAAAAAAACAAAACAAAAAAAACACACACACACACATGCGCGCACGCACACACACATACATACACACACACACACAGAGAATATACTCTTTGGAAAAAAAAAAAGGAGAAATATTTATTCTGCCTTTGATGTAGTTCCTTCCTCAAACAGAAATATCCCTCCTGGAGGGAGCAGGGACACTCAGGAGGCTCACGAAACTCAGAAGAAATTGACAGGACTCCAGAGCTTTCATGTGAGGATATTATCAGGAGAAAACAAATTGCTGGGACTCAGGCATAACTCTTTGTGGTGTCACTGCTTGCAAGCTGTGCAGAGGACAGCCATAATGTAGCTGTCTTGAGTCATCAGGCAGGCAGGAGCAGGCTTTTGGTGATGTAACTGACTGAGTCACCCAATGTCCTGTAAGCAGACTCAATAAACTGATTCACCAACCAGGCCTTCGATGGAATAATCTCTGGCTTGTGTCTGCCCTCTCTGTAGGGGGTGAACAGAAACAATGTCTGCAGGAAAAGTGTCACAATGTCGCATTTCCTATGCAAGCTACATTTTTAGGGTTACTAATGGCCAGTAAATGGAAGTCTTTCCAACTACTAAATACAGAAAGGAGATGAAACTATAATATGCTTTTGAAACACCTAATTGAATAAAGGATCTATGCATTTTGACCCTGAGAGGGATGTAAAAGAGCTACACAACAGACTGACAGGGAACTTTATAATGAAAAAAAGAGAGGAAAAAAAAAAAAACCTCAAGCATTATTAATACCTTAAACCCCCCACTCACTTCCTGGAATGACAGGATGAGATGTACCCAGTATTACCCATGAATCCTCTTTGCCAGCAATAACTATCTAACCTTAATCTGACCAAGATTCTAGATCTAACTTTAAGTTTTCAGGAAATAAAGATATCAAGAAAAGGAGAGGAGGGGAGGGGAGGGGAGGGGAGGGAGGGGAAGGGAAGGAAGGGTGATAAATTATCACCTTAAAGGCTAATAAGGACCTTGTCTGAATCTTGACTCAAACAAGTCAGGACTGGGAATGTATATATAGTGGGGATCTAGCACCATAGCCCAGGGTTTGTTCCCCGGAAACACAAAACAAGCCAAATAAAATACAAAGGATCCTTATAAGACAATTAGAGCACTCAAACTGTGTGTTAGGAAAATACTAATTCATAAGGTTTGATAAGACTAAAGTTCTATTTTAGAGTATTTTACCTCTTGAAGCAGCATTAATGAAATAATCTTAACTGTGAGGGCCTGGTGTCACAGACAAGTTTGAGCTGAGACTGGATTATGAGGGTGTGATAGGACTCATTATACTCTCTATTTTTAAATACATCTTGATAATTTTTTGTATTTACTGAAATTTTATTATAAAACCTTGCAAATAAAATCATATATCAAGATTAAGTAGACCAAAAGCCTATCCATCTCGATGAACTTCTATACAGTTTGAGTAGCCTTTCTGAAGAACTTTTCAAAATAAATTTAAAACAATGAAAACCAGGGACAGAAGGTCTGAATGGCAGATGATGCGCAAGCTACTTCTGAGAAAAATGGCTTGTGACATTCTTTTATATCTTCACCACACTGAGCAACAGCAGTATTTTTAAACTCACGAACACTAACAGATTATTCTATAAATTGGGAGGAGGGCTGAGGGAAATGGCTCAGTGAGGAAAGTTCTTGTTCCATAACCAGAGATGTGAGTATGAATCCACAAAGGCCAGCCCTGCATCTATGTAAGCTGGGCTCAGGTTACCTGTAAGCCTGGTCCTGTGAGGCAAACAGATCCTGAGAGCTCACTGAGTGGCCAAACTAGCCAGCTGGTAAGATCTAGGTTCAGTAAATGACTATCTCCAAAAATAAGATGGACAGTGATTTAAGAAAGACCCCCCCCCCGTGATAATTTCTGGCTTTTATGCACCCATATGCACACATAAGTATGTGTGCCCACCAGACAGATAGACAAATGGACAGACACACCCAGAGAAAGAATATATTTTAGAAGCCAAAAATGCTTACTCAAAAGAAGACTGATCCTTTCAAACTTATTTTGGTACAATCCAAAGGAATATGGAAATCCATGAACTACTTTAGCATAAAAGCAGTTGTGGGAATTAAACAAGTTTGCTATGTGTTCAGTAGGTAAGTCTGGACTACATCGTTTCTCGGGGTTTTACCATATTTAGTTATTTGGTCCTAGTGTCTTTATCTAAATAAAAAGAGTCTCTCAAAGCATTACTATAACCTCTGGCACAGAACAGGCATTCACTAAATGGTAACTGTTAACCACTCAACACAGAAATCCCGACTAAGCCAGTCTCCTTTTTTTTTTTAAGCATATCCCTGTTTCTTTAGTCCAGTTTGTCTTCTACACCGATGTTTCTGATGGTGCTCCTGTCTACGTACTTGTTAAAGCAGACAGTGCCCAGAACAGTGCTACTAGGACAAGTAGGACAGCCTCCAGTCTGCCTCATTTCATCTCTAGTGTTTCATTCCCAATCCATGTTGCTCTAAGACCTTCACTCTCTTAAAAAAAAAATAATAAGCCATGTTCTCGTGTGTCAGTCCCTTTGTGCACATTTAGAGGATCAGTCCTGTGGAGCTAGGTGGAGACAAATCACTTGGCAACTGAATAAGGTGGGCAAGCCAGTGACCTCCCTTTGGCCTCATATTTTTTTTCTTTTGTAAAGCGCAGTGGCAATACTCCTCAAAGATGTCATCAGGGTCAACTAACACAAAAATGCTAAAATTTACCAGCGCTCTTATAATGTGTGATCAATATTACCTATTATAATTTTCCTTGAAAACTGAACTTTTAAAATACTGTTATCTTTAAAAAAAAAAGTTCTCAAATTTTCTTTGCTTAAGAAACTGAATCTGTGAGCCAGGCCTCAAAGGTAGCCTAGATAATAGCTTAGAGCACAGACCTCAGTTTCCCCCATCATCTTTAACATCAAAGAAACACTACACTGCTCACCAGCACTTGTGTGTACACAAGGCATGAGCTGTAACATCTCTTCTACACACAATGCACCTAATGTCCTGTGCTTGTCTTTAAAACATTATCAGTCTCAACTTACTAACTGGATTTCAGAGCCCATGGATACAACACACTACCTCAGCCTATGACCTGTTTCTCCATCCATCACCAGAATGTATATAAAATAATATTGGATAAGCAATACTGATGGCCTTTTCCTTTTTTATTTAGGAGACAGGGTCTCACTATGTAGCCCTGACTGGCCTGGAATTCTCTATGTAGACCATGCCAGTCTGTAACTCACAGAGATCCTCCTGCTTCTGCCTTCTAAGAACTGGGATTAAAGTTTATATGCTACCATGCTTGACCTGGTTTAGCTTTTTAATATTCATGAAACTATGTTTCTACGTCATATTCAACCTTACAAATGAACAAATACCCATATTCATCTGGCAGTTTCTGTGAGAATCAGGATAGAACTGTCAGGAAAGTCAGGCTAGTAACTGCATCTAACAGGATAAAGGCTGCTTCTCTTTGTAATGGCAAAATGCCTCATGATTTAAGACTGAGTCATTCTGACCACAATTGGAATATTAACATGCTCTTAAAGATACCAACAGTTGGCTTCTCTTTTGAGCAAAAAGCACAAGCACTAGCTTCTCTATCCACAAACAAGAAGCCTGTTGGGAAATTCCACCCCTACAAGAAACAATTGGCAATGAATGCCTGAGGGAAAAGTGAACTCTAGAACTAGAAGCTCACGTAAAAAAGTGTTCAGAACTTCTGTTCATCAAATTGCTATATAAAAACCTTTACTCTAAAAGAGAACATTGTAAATGCACATAACTTAAGAAAGGGGCGCCCTTCTTTGGCTCAGTGGATAAGGGCACTTGCCACCAAGCCTGAAAACCTGAGTTCGGTTCCTGGACCCACTTGATAAAAGGAGGAAACCAACTCCTTCAACTGTCCTCTGACCTCTATGTGTATACCATGGCACAAGAGATCCTCTCCAAATCAACGAATGCAAAACAAAACAAAACCAAAAACAAACAAAGTAGAAAGAAAGAAAGAAAGAAAGAAAGAAAGAAAGAAAGAAAGAAAGAAAGAAAGAAAGAAAGAAAGAAAGAAAGAAAGAAAGAAAGGGGCTATGAGGAGAATGCAAGAAGATACAGATTTAAAGATTAATGCTTACATCTGCACAGTCACTACTAGGCCGAGAAGCATCTCCACTACTCCAGTCAGTCCTGCACAGGCCATCTCCAGGATCTGTTTCTGCCTCGCTGACTGTTAGGGTATCACCTAATGGCCTGGAGGGTGCAATTACAGCTCCGTCCTAAAACAGATTAACACAGACACAATCATAGGAGAGAATGGTAACTACTAACTGCACTGTAAACAGCACCAATACCTTCTACACAGATGCAGCTAAAGGCTGGCCACCGATGTGACCAAAAATACTTATGGTAAAAGTACTTAAAGTATAAACCATAAATTACTATGAGTTCTAGAAAGCTAAAATGAACAACCATGAAGATGGGAAAATAATTTTTAACACAGAAGTTACAACATCAAATATCACGACAAACATATATAAGAGCATTAGCTTACATAATTTAGCACATAAACTGCCATTAGTAAATATCAATACACTTCTATTTAAATGTCTCCCATTGCTTCTGAGTTTTGTTAAATGTCCAATATTTGGACACATGCTATAAAGGCAAATTACTGAAGCAACATTTTTACTGTTCATATTGGTACCTTGTTTTTATTCAATAACAAAAATAGAAAGAGTTCCTAACATAGCTCAGTAGTATTGCCCGACTAATATTCACAAGGCAACAGATTCAGTCCCCAGTATTACCAAATATGTATGTATGTATGTGCACATGGATACACATGTAGACATGTACACACAAGCACACAGATACTATTACTGGAGCATAATAATTAAACTGCAAAAGAATATGCAACGAAAGTACACTAAACCAGGAGACCTCACATACCATGTCACCGTAACTCTCAGTTTTCCTAACCATGGTATTTAACTTTAAAATTAGCAAAGATAAATACTCTCAAAGAATTCGGTTCAGTTCTGTGGAGATATTTTACTAATTCAAAAACAACAACTCATCAGCTTCTATGCATTTTAAATGCTTAGGCAAAAAGTAAGTAATTCTACAGGCAAGTTGTTCATCTTTCTTTGAAATAAAGTATAAGAAGCTCTGCGCATCTCAAATAGGAGCATTCCAGGCTGTCTGTCGGCATTAACTACTGAGCTTTCTAACCACTGGTACATCACCTCCAGTGCTTATGCCTTTATAGCAAGTTCTACTAAAACCTACTTTAAAATTACAACAAAAATTAGGACTATTAAGACCAGAAATATGAAATTGGGCATGGTACAATACGCCTATGAGTGCAGCAGTCAGGAGTCTAAGGCTAAGTAATGAAGTCTTAGAAGGACTGCTGTAAGTTCAAGGCCAGCCTGGGCTACACATGAGCCTAACAAGGACAATACAGTAAGACCCTGCAACTGTAGAGAAAAACAAAGAATGTAAACATGTTTAATTATGGTAAGGTACACCTGTAATCCTGGCATTTGGAAGAATGAGGCAGGAAGCATTATAAAATGACATCTTGCCTATATTAAAAAAAAAAAAGAACAATAAAATCTTAATGAGTTGGATTTCAGGTATTGTCACTGCCTGTCTGTCTGCTTGTCTATCTTTTGTCCTTTCTTTCTTCTTTCCTTCCTTCCTTTCTTCCTGTCTTTCTTTCTTCTTTTCCTAAAGTCAATTTCTTATCTGTAGCCCAGGCTGGCCTCCATGCTCTAATTACAAGCATGAATGCCATACCTGACCTTGAACTTAATTTCTTCACTTTTAAGCCATAAGATTTGAAACAAATGGTGCAATTAGGTCTCAAGTAGATTTGGAAAACACAGAACAACAGTATCTAACTAACTTCAGGATGCTAAAGAACACCTGCCCACGTACTTGCCACAAAAATCTCACATCCCTGGTTAAAAACAAATCAGTTGTCATCATGACAGCATGAACTATAGAAATGCAACCACTTTCAACATCTCTGGTTTGTCACATCAAAGCAAAAGTATTCAACTCTTTCTTAAATTTCAATGGAACCAAAGCAAGCAAGCAATCAGAAGCCCATGCTTACTTCTGTTAACTCTTACATCCTTAACATCCTACACAGATCCTGGTATCCTACGCTAGAAAAATCACTTTCAAAGGGCAACTATGGCATTCACTGACACAGGCTGCCTGCAAATGCTGGGCAGAACTTTCAATAATGCCGCTACCTGAGCAGAGCCTGTGGCTTTGGACAGCTGCTCCTGCAGCTGCGGGATGTGCTTCTTGGCCTCCTGGATTTCCTTGAGCAATCTTTGGGCAGGTGTCCGGCTATAATCTTCCTGCAGTAACTGAAAGTTGTAACAATATCTTAGCAATTAATTACTTATGTCATGAAAATAGCGAAAATTCCCACTGCTAACACAACAGCTGCTAGCACTGATACAGTTCACTTGACTGATTATGGGCAACAGCAACTCTATGTGCGCGCTCAGTTTTGCTGGCCTGCAAAGAGCCCAGGCTAACTCCATACCTGCAGCCGTTCCTGTTCTTTCTGTAACATTTTTCTCAGAATCTCTACTTTCTGGTTATGGACCACATTGTTTTCCTCCTAGAAACGGATGAGAACACAATATAGGGAAAATGAGGCTAAAACTGAGAGCCAAGAGAGACAGTGTTCTATGTCAGATCCAACCCTCAGTGTCCTTTAGGATCTTATTACTCCTGACAGTTACAAATGAAGATGGCTTGTTCCATTATGAAAGTTACAGGAAGAGTTCTGCCTTTTCATTTTGCCTTTACTAAACTATGTTCAAGAGAACATTAAATGGGTATCAGCTGAAGAACTGCAATTACAGGAAGTATAAAATCTGTTGTTTCTACTTTTCTCCACTGAGGCATTACTTCCAGTCCCCGTTGGTTCCAATTTCCAGTCCAGCCTGCCCGAAATCTGGGATAACTCTCAACTCATCACTCTGGTTTTACAACCCTGTAGTGTTTTACAGATTTTGAGTCTTCCTATAATCCTGTTACAATCATGCCCCTCTCCTGTTCACAACAGTGTTGAATGGGTGCTTACTGCTTACTCGGTTACCTGTAAACCTCCTCAGCAACTGAGAATACAAAAATGACCTCGTTCTCTTTAAGCCACCTCCCACCACATACCTCCTGAACTCGTACTAGCTAAGCAAGTGTTGCTTTTTTTTAAAATCCTGGTACTTTCTTGGCTCTTCAATTTCTTCTTAATTGTCTTCACCCATCTGCTTTCCTCGCCACGGCCACCACTATCACCCATTATAAAAGGCTACACTCAAACACAACCATTCTATACGAAGACCTTCTCCATCACAACTGGATGTGGTTTTTCCTCCTTGAAAGCCTCACACAACTTGGTGTTTCTCCCTTATGTCTACATTCTGTCTCTTTATTGTGGTTACAGAGTCTTAGCCTCAGTCAATAAAGGTTTATTAAGCACTTCCAATAAGTTGTGCAACATTTCCGGCATTAGGAACACAACAGTAAACAAAACAAACACACTCTTGTCTTTGTGAGGCATACACTATAAGATGACTAATGACTTTGAGCATAGGTTAAAAAAATTATACTTGTGTGGGCAATACACTGTTTTATACATGGCAGGTATCTAGTTCTTCAACTAAATCTGCCACAACAACAATCATTCCAAATAATTATGCAACTTCTACGTGAAGCAGGTATATTTTAGAATCTTCAATGGAAGCTTATTAATCAGTTAGCACACATAATTCTTACTATAAAGCAAAGGCATCTTTATGTAATTGAGCATCTGCTAAGAAGAGGTCTGGTCTTACCCCCATGAGCACAGGACTAGTGATTCTCTCCATATTCCCAGTTGCTCCAGGGGAGTGAGGAGATGTCATGATGGGAGACATATGTCCAGTGACTGATGGTTCCACTTCAGAATCAGCAAGTGGAATCTGGGGCGACCCAGGTGGGCGTCCCTGGACAGTGAGAGCTACATAGGAACCAGCTTGAGGTGGGGAGGTGGGAGGAAAAGAAAAGGAAACATAACACCGTTGAGAAACTTAAAAAACAAACAAACAAAAAAACAACTTTTTCATTTTATTTTCTTTATCTGAGGTAGTGAGGATGGTACCCAGGGAATGCATGTTAGTCAAGTGATTTATCCCTGAGCTAAATCTGCACCTTTTAAAATATTTTATCTTGAGACAACCTCACTAAGTTACCCAGGCTGACCCATTCACAGCAAAGTAACCTTTGAACTTGGAATGCTCCTGCCTCAGCTTCCCAAGTGCTAGTATCACAACTGTACACCACAATGCCCAGCAAGTATACTTTGTAATAAAGGCTTTCAGTCTTAATATTCTCTCTGAGAAAGTCATTTATTCCATCTCTCTAGCCCATATGCTTGCCTCTACTCCAGCGCTTTCTAGTCTTCAACTCATTCAAAGGAAAATCAGAATTCAATCACTCTAATAATGTCTGGAGTGGAGAGTAAAAAGTCAGTCACAAGTCACCAGGATTACCTAAGCAATAAGGAGGCAATGAAAGAGCCAAGATACAATTTTTGAAAGAGGTCATCATTAGAGCTGGGGGTGCAGTTAGGCTCATAGAGTGCTTGCCTAGCATACATAATGCCTTGAATTCCGACCGTGGCACTGTATAGACCAGGTACGAGGTCAGGCTTATATCAGCACTGGGGAGGTAATGACAATAGTATCAGAATCTCAAGGCCGCCTGAGCTATATAAGGGTCCCAAGCCAGCTTGGGCTACGTGCAACTCTGTCCAAATCCCCCTCTGATCCCCTTTCCTGGTAAAAGGCCTTAAAGGTACTAAGTCTACTAAGCTAGAAATGGCAGCAAACACATGTAACTCCATCACTCAAGAAGCTGAGGCAGGAAATCTCAAACTCAATGCCAGCTTGGACTATCCAGTATGTACCAGGCAAGCCTAAGCTACACAATAGTGCCTAGTTCAATGAATTTATTCCAAAAAGTCTGTCTACTCAATAAGAAACACTAAGAGACTTTGCTTAGTCATTAATAACTCTTTTTTTTTAGAGTGTACTTACTATGAAATGATTTGACACAATCACACATTCCTTTTCTGTTACATTTATTTTCAGCTTTCTCTTTGGACTTTTATGTATGTTTAAAAACATGACAGTTACCTAACACCGAGCTATGTCAAAACAAAGGAGAACAGAGGCTGCTTAGACCATGAGACTTTGTTGTCTTTCTCTGCTTCTGCTGCAACAGTCATGCTATCACTCGTCCAAAGAATGGAGCCATTAGAAAGAGACAATCTCTTCCGCAGAGTGGGTGGGCTAGAAAGTGGCAACAAAGTAAAGCTGGGGCTCCGCGAGTGTAAGGTTTGTGGCCCAGACTCCACTGAATTCCAATATCCTATATACCAGCCCATTACCCTCGCTTATAGCAAAACTCACAAAACCCACTGAATCTCCTGAACCTGTAAATACAGAGAAACTGAGACCCTGCTGGTGCTGGCGCCTGTCCTGTCCTGCCTTGCTGTCAGCTTAGAGAAGCATGACCCACTCCTGGCCCTACAAGAGGACTGTTAGCTGCTAAACAGAAGCAGGTGAACGCAAACCCGACAGTTGTAAATCCAAAGCCCTGCACTTCTCTAAGAGATTTGCTTGAATTATACAACCATTTACTAATCTGAGGTAAGATGACTGCATTACATCATTTCTAAAGTTCTTCTGAGGACACTGTATCTGATTTTCAACCTTGTTGCTGTCAGGTGACTCATGTATTTATGTACTAAGGCAGGGAGTTAACAAAACATAATTACTTGTAAGTTTTTAACCTTAGAACTTCTAATGGGGGCTGGAGTGGTAAACACCAGTCAAGAGGCTAAATCTAATTCACAAATCATTTTGCCAAATAAAGTTTTATTGGAACTTAGCCATACCTATTCATTTACATATTGCCCATGCATGCCTTTGTGCTATAATAACAAGCTCCAGTAGTAACTATGTAGTTCACAAAGCCTAAAATATTTGCTATTTGGCCAGTTACAGAAAAATGCCTGGCGACCCTTTGTCTTAAGGATTTGAGAAAATAATATAATAAAATAACATTCACCTACATCTGATTAGTTTCACCACCTCCAGATGATTTGAATGAGTCACCAGAGTCCCATTCACCTGTAAGGGGGAAAAAAATGTGTATCACATAGAGCTAATTAAAACAACAGCTATATAGTGACTTCAGGGCTAATTATAATAAACATTTGGTCCAAAATTCATTTTTACCACTATATGTGCAGCAATAAAAATGAACGTGAACACAAAACAACACCTTCATTTAAAGGTAGTGTATCTAACCTGTGGCCACCTGGCTACATGCATCCTAGAATACCTGGGAAGGCAAGCCCAATATTTTTTATAAATGACTACATCATATTGCAATATAAAAGAATTAAACATCCATAATTTAAAGGAAATGGCAATTCAATCAGCATGGTAAATACAACGTATTCTTGAAAACATTTACAAATTCTTGACATTGGTGCTAGAGAGAGATGACTCAGAAATTAAGAAACTACATTGTTCTTCCATAGGACCCAAGTTCAATTCCCAGCACCCACACAGTGGCCTATAATCATCTGTAACTCCAGCTCCAGGAAATCCAATGCCCTCTTCTGATCTCCATGAGCATCAGGCACAAATGTGGTATATAGCATACAGGGAGGCAAAATAAAAAAATAACAAAAAAAACCATATACATTTAAAAAAAATAAGTTTAAAATAGCCAACAACAATTCACAGATTTGTTGAGCTCCTCCAATTCAAAAAGATGTCTTTAGGGCTGGTGATGTGGCTCAGCTGGCTGAGTGTGTGATAAACATGCATAGAGAGCTGGGTTCTGTTCCCGGCACTGCACAGACTGGGCACTGATGGCAAATGGCTGGAATCTCAGCACAGAGGAGGCGAGGGCAGAGTGATCAACAGCAGAAGGCTCCCTAACCTATACAACAAGAAGCTATGAACAAGCAAACAAAAACCTTCCCTGCTTTTAATTGCTAATGGTTAAACAATTTTTCAAAACTATAATCAAAAAATAAAAAATAGTGATTATGTAATAACACTCAATTTAATTTAAATTTTCCAAAAATGATGTATTTACAAAGAAAATAATTTTCATACAAATTAGGTATAAAAAATGTTATGTAAGGTCTGCACTAAATAAAACAAATTAAGGTAAAAACAAGAAGCATGAATTTAACATTATTTTACTTGTTTATCTCATGCAAGTAATACCAACTTAAAGTTGAAATCCATCAGTATAGGGAACTGTGGGGATAGCTCAGTCCACAAAGTGCCTGCTGTGCCAATCAAGCATGGGGAGCTGAGTTTGGTCCTCAGAAACCTCCAATAACGCTAGGGACTGCCGGGCACTTACAGTCCTATGCTGGGGAAGCAGAGACAGGATGAACCCTGGGCCTTGCTGGCTACCCAGTCTAACAGGCAAGCAGACCAATGAAAGCCTGTCTCAAAAATCAAGCTAACAGCACTGAAGGAACAGCTCTGGAGAAACAGCACTGGAGTTGTCCTATGACCTCCACATATACATGTACACATGTGCACATGTACACACACACGTAAAACATATGCACAATACATACAAGGAAAAAGTATAACAGTATGTTCATAATGCCTCCTAGAGAAGTGGCTGCTCACTATGACATTTAGTATCTGAGATAACCCTTTAGCATGCAGACATGGACACAGACGCAAGCTGCTCTATCAACTCTTACCATGGATAGCTGTGAAGCCGATTAATCCATAACCTTCTAATTGCTGTTATTCTTTGAGACAGTCTCACTATTCAGATGGCCATGAACCCCGATTCTCCTGCCTCATCCTGAGTGTTGGATTTAGTGTTAGCTACAGTGCCGCTTTACTCTACTCCTTCTCAAAGCCATTGGTCTTTTGCTTTGCCCTCAGTTCATACATACTTAGTTTGAAGATGGTTTATGAATTTTCAGTGTCTAACAAATCTCATATGGCACATTTGTATAGGTATTTCCTCAGATAAATCCCTAAAAACAAACTGGCTGATCAAAGGCTATACAGTGAAATCTTGTAATATGTATTTGTAAGTTTCTACCAAACAGATTTTACCAAATTGATGCTGAAACCTATGAAAAAGCCATTCTACCGTATCTATTTTATGCCACATATGAATCATCAATCATTAAACGTCCGGACAATGAAATGTATTTTTTATATATCCTTTTAATTTCTACTTCATTGCTTTCAATGACATTGGCCATACTCTCATGAATAACTTAGTTACATCAATTACTCTGAAGAACCACCTGATAAATTTGCTTATTTTTTATCAGCATTATTATTTTTTAATAATTTATTCATTTAATTTTTGTTGTTATTTTTTAACACAAGGCCTGTAGTCCTAGAGCCTCCTATGCAAGCTCAGGCGGACCTGAAATTTGTAGATGACCCTCCTGCCTGCCTTCCCAGTGTTAGGTTACAGACGTGCCCCACAGAGCCAGTTTTGTTTGTGTGCTTGCTTTTGTTTCTTTGTGATTAAACAGTGTTCTTGGACTGGGGAGATAGCACAATGGGTAAGAGTGCTTGCTGCCAAGTCTAGATCCCGTCAAAGGCCCAGTGTGTGTGGCTTCCCAGGCCTGAATGCCCAGCACTACATGGGTTTGGGGGGAAAGGACAGAAAGAAGAAACAGAACAATTACTGGAGCTCCATAACTGTAAGCCCCTAACAGGGTGGGTGGGGGCACAGTGGGCAACAAGTTCGACTCTTAGTCGAACTCTTAGTCAAACTCTTAGTCAGGGAATAAGGCAGGCACTGACAGAGGAGGCCTCCTCTGCTTTGAAGAAAGCTCTCTTGCCGGACATAGTGACACATGCCTTTAATCCCAGTACTTGGGAGGCAGAGGCAGGCAGATTGCTGTGAGTTCAAGGCCAGCCTGGTCTCCAAAGGGAGTCCAAGACAGCCAGGACTACAGAGAGAAACAAGGCTACACAGAGAAACTCAGTCTCGGGGGAAAAGAAGAAGTACTTTTAGGTAATCAAATTATTCAACTGTTTTCAACAGACATTTCTGAGAAATCTATTCCTCTTCTAATGATCACAGTTCACAGGGCTCGGGTTGAGGATGTACAGTTCAGCTGGAAAAGTGCTTGGCTGAAAGGCATGAAGCCCAGGACTTATTCCCCAGGACCATTCAAACTAAGAATGGTGATAAGCATCTGTAATCCCAATACCTAGCAGGCAGGGAAAACAGAACTTTCTGCCTAGCCTAGGAGCCATGAAATCTGATCTCAAAACAAGAATCCTCAAGGCATGTTTCTGGCGGAAGTCTGTGTTAGTCACATTCTTAAAACTGATCTATAATGTCTCTGCTCATATACTTTTTTCTTCACCTGTTCATCTTTTGCTTTTTTATTTGTTTGTTCTTGTTTTCTTGGTGCTGGATATCAAACCCAGGGCCTGGCATACACTAGGAACACTGTACCAACATCTTTGAAAAATTCATGTGCAACAATCTTCAATTTGCAAGTAATAGCTCACCAATACAAACCTAGCTGTATATTAGGAGTATTTTTTGCTGACAGATTAATTTGGACAAAAATTAGTTTTAAAAACCGAGTACTTTCCTATAAGAACAAAGGTGACTCCATTTATACAGCCTTTCATCATACCTTTCCGTAAAGGGTAATGTTAACATTAAAACAAATGAAGTAAGTTTGTATAAAAGGCAGGGATCTGGTTTTTATAAAAATCTAGGTGGAAAGGGTTTAATATAGGTGACACATGTTATGCAATCCTATCATGACTTCCACAACAGACTTTGCTTTACCTTGATGATTCGATCACCTGTCTGTACTCCAGCCCGCATGGCTGCTCCATCTGTGTAAGAAATGAATTGTTGAACATGAGCTTCACTGGTAAGTCTTCTTTAAAGAGAAGTAGTGTAACACAAGTTAAAAAATGGGCTGGACAGTATGGCAGACTTGGGTCCAAATCCTGCTTCCACCACCCACTGTGTGTGAGTTAGACTGGTTTATGATTTCTTTAATTCAGACTCCACTGATATTATCTACAAAGTCTTATCTCCTTTAATATATACTATTATCTACCCGAAATTACAGCACCCAACACCAAAAGAATCCACTTATGATAATAACAAAAAAAGATGGTCATTTGGGACAAGTGTCCATACCTCCTTAATCTACTCTATTAAAACATCACTTTAGTGCTACAAAGAAATCAAGTTGTAGAAATGTCTGTTAAGTGATGGCATGGAAAATACCAAGAAATTGTGTGGTTTTGATAGCTAAAGATGAACTGTTTTTTTTTTCTTTAAAAAAGCATCACCTGGGCAAATTAATTTTATAACCCCACAGACAAGCATAGCATAATGGTCCACATCCTGCAGTCTGTATAATTCTATTCAGGGCAAGAGACATCATTTAAGTTTTGTTATGCTTACTCTGATTGCTTTCCAGAGACAAAAGTAGTTTTTGTTGTTGTTGTTATTCTTGAGATAGGGTCTCACTATGGATCCCCAGCTAGCCTGGAACTTACTATGAAAACAAGGCTCCAACTGCCTCTGAGAAGATTAAAGTCATTTATAACCACACCTGGCAACAAAACTATTTTCTAAAATGCCTTGCCTTCTTTGACAGATTGTACGAAGACTGGATTATCTCCACTGACTGTCAGCCCAAATCCATTGTCATCTTTCTGGATGATCACACAGCGTTGAACAAGACCTGCAGAACAACCAAAGAGTAAAGGAAGGAGAAAAAAACAGAATGAAAGACAATGATTATGCATTAGTGGTGAACTGTTTTCTATCTGAAGAAATAAAGGTAACTCATAAAGCCCCTACCCCGTAAAACAAGCATAAGAACATCTCAAAGCACCATGGGTACCAGTGTCTCATGAGAGGAGACTATCACGAACAGCAACAATAAACTGAAAGGATAGATTTTGAGAGATGAGACAATTAGAAGGAAAGCCAATTCTCAGCTGTGCCATTAGTTTATAATATAAAATCCTCCCCCTTGGCTATAATTGGTACTTAACCTAAGAATCAAATATTATAGGCTCTTTGGTTAGGAACATCATATGGAAAATTCCAGAGAAATCTACTCTTAATATCAGAAAAATATTCTCAAGAAGAAAAAAAGAAAACTGGAAAGACAGGAGGTATGCACAGAATATTTGCAGCTGGTCTCCAAAGAGCTAAGAGAAGGGGAAGAATAAGAAAATTTTCATTCAAGAAAAAGAGAAAAGTAGGAAAAGAAAGTTACATGTAAACTCAACCATTTCTCTCATCTCTACCATATATTTAGCTGATTTGTTTTATCTGAATAATAAATGGAAACTGCGAAGGTGAGAAACGGGCAAGGCAAACCCTGCAGGCCAGAGAAATGGCTCAGTGGTTAAGAGCACTTGCTGCTCTTCCCAGCACTATTGTCAGGAGGCTTTAACTCCAGCTCCAGGTGATCTAACACCCCTTCTGGCATCCATGGGGTATCCATACATATGTGACATACACTTACACAGACATACACACACATATACAGAAGAAAAAATATTTTAAAATAAGAGAAAGAGGAACTCAATCAAAGAAAGAGTAATGTCCCAAAGCAAAGCTCTCATTAGTTCTATTTATTAGCTATAATACCTCAAGACCCTAAACTCTGAGTTAGCCAGAAACAATATATGCTTTTAGCTTTACAGACATAGAGTAGCCAAAATATATGACATGTAAAAAACACAAAGATAATGATGGTTAGAAAAGAAAAGCTTCTAATAAAGAGTTTATATAATCGATGCAATCTTTTACTACATCTGATGTAGAAAAATATGTGAAAATTGCACATCAATGATACATTCTTGTCATTTTAAACTCTTTCTGACGACAGTGTGAGCATGTAAGCACACTACTACCAAAAAGTGGAACAATCAAATCTCTACATATAAAGCATGAATCTGAGGATGTATCCTACACAAAGTGAAATTTACAAAACAATGAGGACGGAGGATAGAGTCCAATGGCACTGATTTTTTGGCTTGCACAAATCCCTGGACTCCGTCTCCAGCACTTGGGCAGGAAGCAGGAGAGGTCAGCACAAAAACATGCCAAAGACCTAAGCATGAGACCTAAAACTTCAGCATTAACCGTGGTGGCACCCACCTTTAATCCAGCCTCTATCTGGAGACAGAAGCAGGAAAACCTAATGAGTTCAAGGCTAGCCTGGTCCACATAGAGAGTGTTAAGCCTTCTTAAAAAAAAATTTAAAAACTAAAAAAATATGATGGTAATAGCACACACCTTTAATCCTAGTAGTCAGGAGGCAAAGGCAGGAGGATCTCTAGAGTTTGAGGCCAGCCTGGTCTATAGAGTTCCAAGACAACCAAGGTTGCACAGAGAAACTCTGTCTCAAGAAACAAACAAACAAAAACCCATCTAAAAATATTTAGAAGACATGAGAGAAAAATTTCAAGACCTTAGCACAATTGTTCTCAACCTTCCTGATGTTGCAACCCTTCATACAGTTCCTCATGTCATGGTGACCACCAACCATAACATTATTTTCATTACTATTTCATAACTGTAATTTCACTACTGTTATGAATGATAAATCATAGTGCAAATATCTGATAATGCAACCCCTGTGTGGGTTGTAACCCACAGTTGTTTAGGGGATAAGCACATATTTTATAAGACACAAAATGCACTATCAGAGAAAAAACTTCTTGCCGAAGACCTAGGTTCAGTTTCCAGTACCCACATGACATTTCATAAACTCATGAAATGAGGTTCCAGAGATCAGGCACCCTCTTCTGGCCTCCAAGGGCATCAGGAAAGTATGTAGTACACAAATACAAATGCAGGCAAAACACACATTCACATAATATAAAATAAATTTTGAAAAAAAAAGGAAATTTCTTCTTTAAAAGTCTAATTCAATACAAAGTATATAACTGGTGATTAATATAAAAATAAATTACTTTAAAAAAGTCTAATTCAATAATGAATGTGAGATTGAAAGGTATAAAATATTTAAATGAACAAAGGAAAGACACACCAATGGTTAAAAGGCATATGCAAAGGTACTTATCATCTGCAACATTCAGGAAAGTCTGAATTCATATCAAACTATGATATGAATCTGCTATATGATATGGATCTACTATACACCAAGCAGAATGGCTAAAAATGAAAAGACTGAGCACACCAAGTGCTGGCAATGATACAGGGTAACTGGAATTCTCTTAACATAATTGGTGGGAGAATATAAACTCTTGGGGAAACAATTTGGAAAATTCCTATAAATGTCTGAATATATTTACATATAAAAACAACTCAAATTCCCATCAACAATTAAAAGGAAAAATTGCACAGTCATACAATGAAATGTTATCTTGGGAGAAAAGGAAGGAAAAAAAAAGGAATGCTTTCACAAATACAGCAAACATGGATGGATAACAGAAATATCGCACTAAACACAAAAGTCCACATGATACAATTCCAAGAAAGAGCAAGAGAAGCTCAGCCACAGCAGCAATAAGCAGATGAGCAATCACCCAGAGAAAAGCAGGAGTGACCGCAGGAGAAACAGAGGGACCCTCTAGGTGATGCACATGATGTGCTAAATTAGCATAATGGTTACCTGAGTATATTCAGTTGCCAAACTGCTTCAAACTGTACTTAGAAAAAGCGTCATCTTATTTTTTGTAATAATACACCAAGACCAGCTTTCAACATTAAGAAATGCTACAATCTTTCAATTCCACAAACTGTATTTGTTTTCATAAATGCATCAGTCATACAAAACACTAAACTGAAAAGAGGGAAGAATAAAAAGAACCCAACAGAATTCAACCTTTTTCTTTCAAATGTCTATGGATGTTTTGCCTACATGGATGCGTGTCTGTGTGACTCCACCATGCCCAGTGCCTGCAGAGGCCAGAAGAACAGGAGTCGGAGGTGGTCACTGAGCTGACACGTGAGAGCTTGGAACTGAACCTGGGTCCTCTAGAAGAGTAGCAGTTTCTCTTCACCGTGAGCCATCTGTCCCAGAATTAGTGCTTTAAGCCCCCAGAATATTTTAAGATGTGATGTGTTGTTGCAATCCAAGAGTTTGTGACCAGAAGACGGACAAGTTTAGGGCCAGCCTAGGATATACGGCAAGACCTTGACTCCTGCTCCCACCACCACTCCAAAAAAGGAGGGAAAGTGGGTTGTGGAGGCCCCTTTATTACCAAAAAGCTAAGCAGAAGCCTCTTTTTGAGTTGTTAGGAAAGAGGATGGACTCAAATCTTTTTCACCTGTTGCTTTTTGCAGAGGAATTGAGTTTGGTTCCTAGCACCCACGTGGGCATCCATGATCTTTTATGATCCTTGATGGACACTCACACCCATATAATAAAATAAATAAAATAAAATCCAAAATTTAAAATGAGTAAGTAGCATTTCAAAGGAACTTACAGAACCTGACACTTGTTTTTAGAAATATTTTCTGTGGCCTCAACAGTTCTCAAGATTTCAAAACTGGTATTAAAATAAAATATTTTTAATAATACTTTAAAATAAATATCAACTACTTCTCAGTTTTTACACAGTCTTACAAGACCTAAAAACCCCAGTAAAAGGGCTGCTTCTGTGTGTAGCATGAGCATGTGTGTTTATATATGTGTATACATGTGGGAAGGCCAGATGATAGTGCCAGGTACTTTCTTCAACAGCTTTCTGCATAACTTTTTAAGAAATTCTCTCACCCAACCCAGAGTTCACCATTCAGCAAGACCAGCTGGCCTGTGAGACACAGGGTCCTCCTGACTCTGTTTCCTCAGTCTTTACAAGCACAATAATATACTCCTACCGTTAATATCCTCAAGGGGGAAACCCAATTATGTCTTTGTGCTTGGTTTTGTTTTAAGACATGGTGTCAAGGTGAACTATGTAGCCAAGACTAGCCTTGAACTCCTGATCCTCCTGCCTTTACCACCAGAGTGCTGGGATTCAGGTGTGTACTAACATGCTCCAACAACCTTGTGTTTAAACAAGGTAATTAGCTTTGAATAGGGAAAAGAGGAGGAAATTGTCAAAGAGCAGAGCTTCTTATTATAGGCAGTTTTAGAAAAATGAGACAGCAGGAAATCCCCCCCAAAACAACTATCTTTAAAGTTTTCCTAAGTGCCCAGAATGAAAGCTTTTCCCTGATACCCTGTTAGAAGATGGAGTCTATAGATTCCCAGTGCACCCTCTGGGAAAAACTCATTAGTGCTCCACACAGACTGTATTTGTTTTTGTCTCCTCTCTCTCTATTACATGCCCTAAGGGTAGGCAGGGATGCTCTGCCTGACTCATGGTCTTATCCCAGAACCCAGTGTACAGTCTACCTGGTACAAGAAGAAATTCTTTAAAAATTGATTAGGTAATTAATGAAATTCCAAAAAGCAGAAGAGTCTGAAAAAGGACAGAAGCTCAGAAAGGCAGGTAAACAGACACAGGAAGAAACCAAAGTGACCCCCATGGGCTGTTAACTTTATAAAGATGCACAGGGTCCTAAAAGTACAGCTAAGGTCCTCTGTGCTGGGATTCTGCAGAAAAAGTGAAGCCTGCTTTCCCCATGTAAGTGGCTTCTGCCTGACACACCGCCTCTCTTAATTGTTGTTTGGGTGTTTCAAGTTGTTAGATTCCAGAGGGGCTTGCTGTTGTTTGTTTTTCTGTGATGCTATCTCACTATGTGGCACAAAATGGTCTCACACCTGCAATCCTCCTGAGCAGTCTGCTACACCTGGTTTTTTCATTCAACATCAAAGGGAGATTTTAAAAGCAAAAACAAAAAACTTAAGAGTAAAGAAGCAGCAGAAGAGTGGCACACACGTCTTCTTTGCTCTTCCCCATCTCTACCACGGCACTCTGGTTGCTCTGAGCTCCTTCAGAGATGAGGGTGTAGCTCAGTGCAAGGGCATGTACTGAGCAGGCATGGAGCTCTGGATTAGGTACCCTGCACAATCCCCACCAAAATTTCTAACTGCCAGCATGAGACTCTGGTGTACTTCAACATGTAAGAATTGGGCCACTGTGAAAGGCAAGTAAGTCTTACAATACAGCCAATTCAGAATCTACTGGATCCAAATTACCAGTAGTATTCTGTCCTAGCATCCGTGGATTGGATCTGCGATGAGAACTGATAACTAAAACATTCAACATTCAGAAATCCAGGGTCTGGAGAGATGGCTCAGTGGTTAAGAGCACTTGTTTTGTTGCTCTTGCAAAAGACCTGAGTTCGGTTCCCACATGGCAGTTCACTACCACCTGTAACTCCAGTTACACAAGCAGACAGACAGTGTTTTGTTTGCAGGCAGACAAAACACTTATATACATAAAATAAAATACGTCTAAAAAACTAAAAAAAAAAAAATCAGAAATCCGGTCTCTCAAATGCTCAAATCTGGTGTTACCGCCCACACAAAATGAAATCAAAGTCAGGGATGGAGACTCACACCTTTAACACTGGCATTCAGGAGGTAGATGCAAGGTTGGGGCCTCACAGTAAACCCTGTTTCAAATAAGTAAATAAATAAATGTTTAAAAATCAAATTATTCTAACTCTTCAGGGAAATAATCTATTTGTGGAGGAAAAGTTTGACTCACTTTAAAAGAGAAATTCCTTCTGTAACATTAAAATCCTCTACACTGGCTAAATTATCACCTTGTGGTATTTTGGGATGAGAATAGCTCATTTTTCAATAGCTAGTTTCCAGAGGGTAGTACTCTTTGGGATGGATTAGGGGGTGTAGCCTTCTTTGACAAGGTGTGTCACTGGGAGAGGGCTCTGAGGTTTCAGAACAATCCGGCCATTCCCAGCGCCTGTCTCTCTGCTTCACGGTTGTGAGTAAAGATGTGAGCTCTGGGAGAGGGCTCTGAGGTCTCAGAACAATCGGGCCATTCCCAGCGCCTGTCTCTCAGCTTCACGGCTGTGAGTGAAGATGTGAGCTCTCAGCTACTGCTCCATTGCCTCCTTGGGGCCATGCTCTCTGCCATGACCGGTCATGAACTCTAACCCTATGAAACTGTAAGCCCCAAATAATCTCTTTGTTCTATAAGTTACGTTGGTCGTGGTATCTTCTCACAACAATAGAAAGATAACTAGGACACACATCCTTTGTTTTAGTAGCTTCACTTAGTACTAGCATATAGGTGCTATGAACAGTGTAAAAATACTAGGAGTCCCTGCATTCAAAGAGGATAGTGAAATAAGTTTAAAAACAATGCTGATATGTGACAAGGCACCAGGATGTAACAGGTTATTTTGAGGGTGCAAAATAAAAATCAAATCCTAATTCTAAAATGGCCATTTTCTGTCATATATGGTAATAAAGGCCTATAATCCTGGCACTAGGGAGATGGGAAGGAGCAAAAGGATCAGGAGTGCAAACCCAGGCCCATAGTGAAGCTGAGACCAGAGTAAAATACACGAGACACTGTCTCAACAAAAATTAAAAATTTAAAAACAAAATAAAACAAAAGCACCAACTCTAGCATTTATCACTTTAAATCTTCTGGATTTTTTTGTATGTATAGTCAGCTGTTTGTTTCGCTGTTAGACCTCTTACTATCACACAAACTGAGTGGGTTTACATGGCCACTGTCTCTAAGGTACAAGCTATATTCTAGCATTCTGTATGAGAACAGGCAGATGCTCACCACTGAAGAATAAAGCTGTCCCTTCACTGACACTCATCCAGAGTAGTACTGTCTCACTCTCTCATTCTTGGTGATTATATAAAGGGTTGTTTTGTTTTCAACCATAGCAATCCACTTTCAGTTCATATGGAGAACTGGTAACTATAAATTTTACCAGTATGCATTAAAAAGTATCACAATGCTTCCTCCTCTGTTAGTCTGGAAACCAATTTCAGTTTCTTGTTAACTTTGTATTCCTTTCCATAAAGGCTGCATATAACAGGTGACCAATGACATTAAATGAATCTAATTTTTTAAATGAGAATGTGTCTTTAAAATAATTTAATTATTTTTATCATCAATTTAAGCTGAGCTGATGGTATACTGTGTAATGCTAGGACTCCGAGGTTGGATAAAAGTACTGCAAGTTCTATGCCAGCTTGAGTTACAAAGTGAAAAAACTTTGTCTCGAAATAAAGGGGGTGGGGTCAAAAAGATGGCTCAGCAGGTAAAATTGCTTGTTCCAGCCCTGACAACCTAAATTCAATCCCTGGAACTCACATAGTAGGAGAGAACGGACTCCTGCAGGCTGTACTCTGAACTCCGTACCTATACTGTGGTACACACACACAGGCATGCACACAAATAGATACACACATACACTTTTTTTTTTATGTACTATGGGGCTGAAGAAATGTCTTGGAGGTAAAGCATGCTAACTGTTCAATCATGAAGAGCGGAGTTAAACCCCAGCACCCCTATCACAGCCACACAAACTACAGTTCCAAGGAGTCCAATAATCATTTCTGGCCTCTTGGGTATCCTCATGTGTACAAACACTCACACAGACACAAACAAAATAAAACAAATCTTTGAAAAAAAAGTAATAAAAAAATTAAGTCTGAATTTATTTTCCACAAAGGAAGTTTAAATACCACCCAACCGTTTTTAGTAAGAAAAATCATAGCCCTGAAGATTAATCACAGCAGGAAAACAACTTAAGGGCACATTAATGAGTGCCATAACTGGCAAAATTCCAACTGTAACACTTTAATTCTCCGTCTGTCCCTAATTAATACCTCTACTGACAAAGTTTTCCATATTTCCTGTCTTGATTATTTCTTCTCAAAAATAAGCAGCTGTGTCAGAATTTTTCTCTCAATGAAGTAACAATCCAATGGTCTCTCCAATTTACATATACATTTCCTTTCCTAAGTTGTACTTTGTCATAACAACAAAAAACACGGCTTCCTAATATAATGCAGACATAAAAACTGCTTTTTGCTTGTTTGCTTTCTTGTTTTTAGACAGGTTTTGCCAGGTGGCCCAGGAAGTCTGCTGTGAACTAGCTACCTGTGGTCCGCCTATGCTAGGACTGCAAGCTCACACTGCCACGCCCACCTAAGACTGAATCTGCTCAATATTTACTACCAATGATAGTATTCTGAAAGTGAAAAAAGCTAATGCCTTGCAGGGGGGGGAAAGGTAGCAATGAAAGGTCTAAAAATTGTTGAGAAGGTATTTTCAAGTTTTACTATAAATTTATTCCTGAAAAAGGGTTACAACTACAGTGCCAGATAGTAAATGTAAAGAAAATGAAGTATTGCTGAACACATACAGCAATATGCTAAGCCTTCCACACTTACATTTGCTTTAAAAAGCATATATTAGTCTTTCTTCACCTTTGATTTTACTGCGTGACCAAACTTCTCTAAGTCTCACCTCTGAAGAATTAGCTGCAGGGAAGGGTGTAGAGAAAAACCATGTGCAACCTAATAAAAACAGCTCAGTTTTCAACTGCTGCCAGACATACGTGTTTTATGAGTAAGACCTCTGATAATCCTCTGACTAAGAAGCTTCTGCATTCTAAATGCACAAAGCTGCCAATATGAGGAACTTCAAGCTCCAAGTACACTGACTTCATTCTTTTAGATGCTCACCAAAACCAAATCCCTTTTCTAAGCTATATTTTCTTCTCTAAAGTTTTTTGGAAGGGAAGAAAAGAGCCAATTAAGATGAGTCAAGAGTTTATTCCATCAATTCTCTCTACTAAAATACATCATCTTGATTTCAACAATCATTCATTCAAAACTCACTTCCAGAGAGGCATTATGGGATACACAACAATGAGTACAGATGCAAGCAAACTGAGCCAGATGCCAATGTTCAGAAACAGCAAACGTGAGGAGGCAGTTTTTTAATCGAAAAAAAATGTGTTATTATCTGCCTATAATATAATGTTCTGAAGAACATATACATTGCAGAACAGATAAATATAGTTAATTAATCGAAGTTTTCCTTCATAGGGTTATTAGTATCCTGTAAGAATACTTAATCCACTCTTTTTTACAGGTCAAGACTATAATACACCTTCCCACGGCATGAGGGGAAACAGCTCTCTCCAGCTTACTCCTCTTATCCAACTATGAGGCATCAGTGCCTGAACCGAGCCTTAGAGGACAGGCAGGATTGGACAGTGCAGAAAGAAAACTTAACTACTCAATACAACAGGAAATGCACTGAGCAAAATGAGACGGTCAGGGCGGACTCAGAAAATAAGCAGCTGGAAGGCAGCCTGCTACTCTGAGGCAAACAGAAAACTGGGGCAAGATGAGGAACTGGAAATGAAGTACAGTATATTACAGTAACTACTTGTATTTTCCTAGCAAGTGAGTAACCAAGTCCATTACATTAGTAATATTAGCCTGTCAAGTCAAAACAGACTATAGGAGACTAAACAAAGGAAGGTGTATGAAACTGAAGTGATACAAAGTTATGAATTTAAAGCTGGATATGGTAGCAGACCCCTTTAATCTCAGTACTTAGGAGGCGGGGACAGAGAGGCAGATCTGAGTCTGAAGGCAAGCCTGATCTACAGAGCAAGTTTAGGACAGCCAGGGCTATCCAGCAAAACTATGTCTAGGAGAAAACAAACAAAGAAACAAAAAATAAAATAAAAAGCAAAGGCTGTGAATCTATTAGAATAGTTTGATGATAGTACACGCCTTTAATCCCAGCACTTGGGAGGCAGAGGCAAGAGGATCACTGTGAGCTCAAGACCAGCCTGGTTTACAAAGTGAGTCCAGGACAGCCAGCGCTATTACACAAAGAAACCCTGTCTTGAAAAACAAACAAACAACAACAACAACAAAAGACCTTAAAAAATTAAACCGTTTAATGACATGATAAACACTGAAGAAGGCAGCGGGGCTGGCCCAAAGAACGAAGAGTAAAGGGGTGACAAAGGCTAGGCTAGGCTAGGCTAGGCTAGGCGCACACCGTTGTCTCATTCCTGGACAGTCTGAAGGCAGCGTGGATTATATGAGGCCTGCTGCAAGAAGATGGAGGGATGGAAGGGAGGGAGAGGAGGAAGCTACAAGCAAGACTGATTGTTAATTGTTTATTATCCCAGCACTGCACACAAAGACATGAAGACTGTAAATTCTAGGCCAACCTGGGCTACATAAAAAGACCTTTAAAAAAAAAAAGAAAAAGAAAGAATAGGGCTCAGTGCGTGCAGTGCAAGCACCCTAGCACCAGCATAAAAGCTGGTGCACATCAGTAATCCAGTGCTGGGGGATGGAGTCAGGAGGATCCCTTGGGCTTGTTTAGCCAGCCAGCCTCGGGGAGTTGGTGAGCTCCAGAGTCAGTGAGACCATGTCTCAAAAAAACCAAGGTAAAAACCAGGTAAAGACGACAACAACATTAACATGTGTGCAGATACACACAGAATCATGGACACAAACATATCTGTGTACAGATACAGAAGCATAGGTACAAACACACACACACACACACAAACCTGTAGGGTGGAAGTCAGCTACCAACCAAATAAACAGACAATCCAGTAACAAAGAGGAAAATGAATCAGATCAAAGTATTACAGAAAACAGGAAGGGGTATCTGCATTGCTGAGTGGTTCAAAGGAGGTATATATACACAGAGAACATTCTCAGGTTCTCAAGCAGGGCACCTTGGGCCACTTTTAACACTGTGTGTTCTGAAAACAGAATTCAAGTATGAAGAGAAAAGAGTAAAAAAACAAAAACAAAAAACAAACAAACAAACAAAAAAACGAGTTGTGGGAACATAGAAGGTTCATGTGGAACACTCTTTGCAAAGCTTAGGAAGCCAGAGAAAATAAGAACTTGTTGGGAGCAAGAATTAAACCAAGAGCTCTCCTTTTAAAGATACAAGAAACATGAATGAGAAAAATGGATGACATTGTAAAATTATTCTCTGAAATACACAAATCATAGCCCAGTAAAGGATGACTGCTTCTAATCCAAATTTTTGAATTCTAAAATATTCCAAAATCTGAAACATCTTGAATGCCAGCATGATGTCACAGAAGAAAGTTCCACATTGACTTCATAAGCTTCAAACCACCCAAAGTTATTAAAAATATTATACCCTCAGACTATGTATATATAGTATATATATTATGTATAAAACATAAGCAAAGTTTATGTCAGAACTCCAATTCTACCCCTATAAACATGTTACATATACACTAGTATTTCAAAATCTAAAACACATCTTGTTTCAAGCATTTCAGAGAAAGGATGCTTGTGTTAACAGTTTGCTTCTAGTATGGTCTAAATGTTCATATCCCTTCAAACCCTGTATGTTGCTGCCCTAACTCTTAATGTGATAGAATCTGGAGGCAGGCTTTGACGGTAGCTAGAGTTAGAGGAGATGGTGAGGGTGACAGAATTTACAGGTGCTAGATTGCCCCCCGCCTCAGGTCTATGTGAAGGAAAGGAAGAAGGCAGCCATCTGCCACCTCTCCAGCCTCACCTGTATATAACAGACTCTTAGAAAGTAAAATGTCTGTTTTCTAAGCCACATAGATGATGGTGTTTCGTTATGGAAACCCATGCATGCTAAGATGGCTTTTAAAGGAATATGGTTTATTCTTATACAGTAACCCACAAAGTTCTTCATAACAGTGTTAAAGATATTCCTGTCATTTCAGTACTCAGGAAGTTGACACAGGAAAGAGTATAAAGACAAACTAGACTACATACTGAGTTCAAGGCCAGCCAGAGTCACATAGTAAGACTCTGTCTTACAACAACAACCGAGGCACAGTGGGGTATATCTGTAAGCCCAGCACTAGGCAGGTGGAGGCAGAGATCGGGAACTGAACACCAAATAGTGTTATATGACCTCCTATCACCAAAAAAACCTATATACAATAGAAAATCGGGCATACTAAAGTTATAGTTCAGAAAATATATCCATACACTATTTGTAATAGACTCAACAGGTACAGGGGACAAATAGGATGTTGACCAGACTGCACTGAGAAGTTTTACAAGGAAAGCCTCTACAAAGCAAACCTTCTCCTTTCCTCTTCAAATGAACAGAGTCAATCTAGCTCTCAAGCAGCTCTTAAGAATGGCAAAAGTTTGAGGTTATTTGAGTGACATCTGTTCTAAGTACTCAACTAAAGAATTTTAACCAAGAGAAGAGAATATCCACTCTCCACAGCTTGAAGTAGACTGATAACAAGACCCTTGCTGAGCAGAATGTCCCTGGTTGCTAGGACTCTACTCAGTAATATCCCATCTTCTAACTACACTGTCTCCCTAGAGCACATTCTTCATCTAAGCTAACTGCACAGTCTGAAGTACCTCTCTAAACGCTGTTCACAGTGAGGGAGGCCAACATTCACCTGCTAGCTGTCTTAATTAACTCATCCCTCTAATGAGTGTTTACTGGGGAGTCATAGTTCAATTCCTCCAACAACAACAACAACCAAAAGAAGGTATTTCAAGGGTTCTCAAGGGACAAATGCACTGAGAGGCCACACCCTACTCCCTGAGTAGCACTTAAAATGCTTCTGTTACTACTAAGCCTATGACATGTCTGGACTAGTATGAAACCCCTATCACTCTAAGAAAAATATTAGTACAATATTTTCTGTCAGAGTCCTAAATCATTAATCCTCATCCAACATGAACAAGCTCCTACACATGGCAAAGATCTAAAAAAGTGGTGAACAAGGTAAACAGCAATGCTGAAAAGCCCGCTGGGAAGAATGGAGACACACAGATAATGTTCACATTCCTCAGCAAAGAAAAACTGCAGGAAGCACCTTACCTACAACAGAAACATGGACTATTAAAAAACTAGTTTGGAGGAAAGAAAAGCATAAATTTGACCTGCCACAAGGCCTGGCAAACATATCCTTTTGCTCATCACAACACAGAAAAACATGAGCATGTACCTATCATGAAGCACTAACTGCATCAGAACATGGTACTGAGTTGTATCAGATGCTAGAAGGCAACAATTCCCAACTGTTCTCAAGGTATTCTGGACAATTAATCCTATATATTTTTCTCGTCACATACATAGGGCTATGGAAGAAAGATTTACACCTGAGTGAACTTCCATCAAGAGGCCTTGGCTGTGGCAGAGAAGACTTCTTCTGCTTAGTCTTGTTTCAGATACTGCCTTGCCTTCTCTTTTCTGAATGAGCTGTCTAGGTAGCAGGCTGTGCTGACACACAGGTCATCCCAGCACTCGAGAAGCAGAGGCAAAAGGACACTCCAAGTCTGAGGTCAGCTGACCTACGCAGTGTGTTCAGGATGCCTGGGGCTGACAGTAAAACCCTGCTCCAAAAAGCTTAAAAAAGCAATGAAGAAAAGGCTATATGAACTTCATAAATAGTGTGTTGTATTTAGAAAGACAGGAACGTCTGGAAATACTCATGTTTTCATCATGTATTATGAAAGCTCAACATTCAGGTTAAACTTATTCTTCATGAAGATTATTTTTGAAAGGCATTTTGAAATTTTCCTATTCATACTAAGTTTCTAGGAAACTTACAGGAGGGACAAATGTTTTAAGCTGAAAATAAAATATTTAAAAATGTCTTTGCATTAGGAATATATTTTATAAGAAATGACTTATCCAGGTGATAAACCACTTAAAATTTTTATAAAGAAAAGATAAACAAAAATTTCAAAGAACTGCTAACACATTTAAATGATGCCAGAACTATTCTTATAGGAAATGACTGAGCAACTTGAATTCCACATATTCCAAAAGCTATGAAGGAGACCAGAGAGGCAGGAAATATTTCAAAGCCCATCCATGCTATTCAGAGGAGCCTGACCCCACTTTCCTAAGATAAACAAGGAGAAATACATAACATGGCCTAGTCTCAACCTACCATGTTAGTTTCTAGTCATCTTAAGCTTCCATATCACAGGCCACATCGAACCCCGGGCTCCCTTTCCCTGCAGGAGATCATGCCATGCAGAGCAGACAAGAAAGGCTGCAGTTACCAAAAACACAATAAGACAGAAGCAAGCTGCAAAGGTGCAAGGCCGCATTAGCTAATCAGCTTACCATAGATCTCCGATCTACTCTCCTCTGAACTAGACTTTGTCTTCTTGGAGGAGCTATCTGCACAAGAGCGGGAGAAAAGGAGAGATATAGAAAATATGGAGACCAATGTAAGGGGGAAATTTCATGGGGATAAAAGAACGAGTCATGGTCAAGTTAAATCGTGCAAACATGAAGTATGAACATCACAGATGATAGCACTTAGAATAGTCATGAACAGCACAGGTAATGACATATTTACAGATTATGGAAGAAAAGACAGTGCAATAAAAATACAAACACAACAACACATGGATAGTCTATACAATGTACCATCTGAGAATTGTAGAAATGAAAAAAGCACTTAAAGCTGTGTTCGGCTCTCTGTGAAGCACGGTACCTTTTTGAGAGACCTGTCTTTGGAAACGGTCACCTCCCAGACAAGTGTACAGAACATGTCTAACAAGACTAGAAGGACTATGGCATTTTCATGAATGTAAGACACATGTGACCATTATTAAAGACAATAACTAGCTATAGAAATAACTGAAAGCCTCCGGCCCATGACCTGGATCCTGGCTGGGTATCTGAAGTGCAGAGCTCTCTCTTCATGGGATCTGTGATATGGTACTGCCCCCACCACACCACCAAAGCCATCTAAAACTAACTGTTCATTTCTTTACTACAACCCAAGATGCAAAGCATACTACTCATTACTTACTTCTTAGTTCTCCCTTCTTAAATAAATGCTTACGATACTTTCTGAAAATTGAGAAAATTGTTCTAAAAGTAGGAAAGATTTCAATTATTCACACAAAAATACTCTACTAAATACCAATTACATTTGTAAGTAAAAATGTCTATAAGAAATACATGTATGCATCTCAGATTGGTGTGTTTTGTTTATCTTTTGCCACAGGGATATACAGCTAAACAAAATAATATGTGTCTAAAGAACACATGTAAATTTCTAGTAAAAAAATTACTGAGCGCTATCTACAAAGCAAACACTAAGATTACATGGAGAAAGAAAAAGGCAGCAGAATTCAATCTTGTGTACAACATTAAGAATATAAATTATACTGGCAGACATAAAAATTCTACGGAAAATCAGCACAATGCAGTCTGCAAGACAACCCAGTTCAGAACACTTGAAAAAAAAAGAAAAACGTCTGCTGGGCATTCTGGGCATTCTGGGATTCTGGGCACATGCCTAGAATCCCAGCACTTGGGAGGCTGAAGCAGGAGGATCACGAATTTAAGGCCAGCCTGAACTACAGCAGAAGACTCTATCCTGTCCCTGTACCTAAAAAATGGTGGGAAGACAAAATAGGGGATTTCTATTCATTTCTTTAAAATATGGCAACCATAAATTTTTCAAGTTGCACTGCTGCTAGTTAATCAAGTCACAACAACCAGAGCTGAATTTTAAGCGAATGAAGTAGAACTTCATTTTATGACACACTAGTACTTATACAATCACTCATCTTGATTCTGAGCCCTCAGTCTCTAATTATGACATCACTACTTCTATGACTATCGCAGTTCCCACAATGATGTATCCACTGTGGCATCTACAATGCTGAGTTAAACATGCATTCATTCCTGCTGACTGCAGCAATATTATACAACTACAGTGTATGAGAGCAGTAGGAATAACCACACATGAGGGTTTCAATACCATAAGTTGTATGATTCTGAACTCCACTTTTCTTAAAACATTCTTTGGAAGAACAAGAGTATTTTACCTGTGGGGTCAAAATCATGTGATGTACTGCGTTCGACTTTCTGTTTCTTATCTGTTGGTGACTCTCGGTTCAAAATACTTCCATGCCTAAGTTATAACAATTAAATATTTACTGTTAAAAAAAAAGCATAACAATAAAACTTTATTAAAAAATTACACAAATGCACCTTTTTATGGTGTGTGTGTGTGCTAGTACCCATGAAGGTCAGAGAGGGTATAAGGTACTTTGTAACTGGTGTTACAGGATATTTTGAGTTGCCCAATGTGGGTATTGGAGACCAAAGTCTGGTCCTCTGCAAGAGCAGCAAGCACTCTTAACCACTGAGTCATCTCTCCAGGTCCCAAACAAACAAACAAAACCAGGAAATAAGTTCATCTTACATAGCAGAGGCCTCTGTATTTTTCAAAAAGTTTTAAAATTCAACATATGAAGCCAGGCACAGTGTCGAGTGCCTGGTAGTCCCAGCACTCAGGGAGGCAGAGGCAGGTGAATCTCTGTGAGTTTGAGGCCAGCCTGGTCTACAAAGTGAGTCCAGGACAGCCAAAGCTACACAGAGAAACCCTGTCTTGAAAAATTCAACATATGCCATATATACAACACAGTCTATGTTCTTGGTTATAAAAGGGCCTCAAGCAGTAACTTTATTCTTAAAAATAACTGCCTATAGTTTACTGATTTTTACAGTTCTATTTAACAATAAGAAAACAGTGTCCACAAAGAATTCAACACAGTCAAGCTGAAATCATTACAGAAATATAACATATATAAAAACAAACCTACTTAGGCAAGGCTTGCTTCAACCCTGCCTTCATAAACACAGGCATAGAGAGAGTGGAATATTTTCTATGGTTTTTCCTTTATTGTCTTAAAATAATTAAGACTACATCAGTGCCAAAGTTCATTAAAGGAGGCAACAGTCACTCAAGTGACAACACATACCCAAACTAGCAATCCATTTTCACCTCCCCAAGCAACTCACAATTCAAAACAGGCACAGATTTTAAAATTAAATTTCTTCATAGGGAGTGACCTTAAAGTGTCAATTTGAATAAACTTTTTAAATGCTTACATTAAAAACATCGAAAATATTATCAAAACAAGGCTGTGTTCCAGAAAAAATATGCAACACCTGTTGTATTTGAAATCTGTGAAGCATTATGAAAGTTTGTACTACTTAAATCTACACTCTCAAAAACCACAAAAATCCCATAATTTCAAAGGAATGCTTCTAATTAAAACCCAACTTCAACTTCTGTATAAAAACAACTGAACAACTTACCTTATAGGTTTTTTGAGGGGAAACCTGAAACAAAGGGAAAACAAGAACAAATATTCATATTAATTCAAAAAAGATTCTGTTATTACAGCTACTGACTATGCTAAATCAGAAGGTATTACAATCTTATGCTAACTTTCCCAAAACAAGACAACAATGAGGTTGAAGGTCACATTCAGTTTTTTCAACCTGTTCTTTGAATCTTATTCTAATTTATTTTTAGCTTCCATAACAAAGTATTACCAGCTACTAAAAATATGTTCCTAAAACAAAGGGTTCATTTTTGCTTTGCTTTGTACTTCTGGGGTTTCATAGCATTGCCTCCTGGTTGTGTGTGTGTGTGTGTGTGTGTGGTTTGGTTTTTTTTTTTCCCCTAAGTATTGTAAGCCAGGCATGGTGGCACAAGCCCTCCTTCAGCCTGGGAGGTAGTCAGGAAATCTCCCAAGTACAAGGCTAGGGTGGAACATATAACAAGTCTTGGGCCAGCCTGGGCTACAGAGTAAGATCTTGTCTTAAGAAGGTGATGTGATTTGATTTTTCTGTTTGGTGTTCTCTTTGGGGGTGGGGAGAGCTGAGACAGGGACTCCTTAAATAACCTAGACTATCCTCAAACCCATGATTCTTCTGCTTTGGCTTCCATGGTGCTGGATAAGAGGCCTACACTACCATCCCTAGCCAGAGGTGTCTTGGTGAGAAGCAGCTGCTACAAGGATAACTATAACCTATTTATCATAGAGGCAGTCTGGTTTCCAAACAAACCCTAATAGACAAGTTTAACTACAAATTCACGTTAACACTTATTTCAATCAAACTGATCCACAGAAAGTCAGAGCATCTACAAACCTCCATGATAAGGGATGATGTGATAACCTACAGACAGTGGGAACTGGAAAGCACTGTGGAACAACAGGACACTGTTCTTGAAAACGGGTAATCCTAAAAGGACAAGCCAGGAGTAAGTGTTCCTATGTCACCTAATAATCTTTTGAGGGGGAAGGAGAGGGAGGGGACTGGGAATAGTTTTTTTCTTTATCAACAAATATAAACTGGCAGGGAAGGACGTTCCACTAAGGGCCTGCTAAGGATATCAACAGCCTGCAGTCTATCAACCACAGGAACCACTTTGGTTCTTTGAGCTACAGAATCCCAGAAGAGCAGAACACAGTAAAATATACTCTTTGTTTCTACAATAAACCCGGTCACCCCAATCAATGCTGCTTACTGTCAAGATGTGCAGCACCCAAGGGACTCTGGCAAAGAATTCCAGAATTTGCCAGACAGCATGACTGTTAAGATTCCTAGACTATTCCCTCTTAAAAGAAAATGGAAAAGAGATGGGCACCATAGCACATGCCTTTAATCCCAGCACTCAAGGAAGCATAGGCAGGCAGATCTCTGTAAGTTCGAGGCCAGCCTAGTCGACAAATCAAGTCCAAGACAAACAAGGCTACACAGAGAAATCCTGTCTGGTGGGGGTGGAGGGGCAAGAAAATAGGAAATAACAAAGAGGAAAGAAATGGAGGGAGAAGTCCAAGAGCAAAGACCACTATATTCACAAAGTACAGAGAAAAACCCAAAAGGTTTGTTTTTTTTAAACTTTTATAATGATTATTTTTTATTTTATATGCATTGGTGTTTTACCTGCATGTATGTCTGTGTGAGGATGTCGGGTCCACTAGAACTGGAGTTACAGACAGTTTTCAGCTGCCATGTAGGCACTGGGAATTGAACCCAGGTCCTCTGGAAGATGAGCTGGTGCTCTTAACTGCTAAGCCATCCCTCCAGTCCCCAAAAAACTTACAACACTTAAAATCACAGCAGTTTTTCCCTAATTACCAAATTCTATTGAAAGCAAACACGGCAGATGGTCCTGTGTTTCAAGAAAGCAGGTGGAGCAAACCATGAGAGCAAGCCAGTAAGCAGCACTCCAGCGCACGGCCTCCGCATCAGCTCCTGCCTCCCTGCCCTGACTGAGTTCCTGCCCTGACAATTCACCGTGATGGACGATGTGGAACTCTAAGCTGAAGTAAACCCTTTCCTTCCTAAGTTGTTTATGGTCATGACATTTCATCATGGCAATGGGTGTATCTCAGCTGTTCTTACCAAGCATCAACAGAACCACAGGAAAGAGGGAAGAAACCTTTATCTCTAAAGTCTTAGGAAAAGGACAATCAGTTCATCTGGACTCACTTTCAAATCACAGAGCACTGAGGGCCCCACTCATCTGGTGCTACACTTAGCTTGCATGTCAACACCCAGACTTTTACCTGCAGCATCACTGTGCAAGCTCAAAAAACAGTGTTGACCAAAGCTTCCAGGAAAGGAACACAGGGAGCCAGGAAATTATATCTAGCTTCTATGTGCTCTAAGGATGTTTTACAATTCCCTGAATTTAAAGCAATATGAATCTACCTATGCCTTCTGGAAAAATAAAAATGCTTTTGTAGGTAGAAATTTGTAGGTAGAACCCTAACGTTATAATGACTGTACAGATTCCACATTATACTTACACTTTTTAAAGAAAACACAATTATAGATAAGACTTTTGCCTACATATTTTTACAAATACATGGAATTTAAGAAGTTATATGAATAGAAAAGATATTATCACAATTAAAAATGGTGCCAGGTATAGTGGCACACACCTTTAATCCCAGCACTCAGGAGGCAGAGGCAGCCAGATCTCTGTGAGTTCAAAGCCAGCCTGGTCTACAAAGCAGGACAGCCAGGGCTTTGCTACACAGAGAACCCCGGTATCAAAGGGGGGGGAGGGGCGTACACAAAATTGTATGTAGATGCCTGAGGCCAGAGCTCAGATGAGGACATCAGGAGTCCTACTCTACCACTCTTACCCCTGACAGGACAGGATCTTTCATGGAACCTGGAGCTCGACTGGTAGCCCCTAAGCCCCCAATGATTTTCCTGTCTCTGGCCCCCACCCAATACAATGCTAGGAATACAGGCATGCTGGCTATTCCTGTATTTTTACTTGGTTGCTAGGATCTGAACTCAGAGCACTCTTAACGAGCCATCCCTTTAGCTCAACTACCTCTTTTACAAATACACACCCCAAATTCATAGAAAGCATTTTATTAGTTTCTTCTATGAAAACTATTTTCGTTAAAATACACACATATATATATATGGAACTAAAAGAAATTGATAAGTTTTATACTAAAGAGGTTTGTCTTTGAGTTGTGTCAAATGTTAATTAACTCTCAATCAGAATTGGAACTACTTTATTACAAACCCATATATTTCTGTGAAATCTAAATGTTTCAGACTTTCAAACTATTATATGAGGAGGGTTCTCTAATTTTATGGGAAAAAATGTAAGAAAATTAGCATCATACATGCCATTTCATACTTGTTCCTACAAACTTGTTTCTGTTTAATTTTTTCATGTGTATATATACATGGAGAGAAACAGAGACAAGCAGATAAAACACACACACACTCCATTTTATGTACTGAGACAGACTCTCACTAAACCCAGAGCTCCCCAATTCTAGCTAGTCCAGCTTAGTTGGGGGTCCTTTGTCTCTGCCTTTGGAGAGCAGGGATTACAGGGGACCTTTGCCTGTCCTTTTATTCTATTCTGGAAATTGGGGTTCCAATCCTACTTGTACAAGCTATTTCCCCAGATGTGTTTGGTTTCACTTCACCCAACAGAGGAAGTGAGAGTGGGGAGACTTAAGTATACAAGAACTACTGTCATCAGTAGTAGTGGCCCTACACAGCACGAAGGGGAAGCATGTAGGGAAAGGGTTTTAACTCCTCTTGTGGCATCCCAGACCTGTGAACTGCAGATGACAAAAGTCAACTCAGCAGGCTTGTCTCTCTTGCGTGGGAGGCTGACGTAGAAAGATTTGCTGTCGCCTAAGGTCACTGTAGACCTCCACAGCCAAGTTCTCACACTACAGAGTGATCCTGCCTCAAACCGAACAAAAACAAAGCAACAAACTATAAGGTTCATTTGAAATTTGTAGACCATTTCTTCTATTCTCTCCCTTAGCTGCTACAAATGGAGCTTATTCTAATAGACTTCATACATGAGACTACAATGCTAATATTACTAAACAAAGTCCTATGTCACATACCAACATCAACACATAACAATCAAGAGGGCCTTATTCCCAAGTGACTAAGAAATGAGACTGTCCCCTTCCCAAGATGTAAAGTCTCCTATGAAGCAAAGCCTCTCTATTCTCTAACATAATAGATTTATTTCTTTTTCTCTCTACATGGACTTCACACATAGCATAAAACTCCT
>CM053747.1:33394273-33527926 GCA_028658305.1 Pachyuromys duprasi
ACCAGTAAATATTTCATTAAAGCACTGGTTTTAACGTATGCTATGTAAGACCCTGGGGGCTCATAAGAGGTCTACCTTGGATGAAGAGTACCGACAGGACTCTAAGTTCCCCATACATCAGAGTGGGTTGGCTTTTAGATAATAAAGAGCTTCCAAACAAATAAAAATCTGAAAAAGAGATTACTAGGAACTGAGTACCACAATGTAATTCTTTATAGCTTCAAAGTATCTATTTTGTAATATGACTGCTTAATCAGTTTAGTTTACTTTGTAAATACTTAGGCTAAATACAGTTTTTCAGCCCAGGGACAACACTGTAACAAGTACACACTTAACTCCAGGCCTCAATTCCCCCTTGAAGTTTCAGGAAGGAATCCACATGGGAGTTTAGACTACAGATAAAGGCAGTCAGTGTGAGTACCCGATAAACAGAAACGGAAGGACAAGACTCTGTCTGCCTTAATCTCATGCATTTGTGTCTAACCTTTGCGGAAAGGGACAGCAGCAGGAACTTTTCTAACAACAGATCTTATAAGGCAAATGAGCAGACAGCATTACTTTGCTGCCCAAGTGATTACAGGCAAAGATTCCCTGCTTGTCTTTTTTTTTTTAATTTATTTATTTATTATGTATACAATATCTGCCTTCATGCATGTAGGCCTTCACATCAGAACAGGGCACCAGATCTCATTATAGCTGGTTGTGAGCCACTATGTGGTTGCTGGGAATTGAACTCAGGACCTCTGGAAGAGCAGACAGTGCTCTTAACCTCTGAGCCATTGCTCCAGCCACTCCCTGCGTGTCTTAAGTAAAACAAACAAACCAAGGAACCAGTGAACAACAATCACAGGTTACATGATACACAAACTGATAAATATCACAGAACTGTAACAAACATGCAACATTTTCAGTTTTACTAACCCTATCAATATATCAGGAAAGAGTAAATGATAACATTTCTTATGACAGCTTGAAAGAATTACATGTAATTGAGTCTCAGTTTGACTGAACTAAAGGTGAAATGATACAAAGTATAAGAAATTATTACATTTGTTGTAGATTGAATGTGTGTGCCTCGCAGACACACTGAACTCCTAAGCCCTGTCTCTTTGGACACACCTCAATTTAGAAACTGGGTCTTTGCACACATTTTTAACTTCCTAGGAATCTTTGTTTAATCCAAAATTACAAAGGCTTTCTTTATATTTTTTTATGATAGTTTGATAATTTTTAGTTTTAGGACAGACAATGTGTTTTATAAATTTTGCAGAAGACATACGGACAAATGTTTATATGTGGACAGCCTACTCTTCTAGCACACTACAGAAAAGACCGCCTCCACTGAATTGCCTTTGGACTGCCACTGAAAATCAGTTTTCCATGTATGTATTGGCTATTTTTGGAAGATCATGGGAGTGAAATGACCATTTCATTACCTAACAGAGGAAGATGCATGTCCTTACAGGTTACCAACATGTCTGTGACTAGTTATACTAGCTTTGGTCATTCAGTAAGAAGTTATCTTCCAGTCTTCTACCTGTAAGGCTACTGCTTTTAGCCTGCCTTACTTCACACTTAAAAACAAAACAAAACGGAAGCATAGTCTGGTGGGATTAGCACTTGCCTTTAATCTCAGCACTTGGGAGGGAGAGGCAGGCAGATCTCTATAAGCTCGAGGCTAGCCTTTTTTCCAGAGTTCCAGGACAGGCAGAGCCACACACAGAAAACCTGCTTCAAAAAAAACAAAAACAAAAAAACAAAACCTGAGTCTGTACACTGGTTCAGAGGACAAAAGGAACTTGAAGAGTTTGATTCTCAGAACCCACATTAAGGTAGATGAAGAGCCAACTCTACAAACTTGTCCTCTGACCTCCACACAGGAACTGTGATTCATTCTCATTCTCTGATTCATTTTCTCTCCTCAACCCCCCACACCACAATAATAATGTTTGAGAACTTTAAAGCCTTGTTTTAATTCAACTCCTACTAGGAGTTAAAAGCATTAAGCTCCATTTCCCAAACAAAGAGGAATGTCCATGCTCTGGAATTTTCTGGAAGAGCTGTGTTTCTGTGCTCTCCCATCTACCAATGTAGACTCTGTATGTTTACTTTATACTCTGAGATCAAATCCAATACTGCAATATTTATTTCCATGTTCAAGTTGCTCTAGCTTACGCTACGTAGAGCCCTTTCGGGTGGGCATTTATGTCACTGGAACATGCCCCTCCCTTCTGTATTTTTAGTACTTCTTTGTTTCTGGTACTGCATAGTACTCTAAGTTCCTTAAAACACTGGAAAATAGAAAAATATTTCCCTACTCCAAACTTGTAAACCAAGGAATAAAGAAATATAGTTTTTTCCACCTTTTTCTGTAGTATAATTACATGCTTTCACACTGCACACTTAATTATAATTTATAAAAGCCCAAACCATATTTCATTTACGCTGAATTCACTGGCATGGAGCTATTCTTGATGTTCTTGCTGTCCTTTTTTGTGCGTGCTGTTTTGTTTTGTTTTTTGGCTGACAGTCACAGAGCAGGACACCTAAAGCCCTCATTCAATCTCTGTGCATAGGCATCTACATACAATTTTGTCCATGCACACGCACACACCTTTTCTTCTTTGGTTTTTCGAGACAGGGTTTCTCTGTGTAACGGAGCCCTGGCTGTCCTGGACTCACTTTGTAGATCAGGCTGGACTCATATGCTTTAAAAAAAAAAAAATCATAGTCTGGCGTAGTTGGCACTTGCCTTTAATCCACGAATTTGGGAGGCAGCAGCAGGCAGATCTCTGTGAGTTGGAGGACAGGCATCTACAGACACCCTCAACCCCCGGACTGGGATTAAAGGTGTGCACCACCATGCCCAGCAATCTTCCTGTCCTTTTAATAGCTGTACAACCTGTAATGATGTCACCTTCTGTTTCTGTTATTTGTAATGTTTGTCTTATCTCTACTCCTGATCTGCCTAACAGCTACTCTAGCTAGTTAGCTAAAGGCTTAGCATTTTAGTAATCTTCTCAAAAGAACCAACTTTTAGGTTAATACTGTTTAATACTGTTTTCTCCTTCACGGACCCCTGTTCCAATCTTTATTATTTTTTCTTCTTTGCTTACTTTGAATTTGGTTTGTTCTTCTAGTTTCTTTTTTTAGTTTCTTAAAGTGAAAATTGATGCTATTGGTTTCAGAAATGTCTTCTTTTCTAATGCATCTTTAATGCCCTCTAAATTCTGATGTTTTGTGTTTACTTTTTCCTTCAACGCAAAAACAAACAAATAAAACTTCTCATTTTCCTTTTGATTTCTTCTTTGGCCTGTGGGTTATTTTAGAATTGTTGTTTAGTATCAGAATATTTGGAACTTGAGATCTTTCTTTATTCATTTCTAGCTTACCGAACAGTGATCAGAGTATACTCCGTATGACTTGCATCCATTCACTTTACTGTACTTTTATACTGAAATATGGTATATCTTCATACATACTCCACATGTACTTACAAGACTGAAAAGACGTATTAAGCTGTTGGCTGAAGTGTTAGCAAAAAATACAAGTAAGTCAAAGTGAGAAATAGTGTTAAGTATTCTATACCCTTATTGAGTTTATTTTGGCCAATTATTGAAAAAATACTGAAATCATTCTCATGTCAATGACTGTGGATCTGTTCATCATTAAATTTATACTGTTTATTTTTCATGAATTTTGAAGCTCCTTTCTTGATGCATAAAAGCTTAGAAATTAGAGAGCACTTTGCTTTTGTGTTTATAAGGTCCTGAGAACTTTACAAACCTTTACAAGCTAAGCAGGCATTCTATCACTGAAATACGTCTCTGTTTTTTGTAATTTAATTTTTAGTATTTTTTTACTTTTTGTTTGTTTTTTGTTTTTTTGACAAAGGGTTTCTCTGTGTAGCCCTAGTTATATTAGAACTTGCTCTGTAGGCCTCAAAATCACAGAGATCCACTTGCCTTTACCTCCCAAATGTTGGGATTAAAGGTATATGCCACCACTGCTTCACTTAATTTTTAAATTTTGAGACAGTTTATCTGAATTACCCTGTCTGACCTCAGCTTTCCAACTAACTAAGATTACAGGTAATACTTACCTGGGCTGGTCAGGCAGTGGTGGCAACATACCTTTAATCCCAGCACTCGGGAGACAGAGGCAGTCAGATCTCTGAGTTCTGAGGCCAGTCTGGTCAATAGGGACAGCAGATCCTTCTGCTTTTGCACTTTGAGTGTTGGGATTACTGATATGAAATACTATGGTGAGTTTAAGAAAATCATTTCATAATGATGAAAGGGTAAATTTTAAAAGAATACAGTTAAGTGGTTTTTTTGTTCCTTTTTGTTGTTTTTGTTGTTGTTACTGTTATTATTTTTCAAGAAAGGGTTTCTTCTCTGTATAAGCGTGGCTGTCCTGGATTTACTTTGTAGATAGGCTGGCCTTGAACTCACAGAGATCTGCCTGCCTCTGCCTCCCAGAGTGCTAGGATTATAGGCCTGAGCCACCACTCCTGGCTAAGTGTTTCTTAAAGGCAGCACTCAGTTGGGCTTTACTTTTTCATATAATCTGTGACTTCTGCCTTAACTGTTTTTGATGGCTTTAGAGACTAAACACTGGGCCTCATTCATGTTGTACAAGCATTGTGCCACTGAACTAGTCTTATGCCAACTTTTATTCTTTTTTAAGATGGGGTCTTACTCAGTAGCCCATGTTGATCTGAAATTCATTACCCACCTACCTCCACCTCTCCAATGCTCGAATTACAGGCATACACTACCACATTCCTTTACCTGGCTTTTTTTTTTTTTTTTTGAGATTGCTGATATAGGTAGATTTAAGTCTAATCACCATCCTATTGGGTTTTGAGCTGTTGTTTCCCACTGTCTCTTCCTTCTATTGGATTATATTATTTAAACCAATTAACTAACTTTAGAAAGCTTAATATTCTGTTAACTCATCTCTTCCCATACTTTATTTGAAATATTATTACATGTATTTGATTTATACGCTAATTAGCCTACATAGTCCTGAGAAAACACTTAACAATTTGACTTATCTTTTCTGTATGAATTTACTCATTCAGTAAATTTTCATTGCAAACAGAGGATGTTAAGTTATTCTTGACCCTGGAAATATAGTCTTCCTCATAAAGAACCAGTTTATCCAGTAGTTTACTACTCTCCTCAAAGACCAATGACCAAAGGGCAGCAGAACTAGTTATAATAACAACCTTCTGGGATAATGGGAGTGTCATTCTCCAGTGAATGAGCTGTAATAGAAAGAAGTAATGAAAAGAGGAATAAAGTTCACAGGAGGTACAAATCAAAGAAATTTCTTTCCTCCTAAGAGAAGACAATGTGGCACATCTTTTCCTCATCCACTGGTATGTGACTGTGACTAAAAGGAGTCATTTAGTTTATTCAAAGACCTTGAAGGTATGTGACTTAAGACACTGTAAAGTAAGAATGGAAGCCATGAGACGATCTAGGCCCACAGATCAACTCTGAGTAATGAAAATAACAAAGGTCTGCAAGGATAAGCACCTTAGTGTATTTGAAAACTGCAATGTCCACTGTGGCCTGAGTATAGAGAATGACACAGAGAGTATTACTGAGATGACATTAACATTAGACAGAAGCCAAAACTGTAAGAAATTTATTCATGATGTAAGACAAACGAAGTTTTGATCACAATCTGATTTATGTTTAAAAGAATACTCTAGTAAGGTATGGTGGCAAACACCTATAATCCCAGCAATCAAGAGACTGAGGATATAAATAAGATTGCCTAAAGTTCATTGCCAGCCTAAGCTATATAGGAAGACTCTGTACTCAAAAATTAAACATGGGGATGGGGAGATGGCTCAATGGTTCAGAACACTGGCTGCTCTTCCAGAGGACCCGGGTTCAATTCCCAGCACCCACATGGGGGCTCACCACTCTCTGTAATCCAGTTCCAAGTGATATCACATACATGCAGGCAAAACATCAATATACATAAAATAAAAATAAATCTTTTTTAAAAATTAAACAGGATAGTGGAGGTGGATATACAGAAAATACATTATATACATGCAGAAAATTTTCAACTAGTAAGTAAAAACATAAAAACTAAATGAGAATAAATAAGTTATTTTAATTAACTAATAAAATAAAAGGCTCCTGTTTCTCTGGTCTTTAAAATATTAAGAACAATGAACAAACCTTCACATTCCACAATTCTGAACACTAAGAATGCAAGTTTAGTCTCTGCTTACAGTAACAGTGTATTTCACCCCAAATAGCAAACTTAAGAAGCCCTTTACAGGTAGGAAAAGCAAGAATTCTCTAGTACCCTTTTGGGTTCTTTGAGACAAGGACTCTCTGCAGCCCAGGCTGGCCTAAAACAGCATGTATCCCAGGAAAGCCACAAATGCATGTGATCCTTCTCCTAAGCCTCCCAAGTGCTGGAATGCAGGTGTGAGTCACTAGGCCCTCTTTTTGTTTTTTTGTTTGTTTGTTTGTTTTTGTGTGTTTTCTGTTTTGTTTTTATTTTCAAGTATAACATGACTGAGAGACATCTGGTAACTTAGAATTGCAGCACATTAGTCACTGCTCAGGCAAGCATTTCTGCCCTTTTCCAACACAAGTATTTGGGTTTTTCCAAGAGCTGATGTCAGGGCTTTTCAGAGACAGAACAGCATTTACCGGCCAGAGAAGGAAAAAGGGTTTCCCCAGTAGCTATGTTCAATGTGGCCTTTGTACTGCTCCTCTGCCAAAGCCAGGAAGACCCTACTAGATAAAGCTATTCAGTTCTTGGGAGTTGGGAGATACGACTCCACCCATAGAGATTACTGGAGGATTGCGATTGGCCAAACTCATGATTACAGATTTCATTTTCCATCAGTGCTAAAACCCAAACTCTAATGCAGTAAGCATCAGAACAGACATTTCTTAATTCTTTCAAGAAAAATACCATATATTGAACCTCTCTCCTCTCCCATCAAGTATGTGTGGATGTACTTGCACATGTATGTGCATAGACTATTTAGCTTAAAAGGTATTCATATAATGTTCCACAGTTGAAAAGAAAAGATAAGCCAAAATAAAATGGTTACAAACAGAATGTGCTTCTTCCAATCCTAAAAGCTCAGTGGAGAATTCCATTAATATCTATTTGCCATGTGGGCAACTAGCCAGCTGTACACGTAGAAATCATGTAGCCACCTGAATAGCACCTATTTCTTTCTAAACATGTATTCTATTCCAGATGAAGACGGAAGAAAGCAAAAGCAATTTTACCACTGTAGTGATCCTCAGCACTAAAAGGCAGACTCAGAAAGGACATGGTTATAACCTCCAGCCACTAAGGTCTTGGTAGACTCTAAACAAGAATAACACTGCCTAAGCATAAAGATCATATAGGCCTGAAACACAGATCCAACGCTCCCTGGATTTAGTAGGCAATGTGTAGGCATGTAGGAGGCACATGGGAATAGACTCTACTGCAGAGATTCAGAATTCACACAGTCCCAGATTTAGGCTATTGCTAGAGGTAAAAATGGAGATGCTGTGAAAAGACAAAGCAACTGTCACCAAAATCAACACAGAACACAATGACCTCAAGTGCCCTGTTATCTGAATAATGACAGAAAAATGAAAATGCTAATAATAGCAGCTAACACTGCTTAGCACATGCTAATAACCACTGTAGCTGCATTATACCCATTACCTCATTGAATTTCCAGCAAACACAATTATTATACATATTTTATGGCTGAAAAAAGTACTACCCAGAAAAATTAAAAAGCTTGTGTCCAGTCAGATAATAAGCACAGAAGCTGACATGTAAACTCAAGATTTATAACAAGCTCTAGCATATTTTATATGTGTAAGTGTTCTGCTTGCACATTTTAGCATAATCCCCAGAACTAGAGTTACAGACCAACCATGTGGGTTCTGGGAATTGAACCCAGGTCCTCTGCAAGAGCATCAAGTGTTCTTAACCCCTAAGCCAACTCTCCATCCACAGACTTATTTCTAAACACTGCTCAACAGGAATTGTTTAAAATTTTTAAAATGTATTTATGCATATGAGTGTTTTGCCTGCATATACATATGTGCTTTACATATGTGCCCGGTGCCCTTGGAGGTCACAAGAAGGTATTAGGTCCCCTAAAATTGTGGTTGTAAATGGTTATAAACCATCACGTGGGTGCTGGGAACCACACTCAGGTTTCTCTGTTGGAGGATAAAGAACTCTTTGCTGCTAAGCCATCTTTCCATCCCCTTAACAGGAATTTTTTTTTTAAGTCAAAAACATACTAAATAAACAGCTAGCAAGATAGCTCAGCAAGAAAGGACACTTAGTACCAAAATTGACAACCCAAATTTAAAACCCAGGACTCAAACAGTGGGTGAACTAACTGGCCTCTGACATTCACACACAGTGTATGTACAACCTCTCCTTCAACACTAAATACACAAAATGCACATTTTTAAAAACTGACACACTAGAAAAACAATTCCAAAAAAAACAGGAAATAATATGCCCAAGAAACAAACACAAACCATTAACACTGACAGGAATGCTTTTAGCTGCTAACTCAAGAAGATTTAAGAATGTTTGTTTTGACTGGCAATGGCGGCACAAACCTTCAATCTCAGCAACTGGGAGGCAGGCGGATCTCTGTGAGTTTGAGGCTAGCCTGGTCTGCAGAGTGAGTTTTACAACAGCCAAGGCTACAGAGAGAAACCCTGTGTCCAAAAAGAAAAAAAGTCTGTTTGGCAAGATTTTGCTGTATAGCCAGGCCTATCCTGAAACTCGTGATAATCTTTCTACAACAGCATTTAAGAGCTAGGGTTTCCAGTATACATCGTCATAGTCAATTTTCAATGCTACATTCAGTTTTCAATTCTAAAATACAAAACAGTATGAGCATCAAGACAAAAAAAACATTCATGTGCAACTAGGAAAGAGTAGGCTAACCTCAATGTTGATCCACAGTAAGAAACCATATGCCAAAAGTCCGATGTAAATTTCACTATCTTTTCTTTTCCCACACTGCAATTTGAGAGGGATTAAAGAAAGCTGCTCTCTGAGATAGTCTTATGTAGCCCAGGCTAGCCTGGAACTTGTGGTTTTCCTGCCTTAACTTGAGTGCTGAAATTATGGGTGTGTGTCACTATTCCCAGATGAGATATAAGAAATCTTTAAAGTGATGAAGCACTCACAAGCCCTCCTAGTTGTGGGGAGCGGAAACTACTTAGAGACAAAAGCCTTACAGTAGAAAACGAAAATAACTTAGATATAGAAGGCAAAAGGAAGGCAGGCAAGCACTGGCTCAAACACAGGCCTAACGAAACACATTTGACAAAAGTGGTTCTACTCTATTCACCAAAACACAAGTACTTTGTCAACAGAAAACTAATATTGGGGGCTGGAGAGATGGCTCAGAGGTTAAGAGCACTGGCTGTTCTTCCAGAGGTCCTGAGTTCAATTCCCAGCAACCACATGGTATCTCACAACCATCTATAATAATAAGATCTGGTGTCCTCTTTTGTCAAGCAGATGTACATGCAAATAGAGCACTCATTTGTAAAATTAAAAGAAATTAAAAAACAAAAAAAAAACCCTAATCTTAACTTTGTACTCACACCTCTGTGCACAGTAAGCACTAAACAGATGGATTTTTCTTTTTAAGGAGAACACGGGGCCACAGAGATGACTCAGGTATTAAAAGAGCCTGGCACCAAGCATGATGAGCTGAGTTCAAGCGAAAACCTACATGGTAGAAGCCGCTTTCTGATCTCCACATGTACACTGTGGAAGCTTGCTCCCACTCCCTCACACAGTGTGGTAGGTAGGTAGGTAGGTAGGTAGGTAGGTACATAGATAGACAGATACATAGATAGACAGACAGATATAAACAGACAGACAGATAAGATAGTTGTTTGTTTGTTTGTTTGTTTTAGGGAGAACCTTTCTTCCTATCTCATCCATACAGTGGAATATACGTTCTACGGCAACAGGGTAGAGTTCACTTCTACAACCTAGCAAAGTACTGGGAAAGACAGGCACGCAATAAATGTTTGTGTAATGTAAGAACAGACACCAGACACGAGCAGGCCCACTTATCTATCTTCAGAGTTCCAACCAATAGTGTTCTAGGCATTCATTTAGATTTAGCCTTGGCATCTCAAGTTGAACAGATCTAAAAATCCTTACTTTGACTCCTACAAAACTGCTTTTCTGTCTTAACAAATGGATCTCCATCCACACAGATGGTCTAGTTAGAATCTAGAATTTGGACTGAAGAGATGGCTCAGTGGTCAAAAGCACTGGCTGCTCTTGGTAAGAACACAGATTCAATTCCCAGCAGTCACATTAAAGCTTACAATCCTCTGTAATTCCAAGGGATTACTGGATTTTCTGGTTTCCACAGGCAAGCAGGCACGCAGGCACACATACATGTAGGCAAATCACATACACGTAATTTTTTAATTAGAAATTTGAAAGTCATTAATGATATCCACCTCTCCCTCTGCCCCATAAATATATCTACCTATCCAATAGCCATTCCTGAACATCTAACTGTATACCAGCACTTAAAGAGTCAGGAGTACAAAATATTAAAACAACATCTATTTGTGGAGTTTGTATCTCTCACCACATTCAAGTACTTTATCGCTAATGGATACCTTGAATTCGTCTACTTCTGCCTCCATTGCTATCTTAGAGTGACCCACTATGCCAGGACTAGCATCTGCAAAAATTTTCCAGTCTTAAGCACAACATCCAACATTCCTATTTAGTGGCCATAGACTTTCAAACCACAAATCTGTGTCCCTCTTATTAAAATTCCTTCAATAGTTTTCTACTACATCAGGAGAGGAAACATCCAAACACAGAACATGACAGATGAGGTTAAGTAAGGCTCTTCTTCCCTCTAACCTCAGTTAAGCTGATAGGCCCTCGTGGCCTTTGGGGCCTCAGGGACTTTCCCTAGAAAGTAGTGTCTTAAACAACTGCTCTATGTGAGACCTTCTCATAACCAACATGACTTCTGAGATCTTTTCTTAATTGCTGTTATGTCATGAAGACCTTGCCTTTTCTCTGCTCTGCAGATTTTATTTACTCATATTCTTAAAATATATTTGAATTCAGAACTATATATCAACTATTGCTTAGTGGATGCAATGCTTGCTGTGCAAGCATGAGGGCCTGGGCTCAGATTCCCAACACACATATAAAAGACAGGACCAGTAGCACACATCTGTAACTCCAGAACTGAAGGGCACAGACAGGACATCTGAAGCTCAGCAGCCCGCCAGCTAGCCTAGTCAAAACACAGTGCCAGAAGGTTCACTGAGAGATGCTGTTGCAAAAGATGAAAAAGAAATCATCCAACATCAACTCTGGCCTACACACACACACAACTTCTCAGATACAAGGAAAATATATGGTCAATGAAAGAAAGTGATAAACTAGCATCCAAAGTTTAAACTTGTGCTCCTGATAATGTGAGTTATCTTTAGGCATATAAAGCAGGGTGAGAAAAAAACATTATAAATCATGTCTAGTCATGGCTTCCATTAGACTCTATAATGAACTCAATTAAGAACAAGATTTGAAAAAACAATTCACAAAAGGTATGTGAATGGTAAATAAGCACATGAAAGGATATTCACTCTTAGTGGTCATTGGTGAAATACAAAAACACCACAGGCCCACTACAGTGGCTGGAACGAGGCCTGGCTATCCCAGGGACCAGAGCTGCAGAGATGAGGCAACGGGAACCCTGCTGGCCGGAGTGTGGCACAGCACAGCTAACTCAGAAATGCTTCCTCCGAAGGCGGGAATGCACACTACCCACACCAGCCAAGTAGTCCATCCTAGATGTATCCAGAAGAAATGAAAACCTCTGTCCATCCAAAGACAAGCAAGAATGTCAAAAGCAAACTCCATAGTCCACGACTTGCAAATACTTTGTCCATTGACAGTGGAATGAATAAGCTGTAGTACATATCCATGGATAATATTTACTCAGCACGAAAAAGAAATGAACTGCTACATAGACAAAACCCAAAATTAATAAAATAACCAAACAAAACACATCAAAACAGTATGAGACCACTTATAAAAAAACACATGCAAATTAATTCATTGTGGCATGAAACACACGTGGAGGGCATGAAGGGAAGGACTACAAAAAAAAAAAAGCACAAAAAAACTATTATTTATTTTCGGGTTTTTTTGAGCTTCACTACATAGCCCATGGCCTCAAATTCATTATATAGCCCAGGCTGGTCTTTAACTCATGACCTTCCTTCCTCAGCCTCTGGAGTGCTAGGGTTATCAGGCAGAGCTAACCCATCAGCTGTGTTTATTTTCTTGACTGCAATGACAGCTTTGCAGTTACATATGTATATCAAAGCCTGTCAAGGTGTACAATTTAAACATATGCGGCTTAGGGCTGGAGAGAAAGTTCATTCAGGTAAGTGCTTGCTACATGACAGTGTGAACCTGAGTTTGGTCCCTAAATCCATATAAAAGGCCAAACATGGTAGACTGTTCTTGGAATGCCAGCACTAAAAAGAAAAAGACAGGTAGATGTGTAGGGCTTGCTAGGCAGCCAGCCTAGTCTAACTGACAAGCCCAGGTCCTAGGAAGAGGCCCTCTCTAAATACAAGGTGAGGGCACACAAAGTTTATCTCTGTATGCAGACCTATGTGCATACACATGCAACACGTGTACACACACATACACAAACATTTAAAGCTCATTACACATCAATTATACTTCAACAAATCTTTTAGATTCTTAAAAAAAAACCCAAAACTAATGCTTATATGAAACAATACTTTCCAAAAACCCAGGTGCAATAGTACAACCCTAAAATCCCAGCATTTAGGATGTTAAGGAAAAAGAATTCCCCAAGTTCAAGGCCAGATGCATACCATGAGATACTTTCTTAAAAACTAAGCATTAGCAGGAGGCTGGAGAGACACTTGCTGATCGTGGAGAGGATCCAGGTTTGGTTCCTGAGACCCACATGGTGGCTCACAGCCATCTGCAACTCCAGCTCCAATACTCTCTTCAGATCTTCTTCAGCACTGCATGCACACGGTATACACGCATACATGCAAGCAAAACACCAATACACGTAAAATTAAAATAAATAAATCTTTAAAAAAGTAAACAACTTTCTGTCTGGAAAAATGTCTCAGTCAGTAAACTATACACCATGCAAGCATGAAGGCCTAAGTTCAGATCCCCACGTGGGGAGTAGGGCTAGGTCATGGCAAACATAGATGTAGGCATGGAAGTGTGAGGACAAGGTTCAGATCTCTAGCACCCATGTTAATGCTGGGTGTATGCTATCCCACCTGTAACCCTACTGAGCAAGAGGCTAGACTAGCTGACTAGTGAGCTCTAGGTTCACACGCCTCAGCACACATGGTAAAGAGCAATCCAGCAAGACTCAGCAAGCTCTGGCCTCCAAGTGCACCCACACACATGCACACAAATCAAAATTGAGTGGAGAGCTGAATAGTGGGACACACCTAAGCCTACCTTTACCTTCCACACTAAATATGGAACATGTATGTGTACTCTCACAAACCAACATACACACACATGTTCTATATATACACAAAAAAATTAAGCAATTGTAGAAGCTACTGCCCATAAACATTGTTATAATTTATGAAATGTAAGAGACTAAATGGTCTGAACATTTTCTCCCTGTTGTAAATTTTACACTATTCATAATTTTGCATGGAAAATTCCAGTAATTTAAGACTACCTGACTAAACTTGTTCTGTAACTTTCTTCTTTTAAGGTTTTTAAACATACGAATTCCTTAAAGGATCACTGTGATAGTGAGATGAATAATGTCAGCCCCAACAGAACATTTGGCATCTGGGGTTGGGTTAGTTATTTATTCTACCTATATACCGTATAAGTTTTTCTTCCTTATTTACCCACTCAGAAAGTCCACTTAAAACAGAACAGTGTGTAGCCAGGCAATATACAGACCCTCACGATCTATGAGGAAGAAAAGGAAAAGGCAACCAATAGATAATAATGGTCTGAATGAATGCATGAATGAATGAATGAATAAATAAATAAATAAATAAATAAATAAATAAATAAATATGGGAAATGAGAAGGTTATAGACATTCTAGATGTCCCTTCAAACGTAAAGTCGTGACTATGAAGGATCAGTAAGGAAGCTAAAGGTAACAGTAAAGGAAACCCTGAACAGGCTGTCCCCATAAGCCACATGAGGAGCACATAAATGTCAGTGGCACTACACCCAAGTCCGGTCCTTAACCTACACTGCTAAGCGGTGGCTCCAACTGCTCAATTTTTGGCAGACTACAAAGCTGTTCCTTTTTTGTAATGTCAATAATTTCAAAAAACATATTTTAATCTGCAGAGATACAAACAGTGGAAAGATCTTTTAGAGTCTAGCTGGCCTTTACTTCATTATTTCATGGTTACTAACATAACTACTAATTTAGCGTTTATTAACGTATTTCTCTAAATATAAAATTCCTCATCTCTAAAAAGAGATGCAAGATAAACTATCACTACATAGAAAGTATGGCTTAAAAGAGATGAGGGTAATTTTAGGAGTAATAAAAATCCTAGCATTTAATGAAAAATACCTACCTGTCAGTATATAAATACATAAACAATGCTTTTATATGCATGTACCAAAAAATGTACATCATATGTGTGAGTTTCTATCTTCTATTCAGTTCTAAACCCTGTATATACTTAAAGTTCAAGGTATAATGTAAATGCCCAATGAGCATGTTAATTTACTAATATTTCTGAGGGGTCAGCCTTCAAAATGTAACAAATAGTGTGGAAACTCATTTCACTGTGAAAAAGATAAGAAAATTATTTAAAAGCTTTACAATATGCTCCAAAGTGTGAGTCTAATCTGTCTATAAAGAAATCTGCAATACTAAATACTTCAGTGTTATAAATCATTGCCCTAAATCTTTCTGGCTACAAGAAAATAACTTCTAACATAACCAAATTGTTCAGAAGAAAACCTGAGCTGGGGTACAGCTCAGTGGTAAAACACCTGCCCAGCATGTAAGAGGTCCTGGGTTCCAATAATAGTAAAATCCTAAGAAGAGAAAAGCATTTTACCCCACCTTCTGTTTGTCACATTCAGGCCTCCGTTCTAGCATTCAGAGGCAGCACTGGAGGGGAGAGGCGGAATGCAATCCTAATGCCATCACTGCAATTCAAAAGCAGCTTTACAGTTATAACCAACACTTTAGCTGACACAAGCAAAAATACCACTAACCAAACAAAGGAAAAAATAATTCAAACTGATACAAGAGTTCCTGATGCTATGAATATCACCTTTTCCAAGTAACTATGTTTCAAATTTTGAAAAAAAAAAATAAACTGAAAAAAAAAAATAGTCACAAAGATTACCCTGTAAAAACACTCCCTTCCCCCACTGGAAGATGAATCCCTGCCCCCATGCCCCATTCAAAGTCCCTTGGGTTTTGAAGGGAGACAACCATCGGAAAAATTCAAGATGATTAAATCACAATTCACACAATAACTCAACACCCCTAGCTAAGATTCAAGAGCCATTACAACAGCTTAGTTCTACAAAGGTAACAGAAGGCTGATGCTCCCAGTCCTTTGAATAAAGATATCCCTGCGTGCTGGATGTTAAAACCTTTGTTCTCAAGCTAAGCCATTAAGGCATGGGTTTTTTAAACTAGGAATTCTCTTTCTTTAGGTAAAGACATGCTTTTTAAAGCAAGAAAAAAATAAATAAAATGCTATTCTAAGAAAAAATAAAGATATACAAATATTCTTTCCCTTGTTCATTTCATTCTTGTTATAGGTATATTCCCTTTACTGAAGCTAGCTTTCTACCATTTTGCCTTATTTTTTACACTACAGAGAAAACAAAGACTGCCATAGATTACCTGGATAACCGGGCAAATCAGCAGCCAAGCAGAAGCTCAAAAGGCTTGTTTCCTGTTTCCATGGAGCACAGGAGAGTGAAATCTTCCCAGCCACTCCCCTGGCAATTCCAGGCTTTTCCTTTATCCATACATTCCAGTCTTGGAGAGGCATTTGTCAATGATTTTACTGACCACAAGAGGGAAGATAAGAAGAAACCCCACCTCTTCTCCTACCCCAATCACTTGCCATCATCATCTGAAGCTCAGTACTGCACAGCTAATGGAAAGGCAGGAAACAGCATCCACGCCATCCCCTGCACTGTGCTATACAATGCATACAGATGACAGACAGAGCAAGTTGGCTCAGCTGACAGTTTTTAAGACAGCAAGTCAAGAGCTCCTATAAAATCAAAAAGATGTGTACAAGATCTAATTATAGAACCACAAAAAAAAAATCCTCAATACAGATTTTTAAATTAGGAATTTGCTAAAAACAGTACCACAAACGGAGTCTTTCAGACATCTATTTTGTTGTTATTTCTGTTCTTTTTCCTAATAAGCCAAATAAACCAAGTTAGAATTAAAAAACAATTAACAAAAGGACTCCCTTTGTTAGCAATATGACCCCCACAAAGAGAATCTGAGAATCTGAACAGGAAGGAGGTGGGAGTGAAGAAATGGATTAAAAAAAATGGGGAGGGAAGAAAAATATTTTCTGCCCCAATAAGCCTAATTAAGTTTGTAAGCTAGGCTGGGAGGACGGACATTTTTTTCATGCTATTCTGTCTGTTTGTATTTGATCACTGTAAATCTTCCCAGGTCTCCAACTATGCCCCAGGCACTATTGTCTGGCACACTGTTAACTAGTACCCTTGGCACTTGTGGTGGAATGAAGGGGGCAAGAGACACACTCATCCATTCTAATCCTTAGAAGCAACTTGATTGTGTTAAAACAGTGATCTGTGTCAAACAGTTCTCTAACAAAAGCACACTAAGCATTACTAGCCTTTACTTTCCTGTTCTGAGGCATCAAGCCAACTGTCAAGTTTGCATACACGTAATTTCTAGAACTAACATATTAGTACTGAATAAAAGCTATACTGTCTATTATAAAACATATAATGACATATCTATTTGCTCAATCCCCAAAACTCTTTACCTACATAAATTATAGCTCAAGGTTCTTTGAATTTATAAAGAATCTCAGAACAACAGTTAATGATCTAAAAATCAAGTTACAGGAAACCTACACCTTGACAAATGTAGCTTATAAATGTATGTTTAAATTTTGTACTTTTCAAAACAAGTCTAATGACTTTTAATACCCTTAAATATTAAAGTACAATTAAGCTCATAACTACTTATAACTTACAAGTTAACAGTGATTAAAGAAACTCTCCTCAATCTGTAAGAAACCAGTCAAACCAGATGATGCCTGCTAACTGCTAGTACCATTAAGCTTCCTCCACCTGGCCTTGGGGCCCCCACCAAGCTCATCTTCCTAAAAGTCCTAAAGCTCCCCTCTGTCTACACTGTCACAGGTCTACACTGCTGAAGCAGCTCCACAATGTATGTCAATTCAGAACTTGCAGCTTAACATGTTTCATCTTGGGTCACTAGAAACAACTTTAGTGACCTTATCATGTAACATCTCTTTTTAATCAAAGTCTCTATTGCTCCCCTTCCTAGAACAAAGCAAACACATCAGCAATCTCAGCTTCCTCATAGAACATACTTCAGCTTCTTGGCTGAAACTTAGCTTTCCCCCGACAGTTTCTTTTTCGGACTTTTTTTTTAATGGAAACCACCCCTTCTTTCAAAATTCAGTCTTCAGAAAAAAAGTACATAATTCAGAGCTGAAAGGAAGTACGTAATTTTCTCAACTTCCTTGAAAATCCAAATAACCAGTACACATATAAAAAACGCTGAAGCCAGTGTGATGCCTCAGTGGATAAGTTTCCGAGAATGATCCTTCGGGTACACATGGTAGAAGGAGAAAACCAACTGCCACAGTCTGTCCTCTGACCTCTATATGCTATGGGTTGCAGACACTGGCGTACATACATACACACACACACAAAGTAATAAGTAAATATGCTCAACTTTAGAGAAAAATAAATGGGGTTGGATGACAATGAAAATGAGTATGCAGACTATTCATAAAGATACAAAGAACATGGGTGAGCGAGCACTCAGGAGGTGGAAGCAGAAGATCTCTGTGAGTTCAAAACCAGCCTGGTCTACATACTGAATTTGAGGCCAGCCAGGGTTACATGGTAAGAGAGTGCTCATAAAGAGCACCTGAATTACAACTTAAATATTTACTCAAGTCTCCTGAAAATGTAACTTCAGTGGGTAAAGGTGCTGGCCACCAAACCCAACAATCTGAGTTGGATCCCCCAAAACTCACATGGTGAAAGAAGAGAACTGACCCAACACGCTGTCCTTCGCTTCACACAGGCACAACATGGTACTGTGTATTTGCATGCATGCTTACACATGCCAATCAACTTAGAAAATAAAAACAACTAAAGTAACTGTCCATGAACACTTAGAGCAAATTTATTTATAATTACTAATAGGGGAAAAAAAACCTATGATTCATCCACACAAAGACTATTCATGAATCATACATAAATCTTAACATACCATTCCATTCATATCGCACTCTGGAAGATGTAGGATAATTGTGAAAGCAGATTACTAGTTGCTGGGACTTAGAGGAGAGCACAGGTAAGTATAAAGGGAATCAACAGAAGAAATTTAAGGTGCAGAATCTATTCTGTGTGATATTATAACAGTGGATACATGATCTATACATGTGTCCAAACCCACAGAAACACAAGTACTAAATAAAGAACAGCAGACGAAATCTCCCTAGCCAGGCCTCAGGGCACAGGCTAAGATCCCTATTGCTCAGTGATAAGGCAGGATGATGATACACTTGGGGACTGCATGGGCTGCAGAGTGAGTTTAAAACCAACCTGAGCAACTTATTGAGAGCCTGTCTTAAAAAGTTAAACTGTAAAATTAAATTACAGAGGACACAGCTGGGAAGCAGAGTGCAAGCCTAGCATCGCAAGGCCCCAGGTTCAATCCCCAATACCGAAACAGTTTGGAGAGATGGCTCAGAGGTTAGGAGCACTGGCTGCACTTCCAGAGGTCCTGAGTTCAACTCCCATGGTTCACAACCATCTATATAATGAGATCTGGTGCCCTTTTCTGGCATGCAGGTGTATATGCAGACAGGACCTTATATACATAAAAATAAATAAATCTGTTAAAAAATTAAGGAGGCTGACCTCACTTCTGAAAATCAACATTATGACTTGAAATTGTAAGGCTAATAACAAAGAAACACTGCATTCTAGTTGGAAAGGTTATGTCATACTGATTACAGGTTAGCACTTCTGACCAGAGAAACTATGACTTACCACTGAATGCTGTCTCTCTAGCCAACTCCCATCTCTTTCCTGTACTTTCAGTCTATCAGTATCTATCCTACCTACCTGTGATCCCTTCACAACAGAGCAACAGAGCAAGCCAAGCAAAGTCTAAAACTCTGAAACTATGAGTCAAGTCTACCTTCCCTTCTTTAAGTGGTTTTTCTCCTTTCTCTTGTTCTAGCAACAGGAAACTAGCAAACCAGAATGGTTTCTGCATTTCTGTGTGTACATTAAGTATGTGTGTGTGGGTGCTCACATACGCACCTGTGTGCACATGCATATGGGGAGGGGAATAGAAAAGCAGAAACAGGTAATTAAGTGGCTCCAACTGGCCTAGGACTAACTATGTACCTTGAACTCCTCCCCTGCCTCTGACGTGCTGTGTAACCCCTCCACCCCTGAGGCACACTGCAGCCTCAGCCCTGCAGGCAACTCCAGTGTAATCATGAGGAAAGCATAAACCCCAGTTTGGAGGAATCCTAAAATATATTTAATCAGGACTACTGAGAAATGTCAAGACCATCAAAAACAAAGTCACTGATAGACAAGAAAGGAGACAGGATGATTAAATTTAAAATAGTATCTGTGCTGGTTTGAATAGGAATGACCCCTATAGACTCATGTGTGTGAATGCTTGGTCTGTGGGGAGTGGCACTATTAGGAGGCGTGGCCTTGTTGAAGTAGGTGTGGCCTCGCTGGAGGAAGTGTGTCACTGTGAGGTCTCCAATGCTCAAGCTATGCCCAGTGACAGTCTCCTCCTGCTGCCTGCAGATCAAGATACAGACCTCGCAGCCCCTCCTCCAGCACATCTGCCTGCCTGCACGATGCCACGCTTCCCATTGAGGGATAACACACTAAACCTCTGAAACCGTAAACCAGGCCCCTAACTGTCTTCCTTTAAAAGAGCTGCCTTGATCATGGTCTCTCTTCACAGCAATAAAACCCTAGCTAAGACAGTATCCTAGGTAAAAACAGAGCCATGGTTTAACAACTACCACCACCAAAAGAAGAAAAAAAAAATCCTAGGAAATCTAAATACACTATGAACTCAGTTAATAATGTCAATGATGACTCATTAGTATGATAAATATTATATTTAGCATACTGATATAACATGTTAACAGTTGAGGAACATGAGCACACGTATGAACTATCCTTATACTCTTTAGTATCTTAATCTGTAAATCTCTTTTGAAAACACTTTTTAGAATAAAGGTTCTCATCATTTAAGGCAGGAAAAGAAAGTGAAGTTCAAGGGGAAGGATAAAGAATTATGCAAGCTGAAGTAAAAAAAAAAAAAAAAGGCACTGCAGCTCAGTAGAGAACTGTAAAGCCATTCTACACAATGTCTGCGAAGAAAGTACAAAAGGAAAGGTCCAGCAATGACCTAAATGGGATGTTAGAAATACTCTCTCCACTGCTTAGACAGCTGCACTGTGTTTTGACGTCAACCTCAAGACTCCCATGGATTATAGCAACAATCCACTCTTTGCTGTTTGCTGTATAAGTTTCAAAGTGAAACTAGCTGCTAATGAATGTTCACAGTTTCCAGGAGGGTTCCAGACATCATCCCTCTTATGACCTGAGACACACGGTGGCTACCTACAGGGAGGACAGAAACAGAGGGCTGTTCTGAGCTCACTGATTTGAACTGTCTTCTTAGATCTTTGGACCATGAATCCCTCTCTTAATTTTTAGTGGGAAATTACAAGTGAAATACCAATCTTTTCCATTTCTTCCTCTGAAAAGGGCTGGTGCACGGAATCAAATTATTAGTGCATCCTTTTAAGCCAACAGTTGCTATTCAACAGTGTAGAAATTCAAAAGTATAAAGTCTGTATATCATGTGGTGGATCTAAAGTACTAGAACTCTGACAGTGACTTGAGCCATGAATATGTATGACTAAATGCAATCAGTTACTCATACAGGGGAGAGAGAAATGTACACTGCCAAATGAAATTTCAAGTTGCACTCAATTTATATGGGGGAAGTGCACGGTGTAAAACAACAGAGTGGCAGCTACTGCTGAACCATCAGATCAGGTGAGTGAAGCAAATATGGAAGCCTTTGTGGCTTTGCACATGGGTCACTAAGAAAAGACCACATGTATTTTTTTTTATAAGATAATAGATTCACTATGCTTCCCTGATTTTAACTGTATGTAGTGGTTACTTTCAAGTACTGCTATACTTTTTAAGAAGCTACTTCTGTGGCACACACATCTGATCCCAGCACTCTGAAGGCTGAAGCGAGACCAAAGGATCAACAATCTAAAGCTGGCCTAAAGTTGGCCTGGGTTACACAGCAATTTCTAAGGGTGGGTCCCTCAAATAAAGTACTCTTAAATAAATACCTCAACAAGCTACAATTTGGTAATTTAAATATATGTGTGTATATAAACATACATATGTTTACTTTTGTTTGTTTTTCAAAACAGAGTTTCTCTGTATAGCCTTGGCTGTCCTGGACTCACCAAAAAGCAGGCTGGCCTCAAACTCACAAAGATCTGCCTGCCTTTGCCTCCCCAAGTGCTGGGATTACAGGCATGTGCCACCATGTCCAGCCTAAAAAATATATTATGGAATATATTAAATATTATAATGGGAAGAGAAAGTCTCCCAAAGTCTCCTACTTTAGAGAAAATACTGAGGATAACAATAAAAGTTAATTTTGGTACTTACATAACTCAAAATCACTCAAGTAATAAACAAGTAGTAGGGCTGGGATCTAAATCCAGGTCTGCCTGAGTTCTGAAAATGTGAGGAAAGGCCCTACACTCTCCAGTACCTGTCTTTACAGTTTAAAAAGTGAATTCCAGCCAGGTGTAGCTGTGTACTCCTGTAACCCCAGCACTTGGGTGGCTGAGTCAAGAGGGTCACCACAAGTTTGTTGCCAGTTTGGTCTATGTAGCACTTTCCATACTAGCCAGAATTACATAGTACGATCTTGGCTCCTAAATAATTTGTTTTTAAAATAAATCTTGCCGGGCAGTGGTGACATACACCTTTAATCCCAGCACTCAGAAGGCAAAGGCAGGTGGATCTCTGAGTTTGAAGCCAGCCTGGTCTACAGAGTGAGTCCCAGTACAACCAGGGCTACACAGAGAAAACCCTGTCTGGAAAAACCAAGTCAGAACATTATCTGAAGATACAAATCCTGGTCCCTAAACAGAAAAGAAAACATGATCTGACCAAATCAGAAAAGGCATAACTCTGCTCAAACTCAATGGCAGTATTTGTGTCCATCAGTTGAATCAAGATGGATGGCGACTCATTTGTAACCAGAAGGCATTTCACATTGTTAGTGGTTATCCTGGAGTTGTTACTGCTTTAAAAGTTTATTGGCTTTAAAGGTTTTGCCAAAGAGCCCAATATTCACTCTGCTGGAAGATATCACTGCTTCCATGTTCATCTCAAACATCAACTTGACTGATCTAGAATCACCTGGGAGGTGGGCCTGTGAACATGCCTGTGGTTGGGATTACCTTTATGAGGTTAACTGAGGCTGAGATCCTAGACTATAGAGAGAGAAGAGCAAGCAAGAAGAGCACCAGCAGCCGTCACTCTCTGCCTCATGTAGGTACAATTGAACAACTGCCTCAAGCTCCTCCACCATGATGTCCATTTCCTGATGGGTTGTACCCTAAACTGTAAGCCAATGTAAATCACCCTTCTTTAATTTGCTTTGTCAGACTATTTAGTACAGAAACGGGCCAAGTGACTAAGACCTGGCTATAGGTTAGATTCCAAGTTAACGCCTACCTGGGACATCAGCTTAGTTTTCTTAAAGAATCAGTTTTACCAAAGGATGTATGACTTTTCCTAGGGATATTATTCACCCTAGACAGATTTGATATGGACAGGGCCAAAAATTGATTCCACCCAAGTCCAAACTGGTGAACCAGTGAGCTTACTGGGGTTACTCACAGGAAGACCCAGAGGCAGCTGTACCCCTAGGAAGTCCCCTGAGAGACTTTGGTAGCTGCACTACCAAAAATGCCACACATGTCAACTGTTTTCTTCTTACATAAGTAGAAGGGGTTGAGGGTTGGGGTAAAGGCCCATGAGCCTCTCCCTTCCTCCATAAGGAATTTTTTTTTATCACTTTTGAGACATTGTATGGCTACCTGGACCAGGTTAGCCTTGACCTTACAACCCTGCTGTGCCAAGAATGTAAGCCACAATTTCCAGCAATTAACCATGAAGTAATGTTAACAGGCCACATGTGGTGAGGGTCCCATGCATGTGAACACAGCTGCTCTGAATGATTCAAGAGAGCAATCAAAGCTCATGTCCCACGCAAAGGGAACAGCCACACAACAGTGTCGCCTGATGTTCTCCCCCAAGTTACCACTGATGCTCACACTAAAATTCATAGAAACACTCATCTATGAAATGCTGTTAACAGGCATTGTCTCCATTATCAGCCTCTTGAGACACATGGGACCAAAATTTTGCATTAGAATTTAGCATCAGGGCCAGAGAGATGACTCAGTGAGTAAAGAAACTTGCCACCAAGCCTAATGACCTGAGTTTGCATCTGATCCCATGTGGTGGAAAGAATTGATTCCAGAGAGTTGTTCTTTAAGCACACACACCTGTATTGTGATGTATACAATAGACAAACATGCAAAATAAATAAATGTAATAAAAAAATTTAAACTTACTATATGTGGCTCAGGTATTGTGGCCAAAATTAGAACCAAGCACTCAGGAGATTGAGGCAAGCCAAACTTAGGTTTTAGACCAGACTAAAATTAATATTCCAAAGAGCCATTTAATAGCAATAAAAGTACGTTTCCTTGTCACAGAGAAGGAAATACAAAATACATTCACCAACAGCATAAAATCTTACCCATCTTTTCCCCACAGCATCTCCCAAGCAGAGGGCTCAGTCACAATGGCTCTAATCACCTTCAGAATTATACTCACATTAAATCCACCATAATGACCTGATTTTGTATTTGTATTTTTGTGTGCTGCTGGGCCTTATTCACACTACACACATGTTCTATCACTAAGGTACAAACTCACAAGATTTTTATTCTAGCAGCTTTAATTGGAGTGTGTCTGCATATCTGCTGTCACTAACCACTACACATCCTTTGTTTTATAATGCTGAACTATAATTTTTTCCTGACTATCTCAGTGCTAAGAGGAACCAGAACCTTGGGTATGCCAGACAAGCATTCCATCCCTAAGTCACACATATACATCCAGCCCTTGCACTAAAAGCTTTAATTAAGTAAAAACTACCTCACACATGGGTCATTTGATTCTATGAGGTTTTGGTGGGGTTTTTATTGTTTTATTTAAAAAACAAAAAAACTATTATCATCCCTATACTGCAGAATTACGCTCAGAAAAGTTCAGTTAATTAGCTCTGCAATCCTTGAGAAACAAAGCAGGGACTCATACCTATAATCCAGGCACTTAGAAGGTAGAGGCAGGAGGATGGGAAGTTAGAAGCATCCAGCCTGGAGTATCTAAGATCCTGTCTCTAAAGGAAGAGCAAGGGAGAAAAAAAAAGTATTCTAGAAGTATTCATTATCTAACTTCAAAATTAGAGCTATATACAGAATTTGGCAGAAAGAATGGAAAACTCTTCACACATCCATTCAAGCTTCAGGAAGAATTTCAAATTATTTCTGGGAAAAGGCTTTCATTTTCGAGATCTTATACATGACTAAAACAAGGCTTGCAAATAACTTTATCTTGACAAATATATCTATCCATGTGAGCAACTTAAATTAGCTTGATAAGTATAAGTATTCTGTGAACAAAACAAAATGAAGATGAATGTAAAACCAGAACTATTAAAAATGTCAGTAAAATATAAAGATTACTTTCAATGACTTTATCAAATTGTCTAATTTTTTAGTATTTAACCATTGACCAAGGTAGACAATTAACTTTCCAACTACAAGCAGGTAACTTAGGATTCTTAAACTCTCTGTGGTAAACAGCCTCCAAAATGATCCCAATGAACTCTTGGCTCCTGCTATCAATGTCCTGACCTATGACCCAATGGAAAGTACGGAAATGACAGTGTAACTTCTGAAGTCACCTCATAAACTCACTACAGCTTCCATCCTTCTCTCTTAATCAAACAAAGCAGACTGCCTTAAGCATCCCTAGGGAGGTCCCAGGAATGAAAAGGGAAAGAGCATCTCCTGCTAACAAACACTAATCACCGCCCAATGAAAAGTAAACCACCTCGGAGCAGAGGGGAAGACATTGTGGCACTCCTCATGAGGAACCTTAAACCAGGAGCACTCAGCTAAGTGACTCCCAGATTTCTGATGTAATTGGATGAGATAATATTTGGTAGTTCTGTCCAAACAATGTGTGTGTCCACACACAAACCAGGCATGATAGCACAGCCCTATAATCCCAAATACTCCTAGGAGCCTGAAGCGACAGAAGATCACAAGTCTCAGAAATTAAAAGGGCCAGAGAGACGGCCCAGCAGCTAAGAGCTGGCACTGCTCTTGGAGAGGACCTGAGTTTGGTTCCCAGAACTGATTTTAAATGACTCACAGCTGCCTTTAACTCCAGCTCCAAGGGAGTCCATTGCTCTCTTCTGGCCTCCACAGGCACTGCACTCAAGCACAAACCCCAACACACACACACACACATATAAACCCCTAATTAAAAACAAAAATAAGATATTTTTAAAATAAAATATAAAGAAGCTGAGTGTGGCAGCTCATTCGTGTACTCTCAACACCTGGGGTGCTGAGGCAGGAGAAATACCACAAGTTCCAGGCCACCTTGGACCCTGTCTCAAAATAGTTAAAAGAGCCTAACATGTATGAAACCCTAGATATAACCTATAATACCACCAAAAATGTAATTTCTGCACTGATAAAATGCCCTGTGATAATGAACAACCAATTCAAGAGCCATTGGCTACATGTGGCTACTGACCACTAAAATGTGGTTAGTGACCAAGGAATTAAATTTTCCATTTTATTTAATTTTAATTACTTTAAACAGCCAATTTTGTCTTGTAGATCCACTGTGCTAAAGAATGAAAGTTTATGGCTTTGGGGATCATGCAACACATACCAACAGATAACTAGTTTGTTTTTATTATTAACAGTACCTTAACCTGTCCCTTACTACAATTCTTTGGTCTCCTCCCACTACTTAATCAGCCAACCAAGCAAAAATAAGCCAAGCCTTCCCTCCTCCCCATATCCCCATCTTGGTGAATGGCACAGAGCATCAGCCCAGGGCACACAGCAGGCCTCCCACCTCAACACTATCCTTGTCATATTGTAGTCTTAAAGAGTCTTCTGGTGGCTTTATTTTTGCCTCTCCTCTTTCAAATGTATTGCTGAATAGCTCTGGTTCAAGAAGTTGTTAGGACTTCATTTTTCATGTAGATTACTAGAAAATCTCTCTATCAGTCTCTGTTCCTGAAAATGCCGCTCAGAACTAATCCATCCTTCACACTGCCACCTGATCTCATTACCTCTATGACTAAAGGACATCAGTGGCCTTCAGAGCCCCGAGTTTAAAGCCAACCTCCTTAAAATGAAATCACTGAGTATCACCTATCACATCAATTTCATCAGCATCATCCATCTCTTTTTAATTACTTTATGTGTATGAGTGTTTTGCCTGCATGTATGTCTGTGTACCACTTGTATGCCTGGTGCTTGAGGAGGCTTCCTCAAGATGGCATCAGATCCCCTGGAACTGGAGTAGCAGAGCACTGAACGCCACCATATGGGTGCTGGGATTCAAATCCAGGTCCTTTGCAAGAGCAGTGGTTAAGAAGCCGACCTCCTTAGACACAAGGCATGTACATGGTGCAGAGACATACATGTAAGCAAAACACCCACAAATATACAATTTTTAAAAACTAAAATTGAAAATACCTGAAATAATCAAATTATTTAATCAATTATGAACTGGTTGTTTACCCGTTATTTTTTCAATTTGAATTTTTCTTTCATTTTGTTCTAGGGATTGAAGCTAAGGCCTTGCATATGCTAGGCAACAGGCAAGCTCTGCAACTGAGTTTTGTCACAGCCCTCCAATTTAACTATTTAACTTCATCAGCCCTCCAAGACAACAGACCATTCTCCAGATTAGCAATATTGCTAAAAATAAATATTGCTTACCATGTGAGGAAGCAATGCCAGCTAAAATGAGAAATGGTAAAACCTTATGCAAAATTAACATACCTTTATCCCAGGAAGGGACTTTAAGCATGGGAAAAAGTTTCCCAGAATCCTGCAGGCAGATGTCTGCAGCTCTCCCTAAGGACTGTGAAGTCCCCACATGTGTAACAACGCTTCGAAGAGCACTACTTTCTTCATGCAATCTCCTAACAGTTTTGGTCCACGAAAGACTCTAAAATAACAACTCTGTAGTGTTTCCTTACCTAGAACTTTTTACTCACTCAGGGGCTTCTATTTTTAAACAGCTATATACAAACTTCAAATTTGCTTTCTTCATTCAATCTCTTCACAGCTTTAGTCCTAGCAAGACTCTAAAGTAACAGCTCTGTATGCAGCTTCCTTTACCTAGACTTTTTACTCACTCAGGCTTCTGTTTTAAACAGCTATATATAAACTTCAAATTTTTCTGGAGTTACTAAAATGCATATAATAAAAGTTATAACTTAAAAATAACAAAGACGTATCTTCTAAGCAAGTCTTACAATTATTCATACCACAGAATTTCTTTCTTGCTGTTTTTTGTTCTAAATGCTATAATACTGGGGTTGAAGAGATATCTTGGTGGTCAAGAGTGCTTCCTGCTCTTGCCAGGTTTGGTTCCTAGTCCACATGGCAGCTCACAATCACCTGTAACTCCAGTTCCAGGGACTCCAATGTACTCTTCTGATCTCCTGTACATACACAGTACACATAAACTTACACAGGCAAACACATAAAATAATCAAATAAGTCTGAATTCTGTACTATTCTTGCTAACATGCTATAAAATTTCAGTAACAGTAAAAAAGAAGACATAAAGATTAAAGTAAAAAGGTTTGATGGCCCAGTTTATAGCAATAAGAAAGACAATTATTTTTTAATGGTATATGTATATGTATGTGTGTACATATATATATATATACATGTACATGTATATACACATACATATACATATATATATATATACACACACACACATATAAGGGGTATATAATTTTAGAGACATCTTTAATTTTAGAGACATCTTCCTTTAAAGGTGTGTGTTGGGGATGGGGGTTGCTTCTATTTATACTTCACAGAAGCTTTATCTCAGCCAAGCCTGGTGAGTACATTCCTACAGACAGATGATCAAGACCAGCCCATGACTACAGAGTGAAACCCTGTTCAAAAAGAAAAACAAGGGGGGTGGAGAGTTGGCTCAGCCGTTACAGAGCATTAGCTGCTGTTCTGGAAGACCCTGGTTCAATTCCCATCACCCACATGGCTGCTCACAACTGTCTGGTCTGTAACTCAAATTCCAATGGCTCCAACTCCCTCACACAGACATATATGGAGGCCAAACACCAAATGGACATAAAAATAAATAAACTAAGAAAAAAAAAAAAAGAGAGAGAGAGGGCAATGATAGTAAAGCACATGCCTAGCAAGTACAAGGCCCTGGGTTCAATCCCCAGCACCATAAAAATAAAAACTAACAAATAATCATTTATTAAAAGGCATTTACTGCTTTTTTCCATGTTATATATTCAGTATGATAAATTGTTCTATTTTCTGCTCTTCTAACATCAAAAAAATATTTGTATCAAACAGATCATAAACATATTCAAAGAACTTTAGAATAGCTGTGACCAAAAATAATTTATCAAAAGGATTAGGTTAATAATGATAATGAGCAGGGCATGGTGGTGCAAACACCCCCAGCCTTTAGGAGGGAGGATTACGGAATTCTTTTGGGACAGTCTATTTTACACACGCTGCCACACACCTTTAAGCCCAGTGCTCAGGAGGCAGAGGCAGGTGGATGTCTGTGAGTTTGAGGCCACCCTGGTCTAAAGAGTGAGTCCAGGCCAGCCAGGGTTAAAGAGAGAAACTCTGTCTTGAATATACCAAAAATGTACAGTGTGAAATAGGAAGTAACCATATTAACATTTTTAACTTGGAAAGTAAAATCAATTTAATCATTATTTCTTTGAACTAGTCCCCCACAAATAAAAACTACTCCTTCAGCTAGATTATGCTTGGCCCTGGAAGCATGGACCCAGAAAACAAGTCAGCCTGAACAACATGGCAAGATCTCCCTCATCTCACAAAACAAAACAAGCAAGGGCTGGAGCAAGACAGCTCAGAGGTTAACAGCACTGGCTGTCCTTCCAAAGGTCCTGAGTTCAAGTCCCAGCAACCACATGGTGGCTCACAACCATCTGTAATGAGGTCGGGCTCCCTATTCTGACCTCCTGACTCACATGCGGCAGAATACTGTTTAAATAATAAATAAACAAATATTTTTTTAAAAAACGACTTCTTGCTTTAATGTTCCACATGAGTCAATAAATACCACTATTCAGGCAACTTTTAAATTTTTAATTGTAAATTTATTTTTTAATATAAAATTAAAAGAATATCATTTATCAAGGGAAAAACAGCTGAAAATACGTATAAATTCAAAAATCATTTTTCTAGAATTAAAAAAATAATTAGCAAAACAGATTTCTAACGTTTAAAAGCCACAGCCAATAACTTGTTGACCTCTTGCTACATACACTAGCACTTTTTCTTCTTTTCCGTTTTTTGAGACAAGGTATCTCTACATAGCCCTGGCTGTCCTAGAACTCACTATAAACACGAGGCTGGCCTTGATCTCACAGAGATCCCCCAAGCTTCAAAGCTGGGGTTAAAGACATACATGCTCCCACACCCAGCTCAAAACAATAGGTCTTAAAATACATCCTCTTACAGACTACACAATTTATCTTCAAAAAAGTCCGCCTGTCTCTCACTCACCGAGTAACACAAGATGGCCTGAACTCACCAGGTAGCCCATGCTAGCTGGGCTAGCTGAAAATCTGTACCAGTCCTCCTCCCTCCTGAGTGCTAGAATAATAGGCAGGAGCCAATCACACCCACCTTATTAGTCCCACTTTTACAGATGCTATTCAGAAAATAAATTTGCCCAAGGTCTCCTGGATATTACAAAACAAACCTAAAACACCAAAACCTAAGGCTCTTCTCCACACCACCATCATCAGTTTTCTTCTATTGATCCTCTGCCATGGGCCAAATAAAAAATAAATATATACACACATTAAATTCAGGACCCAGATAACTTTCTTAAACGCTACTTTTACACAAAAAGTGATGCTGGGCAGTGGTGGTGCACGCCTTTAATCCCACCACTCAAGGAGGCAGAGACAGGTGGATTCTTTAAGGTCTAGGTCTACAGAACAAATTTCAGAACAACCAGCGCTACAACAGAGAATCCCTGTTTCAAAATAAAACAAGAAATTGGAGAAAGAAGAATTAGAGAGGAAGAGGTAGATGATCATGACATGATTACTACTTATCATTTACAACACTGACTTTATTCCTTTCGAAGAAGCAAACCATCCCTTCCTTTGTGGGGCTGCAAGGGCCTGGGGCAGAGCTTCTTTTCCCTGCTGTTCTCATCCAGGTAACAAACCCTCTTTACCTTCAAACACTCTCAAGAATTCTAAGCAGGAAGAGTTGTACGGTAAATACATTAACAAGAAACCATAAATTCATTCTAAGTTGGCAACAGCACATGCAATTAAAATGCAACCAAAGCACTACTGTACTGATAAGTTGGCCTGATAAGGACAGGTCAACTATTATCTCTGAAACCCAGTGTTCTCAGTTGTGAGACAACACTATACAATAACAAGAATGACACATCAAAGAATTATTCACCATGGATAAAATTTATTTGTTTATATTTTAAATCAAGTATGTTGCTCTGAGCAACCAAAACCAATTCAACAGCAAAAAAACTCACATTTAAATAATTTTATTTCAGCCAACAAAGTCATTTGAAACTGTAGTTTTGTAGTTCCTACATATATTCTATAATTAACAACACACTAATTAAAAATACATAGAACTATTTCAATAGCTAAAGACTGCTTTAAGTGTCCACACAAAGTAAATGGCCAGTCAAAGTTATTTCAATAGTATTATACTAACTTAATTACCAAACATTGTAAGCTCTCTTTGCTGGCACCACTATCACATGCCAAGTACAAATTTCAAAAAGGAATTGTCTCTTTGATTTGCTCCCCACTGTTCCCCCAAAACTGAATGCTCCTATATGCATAACACAAGCCTCTTCTTCCCTACACTACAGAAATAACAAACATAATGCCTGCACTGACATCCTTAGTCATACTGGCAGATTGAAATCCCTTAAATTCACTCGCCTGAGCAGCTATAGGCAGTGTTAATGATTTCTAAACTAAAATTAGACTCCTTTTACTCTTACTATATTATCACTGTGATGACCTCAAGGATGGGATGGCTCTTTTCTCTGCACAACTGACAGCATAGATAGGTGAGTGCAGGGGTTTTATAAGTGATTCTGATGTTCTTCTCCAGATTAAATAACAACGCTGTGAGCTCCCAGAAGACCTGGAGCCATTAAGAGCTGGGATTCCTTTCAACTGGCTTCATTCCAACAGAAGCTCTGTGAGAAATGAAACCTCCTGCAAATCAATTCTGTTGCAATGTTATTTTTTTTCCCAGAGGTTAATTACCTGCTTCTGTTACACTTACACACACACACACACACACACACACACACACACACACACAACCATTAAATTTGAGTAAATAGGAGGCTGGGAAAGTAGATCCCTGCTGTAAACCTCCTCCAGAAACAGTCCATGAAATCAAAACAAGATCTGGCTGTCAAACTCTACACACTCCATGAACATCCTTTCCAACTGATAGCACCACTGTCTCAAACCATGAGATACGGAGAACATAAGAAGTCACAGTCCACACTAAATGGAGTCTCAGTGAGCTATTTACTGGTGATATCAGAATATCCAGAAGCTTCACTAGAATCCCATGAAGAGAGGCAAGAGAAAGAGAGATAACCTAAGACAGTGCGTGTACTGATCACAGTTGAAGTTAGTGAAAGGAATACAGAGGCCAACATAGCATTCTGAACTTCTGTATGGAAATAAACCTGTCACATCGGCTAAATAGCCTCTATAATAAGCATTTACTGGGCAACTCCTGTGGAAGACTGCATTATTGTTTCCACTTATTCAGCCTCCATATTCCTTCCTTAGAAAGATTACACAGCCTTATTGGTGATCACATGGCTTACAATGCCACCTGTAGGACAGTACACATCCCTACCCCACTGACAATGAACTTTACCTTGTTCCAGCGTATGTTCTATGAGCTAATGTGATATATACATAACTGAACAAAAGCTTTAAGAGTCATCATATGCAGCTGGGTGTGATGACACACACCTTTGATCCCACACTCAGGAGGCAGAGGCAAGTGGATCTCTGATGTTTGAGGCTAGCCTGGTCTACAGATAAGAGTTCCAGGACAGCCAGAGCTACAGAGAGAAACCCTGTCTTAAAAAACAAACAACAAAGAGTCAGCATGTGCTTCTTCCATCAATGTCTTTGTCCATTCTCTCTGTCACAGTAACCATGAATTTCAGATGGGGATGTTCCTTCAGCCAGCTTCCAAAATAAGACCTAGAAACCATTGTCAGGTTACATCTCCACGCCTGACAATGTAACCCCGAGGTTTGCTGTAGAAGGATAACCTGCAAAAGCTGGAAGATGACACCTACCCCCTTCAGGACAGACACACATGACATTAAAACAATAGGCTGCTGTGTGTTTGCAGTATTTCTGAGAGCAAGGGGCACACTTGGTACACACTTCTAACTACAGCACTCAGGAGGCAGAGACAAGAGGATTCTGAGTTCAAGATTACCCTAAACTACAGCGCAAGACCTTGCCTTCATGACAGGAACAGTTTTAAATATAGTCACTTCTTAGTAGTCTGTCTGAGAACCAGTGGAGGTGTGGAAAATGAGGAAAAAGAACAGGAAAATTACTTATGGCATGAATTCATAATAATCATTCTCTCTTGGTATCTCTGCCACACTTGCATGTGTGTGTGCATGTGTGTATATGTGCACACATGTGTATGCATGAGTACACATGTGTGTGTGCACGTACCCATGCATGAGTGTCACAGCACTGGAAGGACATGGGTGTCATAGTACGGTGTGCATAAGCCATGAGTGTCAAGGTAGTGATGTGGAGGTTGGTGAGAGGCACCTTTACCCACAGTTGCAGGCCCAGAGACAAGTCTGTTATTGAACCTAGATGACAAGTGAACTCCAGGGATCTGCCTGTCTCCACCCCTCCCCAGCTGGGGTTACAGATACTCACTATGCCCCCAGCTTTCACATTGGTGCTAGAAATCCACACTCAGGTCCTCACGATTACATAGCAGGCAAGTTACCAACTGAGCCATCTCCCTAGTCCCAGAAAGGAAAAATTCTAACTATGACTCTTGTGGTGACTGAAAACCACTTGAATGACTACAAACACCAAGTTCAGCAAAATAATACTGTATTATGTGAACATGTTTTTAACTGCAGCGAAGCAGTATCTGAACATCACAATAATCTGCAAATACAATTAGAAGCAGTGTCTGCACTTTTCATCCTAGACTGTCAGAGCATTTTATAAACATCAATTTAACCCTTGCATCACCTGAGAAGTGGGTGTGCCCCAACATTGTAACCAGCTACCCTTCTACCACAACGGCTCAGATCCCCTCAGTAGTAGTCACCTTACCCCAGACAGCCAATAAAACAGGAAATAAGCTGACAGTGCATGTGCCACCAACAATCTCCAAGAAGACCAGACCTTCACCCACAAGAACCACTTCCTCTGAGTAAACCACAGAGAGACACCAGGCAAACCACAGATCAGCATGTGTGCTGATCACAGGAAAGACCGATAACCCATGTAAAACCTATACGAAGACATGCTTGAGCTACATGTATTTATGTATATTTGGGAACATTTTACTCTTCTAGTGGGTACTGTCTGCATTATGTGGTCAATTTTAGGGTTAATGCCTTTAGATGCTCTGGTTTTTATACAATAATGGACATTTCCTAAATCCATGGAGGATCTACAAAAATCCTCTTTGATATATTAACTACGCAAACTGAAAGAGCAACAATTATACTTAATACTATATTAAACAATAGTCTAAAAGTAGTATCTTCAATAACTACAATATACTTTCTAATGTCAAAATAAGAAGGCATGTCTACCCTTTTTCTTTGAGCAGAATCTCACTAGTCTAGAACTCAAGATCTTCCTGCCTGAACCTCCAAGTGCTGGAACTAGAGATATGTGCCATTACCACAGTCTCTTAAACATTTCTAATTGCTATGTGATTGTGATTACAGTCCCAAGCAAGAAAAGCCTTTTTTTTTTTCTTCTGGCTATTAGAGTTGCTTGTCTCTAAACACAAGGAAGCCAACAAGGCCTGACTGAGACTTTAAAAACCATGAATCAGCATTTGAATTCATTAAAAATCATTTGTGAAATGAGACTGACCTCTCAGCTGCTCTGAGGTATGTCTATTTAATACAGGAACCATAATGTGCTTCCTCTACTAAGAGTCAAAACACGTGCTTATGCGCTTTGAGAACAGCTGGCCCTCAGCTCCACCACACGCCACGCTGTAAGATTAAATCTACACAGTATTCCAGGCATCAGCTCCACAAGCAGCTTGTAAACAGCTCACACATGGTCACCTCTGATACTTAGACATTCTAAGTCATAAAGTAAAAGTGGCATTTTCCAAATTTCAAAACTTACTAGCAAAACCCAATCAAGGATATCTACTTAAATAACATGAATTACTTAAATAAGTACCAAAGGAAGTAAATTAATAAAACATTAAAGAGTTCTTTAAACTCTATAGATATCTTATAGTAATTGAAATATATACACTTTTTTCTTTTGTTATCTTGTCATTAGTAATAACTCTCACAAATACAACAAAGATGGTTTTCTGATATTCATTTTTTATTATATTGTTAATTACATGTATACTTGTTGGAGGATACACACATGTGAGTGCAGGTGCCTGAGGAGGCCAGAGGGCAACTCAGCCCCCTGGAGGTGGACCTGCATTGGTTAAGAGCCTCCTGATGTGGGTGCTGGGAACTGAACTTGGGTCCTCTACAAGAGCAGTACCCGCTCCTAGCCTGAGCCATCTCTACAGCCAGGAGAAACTATTATTTAAATTTTAACAGCGACCTATTCTACCAAGAAATTACTACTAAGCAAGCACTGCACATAGAGCTGTTTCTTAACCTTGATATGAAGACATAAGTGGAGAGAAGTACTTAACATTTTAAGAGACTGAAACAAACCACCGAGGACAGTAACAATTTCCAGAAGACCCTCACCACTTATATTACCTTTATTGACCACAGGTACTTCGTTTTCACCTCTAATTTTGACTCAGCAAAGGCTTGTGACAGTACTTCTGTACTCTACTTTTTGAACTACATTTGAAAGAATCACTTTGTAAAGAAGTCTTCAAAAACATGAGTAACTATTTAATTAGCTGATTTGGTAATTGTGTTGTTTATATATGTTTGTTTCATTTGGTTGCTACAATCTCTTATATCCATTCCAAAATAAACATGGGGCAAGATAATATAGCTAACTGCTCACCCAGCAAGCCTGAGGCCCTGGATTTATCCCCACTACGAAATTTATAGATACATGCACAAATATATCTACCTATATACCTATATTTTTTCTGAGAATCTCTCTACCTGTAATTTGGGGCTAAGGCTCTGCCTGAAGAAAATCAAAGAACTCAGAATCACAGTAAAAATAAGTTAGAACTTGATTTTTTAGAGTATGAATCATATAGAATATCACATTTTGTACCAGGAGACCAACTAAGAATTGTACTAGGAAAGCAAGTCAGGCAAAGCTAATAAAATATTGAGAGACAGACTGACATTTAGACAATGGAACAAGAGAAAACATAACTTGGCTAAACAAAGAGTAAGTAAGGGGAGAACCAGAAAGAAAGCAGCAGCTAACCACGTGAACCATTACAGGCATGCAAACTCAAAATGGCAGAAAAGCATCATTTAGCTCAGAACAGCTAGCATGCACAAGTTACCAGGATGACTTAAAGAAAAGCTTGAGCTGAAGATCAGGAACAGCTTCCTGACTACAAGACCTATCAGATTGTTGTTCAGTCTCCTGAGGAAGTGACAAAAGCTTTATTCTCTAGAGATATTTAAAGTTAGCCACAGATAAGGGACCAGGAAGAAAGCATCCTGTAAGGAGAAAAAAAAAAAAAAAAACTATTCTTTTTTTGTGTGAGGTTGGAAAGCTACTAAACAATGGTGAACAGAAAAAATAATATATGTAAAAAGAAAATAATTTAAGCTTTAAAAAAAAAAAAAAGAAGAAGCACTGGCTCACAGCTTTGATCCCAGCACTCCAGGAGGCGGAGGCGGAGGCAGAGACAGGCAGATCCCTGAGTTCTAGGTCAGCCTGTTCTACAGAGCAAGTTCCAGGACAGGGCTACACAGAGAAATCTGTCTCGAATAATAACAACAACAACAGCTTGAATCTAGAAAACCCAGATTAAAATCCTGAATCTGAAGGTTTGCCTGGCACAACACCTTTGGTTCCAGCAGCAGCAGAGGGAAAAAAAAAAAAAAATTCATGTCTGATTGTCCCAGTTTTATAAGCCTGACTTGATTATGAGTTGCCTTAAAGTATAAATAATGGAAATATGATCTGCCATACATCAAATTTTAAAACATTACCAATATTAAAAATTATAGTACCATAGGCTATCACTGCATACATGGAAGAATACCTTATTCAAAAGGAGATGAGACAGTTATGTCACTATTCTGAAGACTCTTAATTAACAGAAGGAATCTTATCACCACGTAAATGGAGTCATTAAATCCAAATTTTAACAGATGCGGCAAAATTAAGTTAAACCTCCTTATTCCTAAAAACAATGTCCCAAGCCATTTCTCAGAGGCAAGTAACTATGTAGTGAGGCCCATTTGTTCCTGCCTTGCTGGAGGAGGAAGCACGCACTCTGTCATTGACCTACAGTCCCAGCCACCAGCAGCATTTCTAATACCTGTGAGACAATCATGGCACCAAGATCCCTCCAATTGCCAGAGGAGAACCATTAAAACATCCTGCTGCGTCTACGATCTATGTTAACACGTTAACACTGCAGTATAATCAACGAAACAAACTATGGGGGGCAGGGGGGAGACCATGTAGTGTTAATAGAAATCACTACTAATGTATTAAATGGTATCAGCGGTCTAGCACACTTTTGCAATGATTTAAAATAAAGCATCCTTTGTCAACTCATGGAACAAATGTAAACATAATGTAAGTGTGCTTTAATCAGGAAGGCTAGAACTCCGTATTTTGTAAAAAGCTACTTTGGATACTCCACGTTGGCTGGCAAAACTGTAGAAATACATGTACTATAGTACAAGCTTATATGAATCAGGACTTTATTCTGAACTTAGAAAAGACAAAATATTATAATTAGCACTGTGATACTCCTTATCCTCAACTTCAAGACTATATTTGAAATGGACTCATTTTATAAGAAAATATTACAAATAATTACATCTTACAGATGACTCATGCAACCTTGAAAATAATATACAACCCTAAGGGGGAAGGTTGCTTATTTTTGTTATTAACTAGAAGAACTATAAGACCACTTTTGCAGGAAAAAAAAATCATGAATGATAGCTCTATATATGAACATAAACTTATAAGTGTTCATGTTCCCTTTAACGCTGTTTAAAAGTTAACCTTAAAGCTAAACTCAGCGGTAAGTACATTTCAACACATCAAAAACTGTCTACAATCTACAAATCAAAAACAGCAAGATCTGTAAGCCCCAGACAAAACGAAGTCCTCACATCCTAAGTAAGACAATGCTGACTTTCCCACCTGAACCACACTGAAAACTTGCTGTTACAAAATCTACCCTGAATTCATTCACTGGATCCACTGAAAACACCTTCTCTTCTACTTCTTAAATGAAATGTCAATCATCAGTTTCTGCCATTCTAGGGATAGAAACAAGCCAGGGACCACTGAAAACTACTAAGACATTTTAGGGCTGAATAAAACAATTAACGTTGTTGGAAAAATAGCAACCAGACAACCTATCACTTTTTTAGTCTTCTGACTTCAAAGTAGTTTTATAACTACTAGTTACATATACTAGTAGTTTTATATACTACTATGAAGCAATCGACTAGAAAACATCCATAAAATAATTTTTAAAAGCTTTCAGGGGCTGGAGAGATGGCTCAGTGGTTAAGAGCACTGGCTGCCCCTCTAGAGGACCTGGGTTAAATTCCCATCACCCACAGAGCAACTCATAACTGTCTGCAGTTCTAGGGGATCCAAGGCAGCAGGCATACATGTGGTGCACATATATGCGCATGCAGGCAAAATACATAAATAAATAAATTAAATACATAAATAAATACATGAATTAAAAAAAAAAAAAGCTTTTCGGATACACTACATAAAAACTCCAGCCTTCACCGTGTGGCACCCAGCACTCCAAGAGGCTCTGTGAATTCAGCCAGCCTGGTTTACAGAGTGAGTTCTAGGACAGCCAGGGCTACACAGAGAAACCCTGCCTAAAAAAAAATTAAAATAAAATAAAAAATCCAGAGAAAAGGGAAAGAAAAAAAAAAGCCAAAGGAGTTGAAGGGGAACCAGCAGGCTTATAAATCTACCACAAGTTTTAAGGCAGTGGGTGCTGAGGTAAAAAAAAGTAAGGGAGAGAAAAAAGGAAGCAAATGAATGTGTGACTTTAACTGCAAAATAATAACAGGATGTAACAAGAGTTCTGAATATCCGAAGTGGCCAATCAGAGCCTAAACATAGCTGAATTCCATCCCAGCCCCAGCACGTCCCTAACACAAGAATAAAACCCTTCTTATCTTGTTCAGCCATGTGTCGCCTGCCACAAACTGCAAAACAGAACAACGCCCAAAACCAGCTAGTCTGATTTCAACTGAGGACAGACAGACTCTGTAGTCAGAAGCACCACAATGAAAGAACTCCAACTCACACAGCTGGCCTGGTGGCTCTGCACACTCTGCAGAACAAAGCAATACCACATACAGTACTTCAAACTTGAAAGGGTCTCTGAAAAGCTGCATTGGCACTATTAATTTGCCAACAGTCCTAGAATCAGGAAAATATATCTCCTATGTACTGGATTAGTAAGAAAAGATGTACTGAGAAGAGCTGAGATTCTACAGAAAGAACTTTGCCGAGGCACTATGGCATAGAAGCATTACTAAACCAGTACTTCCAGATCTCATACCTCAACATATATTCAAACCAGGAACTACTCTCTTAAAGAGAAAGGGCTGCTTTATATTTACAGAGTAAGTTTAGAAGAAAATGTAGTGGTCACATAGTAATTCTCTTTATGAAGAAAAAAATTAAGCTGAGAGTTGGTGGCACAGAACTTTGATCCCAGCACTTCGGGGACAGAGGCAGGTGGATCTCTGAGTTTGAGGCTAACCTGTTCTACAGGCAGGAGAGCTAGTGCTACACAGAGAAACCCTGGGAGGCGGGTGGGTACACACTTGACTTCACAAAATATGCATCCACTATTCTCACATAACTATCTAGGAGCAAGAATCCAGCAGGAATTCTTCAACCTCTTCAACTCTAGAAGCTGAGGCAGGAGGACCAGCACGAGTTGGCGGCCTGTGCCACAAGTACCATGCAGCCAGAGACACACAGCAAGAACCTGTCTCAAAAAAAAAAAAAAAAAAAAAAGGGGCTAAAGAGATGGCTCAGCAGTTGAAGATGCTGCTCTTGCAGAGGACTCAAGTTAGGTATCTAGCACCCAGCATAGGCAGCTCACAACCACCAAGAAAGTGTCTAAGGGCACCTGCATACCAAAACACACCGACATATGAGCAACAGACATGCAGGTTTTTAAGATTTATTTTTGTATTTTTACTTCTGCATGTTTACTGTTCATATGCTGAATTTAGTAAAAAGACCCAAATCTCAATGTTTTATTTCCAAGATACCAGAAAGGGAACAAAAATCCCTAGAAGCAAAGCTGAGGGACTTTTGTGTAGAACAATTTTGTGTGGAATGATTTAGTGACTCTAAATTCTGTTTCTATAAATTAAACTCTGGAACATCTTAATGAAAACCAAGACTACATTAGTTTCTGGTAAGTCTGCTTACCTATGGGCTTAGCTGACAGACAAGAATTGAATGAACCTGTGAGTGATTTCTCAGAAGCAAAACACCATGAAAGAAGGAGCAGGATAGGAGGCAGGAAGACATGTCACAACTATCCCTACATACATGTAAGTCATATAATCAGGAAAACTGAAAATGAAGTCCTGCCTAGCAAAGTATACAAACAAAGGATAAAGATAAGCAGTTTAAATATTTAAGGGCATCTTTTAGGTGAACACTCATGTGACACTGGAAAGCATCAACAGGAAAAGGAAGTTCTGTCTCTGGAGGAGCTGTTATTGTATGATAATGGAATTTGGCCCCTTTAAAAATCAACAAATGAGTCTCCACAATTGGGTGAGACTCTCTCATTAGGAAATTAAGCTGCCTTCTGTAGGAGCACTATAGTTGCTCTTAAAGACTTTTGGTCTGCTTCAATTATGTCTGTTTGTGACAACAATTTGAAGGTTAGCTTAAAAGAAAGAGCAATCTAAAATATGGAAGTAACATACAATGTCATAATTAAGTTGAGAAATAAAATATGCTAAAGGAATCAACTTGCTTTCACCGAAAAGTACTCAAAAGTTGGAGAACTACACTTGAGCCACACACTCTATACACAACGAGGTATAACACACAGGATCCACCTGCCATGTCTAAACCAGACCTACGATTTACATCTTTAAATGCTAGGTTTCTGGAAGATGAAATGTAAAAGGGAAAAAAAAAGAATAATTAGAAGCAGGCCCCATGATTTTCCCTCATTTCCTTCAGCTCCTGGAAACTGTCCCCAGCAAAAGCCTGTGATTTACTGGTAATGTCAACATTCTGGAAAATTAGGTAATTAATAATTAAACAGTGTGCAGGTCAACACGTAAAGAGATCAGATTCACAAATCATCATGCAGCAGAAAATTAAGTTCATAGACAAAAACTCCTAAAATTAAGAGTCCAGAACTACCAAAGGACAGTAATCAACCTGGCTGTGCCCCAATACCCACCGACCTCAGGCTCTGACCTTCACCCAAAATGACCTTCCCTCTCGTTCCAAAATGAATACACAATCCTAATGCACCCGACAGAAAACCACAATCGTGGTTTTCCTTCATTTCCACTAAGGATATGGGGGAAAGTTTCTCTCCCGAAAAACTGCATTTCTAAATTCAATCAACCGGATAAGTTGGCAGCAACCCTAGACTAATTGCACAGCTCCGAAACAACCCCCTTTCCTATGCCTGTCAGTTGCACTAGCTGAAGGCAAATTTGCAATCACCGACTCCCCTGCTGCGTGGGGCCGAATCCAGCGACCGAGGAACTTCATACCCACCTGTCCGTGATAGTAGACTGTGTGCCACTCATTGGGGCCCTTGGCGAGAGGTCTTCTTTTTATCCAACTTGCATTTTACAGTAACACCTCCACACCCCACCCCCAGTGCTCTGGGATCAGACCCAATTTCGGCAGGGACACAAAAGTCCAACTCAAAACTCCATTCAGTCATCTAGAACATCCAATTGCAAGGGGTCAAGGAAAGGGGATGCGGGTTGGAGCAAAACAAGTTATCTCCTCCAACAAACCGAGCAAGTCGGCCACAGGCGAGTTCTAGAACTAGGAACGATCCTCAAGCAAGGCACAGGGAGAAAACTTCGTCACAGAGGGAAGCCGCGAGCCGTGGGACGGGAACCCAGGTCCCTCCGGGGCTGGGGCAGGATCGGCTCCGGGACGGGCGTCGGCTCCTGTCCCGAGTCGGCGGGGCCCGGCCCTCGGGTCCCTGCTTTATCTGGGGCTGCCGGGCGCTCGTGGCCGCAGCCTCCGCCGCGTCTCGCGTCGTCCCGCGCCGGGCTCGCGCCGCCCCATGTCCCCGGGCCGAGGGCCCCTTAGCTGCTCCGCGCCGCCCCCACCCGGCTCGGGTCGCCGCGCTGACAGGGACCCCGTCTCAGCGCCCGGGGCAGCTCCCCATCCCTCGGAGGACCCCGCGCTTCTTCCGCAGTGGCACGGCGGCTCCTCCCCGACGCTCTGGTAGGCGGCGGCTCCCGCGAGGAGCGGGAGGTCCCGGCCCGGCCCGGAAGCCCGGCCCCCGAGCAGCGGCGGCGGCGAAGGCTCCGCGCGCAGGGCCGCTCGTCGGGTCTCAGGGGCACTCGCGGGAGCGCGCGCAGGGCGGAGGGGGCCGCCGGCGAGGACGGCCCTGGCGACCGCCGCGGGCGCGCGCGCGGGTTCCGGTTCCGGTTCTGGCTGCTCGGCCCGACGCGGCTGGAGCGCGCCGAGCCGTCCCCTCCCCCGCCGACTTTTTGGGCCCTTCTCTCTGGGACTTCGGGAAGCCGCTTCACCCGGGATCCCTCCGCTTCCCAGACTCTGTCTCTCCAAACTTGCGAGGATGCTTCCGCGCAACGCTGTCGCGGCGGGTGGAGGGGAGCGAAGAAGTAGTTCTGCGGGGCGAAGCGGCTGGCTTCTTCCTCCGCGGCCAGCCGCAGCCCTCATGGTCTCGGGATGCAATCCCTCGAAGTGCGGTCCAGAGTGTAGGATCCACCCGGGACAACAGAGGAGTCATTCCACAGCCCTGAGGAGTTCCCGTCTAGAGGGTCTTCGGGAACTGCCCGCCCCTCTTGTGCTGGAAACTTTTATTCTTTAAGGGGTGTCAAATGCTTTTGATGACGGCACGCGAGCCCGGGTCCACGTGCCCCGACAGCGTTAGGCAAACCCACGCACAGGCAGGTTTGAAGTGGGCCACTCACCTGGGCACCTGCTGGCCTAGCCCCGCAGCAGGGGGGACAGGGGAGGGTGGCCAGAGCAGGCTGTGGGGAAAGGATCCGGGCCCACACTGGAGCCAGGAGTTCTTGATATAAATATTGCTTTTAGGCTGTTTTCCCTTGGCAAAATGAACTGTATTATTTGCCAGATTGAGAAAGCATGGTGCTTTCCACGGCAAGTTAATAAGCTTGTTGTGAAAAGAGATGGGAGAAGAAATACATCTGTCCAGTAAACAGCATTAGGGATCCCTTTGAAGAGTTCCCAAATGACTGCATTCCGGTTTCTTTTTCTATGGGGTAGAGGCATTCAGCTAACTATGTAGTTTTATGATTGAATAAATCTGTCCCTGAGGAAATGAGGTACCAGGACACAATATAGTTCTCCAATTCTGCCTGCAAACATCAAGTGGCTATTTCTTTTATACAATTATCTTCAGACTTCTGAGCTTCAATCTGTATCTGTGGGAAGAGACTTCGGCCATTTTGTGGAAATCAAATCTAATAAACAGTGGGTGTAGAGAGGAAACAATTACCTCTTAATAATGCTGTTTCTAAGCCATTCCACAACACTTCGTGAAAGGATCATTATCCCTGAATAGATGCATGAGCCCAAGGTGACGTTAGAACAGGGTAAAAGGGGGAGGGAGGTGAGATAAACAGAAGCCTGAAATGACTCTCTTGCTGGATTTTTTTTTTTTAAGTTCAGGGCACAGCCAGCTAATTTTGTAATGTTTATTTTTAGAAAGAATAGAAGCAGATTCGAGTTCCAAGCCACTTTCCTAATGATCAGACCTGGACACGTTGCCATCTGCTGGTAAATCCCAACATGGCAATTCTATCCTGAAGACTCCACTTGCTTCTACCTATAGGTGGAAAGAGGTCTGTAAACCTATATACAACAACCAAAACGCAAATTTTCTCCCCAAGCTTTCAAGTTTTCTTGTGTGTATTGTCCTTTCCCTTGTTCTAACAGTGTTACAATGCAAGTATCAAATGAATGGGGTCTGATGACTCATCAAATCATGAATTTTAAAAATAAGTTCCCATCTTCCTTTCCAGGCCACCTCAATGCTTAAGTTTCAGGAATGAAACAAACTGGGAACATTTCCTAATTCACCTTCTCTTCCTTGCATACAAAACCTTTTGGCAAGCTGCTTCCAACATCTTTCCAAATTTAACAGACCCAAGGTTCTAGCTGTGAGCAAAGAAGGCATTTTGCTGTGGGAAAGCTTTCAGAAGATGGTCAGCAAGGGATTGAATAACCAGTGGCTATTCACCGCAGTACTGTTTCAATGGTGAAAATCTCTAATCACAAGACAATAATTTTTTTTTCATATCCTGAGGAAAGGCTTATTACAACTGTTGGCTGGTCCACTGTTCTAAAGAGTCTACCTATGGAATGCCTTCAGCAGAGCCAAGAAAACCAAGGCCTCTTCCCTAGGTCATACATAACCACTTATCTAGGCAGGTGGCACCACTGACCCAACCACTGAACATGCAGTTTCCAATGGGACTTCCTCTAGGTCACATTTGTCCTCTTTATCTAAAGCGTTTCAGTGTGCCCTGCTGTGTCCAGGGATTCTAAGGATTAGAATGCACTGTCTACCTGGGTATGGTAGCTTACAGCTGTACTCCCAGTGCTTGGGAGGTTGAGGCAGGCTACATAGTGAGCTTCAGGCCAGCCTGTGCTATAATAGAGTAAAGCTCTGTCTCAAAGGGGCGGGGGGGGGACGCAGGAGTGAGGATATAGCTCAGTGGAAGAGTGCTTGCCTAGCATGATGAACTGGGGAGGAGTGCAACTGTTCAAACAGGTGGTAAAATCAGAATGCTATTCTTCCTATTTTCTGGGTGCTGATTGCTTTCTTCCATATAAAAAGTAGGACTGATGCTAAAGAGCAGATTACCGTCACCACTAAGTATGAATAGATGTCAACAGTTCTACAAGCCAAAACCACAGCAAAGATACAAAGGCAGACTCCGGGTTTATAAAAGTTATTTTATTTTTATAAAATTTAGTATAAATCGTATTGAAATATAAATCCTTCTTGAGCAATATCAGTGATGATTACACAGTAATTCAAATGCAAATAAGTATTCCCTTTTGTGTCTGGGGACTCATCACACACTAATCTGCCCTTCATTTACTTGTGTTGTAAAACAGGCAACCTCAACTTCTGAGTCATCTTCACCTTTGTCTCTAAGGGGAACTTCTTCACAGTTACTAGATAGAACATCAAGACAAGCAGGAATGAAGAATTCCTCCCCCTTTATCACTTGTTGAGGAGTCTTATTATCAAGAAAATAAATAAATAACCCTATGGACATTCCCTGGAGTTTGCTTCAAACAAAGATCTACAACCCTTTAGTTCTGAGAGGAAAGGGAGAAAACAGCCAGTATTAGATTAAGCCTGTTCACTTGTCTGGTCTGGAGCAGGTTACATGGTGCCAAAATACAAAAGCCAGTTTTGCTTTGTTTTTTCTTTATGCTCGTGTGCCAAGCCACTCTTTTTGACTACGCTTTTGCTGAAATCAGCATTCCCCAGTTTCCAATTCTACCCACAGTTTTGCTGGAAAGATTTGCTGGCAAATCTAAGACACAAATCATAGAAAAAGGAGGCATGGTGCTACCTGTCCAAAAAACAAAAACCCAACACCCAAAAGCAACCCCTTTAATTATATAACAGTCACCTTTAAGGTCCCACTGTTAAAGTGCCTTTCCATTTGCAAGAATGTCTGGTTTCTAACCTCTCCCTCATGACTGGTATGATGGCTAATGCCATCATTTGCAAATCCACTCATTAGGTTAGTGTAACCAGTGACTACAGGCTGAACTGATTCAGCCTTGCCTCTTCAGTAGCGCCATTTCCTGACCAATCACCACTGATCTAAATAACAGTAAAAATAACAAATACATAAACAAGTAATACTTTTTTTTCCCCATTAAAACCCAACATTGGAGCCAGGCATGGTGGCACAGGATTGTAATCCTAGCACTGAGGGGCGTAAGGAGGAGAATAGAGTTCAAGGCTAGACTGAACTATACAAGCAAGACCATGTCTGGGGGGGGGGGGGGAAGTGATAAAAAGGGGATGAATCTGAAACAAAAAAGAATGAGGGGAAGAAAGGAAGGAGAGAGGGAAAAGGAAGGAAGGTAGAGAAGAAGGAAGGAAATAGCCTCATTACCCTGAGGCCAATACATACATTGAAATCTTTGGTTCTAGTTTGTAGTATGTACCAGGAGCTGAAACTTGAACTCCATCTCAAGTACAGTGGAACCCACATGGTAAATCCCCATGGAATTTAGCCATCGCCTCTCATGCCTAGCAGATTAATTCACAAAAGCCCTGAGAACTGGCATACTTTTCCTGGTAGGGCAGAACCCGTACAACAGGACCAAGTAAATCTAAATCTACCCAAACCTCGTTCATCTTGCATCCAAAACGCTAGCTCTACAGTTTTTGTGCACACAAGAGTTAACACAGCAATCCTTAACTGCTATCCTTGCAGAGGCCTGTTTGCAATGTTAGCCCTTGGTTGGCACCTAGGAACTTCAGCTTGGAGAGAGAGGGCTCCCACCGAAACTGTTAGGATTGCTTCATGGCTCCCAAACTGTTTCTGAAACAATATGGCTTACGCTGAATGCCTGCTTCGGGAAATCCTGAAATTTGCCTTCCGTTACTTAGAACAAGCCTACAGGACCTATTGACAGCAAAAGCTCTGGACACCGTGTCTTTGATGACTTTGATGTGTGTTGCCATGAATCACTCCTGCATATCCAAGCAGGAGACTTTAGAACTTATGCTTAGATTCCATGAGCTTTGACAAAGGTTCCTCTTCCCTTTGCTGAGTCGTCTCTGTTTCCTGTCATTGTCACAGATCAAAGCTCTGAGACTACAGGCTGAGCCCTGAGTCGTCTTGATGAATCATGGAAACCAAGGCTATCCTTGGGAACCTCTGACACAGGCAGTGTAGGGTGGCTCAGTGGGGAATCCCTGCCATTGCTAGTTTTACTCCCATTCTTCTGTCCCTCTCTGCATAACAAATCCCATTCACAGGTACTTGGATACCTAATGCAAGTCCCCTCCAGAGAGTCCCTCCCTTTATAGCACATGGGATGAACATACTTAAAATGTCTCGTGGAAATCAGGAGTAAGTGTGGGGATGGAGTTATTTCCAAAAGAGCAAGAAACAGCACTTAATTTGACTCAAGTCCTTTCCAAAAGCTTTCTGATTATCAGGCCTCCCATGAACACAGGGACCCCAAAACAGGGGACAATGGCCCTCACTAAACAGTTCTACCCACTTGCCAGTCAGCACAGAGGCAATGTCAGTCACCACTGCAGATATGCAAATACCACTGCAGGAATGAGTGTTTCAATACTGCATATGCTTAGCTTGGAAACTGACTTAAGTGATGGGTTCATTTAGCCCTTTTCCAAAACCTAAGTGCACTATTAGCTCACTTCTTTAGCACTATAGCTCAGTTCTGTTTCTGACCCTGGTCCCATGGCCAGTTCAACCCAACCCATTCACTGGGAGCAGGCCTTGGCTAGTGTGTCTTGAGATGCCCATTATGTCTTAGCTGTCGCTCCTCATTCTGCCTGCTTCTCCATGAATGATACTTCTTGATGCTCTTCTTCCATGCAAAGCGCCAGATACTAACCATAAAGCACCAAGATACAGCGTACATCGCTACCCCCCCAACCTTCACAAACCACTTGGGTGTGGGTGAAACCATTTCACAGACGAGGAGATAAGCGCCTACGCCAATCCTCACACCAGTGAACAAAGCCACAAAGAGGAAATCCACCACATCCCCAGTGAAACTGTGGTAGTGACCTGTTTCACGGAGAAACCAGCGCAGCTGGAGCAGCGGGTTGGTGATCTCACTTCCAAAGAGAACTGCGTTGACCTCTGTGCCCGACTCCCCAAGCACTAAGGCCATGATGATTCCCAAGATGCTCAGTGTGTGATGAGCCAGCATCAAGGTCCCCTCAGACTGGAAATAGATGCACCAGGCCAAGTCGAAGATGAAGTAGCCCAAGGTAAGACACAGAACGTGAACTTGGAGAGGTGTGTTCGGTGAGCCTGAAACAGATCAAGACAGAAGAAGACAATATGGCTAGGAATTGGGCCACCTGCACGGGGATCCTCTGCCACTGTCTTCCTTCCATCTTTCTTTTCTTCCTTTTCTTTCTTTCTTTCTATTTGTTTTTGGAGGCAGGGTTTCTCTGTGTAGCTTGGCTGTCCCGGACTCTCTTTGTAAACCAGGCTGGCCTTGAACTCACAGAGATCCTTCTGCCTCTGCCTCCCTGACTGCTGGGATCACAGATGTGCACCACTGCACCCAGCTGTCTTTCAAACCTTTCTGAACCACTAAAGAGGAGAAAAGCAATGACAGACTCAAGCTTTTCTAAATGATAACAATAAAATAAAACCTAAAATCTAGCCTTATAACCTCAGCACGTGGGTGGTAGCAGAAGGAAGATCAGGACAAGGCCAGCCTTGCTACACAGGGAGTCAGGACCAGCCCAAGTTACATGAAAGCCTGTCTCAAAAAGACAAAAAAACTTAACATCTAAAACTGTGGTCTTCCTTGTTTTGCTTCTGTTTTTGCTTTTTCAAGACAGGGTATTCCTACCATTTGCTTTGCAGCTGAGACTGGCCTGGAACTTTTAGCAGTCTCCCTGGTTCAGCCTTCAAGACTATGAATTACAGACAGAGAGAAGCTACAGAGTAAACTCAAGCCTGGGTAGACCAGTCTCAAAAGAATATCAGGAAAAACATTAAAACAGTAATAAAACCTCAAAGACTTCAATGAATGATTTTATTGTTCAACCACAATGGTCTTCCTAAGGAAGAAAATAACATAGTACTTTGTTGTTTCAGTGAATATTCTAACTGTCCCCTTTTTTAAAGAGCTACCAGTCTGTTTGCAGACCCTTGGGCCACCACTCTGTCATGCACATCAGATTTATTTATTAACCTAGGAGGTTAGGTTATTGGAAACTGGCAGCTCAAACCCATCCTGAAAGTAGAACTCCCAAACTCAAGAACATGAAGTAAAAATACCTGATATATTTGAAATGGTTAAGAGTCTTCAATTGAAGCACAAAACTTAGGCCAGGTTTGGTGGTACACACCTTTAATCCCAGCACTCAGGGAGGAAGAGGCAAGGGCATTGCTGTAAGTTCAAGGCCAGCCTGGTCTACAAATTGAGTCCACGACAGCCAAGGCTACACAGAGAAACACTGTCTCAAAAAAAGAGAGAGAGAAAGAAGGAAGGAAGGAAGGAAGGAAAGAAAGAAAGAAAGACAAAACTTAAGAATTTATTTCATTTCAGTTTGATAGAAAGATTACAAATTTGAGCCCGGCTTAGGCTAAAAAACAAGAACTTACCTCAAAAAAAAACCATCAACAATCAAGTTACGTGAGCCTTTAAATCTTAGCTCCTCAGAAGGCTGACGCAGGGGGAGCATAAATTTAAGGCCAGATTTGACTACAGAATGATCAGCCAGGCCAACCTGGTCAACTTAGTGAGCCCTCTCAGAAACAAACATACAAACATGGAAGAGACCAGGGACACAACCCAACGATAAAACACTTGCCTAACATGTTCATAGCCCTAGAGTCAATCTTCAGAAATGCAAAAAAAAAGCAAGAAAAGAAAAGAACCCCAGTAGCACAAAAGATTTATGAACAACAGAAGCAATAGGTGACATATACAATGTCAAAGCTGACAATGAAGACTGCAACACAAATTATTAGGAAGGGAAATGTTCAATATTACACAAATTAATTTTTTTCAAGTCCCCAAATCATAAATCCCTAAGGAAAAATCTCTAATGTCCCCTCTACCTACCTGGGTGGGTGAAAGGCCAAGGGCCGTCAATGAAGCCAATATAAGCAGACAGGCCTATTGAGAGGACTCCATGGGTGAAGGTCACCAGCCGGCAGCTCCACTCACAGCTTCGGTGTTTATTCAGGCGGCAGAAAGATGCATAGAGTGAGAGCCAGCCACCCAGGCTGCACAGCACCTGCAGACATAGACCTAATGCCATCCTATGACAGAAGAGACCAGAACCAGAAGAACAAAGGATGTACCCTAAGAAAACAGCAGCAGTCATGTTGTGAACATGCCCAAATTGCTACTATAAAATAATAGGAAGACAAGGCCTTTACTGAAACTCTTCACTGTATATGTACGTGAATGTGGCTGCTGTATTTATAACTCTAAGCCCTCTAGAGATAATGATGTTGGCACCTGATGAAAGCTGTGACCTGGAAACCAGCAACTGCCCTCTGAATTACTACACTGACTCCACACTTAACTAACGCTGACCAGATAGCAATAATAACCTTTCAGAGACTGCGGACTTTGGACAGTGATACACATGTGCTTCTAATATGCTCACACGTCATGAATCCCAGCACCAGCCAGGCATGGTGTTGTGTACCAGTCACCGCAACCACTCAGGAGGCTGAGTTAGGAGGATGTCAAGTTTCAAGTCACTTTTGTCTACATAGCAGGTTCAAGGCCAGCCTGGGCTATTTACAGAAGGCATGCCTCAAAATAGAATGAGAAAGGATTAGGGATATAGCTCAGTGGTAGGGCGCTTTCCTTTCATGTATAACACCTTGGGTTCAATCCCCAGGATCACACCACACACACAAAAGAGGGGAGTGAAGTCAGCTCGGTTGGTAAACATGAGAACCTGAGTTCAAGCTCCAAAGCCATGTAAAAAGCCAAACATGGCATGCTAGCCACGTCAGTGCTGGGGAGAGGCAGACAGATGAATTCCTGTTGAGAAACCCTACCTCAAAAAGCAAGGTAGAGAGGGACTGAGGAATACCACCAGAGGTTGACCTCTGGCCTCCATATGCATGCATGTGAGTGTATGTGTGTGTGTGTGTGTGTGTGTGCACTCAAGCACACAGAGGCAAAGCTCTCACAAAAAAAATAAATAAATAAAATACCACTTTGGTTTCTGCTAGAAGTCACATGACACCAGGCATTTTAATGTGGTTAAGTTGAAACTAAATTTGGCTGAGGTCTGGATTTGGGTCACAGGTTTATCAGTCAAAATCGAAACTTGAGGCAAATGTAAACAGAGAACCAAACAAAGACTCCAGACGTCTTGGAAGGTCTCCCAACTCTATTATTTATCAACAAGGAAGCAAAAGGATTTTTAAGTAAATGTTGAGATTCAAAAATATCCTTAAGGTAATTATTCAGCTAAAAGTGAAGCAAAGTAACTGGTGAATGCCTATAATCCCCAGCGCTGCGCCAGCAGAGGCAGGAGGCTGGCCTAGAGGAGGACTGGTCAGCACAGTGAGTTCCAGGCCTTGACAGGGCTACACAGTAAGACCTTGTTTCAAAATGAAGATAGATAGACAGACAGACAGAGAGGGACAGATATACAGACAGATGATAGATGGATGATAGACAGATAGATACAAGATAGGTCAATGGTAAAGTCAGAAAACTTACATTTTTGAATTTTGCTGATACATTTAGACAGTAGTCAACACTGAATTATTATATAGATAAGTAGACTCCCCCCAAAAAAAACCTGCATGTCATTGTTAATATACATTAGCTCCTCTGTTGAAAATACAAATTAAAAAAAAAAAAATCCCAAACATGTCAGCTACGCGTCTCATCTCTGCAGGAATTCTCTGCATGGCTGCACTTAACCGTTCACCCTTTTCTGACAAATGCAGACCAACACCCCTCAAAACACGAGCCACTCCCAGGAATGCTATCCAGAGAGGGTTTGAGCAAAGGGCAAGTTTTGTTCAGTTTTCATGAGAAACCAGGTCCCCATTCAAGAAAACAGTAGGTGTCCATCACAAACCTGTAAGTGGGGAAATCTCTTTAACCTGAAGAATGTGTTTAAACTAAAATTTGGGAACAGGAAAAGGTCAGAAAGGAAAAAAAAAACAAGTCATTTCAGTTCTAAGACACATTTTCTGAAACTTCTAGGCCAATCTTCAGAGTAAGGGCAGACATACAAAGTACCCGAGTGAAAAGCGCTGTCCCCCTTACTTCCTTTCAAAGGCCAGGGTCACTGGCCAGTAAGGCGGATCAGCTGATTGGGACTCGGCGATTAGTATTTTTAGAGTCCTCTTCTCTGAATCCTAATTCCCTGGCCCAAGAGAGGAAACAGTAGCCCATTTACAAACACGCCATTTACAAGCAGGCATTTGCAAACGGCAGACTCAGTTCTGTGACCTTGAGCTGCGTGTCTGGTGTGGGGTCTGGGAGGTTCCCAGGCCCTCGCAGCTCAGTGCCCGGGCTCCCCTATCCCGGAGAGCAGCAGTGCTGGGCGGGCGCCTGGCTCCCGGCCTCAAGCGAGCCTCAGCTGCAGCCCGGGGCTCCGGGCCAGCAGCAAGGTCGCATCCCGCAGTGGGGAAGTGCCCAAAGCTTAGGCCACGCCCGGCTTCAAGTACGAATCGCCCCATCCCGGACCGTTAACTAGACATCCAGCCGGCTGCCCAGAGCTTGGCGCAGAGAGGACCCGGTGCCCCGGGGCACAGGAGCCCGCGCGCGCCAGGCCGCCCGCCCGCCTCCTTTCCCGCCTGCGCCGTGGGCAGGCCGGTGCCCATCCCTCCGGCGAGCGTTGTTACCTGGACGAGCACACCGGGAAGCCTCGGGCGCCCGGGCGCCCACAGCCCAGGGCCCGGATCGCGGCGACAGGAAGCTGTAGGGGGGGGAGGGGCGGGGGGGGGGGGAGACGAGGCTGTGACGGCGGCGGAGGAGGAGCCGGGGGTCTAGGGGCACCTGCTGGCTGGGAGGACAGACCGCAGAGTGGATGCTGGGTCAAAGGGAGCAGGATGGAGGGTCCTTCTTTGGACAGGGAAGAGAAGGGAAGAGCAGTCTGTTGTGCTTGTTTGTTTAAATCTTAGTGGGGCTGTGGTTGTAGAGTGTCTGTCTGGCTTTTTAGCAGTAGAACGTTTGCCTATCGTGTGAGGCCCTGGATTCAAACTTCAGTACTCTATCTCAGTAAATCCTCGCTCAGTGAGCCTCTTCACCAAGCATTTTCTGAGCACCTAGTAAGCACCCACAACCCACAATACACAACAGGTGATGTAAGACTCTGTCTCTGGTCTCCTGCTTGAATCTGAGTTCTGAAACAAGCACACCGAGTGCCAGAAAAATACTTAGACCTGGGAGTTGTGTTACTCTGTTTGTGTGAGTGTGTGTGTGTGTGTATGTATGTATGTATGTATGTATGTATGTATGTATGTATGTATGTATGTAGCATTGCTTCTAACTGGGTGTTAGCATAAGGTTTAAAAGTAAAAGGTTGGAGCCAGGCATGTTGGCACATGCCCGTGATCCCAGCACTCAGGGAGGCAGATGCAGTCCAATCGCTGTGAGTTCAAAGCCAACCTGGTCTAAATAGAGTCCAGGACACCCAAGGCTATACAGAGAAACTCTACCTTGGAAGAAAAAAAGAAAACCCTATCTTGCAAAACAAAACAAAAACTGTATGTATATGGGTGTTTTGCCTGCATGTATTTCTGTCTGCCACATTCATGCAGTGCCTGCAGCAGCCGGCAGATAGAGGCAAATTTTCTGGAACTGGAGTTATAGGTAGTCGCGAGACAACATGTAGTATTGGGAATCTAACCTGAGTCCTCTCTACAGCGGCTAGTGTTCTTAACCCACTGAGCCATCTCTCCAGCCCCCTAAACTATATTAATTTATGTTTAGTCAATCTCTGCTCAACCAAATCAGTGAAGCTCTCTACTAACATCATCTCTCTCTCACACACAGCAGTACAATTTAGTTTCTGAATGCTTACAGATTAAAAAAAAATTTAACTCAGGGCTGGAGAGATGGCTCAATGGTTAAGAGCACTGGCTGCTCTGCCAGAGGACCCGGGTTCAATTCTCGGCACCCACATGGCAGCTCACAACTGTTCCAGGGGATCTGATGCCCTCATACAGACATATGTGCGGGTGAGGCACCAATGAATATAAAATACAAGTAAATAAATGTTTTTAAAAATTAAATCAAAGTCAAACATATAATTCCAGGTTGTTAGGTGAGTGTGGTGGCATACGCCTTTAACCTTAGCACTCTGGAGGCAGAGGCAGAATCTCATGAGTGTGAAGCTATCTAAGAGCTATATAGTGAGAAGCTGAATCAAAAAAAAAATAGCTAAGATTTAATTTTTTGTAAAAATAAACAAGCAAGTCCATTTCATTACTATGCAAAGTTGTTTAAGTAATTTCTAACTGGTTAATTTACACCAAAGAATTGTCTTAAAATAAAATTCTCTATGATTTTTTTTCTACCAGTAAATGTTTGCCTTATATACCAATATATACCACTATATATGTATATATAGATATGTATACATATTACAGATAGATAGATAGATAGATAGATAGATAGATAGATAAATAGATAGATAGATATAATGCAGGATGTCCTGTAAGAATTTCTCTGCTGAAAAGGGGTTGTGAGTAAAATGTTTACAGTTCCATGGTCTAGATTCCCTGTGTGCACCAGTGTTTGAAACAAGGTCTAACTCAAGTCCAGACTCACCCTGGGCTCACTATTATAGCCATGGCTAGCTCTGAACTCCTGATTCCTTCTGCCTCAGTCTCCTGAGTGCTGTGATCATAGGCATGTGCTACCTTGCCTAGCTTTAAAACTCTTAAATGCCCTATTATGTGCAAGTAGCGATGCTAACCCTTAGAGACAACAGAGAGTGTGTTGGGGACAGGGGACACTGGGACTGGACAGAGAATACCCAGAGATATGCCAGAGTATCCATGGCAGTTGGTCCAGTGCATGGACACCTGGGGGCAGGTTCCCTAACTCAAATCATCCCCTGAGTTGGACTCAAAGTTCTTACTTTGCCTTAAAAGGTGGACATACCGGCATAGGCTTGTAATCCCAGTACTTGATTTCTCAGTAGCTTGAGATCATCCTGATCTACATAGTGAGTTTCAGGCTAGCCTGTGCCACAAAGGATCCAAAAAACAAAACAAAACAAACAAACAAAATATCGTAGTCTGAGCTACGTTGTAGAATCAGGCCAGCAAAAGGCAAGACGCTGCTGTAAGTATATAGATGGACAGACAGTATGAAATGATCAACAGCCACACTCTTCCTTCTTTCTTTACCCTTCCACACATGGCAGATGTTGCTCTTAGGTGCTTGTCTCTTAGATGCTCCTAGATGATGAAGCAGCTAAAACAAACAAACAAACAAACAACTTCCATTAAACTTCTTTGGAAGTATAAATTTTACAGAGTCCTGCCCACCTGCAAATTTTCCTTACACTCAGCAAATGTCCCAGTCAATAGGCAGCAGGAGCTACTAAAGGCTATCCTTCAGTTTGTGTTTGAGACAGGGTCTCTCTTTGTAACCCTGGATGGCTTGGAACTCACGACATAGACCACACTAGCCTCTAACTCTCAGAGATCCACCTGTCTCTGCCTCCCGTGTTTCTGCTCACAAAATATGGAGCAATAAGTGAAATCTAGAGTTTTGGATGGTGCAAGAGATGGTTTCAGGACCTACCTGGGTGGGATGTCAAGGTAGGTAGTACAGGATGGAGCAGGAAAGGGTCCACTCAGACCCCTGTTAGCAACACACATGGATGTGCAGTGACGGGCACAGATATTTTTGTACGGCAGTGTCCTTCTGTTAGAATCTTAAATGACTGCCGTGGACTCCTTCTGCTTTCTCTTTGACGCATAGCTAGCCTCCCACATGCACTTTTCATTTTGAAACTGGGTCTCATTATACCATTGAGGCTAATGTTGACTCGTAGGCTCAAGCAATCTTCCTACCTGAGCCTCCTGTGTCTGTTGTAGCCTGCAGAAACCACCACTGTGGTATCTCAGCACTCTCTCCTCTCCCTCACACGCATACACAGTTTTCAAACTCACAGAGATCGGCTTGCCTCTGCTCCTGGAGTACTGGGATTAGAGGTGTGGACCACCCTTTTTAACTGCATCTTTTTCTTTCAAAAGTAACCGCTACCGATAGAACTTTCCCACTTTATGGCGCAAAACAGAAGTCTGAATATAAGCTGATTTTTGTTGAAGCCTGCTTTAACTTTTTGTGTAACTACAGCCCCTCTGTTGAGACCTACTTTCGTTTTTAGCATAACTATAGCTCCTCTGTTGGCACCTGCTTTTGTCTTTGGTATAATTGAAGCCATTTTGTCTTTAGTTTCCATTTTGATCATAAAGTGAAACTGAGTTCGAATTCTTAGGCACTGACATAGTAGCTTTTTACTTTCAATTCAATACTTGCTGCTTAGAATAAAACAACAAATGATAAACGCATGTTCTACTTGAACATATTAAAGATAAATGTATGTTCTGTTAGAGTTGAACCAAAATACCCTGCTATGTTCCCTTCTCCTGGAATGGTGGAGAACTGGAAAGTTCCCAAAAGTTTCCCTAAATCCCAGCCAATCAGCTTACAATGCTGTGTCTAGCTACCTAGGCACAATGTACCTGGACTAGAATTGATTCTTCCTGTTTGGTTATGGTCTTTTTTTTTTTTTCCTTTAAAAAACTCACTCCGAGAACAGCTCAGGGTCACAATCTTGGTTCCCGAATCCAGACTAGTCAGATTTTGCTAAGCATTCAATAAACTTCCATCGCTCTGAGTCTAGTGTCTGAGTGGTCAGTGCGCAGCTCTCCTTGAACCTTAATAATTTCAAGCACCAGGAATAGTAGACTCTTGATGCTTTCTGTATAGGTTTCCCATGTGTATGTTATAATTAGTTATAATTACTTGCAATAAATATTTACTCCTATGATGGCTAATTTTGATTTGCAAGTTGATTGGGTTTTGAGATATCAGGAACAAGGCATACTGCTGTCTGTGGTGATATTTCCAGAAGAGTACATGAGGGCTGTGACCTAAGGAATGAAATAATCTTTTGTTGTTTTGTTTGAGACAGGGTTTCTCTGTGTAACCCTGGATGTCCTGGACTCACTTTGTAGACCAGGTTGACCTTGAACTCAAAATTCAACTTGCCTTTTCGAGTGCCGGGATTAAAGGCTTGTACCACCATGCCTGATAGTCTTCTGATAGATTCCTAATGTGATGATGGCATTGGTCAGGGGGCCTCTACTTAGGGGAGGGTCTTTGAGGTTATCTACCCATTGCTCCTTCCTGCTAACCTTTTGTTGTTCCCTCTCTGCCATGCTGAGAGTTATTTCGCTCTGCCAGCTACGACAAACACATCTGAAACCATAAGCTGAAGGAAATCTTTCCTGCCTCAGGTTGTTCTGGGAGGCATTTTGAACACAGCTACGTAAGAATAACACAAATCCCAATCTTTGTTTCTCCTCACCAGCTGTTACAGCGCTTTCTTCTTCACAGATCAATGTTTATCTTAGGAACTGCAGCCATTTATTTACTTATCTAACTATCTACTTATTTATTTTCATTAAGCTGGTGACTGGTTGAGGTGGCCTCCTGGAGGTAGGAGTGATCCTAGCATTTAGGATGTTAAGACAGGAGAATTGCAATGAGTTTAAGTTCAATCTGGCTAAATAATGAGCTTGAGGCCAGCCTGGGCTACAGAATGAGACCGTACCTCAAGAAACAAAAACAACAACAAATCCTACCACCAACAAATATTAACCTAATGAAAAGCTCAATAACAGCTGACCTACCCTTCACCTGTCTCACTAGGTGATGCCTTCTCTAGCCAATACAGACAGTCATGAAATCCTTTGTGTTAGGGAGCTTTTGCTCTCCATTGTAAATGATGGCAGTGGAGCAGTCAATATTTAGGATACGTGAGACAGTATCCCTGGCCTCCACCTCCTATAGCTTCAAGTGACGTGACCTTAATTCTTCACCAAACTCTCTTCTTACAAAATGAGAAACAATCTCTCCCTACTAGGCTCCCAAAGTAGGTCTGTCTCACTGAGTAAGAACATTGAGTAGGGGACGGGAGGGCGGCTGTATTAATACAGACCATCCCCAGTAGCCACTTCATGTTCCAAACAGAACTATTTTCCCCCATCCCGTTTCCATTATCTGCACTCACAGCCCCCACCCCACCCCCTGCCCACTCCCCACACAAAGGCACTCCTCTGAACATCTCTTGTTATTAACAGTGGAATAGTTTATGTCATATATATATATACAAATATATTTAGAAAAAGAGAGATTCCTTTGACTCTCAACAGTGTCCTGGATTTTCAGTCCTTTAAAAAAAAAGTTAGCGTTTCTGGGATGGCTTCATGTGACAGCTTTACACACAGAAGGAGACTCCACATATAATGTCCCCCTCCCAAAGTCAGCAGAGCCCCAGCTCACGTGGGAACTCTGGGGAAGTTTTCCACACTTTGGTATTCCCCCCCCCCTTTTCTAGCAGAAGATAAAATATTATAGAGACATCTTCAAAAATTCACACCTGAGTTAAACATTTTGCTGGAAATTTACACATTAAAGAGGAAAGGTCATGGAGAACAGGAAAGGACTATGTACAAGGATGTGGCCAGCGTCTCGGGAGTGGCTCTCTCTCTCTCTTGGTTTCCTCGCTTGTCTGGCCAGGAGAAAGGAGAGGGGACAGGGCAAGGAGACACAGGGAGAGGAGAAAAGACGGGAGTTCTTGAAGTTAGCTAGATGTGGGCAACAGAGGAGAACCTGTGGAATGAGCAACAGGACCAGAGGGAAGCTTAGCCATTTTAGAGAGGAAGGGACTTTGTAGGACCCAAGAATGGACAGATTCGATTGGAGAAAAGGAAGTGAGGGTTATAAGAAAATGGAGCAAAATGGAGATTTTGTGGGGAAACTGTGCTAATTAAACAGGATAAGGCTTTGGTAGAGACATGAGATTTCAGTCTTTCCACAGAACTTGGGATAGTCCCAGGACTGTGGCTGAGGTCAGTCAAAACCATGAGCTACCCTTCTTGAAGTCTGGTGCACTGAGCAAATAGCTGTCCCCAGAAGCTCACAGCGGAGCTGAAGATTAACAATGGCGGAATGCCCTTTCTCCAATAGATGAAGCCATAGTGAAGCCATCAAAAACATTAGAGCAAGAAGCGAGCCACAGGCAAGGCAGGCTAGCACGGTAAATTCCCAGGAGGGTGATCAAGAGCCCAAGGCATGAGCGTGGCCTTCAGTCACAGTTTGGTTCCCTGGAGGCTCTGGATTCCAGAGAAGGCAAGAGTGTGGGGTTGCTCTCAGCAGTGGCCATTCCTCCCGCTGTTCTCAAAGTCAGTCCATATGTGGAAGGCATGACTCCCTTCCTCCCGGTGGGAACAAAGGGCAGGTGGAATGGGAGGAAGTTTTTGGTCTCAGTGGAGGTAGGTGGGATGATTCCAACGGTACCATGATCTGGAAGGAAGAGGAAAAACAGGCTAAACCCATGTAAAATTTATGGCATATGAACCATATCTCCAATATTAAACTACTAATATTAACCATGTAAAATTTATGGTATATGAACCATATCTCCAATATTAAACTACTAATATTTGGGTCTCCTCAGCCCCAGAAATTCTGACTTTATAGACTATGAAACATCTGGACAGTAGAAGCCAGATGCCTTGCTGAACTGTCTGGATTTGGACAAGTGGATTCTGCTCTCCCTATAAAGCTCAAGTGTGTAATCTATTACTCAACTTGGTATGTTTGTGTGTTTAAGACTGCGTGTCTCAGCTGTGATGCGTGCCTGTAATCCTAGCACTCTGGGAGGCAGAGACAGGTGGATCTCTGTGAGTTCAGGGCCAGCCTGGTCTACAAAGTGAGTCCAGAACAACCAAGGCTACACAGAGAAACCCTGTCTCAAAAAAAAAAAAAAAAAGGACAGGCTGCCTCCAAATCTACAGTTTTCCTGCCTTAAACTCCCAAATGCTGGGATTACAGGTATATGCCACCATGGCCAAATTCCTTTTTTAAAAATGTGTGTGCATCTGTGTGGTAGTTTGAATAACAATGGCCCCATACATACATGTATTTGTTTATTGGTTTGTTTTTTTGAGACAGGGTTTCTTTGTGTAGCCCTGGTGGTCCTGGAACTTACTCTTTAGACTAGTTAGGCCTCAAACTCAGCTGCCTCTCAAGTGCTGGAACCAAAGGCATGTGCCACCACCTTTGGGCTGGACTCGGGCGTTTGAATGTTTGGCCCATAGGGAGTGGCACTATTAGGAAGCAGGGCCTTGCTGGAGGAAGTGTGCCACTGTGGGGGTGGGCTTTGAGGTCTCATATACACTCAAGCTATACCCAGTGTTGCACATGCCCAGTGTGGCACACAGTCTTCTGCTGCTGCTACCTTAGGATCAAGACACAGAACTTTCAGCTCTTTCTTCAGCACCATGTCTGCCTACATTCTGCCATGCTTCCTGCCATGATGGTAATGGTATCTGAAACTGCAAACCAGCCCCAATTAAATGTTTTCCTTTATAAGAGATGCCACCGTCATGGTGTCTCTTCACACCAGTGAAACCCTAACTGAGACAGACGATCTTTGTGGACACGTACAGAGGCCAGAGGACAACCTTGGGAGTCACCTTTAGGACTGCTGCCCACCCTATTTGAGACAGGTTCTCTCATTGGCCAGGGGCTCACTTCTACCCCAACCCTGGGATTCCACACTGCCACATGGGGCTTTTTACAATGTAGCTCTGGGGGTCAGAGTCAGTCCTCATGCTTGCAAGGCATGCACTTTACCGGCTGGACTGTCTGCTCAGCCCCACACCCTCCCTCAGACCTCTGTCTTCCTTTGTGCTACAGAGGGTTCTCAGAGCATCCATTCTAAGAACGCTTTTCCCAGTAGTTTATTGAGCTTGTGAGCCTAGGCCCAGGAGAGCCTGCCCTGTGGCTTCCCAGGTGTAACTAGGAGACAAGATTCTGAAGCTCTTCTCTGACTCCCTGTGCCAGCCACACCTGAAGGCCAAAGCTGCTCTACACAGGTCAGAATGTCCTGTGACTCGGAGTCCCTGCTGTGGAGTGCTCCTGAGCCCAGCGAAGGACCTGATTATTTCGCACGTGAGCATTTGGAAATTTCCACCATCAGAGCGAGGATGGAAATTTTGGCTTTGTTGACATCAGCCCTTGCCAGGACTGCTCACTGGCTACAGCTTCTTTGTAAATCCTCACTCCCTGGGGATGCAGTACAGTCTTCACCCTGTCTTTAGCCCTTCACCCTGTCCTCCCTTCTCCATCCCATCCGCACTGCTACCCATTTTCCATCCCCAGTTCTTGCCTATGGCACTGGCCCAACTCCTCGAATGCCCCTGAGCCTGCCAGATGCTTCCTCACTGTCCTCCACTTACCCTGAGGAGTTAAAGCCGGAGGAGGAGTTCATTGGTGCTTTGGAGTTATTTTGAGATGCTGTGGGGCTGCTGGCATGGAGTCCTGAGCCAGGAGACGAAGGCCTGCTGTTGTTCCCAGGGGAACAGGATGACGTTACTAAGGACAAAGGGAGACAAAAACAAGGCCATAATAATGCTGCCAGGTCTCCAGACCTCAGTGACATGGCCCTTCCAACACACAATTTCCCCATGTAATCCCCAATGGGCACTCTACCGCCACCCATCTGCCCACCTTCCACCATGTCCATAGCAAGGCCCACCCATTAGCCCACCCTTGGTGGTGGGGCTCTCATTTCAAGTGCTCCTTTCCAGTCACTCAGAGCAGTGTGGCTGGTTCTGGCAGTCCAAAACTTGCCAAATGCACGGAGGACAAATGCCAAAATCATTCTACTTCGGGACACACCCTGGGCGGGAAGGGAAGACAATATGAAGCTTGGGAAAAGAAGAGGCTCGGGGAGAAAGCAAACCTGATGGCAGGGAGACTGCCTGAATCTCGAATTCTCTGACTCCACAAAGAAAATGCACGTGGTCCCTTTGAAGGGGGCCCAAGCCTCCTCTCGGCCCTGGGCCACCCTGAGCCTCATCTTCATCCTCTGTAAAAAGGTAGCTTTGGACTAAACAGACACTCCTTGTGTTTGGAACCCCAACATGTGTTTCATGGATAGAGTGCCATGTATTTTCCTATTCAAACTAAGATTACATACACACACACACACAAAAAATAGGATATACTGGGCCTTACATCAGCATTTGAGGCAGCTATTAGGGCTTCTAAGAGGACAGCTGGAAATATGGTCACTGCATCTTTGAAACACTACAGGTGCTTTTGGGAAAATAAAACCCTGGAAACGTGTTTGGGAACCCATCTTCCTCTGGCTTTCTGTAGAGCTCATTTGGAATGCATTACACCCTGAGTGCTCAGCCACGCTGAAATAAAAACCAAAGCAAACACTTGTTTGCTTAAACTCTGCTTACTGGCATTTCTCAGACTTACATGATCCTGGAACCCTGTTCCTTCCAGCACTGGTTTTTAATTTAATGTCTTCTGAGACACACTTAGGTTGAGCGCCTTTCAGGTTTTATTTGTTTGCTTGCTTTGTTTGAGACAGGGGTCCTCTAGGTAGCTCTGGCTGTCCTGGAACTTGCTCTGTGGACCGGGCTGGCCCCGAACACCTGCCTCTGTCTCTTAAGCTCTGGGATTAAAGGTATATGCCACCATTCCCTGGCCCTTTCAGTTTTAATGCGTTATTTAGATTAATTCTAGTGGTGTCTGGAAACCTCATTAGAAAGCTCACCTGTTCCAGGCATGGTGCTGTGGACTGGAGGGACAGAGAGGGAGCCCAGAGACCCTGAGGGAGAGACCTGAAAGGAAGAGAGCCTTGTGAGTGCCCTTGCCACATCTTCCTTCTTCTCTCAGGACAGTGGGCAAGCAGCTACAGAGAGCAATGCGACTTCCTCGGTGACCCCCTACTCCATAGTTTTCACTTTGTACTTCATTAGGGAGACCTAGACACCAGACCTGCTTCCGGCCTGCTGCGGAAGTTCCCTGTTCCTGACACAGACCACTTCCCCTCTTTGTACTGCCAGGCTGAAGGCTTGTCCAGGTGCTCTGGCAGAGGCTGCCGGCTGCCTGCTCCATTTCTACTTTCCATAGCTATAATCTCAGCACTTGGGAGACTGAGGCAGGGGGACTGCTATGAGCTCTGAGTCAGCTAGGGTTACATAGCAAGACCCTGCCCCACTCCCAAGCCCTCCCCCCCCCCTGCTTCCCCAAAGGAGGCAGGCAGAGAGTTAAAATACCAGAAGGAGCCATTCAGGAGCTAGGGAGACAGCTTGGCTCAGTCAGTAAAGTGCTTGCCTATCAAGAATGAGGACCCAAGTTCAGATTCCCAGCACTTATGTAAAAGCCAGGAGCAACAGTCGAAGCCTGTAATCCCATGCTGGGAAGGCAAAGACAAGAGGATCCTTTGGGCTTGCCAGCCAACCCATGTAGCCAACCCAGGGAGCTCCAGGTTCAGTGGAAGACCCTATCTCAAGAAATAAGACGAAAAGCAATTGAGGAAGATATCCAATGTTGACCGCTGGCCTACCAACACACATACACACACACACTAAAGTTTAACTTCCCAGCTCAGGACCCTACCTCTCATGATTATCCAAAACCAGCCTGGAACAAGAAATCGTGAGGAATGGACAGACCGGGGTTTGAGACCCAGCCCTGCCATTCACCATCTGCATGACTGTAAGTTCTCCACCCCAGGGAGGCTCAGTTTTCTCCTCTGTGAAACAGCAGCGGCACTTCCCTGATATTTCCTTTAACTAAGATTTAATGAGATAATGTCCATAAAGCTTCCAACCCTGTGGCTGGCAAAGCACACCAGCTTGTTAAATGTTAGTTCTCTTACTCCCTAAAGAAAGGCTATGGACTACTGTTTAATTTTTAGCTTCACTTTTGAGTGGGGATCTGCATATTTTCCTTTTCCTTTTCCTTTCCTTGTGTTGGCGGGGAAGTTGTGGCCAATGTTTTCATAGGCTGCTGATGTAGAGGCTCCATGGAGGGACTCGCCACCTGCTACGACCCTCCCCTCCAACAGCAATCCTTCTCCTTGCTTCCACTTACCTTTTAAAATGAGCTTCCTCGGTGGGCAGGGCGGAAGGCGGTAGAGGCCAGTGTGGAACAGTTTGGGAGGTGGGACAGAGTGGTGAGAGATGTTATCAATCACCTCCTCTCCTCCCTTCCCAGATGCCACACCCAAGAAGTGTGTTGTTTTCAAATAATAATGTATGCAGTCATTAGCTCCTTCCACTTCCAACTAGACAGGCTATGCATATGTAAACATACACATATATGGTTCCTTACTTTAAAGATTTTTTTTTTTTACATATGGTAGGAAAATGGTGCCATTTTCTGTGCAATCATGCAGTGTGTGTGTGTGTGTGTGTGTGTGTTGCTGGGAACTGAGTCTATATTCTTATGCATGCTGAGGCAGTGCTCTACCACGGAGGTACATACATTTTCCAAACCCCTTTAAAAAAATTTTTTTAAGATTTTATTTTTAGCTGGATATGGTGGCACATGCCTTTAGTCCCAGCACTGGAGAGACAAATCTCTTAGTTCAAGGCCAGCCTGGTCTATAGAGTGAGTTCCAGGACACCAAGAACTACATAGAGAAACCCTGTATCAAAAAAATGAAATTAAAAGGTTTTATTTTTAACTATGTGTATATGTGCTCGGGGGGAGGGGAAGCATGTGCATTTGACTGCAGTGCCCATGGAGGCCAGAAGAGAGCATTGGATTCCCTGCATCTGGTAGATGTGAGCACAAGTGAGTGTTAGAAACTGAAATCAGGGGCTGGAGAGATGGCTCAGAGGTTAAGAGCACTGACTGTTCTTCCTAAATGGTCCTAAGTTCAATTCCCAGCAACCACATGGTGTTTATAACCATCTATAATGTGACCTGGTGCCCTCTTCTGGCCTGCAGGCACATATGCAGGCAGAATATTGTATAATAAACTAATAAATAAATAAATAAATAAATCTTTTAACCACTGAGTCATCTCTCCTGCCCCCAAATAAATAAATCTTAAAAAAAAAAGAAAAGAAAGAAAAGAAACTGAAATCTGGTCCTCTGTAAAAGCAGTATGATCTCTTAACCACTGAGTCATCTCTCCAGACCTTATTAATTTATTTTTATAACTTAACTATCTTCTTTTAAAAAACAAGATTTATTATGCATACAGTGTTCTGACTGCATGTACACCTGTAGGCCAGAAGAGGGCACTAGATCTCATTATAGATGGTTGTAAGCCACCATGTGGTTGCTGGGAATTGACCTCAGGACCTTTGGAAGATTTTAACCTCTGAGCCATCTCTCCAGCCCCAACTTAACTATATTAAGATTGCTTTGTATCAGAAACAAAGGACAGTAGTTTTTCATTCCATCAAGATCTGAGGAAAAGAGAGGATCAGAAGACATTCTCCATCCTCTTCTCTCAGATGTCTGCTGTGGAACTTTGCCTTCCAGGTGTGATGTGGCCGTTACCATCTTGAAATTCTTAGTTTTATTTTATGTGTAAGGGTGTTTTGCTTGCATGTATGTCTGTGCACTATGAGCACGCCCGGTGTCTGCAGATGCCAGAAGACAGCATAGGATATACTGGACAGTGTGATACTTGGACTTGAACCCAGATTCCTCTGGAGGACAGGCCCAGTCTGGGGTTCTTTAACAGCATGCCTTTTCACAGGCTGTTCCTTTGGCCTGCTGACCTATTCTTGCTAATTCATAGTGCTCTTCAAGCAAATCATGGGCTTCAGGCAAATCAAGCCCCACTTGTGGCTGCCATCCTGACGTGTCTTTTATCTGCATTCCCATAATGCTCCTGTGGGACTCGTGCCTGGCTAGACCTCTCATATGCACTTGGTTTTATTTCTTGCCTTCTCAGACTCTTCCTCCACCGTTTCTTCCCTTGATCCTCTTGCTTTCAAATGGTTGATGTCACCAGGGTTTGGAAGTGGACCTTTCTCTTTCTTTATACAAATTCTATAAGAGAGTTTCTTCTCACTCAACTGCCAGGTGGACTTCAACTGCCACCTGTTACCCCATTACCTGTTACTACTATGATACCCCCAATCCATGTCTCCATCCAAGCTTTTTTCCCTGATTCCTGTAGCCATCATCCCAAGTCTCTAGGGACAGCCCCACTTAAGTGTCCTGCAGACCTACATCATGATGGTGCAAAGAACTGGAGTACTACCTTTTCCCACTCCAAAACCGGCTGATCCTGTTTGCTTGGTCCACATATACTGCCATGTACCCAACCAGCCCAGCCTGAACACTCTGAGTCATCCCAAGGATTCTCCTTCCATCAACCTCCCTGCCCTGAACCAGCTCTCGGTTTACTAACCGAGGCCTTTTGTTTATATATTTTTTTGTTTGTTTTTGAGATAGGGCCTCAATGGAGCTCAGTCTGCTCCTGTATTTGCTAAGTAGTTGAGGATGACCGTGAGCTCCCGATCCACCTGCTGAGTGCTGAGATTACGTGCTGGTGCTGAAGATGGAACCCAGGGCCTCAAGCATAGTAGGCAAGCACTCTACCAAGTAGACTACACCCCTAGCCCTTGTTTATCTCTTGGCGCTGTTCTCTATCACCTGCCCTGTGATCCTTTCAGCCTCACTTTTCAACATTCCTCTACCATGGAACCACCCGAAGTTCCGTGAACGCACTGTATGTTCTTCCCCGCCTCACTGTTCTCACATCTCCCCTGGAGACAGCTCCGCCTCACACTTCCCTGTCTCTTGCAGACTCAGCTTAGGCATTAATGACCTCCTTGGGGGAGCCTTCCTAGCCACCCTCCCCAAGGTGTGTCAGCTGCTGTTCCTAAGTAGAGTCACTTAGAGAAATGATCTTGTTTATCTCGTGTTTACTTGTGTGTGTGTCCTCTCCTAGACAATGAGGTCCTCTTGGACTGGGAATAAATGGTATTTATCTTACTTTCTTTCTTTTTCTTTTCTTTTTGTTTTCGAGACAAGGTTTCTTCTGTGTAGCCTTGGCTATCCTGAAACTTGCCCTGTAGACCAGGCAGGCTTCTAACTAATAGACATCCGCCTGCCTGCCTCGCCTCCCAAGTGCTGGGATTAAAGGTGTGTGCCACCATGCCAGCTCTGGTATTTATCTTTCTATTTCCAGCACTTGGCATAAAGACCAACATAGAGCTGGTCTATGGACACCTGGGGATAAATCAACCATGTAGTAGTCTTTATGTAGCTGCTTCGTCCTACCCAGCCTGCAACTACCCTGAAACGCTGGGAGACTAGAGGACATCATTCTCTCCAACTCCCCTACCCTTCTACCCTTACTGTTCCCAAAGATGAAGAACTCTGTACCACTAACCAGGTCACATCTGTTTGTGGGTGGAGCAGACACTTTCTAATTCCCAATCCTCTGGGCCTCCCTAGAAGCTCAGGTTATTCTCAACCTTGGCTTTTCCCTGAAACTTAGCCCTAACGAGGCATGGCCTCTTGGGTGCCTAGTAAACACATCTAATTTAATATGTCAATCCCAGATTCTCAGCTGTCCTCATCTCTCAAGCCTGCTCTTCAAGTAGTCTTCAACATTTTTATCATCGTCCTCCTCCCCATTACTTTTATTTGGTGACAGGGTCACTCTAGGTAGTCCTGGCCGTCCTGGAACTCACTATGTACATACACCAAGCTGGGCTCGCACTCACAGATCTGCCTGCCTCCACCTCCCAAGTGCTGGGATTAAAGGCATGTGCCACCATCTCCAGTTCAACATTGTTTAAGGGCACTGCCAACAATATTCATGGTGGCTCATGCCTATAATTCCAGTACACAGGTAGCTCAGTTGGTAGGGCACTTGCCTAGCATGCAGGAAGCCCTGGGTCCCCTACCTAGCAGGAGAAAAACAAGTGTGGTGGTGAATGCCTATAATTCCAGCACTCAGGAGCCGGAGGTCACCGTAGGCTACATAGGGAGCTCAAGGCTGGCCTGGGCCACATGAAACCCTGCACTATAAAACAAACTAAACAAAGCCAACAAACGACCTGAAAAACAAACAAGCAAACAAACATGGCAGCGCTTCCCACCCTGAAGCTCCGACTTGCAAATCCGAGCCGTCAGCACCTCTTATTGGCTTCTTGTTGAAGCATATGAAGATTCCAGCCAGCTCATTCTCATCACCATGGCTACCGCCCTCCAAACCTCCTCTACTCTCAGCTGATGGCTGTCTCTCCTGGCTGGTCTCCTGCCTCCCACGGTATTCCCCACCCACCAGCCCATGTCAACCATCTCACACTTCTACATCTAGGCTTCTCCAATACCTTCAGTCCTGGGTCCTCTCACTGAACTCCAAGACCTTGGGGAGTCTACTCCATGCTACTTTTCGGAATTCCCCTGCCTTCTGCCCCTTTTGCATAGACTTCCTAGCTGGTCCCTCTGCCCTGAATACTCTTCCCCCTAAATATACACATATTTCATCCCCTTACAAAGATCAGACTTTGCATTCAAACACCACCTAACCAGACACGCCAGTTCTAGCCGTCCTGTTAAAAAGACGCAAACATTCCCAATCACTTGGTGCACCTTTATGCGTGTTTTTAGAAGCTGTAGTGCATTTTATTTATTTTACATCCGTGTGTGGTTATGGGAGTGGCACATACCATGTGTGAAGATGAGAGGGCAGCTTTTGGGGATCGGTTCTCTCCTTCCACATGAAAATTAGGTCATCGGGTCGCGCAGGAAACACCTTTACTGGCTGTGCCATCCCCGCAGCCATCCTTTAATCTTCTCTAGAGTATGCATGTCTACGTGTTGTATTCATTTGTTTATTCATGTACAGACTCTCCCTTATCCACCGACCACCATTCTCGAGGATGGAAGACTCTTGGCTTCCAGGTACATGCCGCCCCCCCCACTCCCACCCCCACCCCCACCCCCGCAAAGTATTTGGTAGTCAGCCTGGCTCCAAGCTACTTACCAGCCGGGGGTTGTAGATGGGTGGCTTGATGGGGGTGGCCACAGGGCAGTTGATTCGCTTCTCCTTTTGGCGTCGGTTGCAGAACCAGACCCTTACCACCTCCTTCTCCATGGATAACTGCTCCGCAATCATGGAAATCTCTTCTGAGCTGGGTTTAGGGTTCTACAGGAACAAAGGGATAGTGTGTGGTCAGGAGACGGAAACAGGTTCAGGTATTGGAGGTGAGGGTCAGAAGTTCCAAACACAAAGAATTGAATATATAGGTCAAATGCCTTAGAGTCAGACTGAAGGTAGAGTACTGGCTTTATCACATAGGTACTGAGTATCCTTAGGAAATCCCTTTAACTCAGTCTTTCCACATATGGAATGAGACAGGCACATGGGACTATAGTAAGGGTTACAAGAGAAAGCATGTGTACACCATTAAGCACAAGGTTGGTACGGGAGAGAGGATACAGAAGTTAGGTTTCTGCCTATACTTCCTCCCTTGGGAGTAAGTTCTACTTCAAGGCCTCCGCAGGTGAATTATGAAGGGCAGGTGGGTTCCTCAGGAGAAAAAAAAAATGCTCCCCTCTGAGTCCTTCCTCATAACCTCTCCCTTCACATCTCTTCTTCCAAAATGAGAAGGCTGGAACTCCAGGCCTAGCAAGCCTGCAGGAGAGCCGCAGGCGAAATGATGTCATCACCCTGTCCTTCTGACCTACCACCCAGTCTGTGGCCTGGGCCCCTTTCTCTTTACCCTTGCATCTTCCTTTAACTGTACTGTTCTAAGAAACCTAAAGAGATGGGAAACTCAACTCCAATCATCCTGCTGCCAGGATGCAGCCATAGTGTCCCTGAGCAGGACTCAGTGGGCGACCTGCTCCAGGGCAGCAGTCCTAGCAGTCAGGAACTCCAAGGCTGGACTGACTAGCTTTTGGCTTCCCGGGAGGTTCTAGGGAATGCTGCCTGAGGACTCACCTGTATTTCTCTCTTCTCACCCCCCAGCTCCCATGAGGCTCACAGCTTGCACACAAAATGCTTCAAGAATGCTTTTGTTATACTTGAGAATGTTTGTTTAGAATCTATGGCTAAAAAGTCTGGGCCCAGAGGGGCCTGCAGAGACTGATGTACTAACCAAGATGTACTAACCTAGATGTAGCCCATAAACAGCTCAGGGCCTCTCTCTGATATGAACTCGGTTGCCTGCTCTTTAATCACTTCCCCTTTGCCAGGCCACAGAGGAAGAAGATCCAGGCAGTCCTGATGAGACTTGATAGGCTAGGGTTAGATGGTAGGGGAGGAGGACTTCCCCTTTCAGCGGACCAGGGGAGGGGGATAATGGGGAAGAGGGAGGGAGGGTGGGATCAGCAGGAGATGAGGGAGGGGGCTACACTTGGAATAAAAAGTGAATAAATTATAAATAAATAAATGAGAAAGAAAAATAGTATCTATGGCTAGAATGTCTAATTTAGAACATGGAAAGATTTGAAAACTTTTAATTAAAAAAGATGTAAATACATGTTTTAAAAATAACTGTAAGAAATAAAACATTTTAATTGGTAAAAAAAAAAAAAAGAGACTGTGCAGTACAATCACATGTGTGGAAATGTTCACGGAAGAAGAAGCACAAGCAGCTCTTTTCAGGAGGCACTGGAGGCTGGGGGGAGGGGGGAGGCACAAGCCTATAATTAACGCCTGGGGATGGACTCAGGAGGAGTGTGTGAGCTTGAGGCCAGCCTGGGCTACAGAGAGGGTTATATACAGGTCAGCCTGGGTAAGCCACCGTGTGAGACCATATCTTTAAAAAGCAAAGACAAACAAGACAGACAGGCAGGCAGACAGACAACAAAGAGTCAAAACAAAACAAAGGCTGATGGGTTGTTTTTCCTCTTTACTTCTCTGCCTGTGTTTTCCAATTTGTTGACAATGAACATTACTGTTTTTTTTTTTAAGTTAAAAACCTTACTTTAAAAAATAACATTTATTTATTTGGGAGTAGGGGCCTACACCAGGACAAAGGTGTATGGAGGTCAGAGGGTAACTTGCAGGAAATGGTACTCTCCCACCATGTGGATTCCAGGGACTGAACTCTGGTCATCCGTCTTGTCTACAAGCACCTTCCCTCCTCACTAAGCCGGCTTGCAAGACTTTTATTATACTTTTAAGTTGAGAAGCAAAATTTGCTTCAAAAAAGACAGAGACTTACATAATGCCTCAGCTTTCTCCTGTTACCTCAAAGGTATACAGAACCGTCCCCCCCCCCCCCCACACACACTGGGATGCTGTGTTCCATTCTTGAATCTTCCAGTGAGAGGGACCACGGACCTCAAATAAATGTTAGAGAAAAGATGAAAAGAGTTTCCTGGAACTCTGGAAGAAGGTCATCATTCCTGGGCTCCTGGAGTAGAAGGGTGACTTGGCTTCTTCCCAGGTGGGTGGGGGATGGGGGTAGTGCTTAGCTTCTAGCACTGAGCTCAGTGTCTTGCACAGGTGAGACCCGCTCACCCACCAGCACTGGCCTGCCCACTCCCACCCGAGGATGTTGCTCACATCTTGAAACCGCTTCTCCAGCGTCAGGCGGATGTTGGTCTCGATGCTGGTCCGTTTCTTCCTCTTCCTGCCAAACACTTCGCTGAGAGTGGGGTAGGAGCTGGGCGTGCTTGCGGAAGGGTCTGACGGGGAGGACTCTGGAGAGAGGAGCAAATGAAGCTCAGAGGCAGAAATGCATGCCGGTAGCCCGCCAGCCTGCAGCTCTTCCCAGGGATCCTGTCCTCAGCAGGTAATCCAGAACAGACCAAAGCCCTGCTTCTCCAGGATGCTCTAGGAAAATATTCCCAAGGGTTCCCACCACAGTCTCCAGGTGTTTGCAGTCGTAGTTCAGGGATGCTGAGACATCAGTGGCCTCTGTGGGTGTAGGGGATGCAGGTAGAACTATGAGTTGCACTGTCTGACCTGTTTTACCAGATATGCCCGTCTGTGGATACTGAGTGAAATGGGTTTACTCTGTCGCGTAGAAACCTATGCTAGTTCTGAAGCCACAGAGTAAGGTGAGAGCCAAGAGTGCAGGTGTATGTATGTTTGTGTTGGACGAGAGGGGAAGTCGCACTGGTAGTACAGTAAAACTCTTCCCCAAAGATTCTAGGAGCTTCTGATCGTTTCTGCTATTTGAATGTTCCAGTAAAAGTTGTCTCAGAGGCTGTGTGTTGAAAGAGGGATGGTCCCATGCATTCTTCTGAGGGGACTTCCTTGAAGAGGACCACCCTGGCTGCCCAACCTACCCCTCTTGCCTTTACCACTGCAGCAGTAACCAATAACCCATACTCTCACTTAACAGAGCCTGGCCCTGGAGATGGGTGCTTGTTCCTTCCCTCTCCGCACAGGCTGGAATGTCTCAAACGGGGGCCCCTGCACCACTGAATTCCCCGGTCACACTTGGCAATGTTTGTAGACATTCTGGTGGTGGGGGCAGGGGAGGTCTCAGCTGGGGCAGTGAGGGAGGTGCTACTACAGTCAATGAGTAGGTAGTTTCCGGCTGCTCACCTCTAGTGCCCAGGCCAGTCCTCCAAAACAAACAATTGTATTTGGTGTATATGTCAGGACTCTTTCTGCTGCCAAGTTCTCCCATTCATCATTTCAGAAGCCCTGTCCCTTCGCTTATGGCCTTCACCCCCTGGCAGGCCTGGGTCCTGACAGAATCTACCTCCTGCTCACAGGCTTTTCTGGACAGTCCTGATTATAGCAATTGCCTGTTTCCTGACACCTGATCCAGAGTAGCCAAATAAAGACCTGAAGCTGGACCTGGGACTTCTCGCCTCAGTAGGACTCTAAGGGCTCTCTCCGGGGCTCCTGACCTAGGCTGCTAATCCCATAATTTTGAGTAAGTGGATCAAACCTAGCCTCTAAACAGCTGTCTTCAAATATAAGTTATCTCTGGAGCAGGAAATTAGAATAGAATAGAATAGAATAGAATAGAATAGAATAGAATAGAATAGAATAGAATAGAATAGAATAGAATAGAATGCAAGCTGGCCTAGCCACAGATGAGCCACATCTGCCTAAGGGCTCCCTCAGTAATAAAAATGACATTTTCATCTCTGATTGCCCATCTCCTGGGTCTTACTTCTTGAGTCATGCTAGGCTGAAGAGAATAGAGTGATGCTAAGTCCTGACTTGGTCACACCTCATCACACACACACCCGGAACCACCTGTGTGGAACCTCCTAGGGCCCCTTCCGGGCTCTTTTCTCATTTCCCTGCCACTCACCTGCATCATTCAGCCACTTCTCCAACAGTGGCTTGAGTTTACACATATTCTTGAAGCTCAGATTGAGGGCCTCAAATCTTGAAATGGTAGTCTGGCTGAAGTCATTGCCATACAGCTTTCCCATTGCCAATCCCACATCTCCCTGCAAGAGGTCATTGAGAGGGAGGAAGGTGAGGAGCAGGTGGCCCTGTTTTGCCTGTGTCCTCCACCACCCTAAAGCTACCACGGTCAGAGCCTGAGCATCTGCCCAGTGCCTTACACCTTCCCAGGTCTTTCTCTTCTAGGGTACAAGAACTGGCTTAGTTCTCTCCTTACGCTCTGAGTAGGCCATGCCGTTGCCTGGTCTTCATTTCTCTATCTCCACCAGTAATGTCCTCACTTGCCCTCCCTCCCCCGTACCAGGAACCTGTGCTGTATTTGCAGGCGACAGGATGTAGTGCGCTTGCTCCAAAGAAGTGCCACGATGCTCTTGAAACCCTCACTTGAGAAGACCCGGACTCCGTTGCACAACCCAGATCTTCCATCTCCTACTCCCAAAGCAAACCTGTGTGAAGCCCAGCTTAATGCGCCTCTGCTTGAAGGTCTTGGCGAACTTCTCCAGCTCCTCCAGGTCACTGGGCTCATCAGCACCTCCAGAGCCAGGCAGATGCTTGGGCCCTGGCAGATGCTGAGGTGCTTCCAGATGGGGCTCTAAAGAGGATCCTGGCAGCCCAGGGCGCCCAACTGCCTGGTAAGGAACACAGGCTAGAGTGAGCCACAGACATTCTACAGGCCAAGCAGAGGTATGTGCATTTGTTATTTATTGATGGGTTCACTTAGAGGATGACAGGGCCTTGGGTTTACTGATTCCTGTTATTGTAGTTGGGTGGAAAAGAGACTGGCATTTCTGTGAATCTGGAACAAAAACTGAATACCTTGGCTAGAAACAGAAAGAAGCAGGACAAGGAGGTGGCCTCTTTGGGTTTTGGTCTGTGACTCACTGACTCACTAGGTGACTTCCTCTGGTCAGCTTTCCACCATAAAAGGAGCTGGCAGGGTTGTTTACTATGAGAGCTGAGATCTCAGCATGGAACAGATCTCAGCATGGGACAAGGAAAAGGTCATTTGCCTCGCCTGCCTGTTCTTTTCCACAGAGCAAGGTGATGAAGGCACACACAACAGTCACAGACTAAAGATAACGGGGTGGGGGTGGGGGGTGGAAGGTGGGGGTAGCTAACGAGGAAATTCAAGATATTAGTTATGAGTGTCACTTTATTTCCCATACTACTGTCTTCTTTAATGAGAACATTGAAATTTTATTTCACGAATCCATTTTTTTTTTAAAAGAAAAGATCTTGCTATGTAGCCCAGTCTGGCCTAGTCCTGACAATCCTCCTGACTCATCCTTCATGGTCCTAGGTTTATAGACATATACTACCCTTAACCTGGAGAATGCTATAGTTTTAATCTAAGGTGTTTTTGAAAGATTTATTTGTTTTTATTTTATATGTTTCAGCAGTTTTGCCTATATGTGTGTATGTGCCATGTGTGGCTCGTGGCCCATAAAACCAAGAATGGCATCAGATCCCCTGGAACTGGAGTTACAGATAGCTACCACGTGAATTCTGAGAATGAACAGACTGCTGAGTTGTCTCTCTGGCCCCAAACAAAGGTTTTGTTGTTGTTTTGTTTTATTTGTTTGTTTGCTTGAACTAGTACTATCTCAAAGCACCTTGTCAGAAGATATTCCTCCTTTAGTCTGTTTTCATAGAAAATTCTACCATTTAATTTAGATTCACATGAGATCAGGAATGTATCTAGTCTAGAGATATCCATTTTCTAAAAAGATTAATTTTATTTGTTTATGTGTGTGGATGTTTTGCCTGCATGTGTGTAAGTGCACCACATGTGTGTTCCTGGAGGCCAGAAAAGGGAATCTGATCCCCTAGAACTGGAGTTACAGGTGGTTGTGAGCCACCTGTTAATCCTGTGATTCAACAGGAAAAACAACTCCACCATTTTGGGCCAAATTTAAAACAAGGGCTTATTAAATATTAAATATTGACCAAGAGATGAACTTTGGTCAGAACCATTCCCAGGAATTTCTCATCTGGAATGGCTCGGGCCACGAGGTTCCAGAAGCTTATGAGGACAAACATATGGGCCACCATACTTCACCATGAGGCTTTGCTATTTCCCAAGAACTACAATTCCTGGAGGTCACCTGTTTCCTGGCAAGGTGGGGCTTAAAGGTTAATTTGCGGCATTGCACATCATGTGGGTGCTGGGAACCAAACCCCGGCTCTCTGCAAGAAAAGCAAATGCTCTTAACTCCTAAGACATCTTGCCAGCCCTTTACCTATCTATTATTCCACAAAGATGGAGTGCAGTCCAGATTTGGGGGCCAGGACTGTGTCCAGCACAGAGACTACTTGATGCCTTTGAGGACAATGAGTGCAAATCCCCTTCTCTCTCCTTTGCTCTTTTGCTTAGAGAAACTGAAACCCTCTCTCCTGCCCTGGTTTCCCAGAGACAGGCATCCTTATAAGGAAAATGATAAGGAATCAGAGTCAAGTTAAGGATGCATTCTCACTTCTGGAAGAGGTGTCTTCTAGATCAGGGTGTCTGGAAACATCACAGACCAGTTTTGCAGGAGACGAGGGTGGGGGTGGAAGGAGGCCCAGGCCAGATCCTCAGAGTAAAGTTTTAGTCGCCCTTGAACATTCCTTTTTATTAATTCACTTGCTGTTTCATTTGACAAACACATTAAGCAGCACAGTTGGCTCCTCCTCCAACACCAACTGCCTAATTACATCAGTTTGACACCCCAGACTTCATTCATTTATCCTTCTCCGCTCCTGTTCCTGTGACTGTTGTTGGTCAGTCCCTCCTCATCACGCCCTAAGAGGACCCTTCTCCTTACTTACGCATAGACAAGGTGTCCCTGTGTTACCCAAGCTGTTCTTCAGGAAGCAATGCTCTTGCCTTAGCCTCTGTGGTGGCCCGGACTACAGACAGGAACCACAGCACCCCGAGTACAAGGACCTTAATCATCTTGTAAATGGACTCACTGCCACCAGTCTCTTCACACTCTAATATTAGATGCAAGAGTTGGTCCTGGGTATACTCTAGGACCTCATAGTCATAGATCAAGGTCTGTAATTATGCCATGCTTGGGGCTCAGCCAGAAGGGCGAAAGTGCAGCATCCGACTTAGGTGTCCCCATTTCTTTCAACCACTAGGTGGCGCTCCCCTGCTAGCTATCATCAGTGGACATTAGGCCTAGGAAAAGCCAGGGTCCTTAGCGAACCTTGAGCGCTTCTAGCCCAGAAAAGGAATATTACAAGTCCCTGTAATCATTTCTGGGCATCCCTTGTAGAAACAAGTCATGCATCTGTGCAGGCAATTGACGTCCCAGGGACGGCTGGCAAGAGACAAACTTTTATTTACTAATTGACATGTAGTTAGGAGACATGTTCATAATCACAGTAGGTCTGCATTAAGTCCCTCCTGCTTGACCTCAGCTTTCTGGTGCCCAACATGTGCCCACTGCAGGAAGTCCTCTGCTGAAGTGGTCCTGAGGTGAGGTACTGGCTTTCTTGCTCTGCCCTCCTAGGGGCTTGAGGGGCTTGGGGTGGAACTGGGGTGGGGGGTTGGGGGATGGGGTGTCAGCATCCCTGCATAATTGGCTAAGTTCTGAAAGGGGTCAGGCTGGGGGTTAAGCTGCTGACAGGTGGTAGGCCAGCCTGAGAGCCTCATTCCAGTGACAGGACAAACTACTTCCTTAGAAGTAGCTTAGGGTTTCCCCAGAAGCCAACAGGGAGAGGCCCAAGTGTCCTACTCAAAAGGAGGGAAGTCTGAGGAACTGAATTTACCCAGGGCTGAGACAATTTATGAAGAATAAGGGGGTGGGGGAGGGGGTGAGATTGGCAGTTACCTGAGAGGCGAGGCCAGGCCCTGTCTGTGGGAGAAGTAGAGGGTTTTGTTGCTGTGGAAAGGAGAGAAGATTCGGCTGCAGACCTGAGTGACAGGGGAGGGACAAAGGAACAAACAAACAAACAAACAAACAAAATCCAGGCCATCTGAAAGACAAGCTGAACACTAAAACCATGCTAACTGCCCCTCTCCTCCTGCTAACCTAATCAGGTCCCATAACCCAATTTAAGCCATCGGATGAAAGGCCCTGTGGGCCACTGCCAGCAATTGCCACATACAGGTGGAGGCCAACCAGACTCAGGGATAAACAGATGTAAACAGCAGTCCCCAAACCTGTCCTGCCTGCCTGCCTGCCTGGAGAGCTGGGAAGGAGAGGAGGGTCAAGACACTCTACCTGGGATCTGATTAGTAGGATGAGAAGCCCAGAGGGAAGAGGACTCGGGAATGACTACAGAGCCCCAGGGAAGGCAGAGCATTTCAGTCTGCCTGTGAGGGAAAGCAGCTGGGATGCTTAGGTCTGCCAGATCTGTAAGGGCAGAGCAAGCAGATGGTACCATATTGCCCAGAAGGGTACTGGGTCATTGGTCAGAGGCTCCTGGTGACCAGGTCATTACATTCATGGGGGGAAGGCTGAGAGCAAAGGGAAGGCCGGATGTAGGGGCCTTCATGGTGGAGTCTATCTACAGGTTAACTTGCCTAGGGACCTCCCTCTTCTTCCGTCTTCAAGAAAAAATGCCAAGAAAAGGCTCTGCCTGTCTGAAGATGATAAGCGGCTCTTCAGATGGCCAGAGCCAGCACTTCTCACTCATAGCAGGAGAGAGCCTCAAACCACCAAAGCTGACAATGGGGTCAGATCTCAGTCACTCAACATAGAGAAGCTCCTTGGCATATCTGTGATTCCCAGGAGGTTCTGGGTCATTACCACATCTGCTGAAGTTGACCTTTGTGTTCTTTAGTCTTAAAAGGTCAAAAAGTAAGAGAGGTCTTGGAGGAACCCTGGACTGGGAATTAAGAGGCTTGTGTATTTATTTTGCTTACATTGCATTCCAGTATGCAGAGGCTTCTCATATGAGCAGAACCACGTACTTGCCAATAACTTTGTTGTGCAGAGTTTTCCTTTCTTACTTTTATAGAGGAAGAAACAGAAACTTGTAGAGAGTATACAAAATCTTTAAAGAAGCACATCCAGTTTCTCTGACTTCAAATTTTAACCTATTTTTTCTGTTTCATCCATTTTATGATATGCCTGCCTTCTGTACCAGGGCCATATTCCTGTCACTATGGAATCTTCCAGAAACGAGCTGAACTAATAATACTTATCTGCTCATTCCTAGTCCAGGTGTATGATGGGTGCTGGTTAGCCAAAATAAGCACCCAGATGTGTTCCCATTCATCCTAGTACTATTCTGAGACATCTTGTGAGCTAAGCATAGGCCCTGTGTCTTAGGCAGTTGATCAGCATAGGGTACAGCTACCTGGATTTCCAAAATCTCCTCTAGAGTATAAGCTATACAGAGCTTATACTTCCAATAACATTTTCAGGCCCGTCTGGCAGAGGCCAGCGGAAAGGCAAGCAGTGTAGTGTGATCATCTACCGCATGGGTCTTGGAACTTTCTAGCACTCAGTAAGGCTACCTGTAGCACAAGTTTACTCTGAGGAATAAGTCAGGAAAACGACTCAACAGACTCCTGGGCATGTTAAGCAACGATGCCTAGTGTCACTAATGCTCTGCTTTGTTTGCTCAGGGCTGGGGAGTAACTTCCCTGCCAAAGACAACCAGAACCTGTTTCTATAGCCTGTGGGAGGCACTGCTGTTCCATCCAGACAGAATCATAGCCAGGCCAATGGGAGGGAAAGGGCTCAATGCGAGCCAGACTTCCCAGGAATTGGACTCATTGTACTCACTTCCCAGACTGCTTCTACTTCCTCCTGTCATCTCCACCCGCATCCCCACCATTCTGAACCTTTAGACTCAGTTCCTGTGAAAATGAAGTCAGAGCAAGAGCCTGGGCAGAAAGGAGAAACAAGGGGAGCTGAATGATCTGGAGGGGCCCCATAGGGACCCCTCCCTAGGTCCCAGGCAGAAAAGCTGGTCTTTTTCAGACAGGATTTCCATAGCCCAGGCTGACATTGAACTTGCTATGTAGCCAAGGTTTTGCCTCCTGCCTCCACCTACAAGTGTTCTGGGATTAGGGATGTCATAGTGCTTGGTTTCAGGCAATGTTGGGCATCAAACCCGGGGTTTCCTGCAGGCTAGGCAAACTTTCTATCAGTTGAGAGATATCCCAGCCCTAAGCTGGTTTTCATACCAGAGGAGTGAGCAACTTCTTTGCCCCCTATGCCCAGTAAACTGCAACAGCCTTTTCTAGACTCAGCCGATTACTGTACAAAGCCCAGGGTAACTTACCTTGTTGTGCAGGTGGGGTCTGGGAAAGCAGGAACTGGGATACAGACTGTAAGTGGCCAGGAACCAACACAAGCTGCTGGAGCGGATGGAGAGAAGCCATGTCCTGCACGTGGGGAGATGCATAGGTGTCATACAGTTTACAGCTGGGGGACCTGAAGCCTGTTGGCCTATGACTCATAAAGCCCCTGGGGCTGCAAGCTCTGGAGGTGTAGGCAGCATCCTTGCTTCGTGTCGCTATGTGTCCCTAACACAGGGTGCACAGTAGTTACTCCATCAATGCTGCTATTGCTCCTGAAGGCAACTAAGCAGTCACTGCAGCACGTAGTCACTTAACTCTGTTTTTGCGCTTTCCATTGCCTGTGCCCTGAGGACCTACAGTAGGTATTGCCTGCGTCTCCGAGGCTTTTCCCAGAAGTGGCGGCGATCCCAGCTGTCCATTCTCGTCAACTGTCATGTCACCGGATTACTAAAAGCCACTCTTTCATTATTGCTCGTACCTAAGTCTCTCTGCAAGGTATTAAGGGATGGGGCAAACTATCCGTTATCTTTGTCACTGTTTTGTTTGAGACAAGGTTTCGCCTTGAATTTGTAGTAATCCCTTCTGCCTCAGCTTGCAGCTACTGGGATTACAAGCATGGACCTCCATGCCCGCCTTTATCATTGCTTTGTTTTGAGATAGGGCGTCTTATATAACTCTAGCTGGCCTGGAGCTTGCTGTATAAACCAGACTGTCCTTGAGTGGGCAGAGACCCACCGGCATCTGCCTCCTGAGTGCTGAGATTAAGAGTGCTCACCACCAAGCTTTGCCCCAGACTTGGTTTTTTAATAGAATCAATTTGATTCAACAGGAAGTCCATCACTCTGTGCTTCTCTCACCAGCTCAAAACATAGAAATGATGATCCCAGCATCTGGAGTCTCACGCTTGACAAACCTCCGGAAGTGAAGGAGGTGAAAGGAAGGCTGCACATGTATCTTTCAAGTACAGCCGGGAGAGTAGATCTTTCTGCCCCTTTGGAGACTTTCATCCTCATGGCCCCAAGGCGGTCACTGCCCTCCCAATACCCACTGCAGTTTAGTTTTGTCATATGCTCTTTTATTTGGTTATTTTATTTTATCTTGGTTATTGGTTTTTGGAGACAGGGTTTTCTCTGTGTAGCCCTGGCTGTTCTAGACTCATTTTGTAGACCAGCCTGGCCTGGAACTCGCAGAGATCCCACCTGTCTCTTCCTCCCTGAGTGCTGGGATTACAGGTGTGTGTCACCACACCCAGCTGTCATATATTCTTGAAGGAGGCAGAGCGGGCCCACTGGAGAAGAGAGGATGTGTAACTGCTCAGCCACTAACTGGAGGCCCTTGGTATTGCACCAGCAGCATAGCTAATGGGTCCTTTGTTTTTGTCAAGACAGATTTTTGGTTCTGCAAAAGCAGTGACAGGCCCCTTTGTCCCTCACCAGGCCTCACTTTCTGCAAGGACTGTTTTTGGAAACCTCACATACATAATCTGAGCCTCCTTTGCTTACAGGGTGCCAAGAGTAGAGGTCCAGCATTTTGTAGAGGGGCTGGATAGAAGGAGCTCACCAGCCCACTAAACACACCAGGGTCCATGGCATGGGTTGTCACCTACCCCAGACATTTGGTTTCCAGGCATCATGGGAGGCCCTTGGCTCAGGTGGCATGGCCTGTGGGAAAGGGTCTGCTGTAGAGAGTCACCCAGGTCCTCCGTCTTAATCTGCAAGTAAAGGCAGAAGGAGAGGGTTAGCCCTAAGTCTCTCCAGGCAGATAGAAACAACTGTGAAGAGTAAAGCAGGAGATGAGTGGCAAGTCTGAAGAGGAAGCGGGTAGCCCACAGTTCCCTGGGCTGATAGATGGCTAGGTCCTAAGAGGCCAGTCTTCAGGGTCTACAGGACCAATCTATAAGGCAAACCAGTCGACCACCACCACTGCCACCTTCCTGTGCTGTGCCAACACAGTTCTTTTCCTCTTGGAATGAGAAAAACCAGGATAGCATAGTGACTTCTAGTAAGAAAAGAAAGCTTAGGTCTGCTCATCTTTTTGGTATGATAACCTTTAGCAGGTAAAGTACTTTCAACCAAGTCTGATGACCTGACCTCCATATGTGTGCCATGCCACATGCCTACACACACCACACACCACACACACACACGAATGAAAAATAAATAAATATATATATATATATATATATATATATATATAATTTCAAGTTTTGTAATGAGAAAGCTAAAACCAGGAATGTCAGTGAACTTTTATAATGCCAATGCTTGGAGGCTGAGGCAGTAGGTAGCCTATAAGTTTAAGGCCAGTCAGGACTACATGGTGAGTTTCAGTGTTTGTAAGAATTCCAGACTTAAGGAGACATAAATAAAGTCTGTCCTCTCCTTATAAAGTCACAATGACGACGACGGACCAAAGTATGACTCCACCACAGTACATTCTGGGAAGCAGTGAGTTTAACCTGCTTACTCTCAGAGCATGAGAAGGGGCACATACAGGAGCAGCCATACTGGAAAGTCTTCATCCAGCATTTATGATGGCTTCCCCACAGATGCATGGAGAACCCTCTCTGGCTAACTGTCCATAGTCTGTGCATGCACAATTGGGTCAGAATTACATACAGCTGGGCAGAAGGTACAAAGGGAATGACAGGAATCTCAGGCAAGGGTCTAATGATCCTTCTGCCCAATGAGAATGTCAACAATCACCTGGCCTGATCTTGGGATCTCTTACAAACAGCCAGAGCTGCTATGATGACAATAATGGTTGTTTTGGTTGAAGGATAGCTCAGAGGATAGTGTGACCCTGTCACAAACAAACAAACAAACAAACAAAAACCCAAACCAGAAAATAATCTTCAGTAGCTAGGTGTAGTGCATGCACTATGATCTCAGCAATTGGGATGGTGAGGCAAAAGGATCATATTTAAACTCAGCCTGGGCTGTGTGCAAAACCAACCAACCAACTAGACAACCAACTAACCCAACAAAACATCTTACTAGAGTAAACTGTTATAAATCCTTTGCTTTTCTATCACACTGGGGATAACAGAATTCTTTTTGAGATAACTATGATTCTAAACAGTTTTTTTAAAACTCTCCCCTCACACCAGGATTGTGTGGCACATGCCCTTAATCCCAGCACTGGGGAGGTAGAGACCAGCCTGTTCTACAGATTGAGTCCAGGATAGCCAAGGCTACCCAGAGAAACCCTGTCTCGAAAAATCAAAACCAAACCAAAACTAAACAACAACACAAATCTCACCGAGTCAAAAGAGAGGGAAAAAAAAGTGACATCCTTTAATTGATGGATTTCCATCAATGAAACTGCGAAGCCTGGAAACTGCTGGTCAGGGGGACTCTGTCCTTTCATTCCTCTTCTCCCCCTTCTCAACGATAAGCTGCACCTGCTGAGTCCCTCTGGGTCTGCATGGTTTTGGTGACAAGGTGGCAATTTCGATACAAGCAGAGACGTGCCTCCCTTAAAGCCTGAGGGAACCTTGGTGGTTTCAAGTTCTTTTCAGGCTCTTTCACGCTTCCATGACACAAGAACTACCTACTCCAAGGTTTCCAGGAAATCCCTGAAGAAGTCAGGAAATACTGCTTGCAGCCACCCTTCCCCTACCCAAGAACAACTACTCCATTTCAGGAAGTCCACTTCGAGGAGAGCCAAGTGACTCTGAATGCAAACATCAAGGAACGCACACCACCCTTTGAGAAAGACTTTGGTGTGGCCTTCTGAAATAGACCCCTGGGAGCTGGTTATGTTCTCTACATATAAAACTCTAAGTCATAAGGATGCTGGCACAAACACTGGGAACATCACAGATAGCTTGAAATCCTTCCTGTGGGGTATTAGTCTAACCTTAAGCAAAAAGTTGAGCTAGACAAGGTGGTACATGCCGCTGCTAGTGGACAAAGCAGGAAGATCTCCAGCATAGGAGACCCTACCTCGAAAAAGAAACAACAACAATAAATAGAATAAGGTGCTGGAGAGTTGGCTTAGTGGTTAAGAACACTGGCTACTTTTCCAAAGGACCTGGGTTTAATTCCCAGCACCCACACAGCAGCTCAAAACTGTCTGTAACTCCAGTTCCAGAGACTGTGACACCATCACACACACACACACACACACACGCAGGCAGAACACCAATGTACATTAAGTAAAAATAAATAAATCATTAAAAACAAACAAATAACTGAACATCTGAATCTATGCTGAGTCTCTGTGGAAAACAAATTTTGATATCACAGGAAGGGGTTCTCATTGGCTGACAGAGAAAAGAGCTAAACAGTGGGATCCTGAAGAATATTAATTGGTTAAGACAGTAACGGGGTTGGAGGAATAACTCAGTGCTTAGGAGCACTTGCTGTCCTTCCAGATGACCAGCACCCCCATCAGGTGACCCTCAACAGCCTGCAGAACCAGATACACGGGACCCAATGCCTTCTTCTAGCCTACAAAGGCACCTGCACACACATGTATGCACATACACATGTGTCAATAAGTAAATCCTTTAAAATAAACAAATCCACTGTTTAAAAATAAGACAAAACTTGCCTCTGTAGATCAGGTGAGGCAGTGAAGGAAACAGGGCAGTAAGCAAGGTGGGCCCTGTTCCACAGTCTAACTCAGACTGACTTCCTATGTGATCTTGAGCAATAGAGGTGCCCCCACCTGTTACGAGTTCCTGTGTTGTTTTTTGCCCTCTGGTTCTAAAGGGGAATAGCCAACTCTAGTTACATGCACAGATGGTAGATTTGGTAGTCCAATGACTACCAAGAGACCCCAGAGAAGTCCTGGGCAGGATTGGTAAGAGGCTGGCTTTTCCAAGCATACTTTGCACATCATTGCCCTCACAGAGACCATTCCGGAATCTTGAAGCAAAGAGGAGGAAGGACAAGCAATGGGGTTGTAGCACTCAGGGGTCAGAGAGAGATTCTGAAAAGTCAAAAAAGGCACAGCATGTGGGCTGGTCTCCAGAGTTCCCTGGCCGTGCACCTTCAGCTCTGCGCTTCTCTCAGAAATGCTGATACCTGCTTCATCCGCAGACCTTAGAGTCTACACAATCTAGATTCCATCAAGACATTTGTTAGCAGTATATAAAAAAGAAGATAATCCCTTTAAAGCCAGAACTTGGGAGGCAGAGGCAGGCAGATCTCTTTGAGTTCAAGCCAGCCTGGTCTACAAATCAAGTCCAGGACAGCCAGGGCTTCATACAGAGAAACCCTGTTTTGAAAACAAAACAAACAAAAGCAGATAATCAATGGTTTTTTTTTTCTTCCAAAACCACCTCCAGCAAAACAATTTCAGGTCTGCTCTGAAAGCCCCTTTGGCCAGTCTTCCTGACATACCTCTCTGCTCCCTGCTTTCTGCTCTCTGCTACTCCCTTTCTGCCATCAGGCATCCCCATCCCAGAGACGCTCGTGGAGGCAGGATTGGAGGAAGGGGAACAGAAGGAGGGCATGGAAACCTGGAGAAGAAATCACACCGGTAGAACCACCCCGGGCAGCCTGGCATAGTCCCAGCTCAAAGGCAAGTGGCGGGAGCCTTTCCAGGCTCATTATGCTTCACGGAGAGAGATAAGGGGTGTAGCTATGACAGAGCTCGGAAGCATGTGCTCTGCCTCCAACCGGGGCGCTATCTGTTAGGATCACTGCCAGGCCTTCCCGCAGTGCTGAAGTGCACCACCATAAAAGAGAAGGCGCCCTTTCATCTGCCTCACACAGCGATGCCCCCACACTCTTCTGGAGGGGAGCACCCCTACCTCCCAGTTCAGCAAACAAAATGCCTGATGGTAGAAACCTCCCTCGGGTGTAGGCTGGGGCCTTCTTGGTAACTTTCTGTGTTACTCTTCTGAGATTAATTTGTCTCGTCTTCACTCACCAACCTTTTCATTCATTCATTCATTCATTTTCCCACAATTCCCTAACCCCTGGGTAAGAAGTGCTGAGTGTAACCTCCAAAGAAGACGGTCCTAAACAAACAAAATAAAAAAGACATACATAGGAGACCAGACGTGGTGGCGCATGCCTTTAATGCCAGCTCTTGGGAGGCAGAGACAGTCATATCCCTGAGCTCAAGGCCAGCCTGGTCTACAGAGTGAGTTCTAGGACAGCCGGGGCTGCATAGAGAAATCCTTTCTTTAGGAAAAAAAAAAATAAACCAACACACAGGAGCCCTTCTTTCATAGTCTCAGCTCTTGTGCAGAGCCAGATAACAGGCAGAGGGAGATGGTGCACACGACTGCCTCCAGCGTGTTTTTCTGGACACTCTCAGGGGCTAAGAAACCTAAGGAATTAAGAAAAAAAGCCTGCACTAATCCAAGAAATATCCCTTTTCACAGCTGTCGAGTGGAAAAGGCTGGAACATTTCCAGGCAACTGGGTGTTGGCTGTGGGTCTGCAAGATGAGATAGAGAGACGTCTGTTGGGTCCCTCTGACTTCTAAGGTGAGAACCGCAGGCAAATTGGATGAAAACCCAATTTCCCCCACACTTGTGAAAACCTAACTGAACCCACAGCCTGTTTGGAAGTATGATGATGGTCTCTGGGGCCTCATTGGCAGTTCTTGCCACCTGAGTGGAAACTCTCCGGGATGTCTAATCCCTAGGGACAGGGGTCGTCACAGTACGGACTTGCTCGGGCACAAGCACGGAGCACCCCATCCACCGAGCCGAGGTCTGATGGTGTAGGCTCTCCTCCACCCACAGCTCTGCTCAAAGGTATTGCAATGAGACTTGGGCAGTGATCAGGGAGGTAAAAAGCTATCGTGAGCGATTATCTTTTCTAATCCAAGTGAACTCCCTGACTTCATGGCTTTAGAAAGCAGTAGCCTCCTTCTAGCAGGAAGGTGCCCCTCCGGAGCCGATAGAAACCCTTGCTGTCCTCGCTGGTGTCTTCCTCGGCCTAGAGGATGTGGGACCTTCTCATCTTACAAAAGCTCAGAGAGCTTCAGATGTGGGTACACAGCCAGATACCCAGAAACCCCAAGGCCGCCGTCTCCTGTTCTTCCCCATAACTCCTTCTACTAGAAAATACTAGAAAATAGAAACATCCCCAGAAATAGATTAGCAGGGATGGACAAGGCGGTGCTTGCGCCTTGCATCTCCTCCTATGGACAGGTGCATGATGGGGCTGGGGGTCCTTTTCTTTAGCTCCCTCCACGGGACAGAGTCACATGACCCTCTCTGGGGGAAAACAGCCCAACACTAATGAATATATCACTGGTGATGAAAACGATCAAAGCTGTTGTTCTGGTTGCATAACTCGTTTGTGGAAAGTGTTTCATAAAACATTTCACAAGAAGGCGCGTTTCAAGGCAGAACAGCTCCCAACCTGTCTTCAATTACAGCAAGGTGGTGCTTTTTTTTTTTTCTTCTCTCTCTCTCTCCTCCTTCTATGTTTCTCCTGAGCAGTGAGGCAGAGTTTCTGTAGCTTATCTGTTAAGAGCTGGAAAGGTGCTCAAGAAAACATTCTAAAAATATATTCCAAGCAGGGGAATGGGGCAGGCAGGTAACACACCCAGGGTGGATGGGGCTGAAATCACCCCATTCAGGTGGCTGTTGGCTGGGGCTGGGTTTTGGTAACCCCCTTCCTTTTCGTTTTTTTATTTTATTTTTCATCCTTGCTGAGGCTGAATCTCACATAATCCAGGCAAGGGTTCTAGCATGAGCCACACCCCCAACATGGTAGCATGGCTGATTCTACTAGAAAGACCTTTTCTCTCCAGGGTTCCTGGCTTCTCCCTCAGAGCCCACGGCTCCTGTCTCCCTTAGATACCTTCGTGAAGCACATGAAAGAAGAGCATCATCCAGTCCTTGCTGTCTGGCCTCACCTACAGCAGACTACCTTGATTCTGCCACTCCTTTTCTTGTGCCAACCGGGGCCATCTTCCTGAGAAAAATCAAGCTTCTACACAACAGAGCAACGGACAAGCGGACACGGGTTCTTTATTTTTATTATGTATTGCTGTTTAAATGTTGGGGTCTCTGGTATACCAGGCTGGCCTTAAGTTGGATATGTAACTTAGGATTACCTTAAATTTCTGATCCTCCTACTTGTACCTCCTAAATGCTGGGGTTGCCAGTGTGGGCCACCATGCCAAACTTCCTTGGTATTGGGGAAGGCACCCAGGGTTTCCTGCATGCTAAGCAAGCAGGAAACCCATCAAGCGAGAGCCTCCTCAGCCCTGGATCCTCTGATAGAACAGATGCGGACCCCCACTCCCACACACACACACACACACAAAGGCAGCTTTTTGATGGGAGGGTCTAGTGTTTTCTGCTTGCTTCTGCTCAAGAACAAGAAGTTCCTCAGTCCTGTTCCTGAGTCTTTGGCAACCAGACACAGGCCACAGCAGTGCTGGCGTTAAATGGAATGGGGCTGTGTCCTCAGAGAACATCTGCTCTTGCTGGTGGACAATTTTGAGTGGGGTACTGCTGTGCAGCCTCCTGGGATACCACTACAGGAAGCTGTATTCATAGATGTGCTCACTAGTACCCTGATCTGCCTGGAGCTAGAGTGTAAAAGGAACTTTTAGTCACCTGGTTCAGTTGTTGTCTCGGGGGATTACTGCCTCTATCTGCTAACCTAGGCCTAGGATGTTTTCAGCCTCTGAGACTTACTTCTTAATAAGCTCCCCTTTCTTGGTGTTACTGAGCTCTGGGCTGGCTGGTTCAACTCAGCTGTGCTGGCCAAACTCCTCTCCAAACTAACTCATTCAATCAGGCTTTTTCTCAGCCCCTGAATTGCTCTGCTTGGCCTCAAACTAACTCAGTCATCTTTTCTAATCTCCTGGTTCCTTCTCATTCTCTGGCTCATTCTGTCTTTACCTAAGTCTAGCTAGTTCTTTCTCTGCAACCTGTCTCTCTATTACTGTTCCAGTAAAACAACCTCTCTCTTTCTCTCTCTCTGCACTAGAATCTCCTAGTTCCCTTGGTGACTCATCTGATAGACCAGAGAGATGATAGTGGTGGCTCCACAGCTTTAGTCAAGTAGGGGTACCACAGGGAGCTTTTGGATGTCTCTGGAATCTAGAGGGCTGTTTGCTCCTAGATGAGGCAAGAGGTGAGCCAGCAGGAAAGGATGAGCACGATACTGTGAGAACTATGTCCTAGCTCAGTGGCACTTCCTGGGAGGGTCAGTGTACCAATGCAGCATGCCATCACACTGCCCAGGATGCTTGTCCTTGAAGGAATTTGCTGTTCCTTATCAGAGCTGGGATGACTTAAAAATAAAATACACCCAGGAAACAAGTGCAATACTTTGAACCAGCAAGGGCACCTGACTCGGTCCAGCGGCCATTCCTGGCTCGGCTTCCACTATATCTACTATTAAGTTATTCCTCTCATTCTTCCTCCTCTTTTTAAGACAGGATCTCTTTCTGTAGATCAGGCTAACCTGGAATTTGACTCAGTCTCCCTGGTGCTGGAATTACACGCCTGAGCCACCACAACTAGCTTTTTGCTTCTGTTTTTCTTCTTTATTTTTCTTCTCTTCTTCTCTTCATCCCTTCCTTCCTTTTGGTATGGGGTCTCATTATGTAGCCCAGGCTGCCTCCAGTTTAGACCTCCTGCTTCAAGTCTGCAGTGCTAGGATTACAGGTGTGAGCCACCACCTTCAGCTCCATTGTTTTTCAGACCAAGATTATTCTTCCATAAAAGAAGGATGCAAACGACTTAAGTTTATCACATGTAAAAGAGAACAGGAATAGGCTTGTAAGGGTGTTTTCATGATCAGTGGACCCATTTTACAAATGAAAAGACTGACGATGCTTGGTGGTCTTCAAGAGACTTGTTTAAGGTCACATTGCCAGCAAGGTATTGGAGTTGCAATTTCACGCCAACCCTGTCTGACTCTGAAGCCCTTCTCCATAACCTTACTCACTGTGCATGACGGGTCACTGAGTTATAGACCCTCTAAGGTATTGGGGTGCAGTATGCCAGGTACACAGCAGGCATTTGGGAAGTATGGCTACTCTTCCTTCTTCATCAGAGCTAAAAGGAGATGCAGACACCACACAGTTCATTTTACACACATGATTCCAGACACAGGAAGTAATCTGCTAAGAGAAGCACTCTTTGGCCCTGCTGTCTATTCCTGTCAATCATGCTGCTGTCTCCCCTGGCTCTAGTTATGGCTTTAAGGAGCCCGACCTAATCCTGTAAACCTGATGACATTTAACATCAGTCAAGAAAAGACCCCGCTCATTTCAGATTACAACTCAGGGTGAGGTCAGCACAGGTGAGGGGCCCAGTGCTCTGCATCCTTGACTCTCGCATACATCTAAGCTTTTGGAATGTAATATTTGTTTTCCCCTCCTGCACTAATGGGGAAGAGGTGAAGAAGAGAGAGAGAGAGAGAGAAGGCTCAGACTGGCCATCTCTCCATCTTGTGTGAATCTTGCTAGCTGGGCTGGGGTGGATGAGAATGGGTTCCAAATGAAACTGAAGGAGGTGAGGGGCGGGTATCCTGCCTTCTGGATACGTGCGTGTGAGCAGCACCAATGTTTGCATGTGAAGCGCTCCACAAACTAGCTATTTCTGCTGGAGAAAGACAGAAAGTACTGTTAAAGCAACTTAAAGATTAATAGCATTTCCAAAAATAAACAAGTGTATTCACACACACACACACACACACACACACAAATCAATGAAGGAATCTACATTTGATGAGAAAAATGAATTTAATTTTTTTAAAAATCGCATTTATTTGTTTGGTGTGTGTGTGCGTGTGCGCGTAAGCACGCGTGTGCGCGTGTGCATGCTAACTAGCAGGCATGCACATATGCTAGTAAGTATCATGGAGTGTATTTGGAGGTCAGAAAACGGCTTACAAGAGAAGAATTGGTTCTCTCCTCCCATCATGTTCAGTCTCAACAGCACACTCTTTTACCCACTAAACCACCTTGGATTTTTACAGCTTTGGTGACTAAAGCTAAGAGAGCGTGAGCAACATGGCCAATGCTACACAGCTAGAAAGGGCAGAACCACGCTGACTACCTGGACCCTTGCCCTCCGCTCCCCCCTTCCCATCCTCTTCACCATGCCTTGGCCTGCTCCATTACACCTCTCCTGCACAGTCTCCGGGGTAGTTTATATGAGGCTAGGCTACTGAAAGTGAAAGCCAAGCTGGGTGGTTCGCGGTCATAATCTGTCTGGGAGACGAAGGAAAGGAGGATCATGGATTCCAAGGGAAGCTGGGTTCAGTGGTAAAAGTTGGTTTCAAAATAAGTGAAGTTTCAAAAAAAATCAAAATGGGATTTTCTTTTATTTATTTCAAGACAGGGTTTCTCCGTGTAGCCCTGGCTGTCCTAGAATCACTCTGTAGAATAGGCTGGCCTTGAATTCGGAGATTTACCTGCCTTTGCTGGGATTAAAGGTGTGCACCACCATGGTCGGCTACCTGAATGGGATTTCCTTTGGCATTTTGTGATGACTTCAAAACTTGTCTCTAAAAGTCAGAGAACTGGATAAAATAAGTGGGTTTCCCTGGTAGTTTTCGTCTTTTAAAAGATTCTTGCAGTGAAGTTGAGGCTCTTTATCTTCCGTTTTTCCTGTTGTTTGTTTTGTTCTGAGATTAGGTCTCACTATGTAGCCCCTGCTGGTCTCAAACTCATGGCAATCACCCTGCCTCATTTCCCCAAGTTCTGGCTTGACAGGCGTGCCCCATGACACCCAGACTTGTTTTTTTTTTTTTTTAAACTCCCGCGGCATCAAAATAGAGAGAGATGTCACCGGGCCTGCTCTAGCAGCAGTGTAGTAGGGTGGTCTTCCGTGAGCGTTCCTGCACCACCAGGGTCTGCACCCTAGTGCAGTTTAATCCAGCACAGCAATGAAGCACCTACTGCATACTAACAGGAATACAGATGCACACAGGGAGCTCTGAGATTAGTGGGCCAGAAAGTCAACCCCCGGCAATCAAAAATAGGTTTGGAATGGCATGGAAGGGGGAGCAGCTGACCGTGTCAGGGAAGACAGCTAGACAAGAGGAAAGGAAGGAAGCTAGGTGTGTGGTGCACACCTGTAATTCCAGCACTTGAGGCAGAGGCCAGAGAGTGGAGAGTTTGAGGCCAGGCTCAGCTACATAGTGAGAATTTATCATATCCTTCTCCCCCCCCAATAAAATATGGAGAGAGGGAGAAAGGAAGTGATGGAGGGAAAAAAGAAAGGGATGGAGGAAAAGAGAAAGCATGAAAGAAGCAGGAGGGAGAGGAAGTGGGGGCTAGAAGAATGGGGTAGGGTGTGTGTCAGGGATGGCTCTGAAATATGAAAGGGGTTTAAGCCAAGTAGGAACCTAAGGGAAGTGGAGGCAGCTGGTCCAGAGTCAGAGGGGAAAATGGGAACTCCCTACAGCCCCATTCTGATGCGGTGTGGGCTGGAAGCATGTAAGGGCCACAGAGAAGAAAGACTGGTGGGTGTGTGAAAGAGGTCAGGCTGGACTCTGAAGTAGAGCATGCTTGAAGGAAAGAAAGTGAGGGGGCAGGTGGTTGTGAGGAGAGCACAGGTGTTACAAACAGGCACCTGGTACCCAGCTCCTTATTGCACAAGTCTAGGCTGGAACCCACCAGGGTGTGTAAAAGGCCAAGCAGCAGGCAGAAATGGAAGAGACAGGACAGTGAGTAGCAAGCTTTTTCTTTTTCTTTTTTAATTTTTTCTATTAATTACAGGTTATTTACTTTGTATCCCAGCTGTGGCCCTCTCCCTCATTCCCTCCCAATCCTACTCTCCCTCCCTCATCTCCTCCCTGCCCCTCTCTAAGTCCACTGATAGGGGAGGTCCTCCTCCTCTTCCCTCTGACCCTAGTCTATTAGGTCTCATCAGGACTGGCTGCATTGTCCTCCTCTAGCAAGGCTGCTCTTCCCTTGGGGGTGGGGGCGAGGGTCATAGAGCCCACCACTGAGTTCATGTCAGAGACAGTCCCTGTTCCCCTTACTAGGGAAACTCACTTGGATGCTGAGCTGCCATGGACTATGTCAGAGCAGGGGTTCTAGATTATATTCATGCATGGTCCTTGGTTGGAGAATTAGTCTCCAAAAAGACCCCTGTACCCAGATATATTTGGTTCTTGTGGCGCTCCCGTCCTCTCCAGGTCTTACTAATTCCCCCTTCTTTCATATGATTCCATGTACTCTGCCCAAGGTTTGGTTATGAGTCTCAGCATCTGCTTTGATACACTGCTAGGTAGAGGCTTTCAGAGCTTCTCTATGGTAGGCTCCTGTCCTGTTTCCTGTTTTCTCCTACTTCCAATGTCCATCCCATTTGTCTTCCTAAGTGAGGATTGATCATCTTACCCCGGGACCTCCTTCTTTTTTAGCTTCTTTAGGTATACAGATTTTAGTATGTTTATCCTATCTTATAGGTATAGATCCATATTTATCACCCTGCACAAAACTAAAGTCCAAGTGGATCAAAGACCTCAACATAAAACCAGACACACTAAATCGGTTAGAAGAAAAAGTGGGGAAGAACTCATTGCCACAGAGACGACTTCCTGAATAGAACACCAATAGCACAGGCTCTAAGATCACCGATCAATAAATGGGACCTCATGAAACTAAAAAGCTTCTGTAAAGCAAAGGATACTGTCATCAGAACAAAATGACAGCCTACAGACCAGGAAAGGATCTTCACCAACCCTATATCTGACAGAGGGTTAATATCCAGAATTTATAAAGAACTAAAGAAGTTAAAAAGCAAAGCAACAAATGAAGCAATCCAATTAAAAAATGGGTTATGGAGCTAAACAGAATTTTTTGTAGAGGAATATAGAATGGCAGAAAAACACTTAAAGAACTGCTCACCATCTTTAGCCATCAGGGAGATGCAAATCAAAACGACTCTGAGATTTCACCTTACACCCATCAGAATAGCTAAGATCAAAATCTCAAGTGACAACGCATGCTGGAGAGGTTGTGGAGAAAGGGGAACCCTCCTCCATTGCTGGTGGGAATGCAAACTTGTACAACCACTCTGGAAATCAATCTGGCGCTTTCTCAGAATAGCAAGCTTTTAATGTATTTGGAAGGTAAATGTGTTACCAGGGGCTAGAAACATGGCTCTGATGGTAAAGGACTTGCCTAGTCCTGCCACCGTACATACATGTAGTGTGTGTAGATAACACACGCGCTCACAGACACATTTAAAGCAAGACCTGGGATCCTGCCACCATGTCTCACTATATCCGGAGTCTGTTATCTCCCAGCAGTCACCATCTGAGATGTAACCTGCAGACCTGCTCGTACATTTCCACCATGCTGCACAGTTTGCAACATGTCCTTAAATCTTATCCTGTCTGCTACCTTTCAGAGTATCCTCAGGAGACGGGAAAGCCTGGCAGAGATTGTGAGTCCCACACTACTGTTGAGACGAACAACAGGTGAAGAGGAGGGATTTGTCCAAAATATGAGGCTGGCTAGCGGAAGGGCAGTGTTTGCAATTTACATCATCTGATTTAGAAGTCAGTCACTTCGCAGACATCTAGGCTTTCTCCGGGAAACGTTCCTAAATAAGGGGACTTTTCAAAGTTATTGAAATTTATCCCTTGAAGCACCAAAGCCTTGTTCAGTCTGGGAGCTATTTATTGGTTTCTGTTTGAATAGAGATCTTGCTAAGAGAAATTACACACATTTCCACATTCCCTTGAAGAGCACCTGAAAGCTAATTTAGCCGATGACTCAGTCGTAATCCCAACTCATTTGGAAAACAGTCATCCCCTCAGGGATTCTGAGGGCTTCGGCCTGTACACCAAGTAGCTAAACACTGCTTCTCTTCTCCTCTTCTTCCTCCTTCCTTTTCGTCTTCTTTTTCTTCTTCTTCTTCTTCTTCTTCTTCTTCTTCTTCTTCTTCTTCTTCTTCTTCTTCTTCTTCTTCTTCTTCTTCTTCTTCTTCTTCTTCTTCTTCTTCATGCTTCTAGTAGCCCCCTAATCCAGCTCACAATTCTAGCTGATAATTTGCTAGGGGCTGGGAAAACCGGCACATTCATCTCCAGCCAGACTGGTTAGAACAGTTTTACAGAGTCTTGCTATGCAGCCAAGGCTGGTCTCCAGCTCAAGATCTCCCTACTTGTGCCTCCCTCATTCTGAGACTGCAGACGGACCCCACCACACCTGCTTCAACCACTGTGTATAGGTTTGTGGCTCTGAAGAAGGGTCTGGCTTGAGGGTCTATTCTGTCACCTCTTTATTCTCTGCACTGAATGACGCTGTCGCCTCTCTGAATAAACAGGGAAGACCATCCTTGGCCGCTAGAACCTTTGAATACTGGGTCTCTCTCTGGCCTGGATCTTGCCAGGTGGTCTAACTGTGGAAATCCTTTCGTCGCTTCCCCAGCACTGGGATTGAAAGGACGTGCCATAGTAGGTTGCGGTGGCTCATGCCTGCACTCGGGGAGGCAGAAGCAGGCAGATTTCTGTGAGTTCAAGGCCAGCCTGGCCTACAGAGCAATTCCAGGACAACCAAGGCTTGGTTTTGGTCTCGAAAAAAACAAAATCAAACCAAACCAACCAACCAACAACAAAACAAAATAAGCAAACAAACAAAAATTGAGTAAGTACATGCCACACGACCAGCTCGCTTTCTCTCTCTCTCTCTCTCTCTCTTCTCAAGTGTCCTGGAGAATCAAATTCAAGTCCTCATGCTTAGCAAGACCAATGCTTTACTCACAGAGCTATTATCTCAGCCCACCAGTGATATTTTAAGTTAAATTCTCCAAGGCTGGCCAGGCATGGTGGCAAGTGCCTTTAATCCCAGCATTCTGGAAGCAGAAGCAGGCAGATCTCTGTGAAGGGACCAGCCATGTCTCCTAAGCACGTTCCAAGACACCTAGGATTGTAACACAGAGAAACCCTATCTCAAAGAGACAACAAAAAATTCTCCAAGGCTGGGGAGCAGCCACCCAACACTCCTTATCAAAAGGCTGAAATGAACATGAGCCCACAGACCCTCTTCAGGGCATGTAGGCTAGGTGAGTTGCCCTTTATCTAAAATGTTCAGGACTAGATTAAAAATGTCTTTTCAGATTTTGAATATTTGCATATAAATAATGAGATGGTCTCAGGAATGGGACCCAAGTTTTATTATAATATCTATTTGTTTTGTGTGCACCCATACACACAGACTGAAGACAATCTGATGTATTTTTAGTGTACCTGTGCTATGTCTGTGACCAATCATATAAGCCCAAGTGTGGAGCCTTCCACTTACAGCTGCCATTATGACACTCAAAAAGGTCTTAGATTTTGAAACAGTTTGAATTTCAGATAGGAATCCTCAACTTCTTTCCTTTCTGGCCTTGAATTTATGATGATCCTCCTGTCTCTGTCTCCCAAGCTCTAAGATAGCAGATGTGGGCTACCACACCCAACAAGATACCCAACTTGCACCTTAGTCTTCTTATCTAAGAGGGGAGATAATCTGGGCATTTCCCTCAAGGGTTAGAACTATGTGTCTATAAAACCTGCTCCAGGAAGGGCTAGCTTTCTTGTTATCACCAAAACTATGTACATGAAGACAGTGGTTTTTCGAACTGGCTACACAGGTGACCCATCCTGATTCTAAGTGACTCATCGAATAGGTGTGAAACGTGTGATGCATGTCTAAGTACTTTGTGTGTGTGTGCTGCTTTAGGGATTTAACCCTGGGTTTCACGCATGTTAGGCAAGTGTTCCACCACTGAGCTACATCTCCAGCCGCTAAATGCTTTCAACAATTTGAATTTACGTTTATAAGATTACACGTGCCAAATCAAAGTCATTATGTGTAGGGGGTTCTCCTCAGGAATCAGATAGATATTGGAGATCAAGACAGACTTGTCAAGATTGATTAATAATGGGTCACTAAACTGGGTGTGGAGGCATGTGCCTGTAATCCCAGGACTTGGAAATCGAAGCAGGGGCATTACTATAAGTTTGAGGCCACCCTGGTCTACATTGTGAGTTCTGGGCCAGCCAGGGTGACACAGTGAGATCCTGTCTCAAAACTAAAACCAAAGATCAATGGATCACTGCCACCCAAAATGGTATCCAGCGCCACTCAACGAATATTTGTAGTTTTGGGGATGAGGATGAAGCATGGGTACACCAAAGCTCTATGAGAAGCAGGACCCAATAGTATTTTGCACAAAGACATCAAGATGAAGAAATTTTAAAAGCTTGAACACACCTAGGATGGGAAGAAAGTAACTAGGCACCACACAGAAGCAATGTTGAAACCCTTTACTTAGATTATGGTAATCAAATATAAGCATCAAGACAATATTTCATAGCTAAATAAGATACCCGAGAGGCATTAACTAACTGTAATAGCATATCATGTCAGTGACATGATTTCCTTAACACAGGGGATGCTGAGCGGGGTGATGCATACCTTAATCTTAACACTGAAAAAGTGCTAAGGCAGGTGGATGCCTGTGAGTTTGAGGCCAGTCTGGTCTACAAAGTTCTAGGCCAACCAGAGCTACACAGTGAGACCCTGTCTCAAAAATGAATGAATGAACACATAAATAAATAATATTTAGGAGATGCTGGGATAACAGAAGCAGTTTCTTATTCAAAGGATTCCGAGTGATTCAGATGATTCTACAAGAAAAGATCCTGTTGGTGCTTTATTAATATGAATGGAAATCAGAGCATAGGAAAGAAAACTTACTTCCTCAGTAAAAAGGTATGAAGTGGGTTACTGGATTGAGGGTGTTCTGGTCCAGTTGGGCCTCCTCTGAGCACAGTGTTTTATATACTGTGGATGATGGACCTTAAGTCAAGTGGCAAACTAAAGCACGTGTACACGAAGACAGCTAGATGGGTTTTGTTGTTCTGTATAACAGAGACCAGGCTGGCCTTGAACTCACAGAAACCCACCATGCCTCTGCCTGCAAGTGCAGGGATTAAAGGAACGTACCACCACACCCAGCAGAAGACAGCTAAATGTAAAGGAGGTCAGAGAACTTCAACACTGTCTAGTTAAAAAAAATAAATGCAAACAAACATTTTTTAAGTCAACTTAGTTGTCATCAATAAGAGGAACAGAAAAGTAAAATTATCTTAAACAATTAATTATATTAAAACAATTAGAATATTACATGGTCATTAAAAAAAGTCAAGATCCAACTATGAATTACTAAGAAACAACCTATGAGTTATATTTTTAAATTTAAAATAAAGCTTCAAAAGAGCATATGCCATATCATACATACACATAAATATTTTTTGAATGGCATTTAAAAAGGACACATTTTCTTTTCAACTATAAAGTCTTCTAGATGTATATGTGGTGCACAGTCGTGAGAATGACTGCCAGAATTAGGCTCAGGACTGAAGAGAGAGAATTGTTTTCTCTATGGTAAAGGAGACCACGTAGCTCCAGGGAAAGCGGCAGGAAACGGGACATGTGGAATTGGTTACCAAATTCAGGGTGTTTGCGTAGGAAGGTTGTGGGGTGTTGACTCCTCTCAAATACTGAAGAGCTGTCCTATGAAAGGGACCCACTCGGCTCAAGGACAGCCTGATCTAAGAGAATGAGTTCCATGACAGCCAGGGCTACACAGAAACTCTGTCTCGAAAAACCAAAAAAAAAAAAAAAAGAAAGAGAAAGAGAGAGAGAAGGAAAGGGGCCCGCTCCCCCACAGCACTGGTGTCCGCTGCCTTTCACACAGTGAGACGGACATGCCTCGAGAGCTGTGGCAGGGCCACAGTTGATGTGGGGTTTGTGTCGTGGGCTAGACTTGGAGTCCCCCTGGACCCACGCCTTTAAGGTTCGTGACTAACAATAGCTTGCAGAATTTGGGTAGGGTTATTTTGCCAAACGATAATGTTAATTAGAGGGGGAGATAGTCTGTAAAGTTGCTTTTGGTGCAAGCATGGAGACCTGAGTTCAAGCCTCAGCACCCACGTAAGAAACGCTTGGCATCTGTTTGTAATCCCAGTGCTGGGGAGGCAGAGGTAGGCCGATCCCAGGGCTCATAGGCCAGCCAGCCAAGCTTTGATGAGCTTCAAACAAGAGACCCTGACTCAAAAAAATAGAGTGGACAATGCATGAGGAATAAGACCCAAAGCTGACCTCTAACCTTTACCCACATAAACACATGGATGCACCCAGGCACTTGTGAACACACACACACACACACACATGAAAAGATGTTAAAGCGATGCCACCCGCTTCCATGACTGTTTCATTATAGAATATTTCATTAATAAATATTTTTAGCACCAGAACAAGCAAAATCTTGACTTAAAAGAATGGAATGTGTCCAGTTTCACACAGGTTTACTTAGTTTTCTCCTGGTTGGCTTTCACTGTAGAGAGCATAAACTGAGTCATGAGATCTTAGACTGGGAATACCAAACAGGACAAGGCCCAGGATGAAAGGCAGGAAGAAGAAAGCCCCCATGCCAGGGGAGAGCCCTATGGCTCTCTACTGAGGACAGAGGTGCAGCCTCGTTGCCACTTTAGCCCTAAGAATCTGGGTGAGTCTGTAACCTGGATTTAGGGTTTCAATACAAATTTGTGTCCATAGTTTATAAAAAGTGGAGTGGCCATAGTACCAGATGTCAAGGATGACCCCAATCCCATCATGTTATTTACATTAAAATGGCCAGAACAGCAGGAGACCATAAATCTAGGTCTTCTTAAGGGGTCTTTATAGAAGACTCTGTTTTGATCTGGGATAGTTGCCTGAATGACCAAGCTTGCACAGTGCTTGCAGAGTCCTATCCACACCCTGGCTCCCTCGAGGCAGGCCCCAGCACTCAGCACCCAGTTGGCCAGGAGCTGGGATGCCTCCGCAAACAGCTCCAAGCAAGTGGTGGAGTTAGGAAATATTTACCAGAGCTGACTAGGGTGTCTGTTTGCATAAACCCAACAAGCTTGCCCTCCTGGGAAAAGGAGCAAGTTTGTGGATCTGAAGGAGAAAAGACTTTGACAACAGATAGATATGCAAGGAGAAGGCAGCCAGCCATATCACAGAACCCAGGATGGATGGGGTAGCAGATGGGCACATTCATCCCACTCCCCATTAGGAAGCATGTTTTCATGTGTCTGCACACACCTCCTATACACATATGCGCACACTTACACAAATACACAGCAAGGAGAAGTGAGATTAATGTGTAACTCATATGCCATGTAGACATCTGGAGGCCAGAGAACAATTTGCAGAAGTTGGTTCTCTTTCCACCATGTGGTTCTCAAGGCTTGAACTTATGCTGTGAGGCTTGATAGCAAGTGCCCTTACCTACTGAGTCATTCTACTGGCCCAGATTTTCAAACTTCTTATAAGGAGTTGGGCGTAGTGGCACTTTTGAGGTAGAGTCAGAAGATGAGGAGTTCAAGACCAGTTTTGGTTGCACAGCAAAACTGAAGCTAACCTGGGCTACTTGAGATAGTCTCAAAAACAAACAAAAATATGGAGAATTTTTAATTTAGAACATGGCTGCTCTGGCAGGAGATCACATCCAAAGACCTAGGACTGTGTGATCTGGCTGGAATACAGACAGACCTTTAATCCCAGGAGTCAGAGACAAGCAGATCTCCGAGTTCATGGCCAGCCTGATACAGAGCAAGTTTCAGGTAAAGAAAAGCTTAGGTCTAAGAGTGGTAGTACATGCCTTTATTCCCAGCACTCAGGAGACAAAGGCATGAAGATCTCTTGAGTTCTGGTCAGTTGCTATTCGGCCAGTTTGTTTGAGTCAGTGATTTGAGAAGTGGTGCAGAGGAGTTCAGTTCATGGCAGTTCAGTTTGTGGAATTCAGAGACAGTTTTAACAGGGAGAGTTCTACAGAAAGAGGTTGAAGTGAGAACAAGCTAGGCACAGGTGAAGACAGAATGAGCCAGAGAATGAGAAGGAGCCAGAAGATTAGAACAAATTGCTAGAGTTAGTTTGAGAACAAGCAGAGCAATTCAGTGAGAAACTAAGAGAAGCCAGATTGAATCAGTCAGCTTGGAGAGGAATTTGAGCCCAGAACAGCTGAGCTGAACCAGTCAGCCAGAGTTCAGAAAGAGCTAGTGAGGGTGAGCTTATTCAGCCGTATGTCTCAGAGGCTGAAGACATTCTAGGTCTAGATTAGATTGTATGGAGGCTAAAAGCTTCCAGGGCTAGGCCTAGTTTAGCAGATGGAGAGAGTAAGCCTCCAAGGTTACAAAACTGGTAAATAAAAGTTACTTTAACATAAAAACAATAACAGGGGCTAGATGACTAAGTTGGAAAGAGCCGTTACTACCCAACATAAGGATCTGATTTAAGTCCCCACACATTTTAAAAGCAGGCATGATCACATGCAGCTGTACCCCCAGTTCTGTGGTGGTGATAGGAAGGGTTAGAGACAGGAGGATTCAGGTCACAAGCTTAGGTCCAGGTTCACTGAGGGAACCTGTTCGTTTCAAAAGAATAAGGTGGGGAGTAGTACATACAATGTACCCCTTTAATGCATCCATGTGTACATGGATGCTTGTATCTACACACACACATTTATAAGCAAGAAAAAGTGAGATTAATATGTAGCTTACACAAGCCCAACTGACTCATATCTCTTCCACCTCCAAAAAAGAAAAAAAGAAGCATTGTTTTCTGAAAAGAATCAACCCAGTATTTAAACTGATGTGTACAAGTGTATGTGTGTGTGCGCGTGCACAAAGGGGTGAGCATGTATGTATGTATGTATGCGGTGTGTACATGTGTGGGTGCTATGTGCCACAGGCTCACATGTGAAAGTCAGAAGACAACTTTCTGCAGGTTTTTTTTTTTTTGGTCTTTCAAGACAAGGTTTCTCTGTGTAGTATGTTTATGTTTGTTTATATGCTTATTTTAGTTTTTCGAGACAGGTTTTCTCTGTGTGTCCTTGGTTGTCCTGGACTCGCTTTGTAGATCAGACTGGTCTTGAGCTCACAGAGATCTGCTTGCTTCTGCCTCCCTGAGCGCTGGGATCAAAGGTGTGCGTCACCACAGCCTGGCTCTTTTTAGCTCTTTTTAAGCCAGGGTCTCTCATAGCCCAGGTTGGCCTCAAACTTGTTATATAGCTGAGAATGTCCTTGAACTTCCTGCCTTTTTGCTCCCCAATACTGGGATTACAAGCCTGGACCCCCTTGATAGTATTTCTTAACCTCTGAGCCATCTCTCCAGCCCTTTGACAGTATTTCTTTAAATGCAAGCTCTCTTGGTGATGAATACAGTAAGATGCCGCTTACCAAAATGATTTTTGTAAATATTTCAAAATCCACTCTCTTAGGTGCAGAGAGGCATGCCTGAATGTATCAAGACTGGATACATTGTATCAAGAATGAATGTATCTGGGCTGAAGAGATGGCTCAGAGGTTAAGAGCACTGGCTGCTCTTCCAGAGGTCCTGCATTCAATTCCCAGCAACCACATTCTCAGCTCCCAAGCATCTATAATGAGATCTGGTGCCCTCTTCTGGCATGCAGGTGTACGTGCAGAAAGAACATTGTCTACATGATAGATAGATAGATCTTTTTTTTTTTAACTTAAAAAAAAAAAAAAAAAGACTGCCATATCTTTCTCTTCATTGTTCTACTAGCAGGCTGGGCTGTGCACAAGAACGTAGGTAAAGGAGACTCAGAGGAAGACCAGCCCATGAGAAGGCCAGTGCTGTGCTCCAGAGCCTGCCCAAGGGCAAGCCTGAGGAGAAGGAGCTAATTAGAGGCAGGCTGGTGTGAGATGATGCAGTTGAAACCAGCACTGCTGCAGAACTTGAAACTCTAACAGTAAGGCCCACAGAAGAGTATTTATTTTGTCCGGACATTTATACTTGTGGTCATTTCATTATGTTTAATGTTATTATTCCCTTCCATTTTATGGAGGGGAAGCTGAGGCTTCTGACCTCATCAACCAGGTCATCAATGGCCTGGACGCACAGCTCCTGAGAACAGAGCCTATTAGAATGCAGCTAGACCTATAGCTACCATACTGTCCTCTGCAGGGCTGGACCAGCACTCACTGTGGTAGTCCATGTAACCACGGAGCAGACAGAAGATGCCATGGCAGGGCAAGGGCAAAGTATAAAAACAAGATATGACTAGGATCCTCAGGGAATAGGAGCCAAGAGGTTTGGAGAGGGGTATGCCATGAGACAGAAAAGAGGTCACGTCTCCAAACTCAATCCAGACACAAGCAGCAGAAGCCTAGAGGACTCCTGGCATGATAAGGGCAAGAGCAATTGGCAGAACAACCTTGAATTGGAGATAAGGGGCCACAGTGCCTGTGACCAGTCAGCACTGACTGAAGGTGATTGGGTTAAGTCCTACTCAGCCACTTAATTGCAAGTCACTTTAGAATTCTATTCCTCGGTTTCCTTATCTATCAATGAGAATAACAATGTTTTATATTCTCGCTCTCTCTCTGTCTCTGCCTTTCTCTGTTTTTATTTGTTTGAGACAGGGCCTATATCCCTGGTTGGTGTCCAACTTTCTAGATAGCTGAGGCTGGCCCTGAACTTTTGATCCCGTGTGCTGGGATTACAAGCACACAGTATCATGCCCTGTTTTCTGAGCTACATCTTCAGCCTTTTTTTTTTTTTTTTTTTGAGGTAGTGTCTCTTACTGTGCAACTCTGACCTTGAACTGCTCTGTCCACTGAGCGCTGGCATCGAGGCGTTTGCTGATGCGCCTGGCCGCTTGTTTTTGTTACTCCATGGCTCAGGTTGGCCTCTCAGCAATCCTCTTGCCACAGTCTCCAGTGCCAGGTTTACAGGCATGAGCCACCATACGTGGCTTTTGCACGGTCTGTCCTCTGTAAATCACCAAGTTGAGGGACACACAACGTGAGGTGATCTATTCTTGGGATAAACTGAGCAAACACATTTGAGTCCATAAGATGGTCTCCGAAGCCATCCGCATCACAGCATTCCAGGAGAAGGTGGAAACAGGGATAATTTCAGCTGAAGCTGTAATTCCTAGAGAATTTTTCTAAGAGATACTAGGGATGCCCCCACACCCAGGAAGCCCTCTGCCTCAGGACAGAGAGAAAGCCAGGCCCTGCCCCTGGCCTGTGGGCACAATATGCAAACATGGCTCTCCTCCCTGTACCCTTCTCACGCACAGCCCAGGGAGGTGGTAGCTCCCAGAGCCAGGGGAACCCTCTCTGGGTGGGAACGCTTCTGCACCCCGCCCTTCACCTGGCAACCCTCCATGAGCTTAAGATACAATCTCTGCTTTCCCCACTGGTAAGCCCCAGGCAGGAGAGGTCTGCAGGAGTTGGTAGAAGGCTCTGTATGCGTGGAAAAGTACTGGCCATCAAGTGAAGGGCTCTAGGTGAGATTTGATCAGGTATCTGGAGTATCTGGAGCCTCCTTTCTCTTGCTCTCCCTGCTTCTCTTTCCCAAACCAGCCTGGCGTGGTGAGAAGTCAGACAGGCCTGTCTGACACCTGAGGTCTTCCACAGGGAAGTTAGGACGCTCTCTGGGCTGGAGTTTCCCCAGCTCTACAATGGGAATAACAATGCTTGCCTCACTGGCTGTTTAAGAATGAAGCAATCTCAAACAAGGCAGGACCTATGGAAAGTGCCCAGGACACATCCACCTAGGCTGGAAACCCAGGTTCTAAGCAAGCCACTTGACCTTTTCCAGACTCACTTTCCCACGTCTTAAAATGAGAATCAGTATGACAAAAAAAATCTACCTCTCTGGGTTGTTCTAGGTTTGTTTGCTTGTTTTTGTGCCGATGGGGCCTAGCGCTTTGTGCATGAGGCAAGCACTCTAGCACCAAGCTAGAGCCCTGGCGCAGTGTGAGGTTTTAATGAGTTCCTGCTCATGCAGTGTATAGCCATCCCGTTGACTGCTAGAAACCAAATCCGTCTCCTCTTTCAAGACCTCTGCTTCAAAAAGACTCTGTAAAGGAAGGGAGATGGCTGGCCCCACTTTTGGCCTCTCCAGCAGCATCTATGTATATTTTGTATATACTCTTGCACAACTCCCAGAAGAGCTCCCCAACACACACACTTTTGATGCCTAGAAAATACAGAAAAGGGCCTCGACACTTTCCCACCTTCATCCTTAATGTTGTCCACCCAACAAACAGCCTGGGGTCAGAGAATGTTCCAGAATGTACCCACAAGTTAACGGGCAGGACTGGGGCCTGAGCAGCTAGACCCAACCTCCTTACTGCAGAAAGACTTGTAGGTGGATCCTGTGACCACCCGGAGAAAACAGAGACTGGGGCTCTTGCCTACCACTCACTACCCTACCCTCCTTTCTAAAAGGAAGGCTTGCTTTACTTGATACCGAAGGCACTTCCCAGGCTGTAAATAAGAAACAGCTGTTAGCAGCCTTAGGCCAAAGCATCAAGTATGGCTGGCAAAGGGGAACAAACATTCAGCTCTGCAAAAAGCACACGTGTTGATTGTTGCTTCCCTGTCCAAGCTTAGGAAGGCTTAGGCCAGAAGATGACAGATTCCAAGAAGGGACAGGGTATGACCTTTCTAGAAACATCTGTAGCTTGACCTACCTGATGTAAGTCTGGCCAAGAGGCCGACACAAAAGGAGGGATGCTGGTTTCCTGTTCATCAGAAAGAATTGAAGGCTGAAGACTATTGGTGAGTCCTGTATGCCAGAGACACTTGAGTACTTACAAAATTCGTTCTTAAGGCATTGTGTGGAGTGCACATGGGTTCTGTGCCCAACTCTGGGTGAGAAAACTAAGGTCTACTAAAGTGAGCCACCAGGTGAACCTGGCTGTGCCTCTCCATCAAACCACCCTGTGTGTGCAAAGACAAGCAGAGCATCAGGTGAATAGGACCGTGGAGCAGGAGACTCCCCGGGCCAGCTTTCAACCTGGATATGTGGCTAGTGTGGCATGGGAAGAAAACCCCTCACTGCCTCAGTTTCTTCACCTCTAGACTGGGCATGATGCCAACTACCTATATATGTATAGGGTTGCTATACATATTTTAAAAAAATGGTATTTGCAAAACTTTTCTTACTCAGTGCCTGGAATACAAATACCAATAAATGTTGTAGTATCATGCACACGATGGCTGTGGTGGGGAAATCACTAGAGTCATTTAATCTTGTCAGTTATCTTCTGCTTGAAAGCTCTGCTCCACCCATGCCCAGTCAGTCACCCAGTCAAGCCAGACTACTCTCTGCGGAGGTGGCCCTGGCTTACATACCCTCATTGACTTTTTTTTTTCTTGACAGAAAATTTGAGATGGGATCTCATTTAGCCCAGGCTAACCATCAATTTGATATTTTGCTGAGGGTACACTTGAACTTCTAATCTTCCTGCCTTTGAGGTCCCAGCACTGTCCTCAAGCTGGAATGAGAAAGCGCCTATAAACATGAGCACTTTTGGAGAGGTGAGGATTTGCCCCTTTGCCAGCCCTGATTGGCACTTTGGCCTGAGACTGGGTATCATCTGTTCCCTGTTTGTGGCCTTGGCAACAGTCTCAGTACTAAGAGGGCTAAGCTTTGCAGACAGCAGAGCAGTAAGCAGCAAGAAGCAGAGCCAGCTCCAGGGTCCTCCAGTCTTACCAGGCTGGATGGCAAACAGATCTAGGAAACGGAGGCTGTGCTTTATTTCTGGGGAGCCTGTTTCCAGAGCCAAAGGGGGGAGCCCCCATGCCTGATTTCCCATATCCCTATGTAGAAGGACAACAGCCAGAGGTCCATCTGGCTCTGCCTCTTGGCACAACAGACGTGGCATACCCTTGGCAGGCTGTGATCGGCTTGATTGCTGAAGTCCAAGGGGTGATTTTTCTGGCTGTCTTAACGTTTGGAGGCGCCACTCAACTTTACTGGACAGAGTCTGAGTTCTGGCTGTATGGTGCCGCAGGACACAGAGCCAAACAAGAAACATTTGTTCGTGTCACCAACAGCTTTTGCACTATCTTCAGATGCCCCCGCTGGACATGCGTGTTGGAAAACAGCTAGTCCTTAATCATAACGTTTACACCCCAGTTCCGTCTGTGCAAACACAACTCTCCTTTGCCCCTTTCCCCTTCCTTCCCCACTCTTTCCGGCAGAGTTTCATGAAGGTAAGGCTGGCTTCCAACTGCATTTATACCTAAGAATGACTCTAACTTGTGATCCTCCTGCCTCACCTCCTAAGTGGTGGAGTGACAGGTGTGCATTACCATGTCCAGCTCTTTTAAACACATGTGTGTGTGTGCGCGCGCAAGCGTGTATGCAGCAAGCTCTGCCTGTGTATTAGGTTACATATGAGAGCAACCATGCCCAGATTTTTTTCATGGATGCCAGAGATCCAAAGTCAGGTCCTTGTGACTGTTCAATAGGCTCCACTGACTGGAGCCATCTTCCTGGCCCTTTTGCACACTCAGCACGTACCCTACCCTGGTATGCTGCTTTCTTTCTGTTTCTATTTTAATTTTCTTTTTGTTTGTGGTATACACTCAATCGGGGCTTCACGCAAGCCTAACAGATGCTTTGCCACTAAACTACTACTCTCAGGCCCAATTTCCTTTTGAATTAAAATTTTGTTTTTGAGACAGTGTCTTCTTCTGTAGCATAAGCTGACTGAGCTCACTGTCCCACGTTGCTTCAAGCCGGAGATCCAGCCTCCTGAGCGCTTGGATTACATGTGTGCACATGAAACCTGATGCTATGTTGATGAGGGCATTTGTGTTTTGTTTTGCTTGAGCTTTACCAAATCTTAACTTTGTTTTTTTTTTTTAAACCATGACTTTTGAACCGCCAATGGACGGAACCAGCCTCCGTCTGCTCTTGTACCCACATTGTCGTCTCACTAACCCTTTGAGGAGTGTGCCCAAGCATTTGCTTGTTGAAAGCAAACTGTCTTAATTTTAACTTTCTTAGCTTTCTCCTTTTTAGTGAAATTAGAGAATTTTATTATTGTTTTTTATTACAGGGTCTCACTGTACTGCCCTGGCTGGTCTGGAACTTACCATGTAGACCAGGCTGACTTTGAACTCATAGAGATCCTCCCCGGGGCTGAGATTACAGAGGTGAGCCATCACGTCTGGATTTTTTTTTTAAACTGATACCAACTTCATTTTAAGATTTAAAAATTTTTTTATTTCTATTTTCCAGACAGGGTTTCTCTGTTAGCCCTGGCTGTTCTAGAACTTGCTCTTTTTAGACCAAGGTGGCCTTGAACTCAGAGATCCACCTGCCTCTGTCTCCCTAGTGCTGGGATTAATGGCGTGCTCCACCGCATCTGGGCATTCTAACATTTTAAGGGGACTTTTCAGAATCCTGTCATGCTGGGTCTGGTAAGAAAGAGATTTAGAGAGACGTGTGAGTGGGTGTGCAGCCTGGCTCCTTTGGCAAAGAAGCAAGTTTCTAGTTCTCCCTCTACCAAACTCTGTGTCGTGTGTGTGTGTGTGTGTGTGTGTGATTCTGAGGTCTCAGGAAGTTTGTTGTGGCCATTCATCAAAATCCCGTTTGCAACATAGCACTTCCAGGCTCCTCTACCTGTTTCTATCGGGATATCACGGGCTGCTATCCTGTACTCTGTAACCCAACTCTGCTTCATAAAGGTGTCGAATTGTTAGTGGCTCTCCTTGTCCTTCTTCTACCCCCCATGCTGGGAACTGAACTCAGAGCCTTCTGCATACTAGTTAGCACTCTACCACTGAGCCACAATCTTGGCTCTCTTTTTGCTTTTTTGAGACAAGATCTTACCAAGCTGTCCAGACTAGTGTTGAATTCTCTCTATAGTCCAGGGAGGCTTTACACAAGGCATTTTTCTACCTTAGTCTCTTGAGTAGCTTGATTACAGACCCGGCTACTTCTATCTTTTATCTATAACCTCCAGTTTGAATAACCCAGCTTCCACGCAGGACAGTGCTGGAATACTGCCACAGAGAAATCGAGAACCTGCCACTTTCCATTCTCAGCCTCCTGGGCTTTCAAACAGGTGGTCTGTGTTTCCTTCTAGCATGTTGAGCGTCTCCCTGGAAGTTGTGTCTGCTTGGGGCAGTCTTTTAAACTTAGGGATTCACCCTGTGGATGCTACCATATGCAGGCTCAACTCCTGCGAGCTACAATTTCCCCATGTTGGACTGGGAGTGCCCTTGGGCAGGGACTATGCTGCTTTCCTTCCCCACTCCACAGTAACCAGCCAAGCATAGGTTTGTAGAACTAAACCAAACCCAGCCAGGTCCTTCCTTTGCTCAGCGGTTCCTCGGTACCCTGTGTTGGGAGCTTATTCTGCTACCCACAGGCTCTTCTTCCCATGTCAGCTGTAGAGCCCGGAGTTTCCACTTTGTGCCTGCCTCATGGACCTCCCCAGAGAGGATTCTCCATCGCTCTGAATCTTTAGAGACCTTTTCTCAAACTGAATCTTGCTGATTTTTATAGAGGGTGTTAAATAATTGGCCCTGTGGAGCCAATTAATTTAATACTACAAGTTTATGTGTATCTTAGCTCCAGAGACAAGTTCAGTGGTATGTAGCGGCACAGCAGGGCAATTGCTTTGTATGAGATGGCGTGGAAGTCAACAGAAAGCTAGAGGTGAGCCGTATATGGTGTCAGTGGGCCCCAAATACTGCCAAGCTGGGACTGACAGGGAGCCCCAGGTCACTGGTTCTTAGCTTGGAGGACAGGATGAAGATACTTTCCAACTTGCTTTAGACTCTCCTGATAGCTCACAGAACTAGGAGTCTGAGTATGGTGGCACATACTTGTAATCTGGGAAGTACAGATCTAAAGACAGTAGAGTTCAAGGCCAGCCTTGGCTACCATAGTAGGTACAAGGCTAGCCTAAGCTACAGGAGACTTTGCCTCAAACAAAATAGAACAGAAAACTCCCTCAAATATTCAAGGCACCCTCCATCCCTCTCAGAAGAGCCCTGCTCCTCGTCTAAGCCCTCCACTGGGTTCCCCTGAGTGCCATCACCATGCCCTCTTTCCCCACTCCTCGCCTCCTCAGCCAATGCTTTCATCCCTTCACTATCTCCTTCCTCAAAACGGGTTTCTGCTGTACAAATCCTATCATTTCCTTAACTCCCATTCAACTCTCACCAGCGGTTGCTTGGTATTTGCTCTCACCGAAGACTACGCTAGCCATCGTCACTGCTTGACCTCCTGTGTAGTCTACAGTCCTCTTGTTCTCTGAGGGTAGTCAGGCCTCCAAGCCAGAAACCTCAGGGATGCATTTACTCATCCCTCTCTTTTTTTGATCCACAACCGTTGCCTTAACACTCCTGATCATAATCTCAAGAGGAGCCCCCTCAAATCCAGGTCCCTTCATATCCAGTGAAATGAAGACATATCATATTCACCGAAAAAGCTACAGTCTACGTGTTCAGGTGCTTGTGTAAGGAGCACACACCTGTGTTCACCTTTGATCTTCAAAACCACCCCATATAACAAATATCATTATTCTCCCATCTTGCAGATAGACCGAGCTGCACAGAGATTGACCATCATACCCAGGGACATACAATCACTTAGCACAGACCCAGGGTTTGAGCCCAGGTGAAGTAGCTCTGATGATACGCTCTGTGTCTTTGCTCTGACCCCAGACTTAGCCATTCCACCTGTCCTTTCCTATATCCGTTCTCTATCCATCTTCCTTCCCTTCCTCAATCCCATGGCCCATCAGCTCCCTGTCCTTGACCAATATTAGTTACGTTTGGGAATGCCGGTGACCCCCTACTTCCTGTAGGAGAAGCTCTGAACTTCATGGCCAGGCACTCAGAAGTCTTCCTAATATGGGTCAACCCACAGCTCCGGCTTCATATTTTGCCAGCTCATCCCTTGGTCCTCACCAGGTCCACCGCAAACTGAGCCTTTTCTCTGAGTGAAGTCTTCATTCTCAGTGTCTTCTATGCCTGGGACACTCTTGCCACTTGCTGCCAGTCAGAGTTTTATACTTCCTTAGCCACCCACTACCAGACCACCTTTAAGAGCTCAGCACCCTTGTTGCTTATGGAACTCTATGCTCACACTGTCATTCCCTTTTTACCTTCTGTCTCACATATAAGAACAACTAATAGTCAGGAAACCAGCAGAGGATCCCAGGTATGACTTGCTGGGTCTTCCTATCTTTGTTCTAACATCACAAAGGATTCTTTTCACTGCATAGCCTAAGATCAAAAAGTCTAGGAAGGCTTTCTGGAACATTCCATTTTCCCTTGCCTTCTACAGGATGACTCTTGACCCCATTTCTTTCATAAGAAAATAAACAATGCCAGCTGTGGTGGCACACTCAGAAGTCAGAGGCAGGGGGATCAAAGGTTCAAGGACAGCCTGAGCCACTTGGGATCTGGCTCAAACAAACAAGCAAACGAACAAGAAGTGGAAGCCTGAGTCCAACTTATTGGAATGTAGTGGGCGGTGAACGCAGTGAGAGAAACCTTTTCATTTCATCCATGAGGAAACTGAGGCCCAGAGGGAAGAGACATGTATAAGGTCAGGAATTAGCAAAGGACAGGCAATCCTGGAGACCAGGACTTGCCTCCATCTGGGCATCTGGCCTCTGCCTGCTGCCTTTCAGCCCCATTGTACCTGCCCTGGGACGAAGAGGCAGACACCTCTGCTCCTGGGTCCTTTGCCTGCACACAACAATCTCCTAAAGATCACTGGCTCAGCGTAGCCATGCTTCATGCAAAACACCCCTGCCTCGTACAACTTCAGGATTGCAGTTCCAGCCCCAGACTGCAACTCTTAATTGTACCAGCTAGCGTGGGGCTTGGGGAATGCACCAAGGGCAGCAGGCTCTTTTAGTCTGGGGAGTCTGACAACACTTTGTTTGTGTCTGAGCACAACCACACTTTCTTCCTGTCCTCGCCCCATTCCCTCTGTCTCCCATTTAGTCATAATGAGGTCATACTCAGTCTCTGCTCCCAGGCCTCTCCCTAAGGATGGTGTGTCTAGCTGGAAATGCAGAGGAGGATTCGACAAAAGAACCAGGGGCAAATAAGCTCTAGAGTCAGAGGCGTGGGTTCAAATCCTGCCCCAGCCAGTTGACCAATTGTATGACCTTTGTCAAATTGCTTAATCGATCAGGTCCTTGCTGAAAAAGGTGAGGCTGCCTGGGAGGCAGTTTCCTCACCCGCAGAGTCAGAATAGTAACACATAATTATCTCTTGGAGCATGTTAGGAATGATATGAGATTGAGCCTGCAGCATTGGTGGTCAGTGATTGTGGGACGCCTTCCCTTTGTGTGAAGTACAGAGGTAGTAGACATGACTGCCAAGTAGAAGCCTATACCCGCACTCATCCAGCTAAGGTGGGATGAAGATCTGAGCCTGTAGATGTTGAGATCTGATGGCCTTGGAGGGACAGTAGCAGAGAAGAGGAACCTTCAGAGGCTGTGACTATGCCAATGAGCAAAGCCCCAGGAAAGAGCGCAATACCCAGGCTACAGGTCTCTCCCTCCAAACTCCTCCCCAGAAGAAAACTAGGTCCCATCTCTTCTTGTCAGTATTAAGAAACCAGAGCCCAACCAGTGGCAAGGCCACACTGAAAAGATGCCAGGACCTCTGTGTGGATGCCTGAGCCGTCCAGCACAAGGACTTCTCAAACTATATCACATAGGTGACCAAACACACTCCCTGGCAGCTGGCATGGCCACCTTTTCATGTGAGTTCGACTCCTTGACTACTTACCAAATCCCAGTGGTAGTGAGAATCTGACCCAGGCTAAGGGTCCTGAGGCCTCAACCTACCCAATACTCCTTCAGAGTTACAAAATCCTTGGATGTCTTTCTAGCATCAAATTAGCCTGGTTGAATCTCCCCTCCCCCACCCCTCTTTCTGAGGGTTGAGGGGAGGAGTTGAGACAGGATCTAACTGCACCCCACCCCACACTGGGCTAGAATTCATAGTAATCCTCCTGCCTCCTACAGCACTGACTATACCGGAAGGGGAGGGACTCCCATGTCTGGCTGGCTGGAATTTTCTCTCAGATAAGAATCTGTCTCCCATCTAATGACATTGAGCAAGAAGCTGATTCTATAGCCTTCCTTTCTAGTTATTGCAGAATTTATTATACTGCATAAGTTGGGAGTCCTTCCTCATAACTAACCCAGATCTCTCTTTAATAAGGCCTATGGCCCCTGGTCTCCAGGGCAGAGGGAGAGCAGTTGGTTTTCATTTGTTGGTAAAATTCTCAGCCTTCCTGGTGAATGAAACTGAATCACTTCCTGCCTGAGAGGTTTCGGTTAAGGATTCTAGATGATCTTCTTTCTAACCATGAAGAATGCTTCTAGAATGAACAGCCTTTTTAGGAAATGCCGGTATCATAGATGGAGCCAAAGGATTCCTGCATTCCAGGCAAGCACATTACCCCTGAGTTGCTTCCCCAGCCCGAGACTCCGTAAACTCCTCTCCATCATCAGAGAGTCCATACCATAGATCCACGGAGGCTCAGCCAATACCTGGGGAGCTAACGCTCTTCGGGTAGCTACGCCAACTACACAGTCTTCACGTGATTCACCCACAAGCTGCCCCACTAATCAGAGCTCTCTAGAAGGGCGAGCCTAGCTCTGGACTGTGATGGTGGCCAAGAGGATGGACTCGGGGGTCCCTTTCATCCTGAAAACTGAGAATGATTGCCAACAAGTGTTGGTATTTCTCTGACACCCGCAGAATTTACAGGATAAAAGTCTTCTGAAGCAAGTCCTTACCTGTCTGTTGAAATCCAGGCCATTTCGATCATTTCCTGGAAAGAGATAACAGATACATACACATGAGTCCCCCGTGTCATCAGAGGAGGGTGGCAAGAGGGAAAAGGATGCTCGGAGAGGGGCAGACTTCCCCTATATCCAGAATCTTCCTGTTCATCTTGTCTGGACACATAAAGGGGAGAGTCGCCTCTAGAAGAATGAGCAGCCACCGAAAGAGTCACCTTGAGGGCAGGCTGACTTGCCCAAGGTCACACGAGAAGACCCACAGTGCCTGTTGTTGTTGTTTAGTTTTTGGTTTTTCAAAACAGGGTTACTCTGTGTAGCCTTGGCTGTCCTAGACTCTGCTTTGTAGACCAAGCTGGCCTCAAACTCACAGAGATTCACTTGCATCTACCTCCATGAGTGCTGGGATTAACATGTGTGCGCCACCGCGTAGGACTATTCTATCACATAAAGCCTACCTGCATCCCTCAGGCTTTCTATCCGTCACTGATCAGCAAGAGGGGGTGGTCAGAGACACTGAAAGGACAGTCCTCAGCCAACTGAAATTCCCTACCAGCCCTGCTCTCTAGGCTTTATAATACCTAAGTCATGTCTGATATGTAGGTATCTGTCCTATCCCTGCAACCACCGCCCCACCCCACACCTTGTATTTCTTGTTTTGTTCATTTTATTTCCTTTCATTGTTTTTGTTCTTTTAAGATGGTCAAGTGTGGCTGGGGTGTGCTGGCACATCCTTTTAATTCCAACGCTCAAGGGTTTCAAAAGAACAAAACAAAACAAAACAAAACAAAAGAAAAAAATGGTGGTCAAGTATAGTCCAAGCTGGTCTTTTCCCTGAGATGACTTTGAACTCCTGATCTTCCTATCTCCACCCCCTAAATTCTGGGATTACAACTGTGTGCCACGCCCAGCCTTTTTCTTTTCTGTTCTGTTTTTTATTTTTTATGTATGAGTGCTCTATTTGCATGTAGATCTGCATGCCAGAAGAGGACATCAGATTACATTGTAGATGGTTGTGAGCTACTCTGTGGTTGCTGGGAATTGAACTCAGGACCTCTGACAGAGCAGCCAGTGCTCTTAACCGCTGAGCCTTCTTAGCCCCAGGTCTTTATATATCTTGACAAATATTACACTGAAAAAGTAAGTACCTGCTTAACAGGAAAGCTGCTGGGTGCAAAGAAGCCTAAAACGACAGGGACGCTGCTCTGTAGGGACATAACCATAAATAATATTTGGGGGTAATTTTAACCTCCCCCCCTTGTTTTCTGAGGCAGGGTCTCATGTACCCTAGACTGCCTTCAGACTTGCTGTGTAGCTAAGGACGACACTGACTCCTGGTCCTCCTGTCTCTGCTTCCTATGCGCCGGGATTACAGGCGTGCACCACCGTGCTGGATTTACACTGTGCTGTAACTGGACCCTAGAATTTTGTGCGTGCTAACCCATCAGCCTACCAGCTGGGCCACATCCCTGCCCACCTCACAGCCTCTTCATTTGAGTTTTTCTCTGCGGATGTTGATCATCTCTTAAGACTCTTATCTTTTTTTCCAGGAAGTAAATGTGTTTTTATATGCTATTAGAACTATACCTACTGGGCTGGAGAGATGGCTCTAGAGGTTAAGAACACTGGCTGTTCTTCTTGAAGGTCCTGAGTTCAATTCTCAGCAGCCACAGGTGGCTAATAGCCATCTATAATGAGATCTGGTGCCCTCTTCTGGTGTTCAGGAACACATGCAGGCAGAATACTGAATAAATAATAAATAAACAAATCTTTAAAAAAAAAAGGAACTATGCCTACTTCTCTTCTATTTATATACTTCATTTTAACTGCTAAATAATATTCCATAATACAGATATACCATAATTTGCTTAAACATATACTTTTTGCTAGATAAACTGAAGCAGAAAACCAACTTCTGTAAGCTGTTCTCTGAGGGTATGGTCACATGGCTCAGCTGTTCAAAATAGTTGCTGCTTGCTCTTCCAGAGGACCCGTGTTCTATTTCCAGCACCTACATTGGGCAGCTCATAGCTGTATATCATTCCAGCTCCAGGGGATTAGATGCTCATTTCTGGCCAATGCCAGAAACATATACACAGACACTCACACACACACACATACTCATACACACACTACACACACACACATATACATATATATATACACACATATATAAATAAAAATAAATCTTTTTGTTTTGCTTTTGTTGTTTTTTTTAGAGACAAGGTTTCTCTGTGTAGACTTGACTGTCCTGCACTCACTTTGTAGACCAGGCTGGCCTTGAACGCACAGAGATCTGCCTGCCTCTGCATTCCAGAGTGCCAGGATTACAGGCATGTGCCACCATGCCCGGCTATAAAAATAAATCTTAAAAAAAAAATATTGTTTCCTGACCTCCACAAAATGCCCAGGGTGGCACATGCACACCCCTTATGAATAAATAAATGTAATAAAACCCTTTAAAAAAGCACTGTTCACATATAACCTGGCACTGGACTTAGAATACAATAGAATCTCAAGATACTGATTAAGTGAATGAGTTTATGGCCGAATGAACTCAGAACTGTGATCACAATTTAGTATGGCGTCTAATCCTCATTTGCCTTCTTTCTGCATCTTTTGTGCTCTGTCTTCTGGGAATTCCTCCTCCCTCCCAGGCCCTGCCCCCGAGTTCTGTTCACACAGAACCTCAAACAGGTCCACATGCGTTGCCACACCCCCTCATCACACTGTTACCCTGCACACCCTCGGTCCCTCTCCCCTTGGGAACGAAGAGCCCTTACAGCTGGTGGTGAGACATAACACTGTCTTCTGTGTGGTTTTTCTGTGAGTTTCTTGGGAACTTAACGCAAATCGAAGGCTTGAGAAATGCCTGAAACTTGGCTGGATGGGACCTAAGTGACTTCCCCAGCATCTTAACTTATGACCCTTTCAGCCTGGAGGGCAGCACCTTCCCACATATTTGTCATCCATCTCTGAGAGTACCTGGGCTTCACAGAGGACTAGGGTGAGGTATGAGGTAGCAGAAGGTATGCTGAGAGCAACAAGGATTGTACATAAATACACAAGGGGAGCTAAAGTCAGAACGTCCACACACTAAGCACTAGGCTTGTGGGGGTGGACTAAAAGGGAAAATTATTATTTTTGTTTTTTAAAAAAAAATACCTTTAGTCACATTTAAAGTTGGCCCAAGGAGTTTTATTTTAGATTTGGCAAAAGAGAGGGCTGGAGAGACTCTGCTCAGAGACTGAGTATTCGTTGCTTTTGTAAAGGACTATTTCCAGCACCAACACTATGGCCCACAACCATCTTTAACCCCAAGGCCAGAGCTTCTCAACCCATGGGTCATAACTCTCTGGAGTTGAAGGATCTTTTCACAGGGGTCACCTAATACCATTAAAAAACACAGGTATCTACAGTACAATTCATAACAGTAGCAAAAATTACAGTTATGACATAGCAACAAAATAATTTTATGGTTGGGGTCAACACAATGTAAGACACTATAATAAAGGATTGTAGCATGAGGATGGTTTAGAACCACTGCCCTGAACACTTGTGTGGTATGCATTCATACACATAAAATTAAAAAAAAATAGAAGAGGAGGAGGAGGAAGAGGAAGAGGAAAAAGAAGAAGAAGAAGAGGAGGAGGAGAGTGTTGATAATTTGGCAGAAGAGAGCCTGTGAGACAGCTCATTAAGTAAAGGTCCCTGCTGCCAAGCACAATGAGCCCAGAGTTAGATCCACACATATACACTCATTAATAAGGAATTGGCAAACAAAACAGAAAACAAAACCAAAGTTGTCAGTCTGACAAATATTTACTGAACACACTGCAGGGGCCAGCCATAAATCTGGGCACAGACAGCCAAATGCTGATGGTGCACACCTGTAATCCCAGCACTCTGGGAGGCAGAGGCAGGTGGATCTCTATGAGTTCGAAGCGAGCCTGGTCTACAATGCCATTCCAGGACAGCCAAGGCTCCACAGAGAAACCCTGTCTCAAAAATCCAAAACCAAACAAAGAAAAAAATCTGGGTACAGACTACCATGATGACAAGGCAAATGTCTCTGGCCTTGTGTTGAGATTTTTGTCTTTCAAGTTCCTCTGATCTCCAGGGTTGACTGAATGGCTAATCTGGAAGAATGGGGCCAGTCAGAGTCTGCCTTGAGACTGAGCTCTGGCCCTGGGCGGTCCAGGATAGAAGTAGATATAGCTAAGCCTGTAGGTACTTAGTAAGGGCTCAGTTGCTCAGAGTGAGTGCTACTTTTGGTTCCTGTTTTTATTCTGATTCCCTTACAAAGCAGGGAGACATGCAGTTCAGAGACAGGGCTTCCTGCTTGGCCTTCTGTCTGGGAGAAGGTTCTAGGAGCATGTGGAAATCTAGGCTGAAGCAAGATGCTGTGTCTATGTCTGATGGCCACCAGGGCCCACCTCTCCGGATCTTGATGAGGAAGCTGCCTCATCCTTCCCTTTGCTCCTGTAAAAGTCCCAGTTTCCCTCCCAGAGTCCCCTAGACTTGTTTGACCTGGCAGCTCTCCCCTCCCAGCCTCCAGGAAGGCCTAGCAAGTGGCAGCTGTGAACTTGAGACTGTGACCTGGCTCATCGGGGCTCGGCTGCTGCGACAGTGCTCCAGATCAGGATGGCTGATGGGTTGTTCCTGGCTTCCTTTCACAGAGGAGGGAGGAGGTGATAGTGATGTGCTAAGTCCAATCACCAGATTCTTCTTCCTGGGATGCTGCCCATCCCTTGCAGGTGTGGGGCACAGTAGCAAAGTTTGAAGGAACCCCAGACTTTCATCAAAACACCACAGTCCAGGCCCCAAGCTGTGTGAACTTCTGGGTCAAAACAGGGACCAGCTGAAGCCTCAGGCTTCTCACTGTTAAACAAGGAAGCATAGCATCTCGTCCTTCCCAATGGCCTGAGTGAGAGAAAGCTGGAGATTGCTCTCTTTCCTGCTCTTTCCTTTGGGAAGTACTGCTTTGTCATGGGCCACACCCCTGCAGGCGGCACCTGTGTTAGACTTTGCACCTGCTGGCTGGGTCCCCCTTCTCTACTTAGGAAGCATCCGATTAGCCTTCAGGACCCAATCAAGTGTTACATCCGCAGGGTGTAATTTCTCCTCCTGCAATTCCTTGCCTTTTGTTACATTTCTTTCTTTCTCTTTTCTTTTTTCTTTCTTTCTTTTTTTTTTTTTTTTGGTTTTTAGACAGGGTTTCTCTATGTAGCCTTGGCTGTCCTAGACTTGCTTTGCAGACCAGGCTGGCATGAACTCTCAATGATCTGCCTCCCTCTGTACACCATGCCCAGCTTCGTTTACATTTCTTATGGTACATGCTATATTGCTCGTTTTTATTTAGTTATTTGTTTGCTTATTTGTGTGTACTGGGGACAGGGTCTAATGTATTCCCAGGTGGGCTTGAACTTGGTATATAGCTGAAGGTGATGAATCTCTCATCTTCCTGCCTCTAACTCCCAAGAGGATTACAAGCAAGTGCCACCACGCTTGGCTTATGCTATGCTGAGGACAGAACCCAAGGCTTCATGTACTCCAGGCAAGCACTCCACTGAATGCACTATAACCTCAGCCCTGTTATTTTGTAGGTTGTTTGTTGTTGTTTGAGGCAGGTCTTACTATATAGTCCACGCTGCCCTTAAACTTGTGACCCTCCTACCTGAGTCTCCTGTGTGCTAGGATTACAGGTGTGTAACAGCCATGCCTGGCTATACTATGGTTTTTAGAGCCAGTGGTTTGTGCTTTAGTTTCCCTCCTGAAGGCATAAGTTCCAAGAGTTCAGGTCTATTGTAATCTTCATGTCTGGACCCTGAGTGCCTAAACACAGAACCTCGCATGTGCCATGTGTTGAATGACTGTCTCTAAGTAATCTGAGTTACTAAGAGTGTTGCTAAAACTAGCCTATCTGGACATAGAATCTTCAAGAATCACCACACCTACACACACACACATAAACTATTTCCATTTCTAATCGCAAGCTTCCTCTTCTGTCACTTGCAGAAAAATAGGACAAAGCACATTCAAGTATCAAAAGAGAAAACTCCTTCACAGGTCACATGATCTCAGAGAACAAGTGAAGACAAGAATTTTGATTTCTATGCAATAAAATTAAATTCTTGACCCAATAGTGTTTGATGCAATAGAAATGACCATTAGACTTTAATAAAAAGCTTAGGCAAGTAAATAGGGTAGACGCCGATTGAATTTGGAAGTGATTCAAACAATACAAAAAGTAGGCGACAGCATTGGCATTAGGAAACATTTTGGTAGGCTCTAATAGAAAGCCAAAACAAACAAGACAGATAGTAAATGGGAGACAGTGCATGCATTTTCACAGTTTAAAGTAGTCAATGACATAACTCAAAGATGAGGAGATGGAACTATATATTTAGAAACAGTTTAGATGGTATGTTTTATGTTATGATTGTGTGTGTGTATGTGTGTTTCCAGACAGGGTTTTTCTGTGTAGCTTTGGCTGTCCTGAAATTCTTTTTTGTAGACCAGGGTGGCCTCGAACTCACAGAGATCTGTCTGCCTCTGCCTCCCTGAGTGCTGATATTACAGGCGTGTGCCACCATGCCCAGCTACTGTGTTATAAATTTTTAACTCTCTTTCTCTCTCTCTTCAGGGATAGGGAAATAGCTCAGTGAGTAAAAGCACTTTCAGTATAAGCCTGACATCCTGAGTTAAGTTCTTTAAACCTAAAGAGCCGGATGTGGTGGTGGCAAGGTCCACAATCCCAGCACTCTCAGAAAGATGGGAGGTGGAGACAGGAGAATTGGGGGCAAGCATGAAGGCCAACTAGCCTGGAGTATGGAAGCACAGAGGCAGAAACAATAGAGAGGCTGCCTCAACAGGACAAAAGGTGAGAAGCTGTCTTCCTACTTCCTACTTCCTGCATCATGTAAGTCCCTCTTCCCCAACCCACCCCCCAGCACACACACCAGCATTCAATCAGTCAATCATTTTTAAATTTAGTAAACCAAAGGTTTGCCCTAATTCGGAAATTGTTTTAATAAACAAACTGGAAATCTGCTTTTCTATTCATAGCGGATAGTCAGTGAAAGCAGTCAAATTGCACAGTTACGTCCCATTTCTACAATTGCTGCAACAATGCAGATCCTGATAAAGACTTTTGTCAACAATTCTAACAGCCAGTGTCAAACTGGAACCAAGAATAGAGATAATAACAGCTGATACACCTGGCAATTAAAAACTCAAGTGGCATATTTTAAGATACTTGACCATCAAAACTGCCGAGAGAATGAAAATGAGGGATTACTTTTGTTAAGTGTGATAATGATAATTGTGCTTAAAAGGGAAATGTCTTTGTGTTTTAGAGACTCACACACTCCCACATTTAGAGCTGAGAGTTATGTCTATAATTTACAAGAAAATTTTCCGGCAACAGAAATGGCAGAAATTTGACAGCAGCTGAGGGTAAGTAGTGAGGACAGGGGAAGCTGATGATATCAGCCAGCCTCTGCTTTTTTTGTGTGTTTTTGAAAGGATACACAATAATAAAAAAAATTACAAAAGTAAATAAAGCTAAAGCAAACAAGGCAGAAACAAGCGGCCGGAAGCAACTGTGGCATCAATGCTGGGAAAGCGCCCTCCCACCGAGGGACAGCCCCGGTTTTCTCTCCTCCAGTATCTTGGCTGAAATTTTTCTTGATGTGTTCATCTGGGGTATGGGTTATAATCAGAATCAAATCAAGGAGATTTTACAGACTTCGCTGCTACTGCCAGGGCCTCTCTGGCAACAGATCAGTAGGTCTAAGAAAAGTATCTTTAGGATGTAGACTCTTACCTCAAATATAGGAAGTAAAAGGTATGTAAATCAGGCTGGCCTCCAATTTGTGGCAATCCTCAAATGCTGGTATTACAGGTGTTGGTCACCAAGCGTGGCTCAAAAGCTGTGCGATGAACCACTGTTCCCATTTTTGACGATTGGGGGCTTTCTTTATGCGCTGAAAAGCCCGTTGTTCAGGATGAGGGTTATGCTGAACTACACCTCACTGGTTAACCCTTTGAGCTCTGTGTTTCACTCTGACCGTACTTTGCTTGGTAACATTTGTAAAAATGCACTCAGGAAGCCAGGCGTGGTGGCATGTGTCCCTAATGCCAGCATTCAGGAGGTAGAGGCAGGCAGACCTCTGAGTCCTGGGACAGCCAGAGGGGAAAGAGGGGTTTGGGAGATGACTCAGCGGACAAAATCATAAGCCAAACAAGCCTGACAACCTGAGTCCAACCCCCAAAACCATGCAAAGGGCCGGATGCAGTGGTGTGCGTCTGTAATAAATGCAGTGGTGTGTATCTGTAAGCTTGATGACGTAAGTTTAACCCCCAGGACACACACGGTGGAAGGAGAGAACTGACTCCTGCAAGTTGTCCTCTGACCTCCACACAAGTGGCAAGGTGGACATCCCCTCCCAAATAAATAAACATGATGTAAAAAGAAAAACAAAACTTAAAAAGCGAGTATCTAGAAGGTAAAAATAAATTTAAAAGTTAAAATAATAATAATAAAATACAGATGAGCTAGGTATGGCGGTAAAGGGCTGTGGTTCCAGCACTCAAGACGTGGCTTCGTGAAGATCAGGAAATTAAGGTCATTCTCAGCTATGTAGCAAGTTTGAGATCAGCTTGGTCCATGTGAGACTATTCAGAGACAGAGAGACAGAGAAAGAGACAAAGAGACAGAGAACAGAGAATGAGACAGAGACAGAAAGATGAGATAATTTTTATTTTTTTTTCCAAGACAGGGTTTCTCTGTGTAGCCTTGGCTGTCCTGAACTCATAGAGATCCACCTGCTTCTGCCTCCCTGAGTATTAGGACTAAAGGTGTGCGCCACCAACCACCTGGCTGAAATGAGGTAATTCTAGGTAATTTCTATTTTTCTCTTGTCTATATGATATGACTGAAAACCTTTAAGGTAAAAATTGAAAAAAGATCAGTGAGGGGAAATCCGAAGGCTGCTGCAGCATCATTTGTGTACAGCAAATGATGGAATCAGCTATCTTTTCTCTCTTCCCCAAAGTCTGGTGTGGAAGAGAAGCAAGCTTAGCCGGACTCTTTCAAAGAGAAGAACAGTGGGCTCTAGGGCTTGTGGGAAAGCAGGCTTCACCTTGAGTCAAGGGGCATTCCACTGGACCCATCCACCAGGGAGCCTGCAGTTGCCGTGGCCCTGGGAACACTAAAGCAGAGACCGATTCATCAAACAATCTCCAAAATTCTCCCAGCCTCTAAAGTGCCAGGATTTGATGCAGTTGATTAAAAGTTATCAGGTCCATCTCTTCCCCTCTGCCTGGTCCTCCCTGTGCGTCTTCAGAAGCAGTAAGGCTCACCTGCCCTCTTCTAGTTTGTTCCACACACAAATGGAAGATTCGTGGAGGGGGGAAGAAGAGGGCAGGGCAGAGAGGACTTCCAAAGCTACTCAGAATCTATTTGTGACCTTAGGGAGAAGTGGGTGGCATCTATGTCTAACGTGAAGGGCCACCTTCTGGGCCCTCTGCAAGCTTCTTGGGTCTTAGCTTTTATGGGCCTTTATGAATCTCTGGGCCAGGAGGGCTCCAGAGAGAAAGCAAGCGGTGAGGCAAACTAGGTGGAACCTTGGCCCTTGGGCTTGCCAGGATCAGGGCATTGCCCAGGTAGACTTTTCAGCTTTGGGGAAGCTGAGGCTGCTTATCCATTTCACTTTACAAATTTGTAAGCTGAGTCTCAAGCATTCTGGAAGCATTCTCCCAACTCTGAAATCCCGAAGTCCCGGAGAACGCGTAGACAATATTGCGTGCAGACCATGAGTAGATTTACAGCCCGGCCCAATCAGGAGAAAGCCTGTAAACCCCAACAAGAGTTCTCTGGGCTGGCTGAGGGGTCCCTGCACACACAGTGACTGAGGGGTTAAAGTGTTGGTATGTGCTGGGAACGATCCCCAAGGGAAGACCAAAGCTTCAGGTCTCCAACCTTACTGTGGTAACTTCCCCTGCCAGCGCAATTCCATTGTCAACAGCACAATCCCACAGAAAGTCTGAGCATTCATCCAAGACTCAGCTTAGCTTGCCCAACTCTATCACCTGTTTGGCCCTATATGCCGCCTAATCTCATCTCTACCAGCAGGCTCTCAACAGAGTAAGAGGGCAGAGGCTACAGTTGAAAGCATTGGGGTTGAATGAGAAGCATCCTAGCATATAGACTATAAGTGAACAAAACAGGGCAAAAGGCATATTGAATTCTCAAGTCCCAGAGTAGTCATAATACCCTACAGATGAGAAGAAACCAAAGGGTCAGAATGTAGGAAGTATGAGTTGTGAGGCAGCTCCTCCTTCTAGCTCTTATCCCCTTGGCATCTGATGAACACTTGACCAGCAAGAAAGCTGAGCTGCCTGGCCACCCTCGCCAACACCAGGAGTTCCGTTCTGAAGAAGGCTCTCCCAGCTCTGAACCGAGATCGCTGACACCCAGACTAATGGGCCTCCTGCTTTGCATGGCTTTGGCAGCAATGGGATGTGATTTTGCCTGGGGAACAATTCTCTGGGTGAAGGAGGTGGAAGCCCAAACCAAGAACTGTTCCAGCAGGATTTTTCACTTCTTCCTGGTAAACAATGCAAGGAGCACTCAGCGGAGACTGGGCCCCTCCCATTTCTGAATGGTTCTCAGCAGCTCTACTCTCCAGCAGAACCCAGTGGGACATCCAGCGACACTTTAGAACAATTTGACAACTTGCTGGTACTCAAGCTAGCAATTATGAAAGTTGGAAAGTTATATTGACACACATACACATGCATTCACACACATAAAAAAGAAACAGTAGCTGAGTGTGGTAGCCCATGCCTGTGATCCCAGCACTCTGGGAGGCAGATGCAGGCAAATCTCTGTGAGCTCAAGGCCAGCCTGGTTTTACAAAGCGAGTCCAGGACAGTCAAGGCCACACAGAGAAACCCTGTCTTAAAAGCAAAATAATAATAATAATAGTAGTAGTAGTAGTAAAGATTCTACCAGTAAACTAGGAACTCTGGCCCCTTTTCAAGGTTCTGTTCTGAGACCATGTAAATGGGCTGTAGGGTTCCTTTCAAGATTGCTTTACATTGGATTTACTGCAAATGTTCATTACCCACGCCTTCAATCTCCCTTTGATAAGAAAGTGAAGTTTCTAGGGAGCTGGAGAGATGGCTCAATACTTAAGAGCACTTCTTGATCCGTTAGAGAACTGGACTTCACTTCTCAGGACCCACATGAGGCCACTTACCCCTGTGACTCCAGTTCCAGGGGAGATCTGACACCTTCAACCTCTGAGGGGCCCTGCATTCACATGAGCGTGTGCTCACTCACTCACACACACACCCACACCCACACACAATTAAAAATAATAAAAACAAATGTTTCTAGAGACATTCCTACCACCTTTTTTTAGGAGGAAATGCCTAGGAAGAACGTAAGGACAATTTTTGAAGCTGCTTAAAGAGCAGGACCCAGGAGGATCCAAGATCAACTGTGCAAAGAACACTGTCTTGGGGGTTAGGAGGTATGAGGTTCGATTTTTCGCCAGCTGAGAATCCCTGGTCCATCCAGTCAGATGAAAAGTTCTACACATGCCCATAGCCATGTACACTGTGCCCAGGGGAGTACTTACTAATGAATTCTAGCACCATTATTCTTTTCCCTAAAGTCAATACCATGCCACAGCCACTGATGGTCTAGAACCAGCATTTCTAAAAGGAGCTGGATGACCTCTCAAGTTCCCTCCAGAAACTCATAATTTAAAACGTCCATTTCTCTAATCTACACTTAGAGTAGAACTCACAGACTTCAATAGACACAGCCTGTTGAGCTATGTGACATGCAGTCTCTGTGTGAGTGTTCAAAAGGTTAAGCCTGAAGCCTGCTGGGCATGTGTTGTGGTGCAAACCTAACAGCATAGTACACTGAAGGTAGAGATGGGAGGATCCGATGTTCAAGGCCAGCCCTGACTACATAGAAAGTTCAAGGCCAGCATGGGCCTTGTAAGACCTTATCTACAAAAGAAAAACAAAACAACTAGACCTGAAGTCTGCTCACCAGTTCCTTTCTCAAAAGGGTGAAGAGCTTGAGGCGATGCTGTAGGCACAAAGGAGATTTGCTGGACTCTGCTTGAAGCTCAGCATCCTCCCAGCTTCCCGCTGCAATTTGTCATGTCATTCACTGATAAAGAAAATCCACCTCACCATAGTTTCTGATACCTTAGGAAATATAACCTCCATTCCTTCTCCATCTGGGCTATGGATGGGGCTTTTGGAGCTCCCATACGTTACCCTCTATCTCCTCTTGGTGAAACACTGGTGTTGAAATCATCAATAGAGGGAACCCAACTGGCCAAGATGGAGCATCCTGGACTCAGGAAAGGTCTAGAGTCAATGATGCAAGGAAGTAGGACCAAACAATCAGAGATTTCTCCTCAGAATCTCCACTCAGAGTCCCCTGACCCTGGAGATACAATAAAATTTTTCTTCAAGTGCAGTTAAATATGCTCTGTGAAATAAGAGCCCTATTCTATCCAAACCCAATATAGACTACTTATTTATTTATTATATTTTTTGAGACAAGGTTTCTCTATGTATCCCTGGCTTTCCTGGACTACTTTGTAGACCAGGCTGACTTCAGACTCACAGAGATCCCCCTGCCTCTGCCTCCCAAGTGCTGGGATTATAGGATTGCTATAATCCACTCCTGGTCCAGCACTTCTAAAAGGAGCTCCTCACTACTTTAAGACTGGATGCCTTCCTAAGTTCCCTCCAGAGTCTTAGTGTGTGGACTCAGGGTCTTTCATAATTTAAAACACTCATTTCTCAGAATTCACAGACTTCAATAGACATGGCCTATTGAGCTATGTGATATTCGTTCTCTGTGTGAATGTTCATGAGGTCAAGCCTGAAGCCTGCTGTGCAGCACATGCCTGTAATCCCAGCACTTTGGGAATAGAGATAAGAGGACCAAGAGTTCAAGGCCAGTGTTGGATTATTAGCAAGCTCTGAGACATACTCTAAATCCTAGGCTTGCAATATATAGGTAAGGACACTAAGTTCTAGTGAGGCAAGTGTCTGGCTGTCCAAATGCCACCATGTTACTGCCAACTGAGACTCCATTTGGAGTGGCTGCAGTAACTCAAGTAGGCAAAGGAGTGAAGCTCTAGGTTTTCTAGAATTTTAAATAGCACCTAGTCTTGTTGACTCTCTCCCACCTCTCAGCATTAGGTGGGAGAGGTCTCTTTCCTCAGATCCCCGCTTCTTCTTGCCCTTGCTTCCTGAGAGATGAAGACACAATACAGACCTCATGAGTGTGTGTGTGTGTGTGTGTGTGTCCACTTAGCAGAAACTGGAGCATGGTTCTGTCTCTAGTGTGCTGGACCACAGACCAGCCTGACCAGGAAATTGAATCCATGCGTCTAATAGAGGATTGGCTATTAGGTCACCACATCCAGTACATAAACACTCTGTCCTCCAGGGATGAATACTAACAAATGGCATTATTAACTGGTGGGCATTTGTGTAAGTGTCTTACAAACAAACTTTGATCCTCACAGAAGCTCTACGAGGTAGTTACTATTATTAACCCTATTTTATAGATGAGAAAAATGAACAGGAAGCCTTTAAATAATGAGCAATGTGTACTAAGCCTTCAACTAATGACCCTAAGATCAGAGTAGGCTAAGAGAGCAGCACAGCCCTTTCTATGCCATTCACATCATTCAAAGAGCCAGGAGAACACTGGGCTGTGCACACCATCCCAGTGGGATGGAGCTGACCACAGCCAGAGAGATTGCGGTCTCACCATTCTTTACCTGAGGCACAAATGCAGCCTCAAAGAGGGGCATTGCCTGTTTAGGTGGGCTGGTGGGAAAGATGAGTCCAGAATTCAACTGTCCTGTCATCTCCTTGGGCAAATGAACTACAGAGACTGTTTCTCCAACAATAAAAACCCAGCCATGACCAGTCCTGAAGCCATCAGAGGAAGGAAAGTCAAAAGCTAAAACTACAGTTCAGTGGTCCTGACCCATGAGCTCAAATATCCTCAGGTCACCAAGAGGGTGCAGGAGGGGACAGAGACCTAGTCTGTCTTCTGGTTAAGTAGTCATAACTTCCACCTGCAGTTCTCCAGGGTCTGGGGAAATGGGCTGCCAGGAAGTTAGCTAGCATTGGGTAGCATTGGGGAGCCTCCCCTAGATAACTTTGAGCCCTTGAGCCAACATTTGCCAGCCAGCTTAACCCCTTTTGTCAAGGCTTTCCTCCTTTAAAAAAAAAAAAAGTTAATCAGCTTCATTTGAATTTCAAATGACCTCTCCTTTCTCCCCCTCCCCATCCCAACAGGCTTTGAGGCAGGGATATGGAAATTCACTCTGCAGTATGGAAATCATCACCCTATGCAAATGACGATCAGGACCCCATCGTCATAGCAACCACCCAGTTTCCTCTCCTCTCTGTACCCTTTCTGGGCTCCCAGGTTTGACTTTTTCTCTTCTCTTCCCAAGCCTGGACAAGGGTGGGGAGTGGACCAGCCCCATTGCTGGGGTCCTTGTTGGAACTGACTGACAGCGGACAGACAGCACATCCAGTACCTGAGGTCACCTGCCGGGTCGGACCTGCCAGGCCACCTGCTGTAAAACAAGCCTAGGCCAGGCACACCCAGGCAAGGCCAACCGCTGTTGCTTCCAGGATAAGCCAAAGATGGGGTGGGTGACTGAGTGTATGTATGCGGTGTGGGGAGGTTCTAGATTCTAGGGGACACAGTGAAGCCCCAGAAATGGACTCAGGAGAGAGGAGATGTGGGGAGGCTCCAGTGGTGCAGTGGTAGATGAAAGGCCTGCATGGAACCTGTATGTAAAATACCATGCAAATGAGCACCTAATATTGTTTGAGTCAACAACAGTGTTTCGCTGGTGCTTTTGGGAGATGCCCACAGCTCTGTTTCCCAGGCACCTGGCTTGGCATAAAGACCTCCCCTCCTTGCCCTTAAGCTCATGACCCTCCCTCCCCCCTCTCCTGCCCACCACCACCACCACCAGTGAGCTCACTGGTCCCTGGAGAACTCAGGAGGGCATGCTGAACTGCTGGTGGCTGAAGTTCCTAAATATACAATCTGCCCACCTTAGAGGATCTTGTTCATACATCAATCCTGCCCTGCTCTGCCCTGTCCACTTAGACTCTCATAGGAAAGCTTAAAACTTAAGTTCCAGGTTAGATGGCTTCATGTAGCTCCCTTTTATGAACACTCAGTTATAAATCTGTCTCTGTGCCCCCCAACCAGAGGCTGTTGGGAAAGGGAAGGAGAGAGGATCTGGGCCTCCTCATCCCTTTCTGTTCTTTCCTTGGCAGTTCCCCTTTCCACAGCAAACGGGGCCCATTAGCAGGTGCTAGTTTGAAACTCTGCTGTCTCATTTTTATCTGTTTCTTGAGGAGGAGGATTTTGGTAAAGGGTGAAGGCCCAGGGTGCTGCCGTGGCCTAGGGCCCTCACACTGCTCAGCACCCACTCTCCCTGGGCTGGAGGCAAGGTGCTATGCATTTCGTGAATATACTGGGGCCTGTCTCCTACTGGAACCCCATCAGCACCCACCCACCCCCACCATCTCTGGATCAAGGCTAAAGAAGATGTGCCCAGGTTCTGGTGTACCCACTGCTCTGGGATGCCATAGGCAAAAAGACCTCCTACGAAACACACATGTTCTGAGGCCATGCACTTCCTAGTGTGGCCCATTAGGCAAGGCTGGTCTGCAAACTTGCAATAAGGTATGTGATCTGGTACAAACTACAAGAGTAAAATCTTGTACATGCCACTAGCACATTAAGGGTCTTCCCTTTGACCTGGGTGTAGAGCTGTTTGGATGTTGCTGGAAGTGGTCTTAGGTCAGACCTCAGTACCTCACACAATGACAACACACACAGCAGGACTGGATATGGGGACAGACTGGAAAAACATGGTCCTTCGTCTGGGATTGCTTGGGAAACAGGAATATATTCAGAGGCAAGGATGGTAAAGACAGCTCACTCATGCCCTGCTATGTGCCCCTCAATCTGACCCGCGTGAGACTGGAAAGGAAGAAAGTCACAGACCTCCAGGAGGAAAAGACAGTGGTGTAGGTAGGACCACCAGGTGCTCATGGCTGGTCCAAGGCTTGGCTACCCTGCGGGATGGGCTGGGAAGCCATAGATGAGCAGTGGCTGTTCTTTTTGCTATAATTCTCCAAGAGCTGGAGACAGACAGACAGTACTAGGCACTGTGGGCCACTCTCCTGAGACCTTCAGCTAATAGGGCCACAGCTGGATCCTGGATAGTGAGTCGCTTCTTTCTCATTTCCCTGTCACAGAAAACAGAAATAAGGCTTACCACTCTGGAGTTAGTCCAAACAGGAGATTACCGCACAAGGGTTGTAGGTGAGGGATAGTAAGGCCCTCCAGACACTGGGGAATCAATTCCTATCTGAACAAGGAGCCGAGGGAAAGGGAACTGTGGGGCTGGCTTTTCTTTCTTTCTTTCTCTTTCTTTCTTTCTTTCTTTCTTTCTTTCTTTCTTTCTTTCTTCTTTCTTTCTTTCCTTCCTTCCTTCCTTCTTTCTTTTTTTAATTTTTCAAGACTGAGTTTCTCTGTGTATCCCTGGCTGTCCTGGAACTCCCTCCATAGAACCAGGCCTTGAACTCAAAGATCCATCTGCCTCTCCCCCCTGAGTGCTGGGATTAAAGGTGTGTGCCACCATTACCACGCCGTGGGTTTGGCTTTTCTTAAGGATGAAAAACAAGGAGAATGGTACTGCCGTTAACAGGGCCTCTTCATTTTCCAAGGATGGTTTTGAATGTTTACAAAGGACACAAGGAGGCACAGATAGGAATCTCAGAATCCTACTACCAGAATCCATCCTGGCTTTGCAGTAACCTGTGCATGGTGGAGAGGGGGGACATCCACAGAGGTGAAGGACAGACTGGAACAGACTGAGGCCCAGGCCTAGAGACCAGCTCACCCTTCTCATTGCTTTGTTTGTACAGATCCCCCATCACCACAAGGAAACTGAAGTCCCGTATCTCTCAATGATAGCACATTTCCTAATTGCTGACCTATGATGGATGGTCCGTGGTGCGTCTTTTTCAAGGTGCGTTCACACCCACTCTCATTTAGTCATAAACACACAGGGTGTGTGTGCACACTGGCTCACACATGAGTCTCCTTAGAACAGGTGTCAAGAAGAGCCTCTTTATACACCGTCCCAGAGTCTCACAAGAACCCCAAGTACCTCACGGTTTCTTTCCTGTCCTTCCAGTCTTTGGATGAGCACTTTATTAACATAAGAACTGCAAGCCACCCTCATCTCTCACAACCTTTTCCCCAGGCCCTCATTTCCTGTGGCAATCCTCAGCTTAGTTCCCAGGAAACTTGAGGGTAGATGTCTGTATGATTCCCAGGAAGAAGCAGACCCTTACCCCAAGAAGAGGGAGTTAGTCCTGGGTCATCACTTCTTTTATTCAAAAGCCCTTGGAGGCCATTGACTTCTCTATGCCTCGCTGGCCCTCTCATGGAAAGACATGCCCATCACATATAAGCCATACTGGAAGTTCTTTGATCCCCAGACAACTGAGTTTTCTGGGTGGTTCTAGACTTCAGACAGATGTTAGTCATTCAGTCTCATAGATAAGACAAGGATGTCTCAACCTGGAGGACTGAATGACAAAGCTACCCTCCCTCCCCTCTAGTTGAGTTGAATACTGGTTTGGAAAGGTGTGGGGGAGAGAGCAGGGGGAGTTTCAGGCTAGACCCTCCACTGCTCACCAGCAGGAGCAGCCGACCCTGTTCTTTCCCTCTGATGCCCCTTTGTGCTGGCTGGTTTTAGGCCAACTTGACACAGCTAGAGTTATCAGAAAGGAGGGGACCTCAATTGAGAAAATGCCATCATAAGATCCACCTTAAGGCATTGTTTTAAATTAGTGATTGATGAGAGCAGGCTCAGACCATTACAGGTGGAGCCATTCCTGGGCTGGGGGTCCTGGGTTCTATAAGAAAACAGGTTGAGCAAGCCATGGGAAGCAAGGCAGTAAGCAGCACCCCTCCATGGCCTCTGCGTCAGCTCCTGCCTCCAAGTTCCTGCCCTGTTTGAGTTCCTGTCCTGACTTCCTTCAATGATAAAGAGTAATAGGGAAGTGTGAGCCAAATAAGCCCTTTCCTCCAAAATTTGCTCTTTGGTCATGATGTTTTGTCACAGTAATAAAAGCCCTGATTAAGACACCCAACAAGCACTCTGGCTCCAAACAGGGCTTTGTGTCTTCGATTGGATCAATCTTCCTCTGGTTCTTCAAGACCACCCTTCATGATTTAGACATCTGCCGTGACTGTGCCGGTCTTTGGTGTCCTCTGTTTATGGTTTTCCATGGTGGGCAACCCTTGATCTTCCCACTAGCATCTACAGGTAGAAAGTCACTAGAAAAGTCCAAACTTCAGCCAGACATGTTCTGGGTAAGGGATCTTGGGGAACCTCAGCTAACATTCTTTCTCATCAGCAGCCTCAATTTCCCCACCTGCAAAGTGGGATAAGGACACCCACTCCCACTGCCAATGTTCCAGAACGTGGTCACAGCTCACTGATGGACACTGTTACCACTGTTATCCACAGCACCAGGAATCCCTGTCCTTGAAGAAAAGCTCCATGGTGGACAGGGACTCCATGGCCTAGCATGGGTTGCATAGGGAAGTTCACAGACAAGGGTCATGGGACTGCCAGCTACGTCAGAACAAGATGGGAGACACTGAGAGAAGCAGCGCTCATCTCCCATGAAGACCTACATGCGCCTGAGATGTGCAAACAGATGGGAAAGCATGCCGAGACCAGATGATCTGGTCCTAAGCCTGCCTTTGTAAAGAAGGAATGGTAACCAAACATGCAGGTAGCTCATGGCAGAGCCAAGATGAGAACCTGATGACATCACACAGTGTGAGCTTCATTCCTGCTTCTAAGCAAGTTAGTTTTTCACTCTGAGCCACAATTCCTCCTTGGAGAAAAACCAGGCTCATCATATCTAGGTTTATCGTAAGAGTTAAATGAGATGATATCCATAACAATTTTATGCATGGCTGGAGGGCAGGAGGGGCATGAGCCCCACGGGCTTTTCCTTCCTTCCTCCTGAAACCTTGTTTTTTTGTTGTGTTTTGTTGGTTTTCTGAGACAGGGTTTCTCTGTGTCTCTGTAGTCCTGGCTGTCCCAGAACTTGCTCAGTAGACCAGGCTCCAGAACTCAGAGATGTGCCTGCCTCTGCCTCCGAGTACTGGGATCAAAGGTGTGTGCCACCATGCCCAGCTTGCCCGAGGGCATTTAACACATGGATAAAGTTGTATTTTATCCAACTGCTTAGTTAAGAAGAGAAAATGAGAGGCCGAGGCGCAGAGCCTGCCTGAAGTAGGCCAAGCTGTTACATGAGTTTCGGGCCAGTCTGGTTGCCTCAAAAACAAACAAACAGACAGATAGACAGTTGGCTTTGGTAAAGTGCTTGCCACATAAGCCTTGGAACCTGACACTTCAATCCCTGGAACCTCTGTAATAAACATTGTGGCATGCCCTTGTAATCCCAGAGCTGGAGGAGATGTGGAGACAGGAGGATTCTAAGGACTTGCTGGCTAGCTGGTCTAGCTGATTAAACTAAACAGTGAGAGATCCTACAGGAAACAAGGTGGCTAGTAGCTGAGGAAAGATGTGTCCTCTGCCTCCATGTGCATGCATTTGCAGATGGTGTGCACACACGACTGGGACTATAGTTCTGGGGTAGAGTTTAGGATGCCTGAGACTCTAGGTTCAATCCGCAGTACTGCAAATAAATAAAACAGAGTGTAGGAAAAGCAGCAACAGGTAGGAGGTAATAGGAATTAACAACAACAACAAAAAAGCCAATTGCTGCTGTTGGAGGACAATTAACAAAAAGCCAATTGCTGCTTCAGTGCCTGGTATACGGAAAGAGTATAGGGAGGCATAGAGACAGGGCTTCCAGAGTCTTCCTTGGTTGCCAGCAAAAAAGAAAATCTGATGATTTTATTCTCAGCTGGACAGGGGAGAGGAGTGGCTGTGGGGGTCAGCCTTGGCTACAGAGCAAGTTCAAAGACAACTTAGCAAGATACTATGTCAAAACAAATAAATAAATATAATAGTGAAAAAGAAAAAAGAAAAAAAGGGGGGTTAGGAATGTAGCCCAGTAACAAATACCTAAATTCAATCACCAGTATATTGGGGTGAACAACACCCTAAAAAATGGGTGCAACTAGTCC
>CM053747.1:33528426-33581016 GCA_028658305.1 Pachyuromys duprasi
TGGGGGTCAGCCTTGGCTACAGAGCAAGTTCAAAGACAACTTAGCAAGATACTATGTCAAAACAAATAAATAAATATAATAGTGAAAAAGAAAAAAGAAAAAAAGGGGGGTTAGGAATGTAGCCCAGTAACAAATACCTAAATTCAATCACCAGTATATTGGGGTGAACAACACCCTAAAAAATGGGTGCAACTAGTCCACACTCTGCTTACTCCAGCTGTTCTGTACAAAGGAGAACATAAAGACTGTAGCTCTACATGCGTTGCTACCCAGACAACCTGCTTTCATGTTAAACTGAAGAGCAGAAAAATCTGTAGCAAGTGCATTCTGAAGACAAGCCCATCTCCATCGACCCCCTCAACTTTTTCATCTCTCTTTTAGCTTCAAGAACTAGAATGTTCCAGAACAGTTGAAAAAGATTTTCATTTTAGAGGATATTAGATTCTCTCCCCCTTCTCACTTCTGTCTCCAGATGAAACACTAATTGGGACCTTGTTGGGAGGCTATTAAAGTTATCTTCTAGTTATCTTTCTTCAAGTTCTTTTTAATTAGAGAGTATTTTCAAATGGAGGTTTGGCTATGATGACAAGAGAGAAGAAAGAAATATCTCAATTCTTTCCTGTCTCTTTTCTTCACAAGGCAAAGTCATGTGTAGGCACCAATTCCTTCCTCTCTGAGCTTAATACCAGCCACACACACCATCAGAAAACAAATACTTGTACTCAGGCCTGTCTGCCGAATTCCTTAAGAAAGACTTTTAAGAACCTTGGATGAAGCCGGGCAGTGGTGCCACATGCCTTTAATCCCAGCACTCAGGAGGCAGGGGCAAGCAGATCTCTGAGTTCAAGGCCAGCCTGCCTGGTCTATAGAGTGAGACCCAGAATAGCCAAGGCTACACAGGGAAACTCTGTTTCAAAAAACAAAAACCAACAAAAACAAAATCAAGAAAAACCTTGGATGGAAGCTGGGCATGGTGGTGCTCATACCTTTAAATCCCAGCATTTCAGAGGCAGAGGCACAGGCAGGTGAATATCTAAGTTCAAGGCCAGCCTGGTTTACAAATTGAGTTCTAGGACAGCCAGGGCTACACAGAGAAACCGTGTCTTAAAGAAAAACAGAGCCTGGGGTGGAAGATGCTGGTCTGCATCTACCAAAGACAGGTCCTCTCAGGAGCTGGCAATTCAGCCTGTTGTTTCCCATGTTAGACCAGATATCAAAGCATAAACCACAACAGCGATGGCTTGGTGGATAGAGGTACTTGCTGTGCACCTGAGTTCCATCCCCAGAACCACAGAAAGGGGGAGAAGAAACTCTACAAAGCTGTCCTCTGACTTCCACTCATACACACACCTAAACACACCATAATAGTAACAGCAATAATAATAATAATAAAGTCTCTTTAAAAATTGGAATGTGCTTATACCAGCTTCCCAGGAGGCTGAGGCGTCGCATAGTGAGTTTTAGAAAACCCTTGACTCAAAATACAAGTGAAGAGTAGGAGGGTGGGACTGGAGAGATGGCTTAGAGGTTAAGAGCACTGGCTGCTTTCAATTCCCAGCAACCACTTGGTGGTCCACAACCATCTGTAATGAGATCTGGTGCCCTCTTCTGGGATGCAGGCGCACATGCAGACAGAACACTGTATACATAATAAATAAATAAATCTTTGGAAAAAAAAAAGAGTAAGGGTATGGCTCAGTGCTAGGGCATTTGTCTGTTGCAGCAAAGCTCTTTCATTCCTGTCACACACGCATGTCACAGGACACAGTGGTAGAACACTGGCCACTGGCCTAGCATGTGCAAAGCCTTGGACTGGATGTCTAGCACTGCAAGAGTCACTCTCCCCTCACTAACTTTTTGTCCTCACTAACTTTTTGTCCTTTGTTCCTAAGGATCTGGCTCCTTCCTGGTTCCAGAGGTTTATTCTATCAAGGTCAATATTTATTATTCCAACGCTTCAGAGCCATGCCTCCTCAATATCTCTGTAGGAGTCCCTTGGGGCCTAAGATCGAGATTTTACATTCAAAATACTAAGCAAGAAGAGACACCACACTGCTGGACAGTTTCCCCTAAGCACTAATGCCCAGAAGAGAACACCTTACCTGAATCCACCTGGCTGAACGTGCTGCGGGCATCCGTGGAATCCGCTACATCCCCACTCATCTTGAGATCTACAGGGGAAACATGACTGATTTTAATAACGGGTCACCATTTTTCTTACTGTGACATAACGTGGCTTTAACTAAACAGCAAAGATGAATATGTAATTACAACAGACATCAGACTTTCAAATTCCTGGTCCCTGAACACACAGCCATTAGAATATTCATAAGCCCAGAGGCACAGATCCCCTCCTTTCCCTCCATCTCCTCACAGCTGTTCCGGGGTCTCTCACCTTCTGCATCATTCATTGCCACTGTCCATCACCCAGACATAGTGGATAAAATTGAACAAGGATAAGGACTAGAAGCAGCGTGGGGGGCCCTGCCCATCCTCACCCTTAATTTCTTTTGGAATTTAAGAAATAGGTCTTCTTAAAGTTTCATAGAAATCCAGGTGTAGTTGGGCATGGTATCACACAGGTCTTTAATCCCAGCACTCAGGAGGCAGAGGCAGGCAGATCTCTGAGTTTAAGGCCAGCCTGGCTTATAGAACAGCCAGGGCTGCACAGAGAAACCCTGACTTGAAAAACTAAAAAAGTTTCGTAGAAATCCAGGTATAGTGGCACATGCCTATAAACCCAGGAAGACCACAGCTTGAGGCCAGCCTTGAACTTAAAGAGGAAGACTTTGAGTTTGAGGCCAGCCTGGTCTACAGAGTGAGTTCCAGGACAGCTATGGTTACACAGAGAAACCCTGCCTTGAAAAAGAAAGAAAGAAAGAAAGAAAGAAAGAAAGAAAGAAAGAAAGAAAGAAAGAAAGAAAGAAAGAAAGAAAGAAAGAGAAAGGGAAGGGAAGGGAAGGGAAGGGAAGAGAAGAGAAGAGAAGAGAAGAGAAGAGAAGAGAAGAGAAGAGAAGAGAAGAGAAGAGAAGAGAAGAGAAGAGAAGAGAAGAGAAGAGAAGAGAAGAGAAGAGAAGAGAAGAGAAGAAGCCTTTGTTTCAAAAACTAATAAAATAGCCAGGCAGCAGTAGCGCACACCTGTAATCCCAGCACTCAGAAAGGCAGAGGCAGGTGGATCTTTGTGAGTTTGAGACCAGCCTGGTCTACAAAGTGAGTCCAGGACAGCCAAGGCTACACAGAGAAACCTGTCTCGGAAAACAACAACAACAATAAATACAAATGATAAATACAAATCAAGCAGCACTGTTCCCTCCCCTCTACCTAACAAGGCTACCTTAGAAGATAAGCATACTTTAACTAAAGTTTGCTTTGCCCTTCTTTCCTTTCCGTTCCTAATTCTGCTGTATGTCTGGTTCTCAAAGGTCAGTGAACTTCTTGGGGAATCAAACCATACCTCCTTCCCACCCCTCTCAGAGATCTTGTCCTTTGAAGCTCCTTCCCTTCTCTCTTATTCCTCCAAGTTGCTCAGTGGGAAGGGTGTGCTCAGCTGAGAAAGCAGACCTGCACAGGGTCACATGTCAGCCCCCAAGCGCTGCTGTTCTGTCCTTCCCACTCTGTGCCATCACAGTAAATTAAACATTTACCCGTAACAGAAAGCTGCCACTACCTAAGAGTCCCTAAACCTCTCCCCTAGTCAGTTGTGGGAAAGAAAGAGCCATTTTCGAACTCACTGTCTCTCTCAGCTTCTCTCCTTATTGAACCATCCAAATCCTGATGTTTAAGACAGAGAATATTTTATTCAAATTGTGTGGGAACCCCACCCCCTCCCCAATTCCACCCTCTTCTCACTTTGACTCTTTCAAACCAGATAAAGTCTTGACGAGTTCATTTGCATATGAGGTTCCTCAGCCAATCCCAGTTAAGGAGGCGGCCTTAATTTGCATTGGGTAATCAGGCAGTTGGCAGTGTAGGTATTGAAGGTCTGGAGATGATCAGGATGAGGGAAAAGGGTGGACCTCTGCTTCAGGAAACGAGAGAAAGCGCCGCCCCTTTCTTCTTGGTAAGGCACTAATGTGTGTAGCTCTTAAACGTATTTGCAGCTCTGTAATGAAGTGGGTGCCAGGCAAAGCAGAGATACAGATACCAGCAAGTGTGCGAGCAGCAGGAGTCCCTATGGTTCTGAGGACTGCTTATAGAAGGAAGACACCAGCTATATTGTGAACTCAGTAGGGTCTTCCTAGACAGCCAAGCTGAGCTCTGTGCTGTGGAAGCCTCAGGAATGCCCTTCTACTGCTCTGCACTTGGGAGGCCTTCTTTGAACCAACCTCAACCCTTCCTGCAGCACTTGCTAATTTTCCAGATAGTTAGCCCTGGATGCTTATATAGAATTAGTTAGGGCCTCTGCCACTGTTCATTTGCTGCTGCTGGAACAGTGACTAGCAGCACTTTGGGCCAGCTTGGAGCTGGGTGATAATGCCTAACATCTACCTGAACCCCACGCTTCAGTGCAGCGATTCCTCTGTAGTGCAGAGAAAAAGCTCCAAACTAGAGCCTGCTGGGAAGACAGCAGAAATTCTCTCTGTGTGTTGGCTTTGACCTTGCTTTAGCAGAGGCAGAACTGAGGGCTTCAGAGCATGGGTTTTGGCAGCAGACAAACCGTGCCATCACTAAATAGCCAGGAGACCCTAACTACACTCAGAACCAGAGATGATGAACAAACCTCCCAGGGGTGTGAACAAGATGAAATGAAATGATGAATGGAAATAAAGTCATTGCCTACTCAACGGCTTAGACATGAGCTTCTTGCATCCTACTCACGTCCCCTCCTTAGCCTTTCCTGCTTCCCAAGGATAGCTGTGGCTTTCAGTCTTGCATCTCTGTAAGTCACGGAGAAAGCCATTAGAATTCTCTAGATTCTTCCTTCAGAGGAAAACTGCTCGTGGGAACAGAAAAAGTTTGAGGGACAGTGAAGCCATGATGTCAATCCGAGTTCCCAGTTCAACTTATTTCAAACTTTGGACATTTAGATCGGTAACTTGGTGTGTGTGTGTGTGTATTTGTGAACTAAGAATTCAAGTATGATCTTATTTCTGCTACCACTGAGACATATCCTAGGCCTCTCCAGTTTTGAGACAGGGTCTTGTCTCAATAAGTGGCTCAGGCTAGCCTTACACTTACTCTAGCTTATATAGGATTTGAACTTGTGATCTTCATGTTTTAGCCTCCCAGGAGTATCTGGGAATATATGCCATGAGGACTACTTACACAGGTAGCTTTTTGTGCCTTATTCTGTTGCCCATCACCCCAGCTTTCCTCCAACACCCATTCCCCCCATCACTTTACACCCAGAAGCTTTCTCGCTTGTCCTTTAAATAAACTTAAAGCTTAGTCTTAATGGTGTCCAAAAGTTACTTCTAGAGATATCCAAGGCCCCTCTGGCTGCCATGACCTGCTGACAGCCTGTCTCCTCAGGCAGGGAGTGGAGATTCGTGAGGGATAGGGTGAGATAACCTGGAAGCCTCTCCTTCAGTCCCCAGCATGCTCCAATGCTAAGAACCTGTTCTTGTTGGGTAGGAGGCTGATGCTGATGGGTGGGAGGGACCCTTGGGTCTCGGCCTAAAAATGGGCCAACACCGAAACTCCCTGAGACGCTGGCAGTAACCCTTCACCCATCGGACAGCACTGCCGGGGGGTGAGGGAGAGAGCTGTGGGGTGGGGCCGGCTCGGCTCGGTTCTTATCTCTGTCTGAGTCGTCTCTCTGCCATCCTCCCTTCCCTGAGGAGGCTCAGCTGCTCACTGTAAGCACCCAGATACCTCATGGAGACCGCAATCTGCCCCACCTAGCTCTGTCATAGAGTGAAGTTGTCCTGGCCTTCCTGTGGCCTGATGGGAAGTTGTTCCCCCAATAAGTACCCGGAAACACAGGTACCCCAAAGTCTCTGCTCTTTCCAGGCAGCAGGCTGAGTGTCTTCCTGAGTCCAAACAGGCGCAAACAGAAATTCCACCCTCTCCCCTGTTGTCACTCTTCCCATCCTAGGAAGGGACTAGACCTGCATCTTGGTTCTTTCTTCAAATGCTTTCTTTTGCGGGTCCCTCAACAGGGGACATACTTCCTGGGACCCTCCATTGCCACTTCCAAGCCAGCCAGGGATCCAACGCTTCAGTGCAGACTTTTCCTCTCCCTTCTTCTGACAGGCCTTTTGACCCAAAAAGCATTCCTGAGTTCCGACCGGCACAGGTCTGCTACACTTAACCTCGCTCCCAGAGCTGACAGTGGAAAACACAGAAAGACCCCAGGGCAGACACTGGTACCCTCTGGCTGACTTTGAGCCACTTTTCTCTCTCCCTGACTGGCTCTCGTCTATCCCTTCAAGCCCAAGTGCAGGAAGCCCCTCTCTTTCTGAGAATGCCTGTGCTGCTTGCTCGGATCCCCAGGCTGCACGGTGAAAGGTGTCCTGTGAGAACACAGAGCGGAGGCTGTGGCAAACCTGGATCAGAGCTGACTCAAGGGCTCACACAGCTATGGAGCCCTCTGTACCGGGACCCAGGAGCAAGTCTATGTGCAGGTTTACGGCCCCTATCGTTCTCCTTCTGCACTGATACTACCCCAGGAAATCATGAGGAGTCACTCCTAAGGGCCGGGGTTAGGGAATTCCAGAGGACTTGGAAGCAGCAGCATATGGGATTACTATTGCAGGACCACACCAGGTTTCTAAAATAAAGAGGAACCCAGGTTAAGGGACCAGTGCTGGGAGCATATGATGAGACAATCCACAGAAGGAAAGGGGTCTCTTCCTCCACACACCCATTGAAAGGCCCCACAAAGACCTCAAAAACCCAGCACAGCAGCTTATGCCTGGAATCCAAGAACTGGGGAAGCTGAGGCAGAAGGATTAATTTGAGTTTGATATAAACCTCAGCTACGCAGCAAGACTGCGCCTCCAATAACAACGAAGACCTTGAACTGAGAAAGCAGGGGCAGCACAGAAGGTTGCTAAACCCAGAAACCTTTGGGTACATCACTGAATGGTGAGCCCGCACACACTACAGCAGGGCCAAGACGCGGGGGGAAACCAATAACCCTGGGGGTGGGGGCTGCTGGTGAAAGAATGTAGCGGGGAGAGCTTCATGATAACTGGAGAGGTAAACCACACTGAGGCAGGTGAACCCCCGTCATGAGGAACCACCCACTTTGGGTTCAGCACACTGCCCACAGCAGAACAGAGCTGCACAGACCTTTGAGAAGCAACTGCTAGGGGCTTGCATGGGTGAAGGGGCCTTTTCTTCCCAACCTCTCTCCCCTCTTGTTCTCTACCAGATCCATCCAGTTCCTAGGCTGCTACCCTGCCAGGAGCCAGCTCTTCCACCTCCTCCCACTTCCCCAGGCAGAAGCCTGCCATAGACAGGGAGGTGGAAAACCCCCCCAGGAAGTCCCTGATCTTGGTTGGTTCTAGAGAACTCCTCGATTTCTGCCTTTGGAGGAGACAAATTTCCACGTGAACACTGGCCATCTTGATAGGAAAGGAGGGCTGAAATGCCTGCCCAGAGGACCCGTCCCGGGGTAGTTTCGGTTCCACAGTAGTGCTTTGGATCTGAAAACTTTCCTCAGACACTGGATTACACCCAGTTGGATGGTTCCTTCAGCCTCACCTAGTCCTTCCTGGCAAATCCCGGGGCATCAGCCACTGAGTGCCAACATCTCTCCGCCAGTAACCCTTGCACCCAGTCCTGCTGGGAAACAGCTTTAGTGGAACTAAGAATCATGGCCTCCTTGGGCCCCCACTGATGCCTGTTTTGGGGAGTGGTAGGAAACAGGAAGATCTAGCCTGTTTTGCTCTTGGGGTGGGTCAGAAGATCTGTTTTCCTCCTCTTCATCCACCTCCCTCTTCTCTCTACCTCTCCATATTTCTGGAGCAATTAACATAATCTCTGCAGCAACCTTGAAGTCCTAAAGAAAAATTACTAGGTCCTTGCACTGTGTGAGAGGGGTAAAGTACTAGGCTTCAAGTGGCCAAATTAGGTGTAACTTTCTCACTTTGCTTCTGTTACTTGCCACAGAACCTCTGGCATCTCATCAGAACATCAGCCTTTCCCACCTCAACCCTCACCAAGCCTACCCCTTTAGCTCAATAGCACCCTCAGCCCAGCTGTAGAAGGAAGGCTCAGAAAGTGAATGGTGGGCCTGGTTCTCACCGCCTCTCATTTGTCCACAGAGGAAACTGACTCCTTGCCTTCCCATCTCCTGGGTTCCTCAGGAAAGGAGGTCATGGGATATCAGACTCAGACGCGCCTGTGGCCAATCCCCTCTGGGATGCAGACCCATTATGCACTGAGTCCATAGCACAGATGACCCATGGATAATGAGTGGACACACCTCCAACACATGCCTGACACGCGTGGTCCGAGACTCATCAGGTTCCTTGGGATTTGTTCCACCAATTCTCCCAACACAGCGCGCGCGCACACACACAAACACACACACACACCACACAAACACATGCTTGCACAAGTCCTAATCAATGAACGATCCCGTGGCATGGCATCTGCCCCAGGTGCGCCTTCGGATTTGCTCCACCCTACCCATTTCCCCTAGGCACCCCCCTCCCCATGCCCACTTTGCCTGCATTTCACACAGGTGCCCGGACACCAAACGCGCAGCATGTGGATACACGTATGCACTCCCAGGTCCACACCCTAGCTGAGGAGTGAGTGAACCACCCATCTCCTGCAACCTCCTGGGACTCCAGCACTTCAGCACACCCAAGTCCCACGCACTGTCTGACTCCCTAGATCTTGGGCTTCAGAAACTTCATGCCCCTATTCATTGCTCTCCAAGGTTTCATATTCCAAAGTTACTCCTTTAACACCCCCCCCCACCCCACTCAGCACCTCCTTAGCTACGTTGGCCCGGAAGGACCCGCTATCCGCATCGCCCTCTCCTGGCCATCCGGGAGTTACCCCCACCCCACCCGGCTCCAGCTCCTCGCGCGGTGCAACGGTGTCCAGGGTCCTTGGTCCCTTCCCAAGCGCAGTGACACCTGTCGGAGCTCACTCCCTCCGCCCCTCACCTGTGTGCATGGGCTCCAGATTCACCATCCTGCCCCAGGCGGGGCCAAAGCCAGCGCCCCCCCAGGTCCCACGCGGCTGCCCCAGCCTGGCCCCCGGGGAAGCCAGGGTCTCCTTCCACCCGCCCTCTGTCGCCGCAGCTGCCGCCACTACGGGAGCGGCTGCCACCTCGGTCGCGCGCTCCGCTGCTCCAGCCCGGGCAGCACTCCGCCGACAGGCTCAGCACACTCCCCAGGTGAGCACGCGGCACGGGGCGGGGGCCTCGGCCACGCCCCCTGGCGAGGCCCCCGCGCTTGGCCTGGGGCCCATGCAAAACAGGGGATTTGCATATGTGGAGCTAGGGGCCGGGAGAGGGGTGTCGAGGTGCTGCCGGGGCGGGTCCCGACCCTGAGGAACACCTGTGTGTCGAGACCCCGCCTAGTAGTCCCTCCCCATCACGCCCTCAGCGGGGGCAGCTTGCCCTTCTGGGGAACCCCGGGTTTCTGCCTGGTTGTGCTCAAGAAAAGTTAAGCACTGCAGCGCAGGGCCCGGGAGCGTTTGGAAAAGGCAGTTGGGGGTGCTGCGGATAGTCTTGCCTTCCAACGGTTTACCACCCCATTTTTAATAGCAGGCGTCTATCAGGGCTAAGCAGGTGACCAAACCGGGCTAGTGCCCGTGGCTTGCCCTCCTCAGTGTAGGACCTAGACTGCAGCCGCTTCTCCTTACTGTTTCCAGATAAACAGGGCTGCCCCTTCCCTCCTGTTCCCACCATCACCTCCGATCTCAAGTTAAGACAGAGAAGGGCGTGGAGAAAGTCCACCAATGCCAGCAGTTTTGATGAAGGTCACCTTCCAGGGACTGGAGTGACTTATCCAAAACCTGTAATTCCCCAGTGGCAGAGCCTGGACTCCTCCCATCCCAGTGCGCCCCGGCATGAGTAGAAGGCTCCTTACTCTTCAGCTGCTACTGAGTGACTCCGTGGCCCAGGGGGCATATACAGCTAGCTCAGAAAGCCGTGTGCAGACAGGAGTACAGAGCCTCACTTTCTATTTCTTTTCTACAAAGATTCCCATTAGCCTCTCATCACCCTGGTCCCAAGCCATTTCCCAGGATGGCTTTGGGCTTTTCTGCCTTAAAAAAATAAAAAATAAATAAATAAATAAAAATTCTTTCCTCCTGAACATCTCATTCACAATACCCCAAGTTTGCTATGCTCTCACTCAGGGCTGGACACGGTGTTGGAAAACTTAAAAGGCATCCTTAATGTCATCATTCTTGTTGTTGTTTGATATTTTGAAGTGCTGCCCAGCTCTGAGCTGTATTCCCTGCCTGTTCCTGTTTTAAGATAGAGTCCCCTTATGTAGTTTAGGCCTTGATGTCCCATTCTCCCAAATTTAGTGCAAACCTGTAAGTAGCAGCAGGGTTTCTACTTCAGGGATGGGAACGCTGAGGCTCAGGAAGTTTACCTTGCCATGCAACACAGCCCCTCCCCCCCCCCAAGAGAAACAAAAACAAAAACCCGAGAACAGAATTCTGTGTTCTACGGCACTGCTCTGTTTGTGTTTCTTTTTGAAGCTGGAAGTGATCTGGTACTGGGGAAGTGGAGATGCTCCTCACTCTATTTGCAACCCCAGCACTGGGACCTGAACTTTGAGCATCATGCATGCAAGGCGCCAGACATGATTAGAGCTTTTGCAGCCTGTGTAGAGGGTTATGTGGCCTCTTCTTAGTTTACCTCTTAGTTTTTTGTTTTTTACTTACTGGATGTTTTGTTCTGTTGCCTTCAGGCCCTGGAACAATGTTGGGCACACCAGACATCAGAAGGTTTAAGTGCCAAGTAGAGGAGTGGGGAGGGCATAAGTGAGTCCTCAGGGCTGGGCAAACTGCCTGTCTCAGTCATACCCACCTGCCCCTCTTGGCAAGAAGGAAGGGACTTTCTTTTTGTTTCTTCTGATCTAGGAAAGAGATTAGGCTAGGGCTTTTGGAGGTTCAAGTGATCCTGGAAGTCCCACTAAGGACATTTCAGCCTGTCCCTTCCTTCCCTTGTTGGGCTCCTTCTCTGTGCTCAGTGTCTAATCTACAGCTGTACCCACCTGCCACCATCCCAGTAAAGATGCCTGCTCCACGGCTAACCCAGTGTGTTTGTGATTTCCGTATCTCTATTTGCATACATTTGCATGGCCTGTGCACTCAGGGTCTGGTACGCTGACCACTTAATCTAGGACTTGGTGCAATTTCCCCACATGGAATCTCCTCATTTTCCCCTGGTCTTTCGAAGCCAGAGAAGTTTTTATCTAATGATGTCCAAGAGCTAGCTAGCTAAGATTCTGGGTATTAGGTGTGTGTGTTGGCTGCTGCAGCATTCTCCAGGAAGGGAAGAGCTGAGAAAGAGACAGGATCTTGGGAATTCACAGTTGCAAGAAAAGCTTAAAGGCTTCAAAATTGGCAGTTGGGCGCGGGGTGAGGAGAGGTTGGCAAATATTGTCTGAGCTGTTGTTCATCCCTTCACTCATCTGTTAGTAGTATGTGCTCGCCTAGTGGGGAGAACTGTGCTCCATACTGAATTTACAGCATCTTTGTGTTTGTGTATTCCTGTGTTCCTGGGGGAAGGGCAGAGGAACCCCAAGAGTCATTGCTCAAGTACTAGCCACCTTATTTCTTGAGACACGGTTTATCATTGCCCTGGAAGTTCCCCAGCAGAATAGGCTGCCCAGCGGGGAGATGGCAGGTGCAGGCCACCGCGCCCAGCTCTTTTAACGTGGACTCTGGGGATGGAATTTGGGTCCTTGTACCTGCAAAGCAAGCATTTCCCCACCAAGCTATCTCTCCAGGCACCACAGGGCATCTTTGTTTGTTTTAAGTTAACACATATTCATTTAATTGAAACGTAAAATCATTAACCCCCACTTATAGTTGGGGAAACTGAGGTTCAGGGAGATTAACACCACCAAGAGACGATAAGGTTAGGGTTTAGACCAGATCCAGTCTGGCACTGACCTCTTTCTCTCTCTCCTCTGTGTGAGGGAGAGAGAGAGAGAGAGGTACGGGCAAGGAGGAGAGCTAGACCATCCCATTCTCTTCCTTGTGATCTCACTTGATAATTGTTTCAATTAGATGGATAGGATTGAGATCCCATCCCCACTCCTTCCCAACACAGCTGCATGAAACCAGCTTTGAGCTCTGGCCTGGTGAGCAACATTCCCCCAGGCTTAATCCTCCTGCCTCTGTTATCGAGAGAGAAACCACAGAGAAGGGGCTGAGTTAGGAGGCTGCCTGGAGGTTAAAGGGGGGCAGAGGAAAGAAAGGGAAAAAGAAGGAAGGGCAGGAAATTTCAGTGCCTTTGGACATCAAAAGAGTTGTATGCAAATGAGATGTAAATACAATGCAAATTGTCTCTCCCGCCCTCTACCCTCTCCTCTGGAGCTGGAGAACCCATTCAGAAAGTAGCCCAAGTTGGACGTCTTTGTTGTGAAACGGTGATGACTCTGACCCCTCCCTGGATCCTTGTGGTGTGACATTTGACCCCTCCTTGCCTGCCTGCAGCTCTAGCTGCAGCAGAAGCTCCCCCAGGCTCCATTTGTACTTGCTCAGCTTCTCTTGCTTCAAAGGCCAAAGGCTGGAGTCTAGCTTCTTCCCTACACTTGAGCTGGAAGTGTTCTGAGACTCCTGAGAGGGGGTGGGGTGGGGGTGGGGGTGACAGTGCCCCTCTCCAGTCTTGTTTTCTCCCCAGAGGGAAAAGTGGCCTTCTTGGCTGCTGGCCTGCTGAGCACTCCCGTTTCCTGTCTTGTCAGCTGGATTGAGTTGTCAGGGCCGGGAGAAGGGTGGAGAGCAAGGCATCCTGGAAGGCCACCAAGCAACAAGTCCCTTCTAGTTCTTTCCCTCTGCCAGATGGGCTGCAGGGCCCTGAGCACCAGGCTGTGGAATGGGGGGAGGGGGTCTCTGTCTGTCTCCTAAAAGCCAGTGAATCCAAGCTCAGCTCCCCCACCTTGAAGAAAAACAGAAGGAAGGAAGGTAGAGGCAGGAAAGACTCCCAGGTCTGTTGTGAATAACACCTCTGAGTAAATCTGATGGCATTGTTGCCAAGAGGCATATTTCAGAAGACAAAGACAGAGGGGGATAGTGCCAAGGTGACAAAGAGAAAGGTATCTCGAGAACCAGGATAAGAGCAGCTGTGTGTGGGGAGTGGACAGGTAAGGTCGGCGGACACACACCGCTGTGCTCTGCCCTGATGTCCCAGCATGGCCTCTCCTGTGCTCCTCTCTTGGCCCTCCTCGACCACTGCCTGCCAGCATCCAGCCGTCCGTCACCCACGTTATCACAGAAACTCAGAGCTCATTTCGCCCTTGACAGTTTAGAACAGATAAAAAGATGTCTTTAATGTAAAAATAGCAGCACAGTAACTTTTTCTCCCAATCAGCTTTTTGACCTTGAGACCCGGAGCTGAACTCCGCAATCGCACCTTCCTCCAGCCCTGGCTTGGCCAGTCCCTTCTTGGTTCTTGAAGACCAGGTGAAGATAGTCCAGGACGCTTACACTCTCAGGGAAAATCTAGGCCCAGCGCACCCTCTTGTGGAAGTTGGGAGTGTAACCTCTGCCTATACAATTCCAGAATCCCCTCTATGGCCAGGGCAACCACAGGTCAGGACCCCAGTTCCAGACAAAAAGAGATATTGATGCTGTGTGATCTTCAAGTCCTCGATCCCCGTCAAAAACTGGACCTCGCTATTGATTCCAGGTTGATCAAAACAGTGACAGGAGCTCTGGGCTGTTGGGGCTGTCTCACTCTTCTGCCCTCGAAAGCTACCAGGCCCTGTGATTACCCTGAACTTGCTCACGAGAGTCAGAGGCCAGCCATGCTTTCACAGCTGTATCAAACACCCACCAGAACCACATACTAGCCCAGAACCTAGAGATGTCTCAGGTATTGTCCTTCTCCTCCATGCGCTCCCAGTGTCTTGAAGTCTATGGATCACAGAAAGATGAGTCCCTTCAATCCTAACAGGAAAGTATAGTTTGTCATGAGGCTCCTTTGGGGACAGGGTGTACCCTGCTGGGATCTGGGCAGAGACCTCAAGAACTTCTCAGAGGAAAGGGCTCTAAGCTAAGAAGGGTGAGCCCAGGGAATAGACAGCAGATGTCTGGGTAGTAGACGGAAGGTCGGGAGCTATGAGCTGCACAGGGGGGCAGTGACCAAGTGCAGGAGACAGAATAGGTTTGAGAGAGTGGGCTGATGGCTTTCCTGTACAGTCAGCCCTACCTAGACAGAGGAGACAGGAGAGGGCTGGCTGGCTTCATTGATGACCCAGCTGACTGCAGCCCAGCCTAGCCCAAGCAAGCAAGCAGCAAGCAGCAAGCAGCATTCCTGGGATGTGAGCTTGTGGGGAGGAGAGTGCTGGTAAGAAGTCTGTCCTGTGATCCCAGCACTTCAGAGTCTAGGGCAGGAGGCTTGCTTTGAATTTGAAGCCAACCCGGGGCCACCTAGTGTGTTCTGATTCAGCCTTGGCTACAGGGCAAGACCCTGTTTAAAAACACAAGCCTGGCTGGAGAGATGGCTCAGAGGTTAAGAGCAACGCCTGCTCTTCCAAAGGTCCTGAGTTCAAATTCCCAATAACTACATGGCGGCTCATCACCATCTATAATAAGGTCTGGCGCCCTCTTCTGCCATGTAGGCATACATGCAGGCAGAATACTGCATAAATAATAATAATGTATAAATAGATCATAAACAAAAACAAAACCAAGTCCAGCATGGTATTGCATGCTTTCAATCCTAGCACTTAGGAGGCAGAGGCAGGCAGATCTTTGGGAGTTTGAAGCCAGCCTGGTCTACACAGAGAGTTTCAAGACATCTAGGAATACATTGAGAGAGCCTGTCTCTAATAAATAAACGAATTTTTTAAAAAAAAGATGTGCTTGCTTGCTTCTTTTAAAAGGGAAAGAGTTGAACAGTGAATAGCTCCAGTGCTGAAAGGTAATTGGTAAGAAAGAGAGCTGGAGGTAAAGAGAAGAGAAAATCTGCCCATACAGGGAAGGTTCTAAAGTATCAGAGAGGGGCTGAGGTTCAGAGCATGGGGGCAAAAGAGGTTTATTTTTTCCCAATGCAGACCTACTCAAGAAAGTGGGGCTGGGCAGTGTCTCCCAGCACTCAGGAGGCAGAGGCAGGTGGATCTCTGAGTTCAAGGTCATCCTGTTCTACAAAGTGAGTTCCAGGACAGCCAAAGCTATACAAAGAAACCCTGTTGCAAAAAAAAGAGAAAGGTATGGGGGGGGGAGGAGACAGAGAGAGACAAAGAAAGAGACAGAGAGAGACAAAGAAAGAGACACAGAGAGAGAGAGAGAGGCAGAGATAGCAGAGATAGAGGCAGAGACTTAGGCTGAGGGCTTTGATGTCCTATAAGAGGAGGAGGAGGCAGGAGCGGAAAGCCTCTGTCTTTCTCTCCCTGCTCTTCAAAGCCTGATATGCCTCAGAAGCCAGGCCAGGCACGGAAACTCTCACCTTTGAGACAAAGCCCCACTCCTGGAAAGCAAAGGTCAGCCTTGCTCTGCTGAGCCGAGGTTATGGTGTGGCTTGTGACCTACTACACACTGTCTCTTATTTCTCAACTGGAAGCTGATGAGGTCTGGTACAGAAGGTCTCCATGGAGTCCCTGCCATGTGACCCTGGGTTTCCACCCTCTCTGTCCTCTTCCTTTCCATGGCCAACCTCCAGGGTCCTCAGCTGGGAATATGATGATTATCATCAGGAAACAGAATCAACCGGGCTTGCCTTTTGTGACACTATGGCTTATTTACAGGGGCCAGCAGGTCTAAGGAGACCTGGACCAGAGGGAAGCAGGTCATTGGTGGGCCAAGACTGAAGAATCAATAGGAAGAAAGGCTGTCTGGTCCCAGGAACCCCAGGATCTGAGAATAGTAAAACCAACATCAGATATGTGACATTGCAGTAGTGAGCAGCCAGAGCTAAGTGCACTGAGTCTACATGTGTCCTGCCCTCATTGGCCACAGACACTTACATTGGCTGAGGCCAGAGGATGAAGTGGGCAAGTGCTAGACACTCAGGAACCAGCCTCCTGGGGCCTTCAAGGCACAAGAAAGGTAGAAGGGAGCAACCAGCTCAGTTGATCCCTGGCTACTTATGCTGTTGAGAATAAACTCTAGGGCTTCTGCCTCTCTGCAGAGCCCTGGCAACATGGGGAAGAGGGTACATCGGAGCATCTACCACAGTTCACTGCCCTGTGACCCAAACACTTCTTTACCACTTGGCCCTTTTGATTTCCAGCCTGGCTTGTAAGAGCAACTGATAGCAATCCAGCCTGGAGCCAAGCAGCTAGGAACCTGAGGTAGACTGTGAGCAGGGGAATGGGGTGGCATGAAAGATGCAGCTTAGAAGTCTCCAAATGAGGGAAGAAGAGGGCATGTGTGTGTGTGTGTGTGTTGAGATAGATGGGTATTGAGGGAGTATCTTGATGAGGAAACCTCAACTTTGTAATTCCCCTCAGCCTCAGAAGTGCTGGCATGAAGGTGTGTGCTACCATGCCAGGCTATGCTTTGGTTCCTTCTCTCCCTTCCCCTCCTCCTTTCTGAGACAGGACCAGACAGGAACTATATAGCCACCTGAGTGCTGAGATCACATATGTGTCTTTAGTCTTTTGTTTCTTTGATTTGAGACAAGTTGTCACTCTGTAGCCCAGGTTGTCCTGGAAGTTACTCTGTAGCCCAGGAGGGCCTTGATCTCATGGTACTCTTCCTGCCTCTGCCTTCCAAATGAGGGGATTACAGCAGGGACCACAGTCCCTACCCACTTGGTGAAGTTTTGGTTCTTCAGTGGGACCCTTTTCCACTTTATGTGAAAGTGTTGTCCTACAGACCCAGGTTCCCCTGAAGACTCTGGAGTACAGATCCCTCAACTAGGGGGGGGGGGCATAGTTCCCCTACCTAAGATCTTTCAGGACTGTGAAAAGGGAAGACTGGAGAAAACGTGCAAGAAGGTTTCTAAGCCTTTGATGCTGCAGGGGGAAGGGTGTGGCTGGTGTGGTCTTTTCCCTCATGGGTAGAGGTAGCCAGTAGTTTGGACTTCTGGTCTACCTAGAGCCTGCCCTGCTTCATCAAAGAGGACAAGTCAGGATCCCGCTCTGCCAACTCTAATCCCAAAGTCACTTGTGCCCCTCTTCCTCAATTTGTCCATTGACTACTATTGCAGAGAGCTGGATCCACGCCTTGGATTTCTCTTCTCCTGTAACCTGGGCCCTCTTTTATATGTGAGCCCTTGGAGCCCTATTCTTGGAGGCTCTAGTTGGCCATTCAGATAAACCCATTGTCTTAGTTCTTTTGCCGTGAAGAGACACCATGACCATGACTCTTATAAAGGAAAGTGTTTAATTGGAGCTTGCATACAGTTTCAGAGGCTTAGCACACTGGCAGGTGGCACCGTGACATGCAGGCAGGCAGAGTGCTGGAAAAGTAGCTGAAAGTTCTACGTTCAGAGCCACAGGCAGCAGGAAAAGGGCACCCCACCTCCTAATTCCTTTTAAGTAGTGCCACTCCCTGATGACCAAGCATTCAAACATATGAGCCTATGGGGGTCATTTCTATTCAAACCACCACACCCATGCTGGTTGGAAGTGACATCAGTGTGTGCCCTATGCTGGATCTCAGCTATGTTCTTTTTGCATTGTTAGGTTTTTTGTTTGAGACAAAAAAATAAATCTTGAACATCCTATCCTCCTGCCTCTACTTTACAAGTGCTGGGATTATAGGTGTATGTGATACTACATATGTCTGTCTCAGCTGTATTCTAGTTAATCATTGGTCTTGGCAGGTGTCTTAGGGTTTTATCGCTGTGAAGAGACATCATGACCATGACAACTCTTCTACAGAAAAACATTTAATTGGGGCTGGCTTACAGTTTCAGTGGTTTAGTCCATCATCGTCATGCAGAAGAGCATGGCGGCAAGCAGGCAGACATGGTGCTGAGAGTTCTACATCTGGATTGGCAGGCAGCAGAAAGAGACTGTGCCACACTGGGCATGGCTTGAGTATATAAGACCCAAAGCCCATCCCCCAGAGTGACATACTCCCTTCAACAAGGCCACACCCCCCAACAGTACCACTCCCTATGAAACTATGGGGGCCATTCCTATTCAAACCACCACAGAAGGCCACTCAATTTTATTTGAGAATTTTACCTTTATAAAATGTTATCCGGGTGCCAGGCATGATGGCGCACACCTGTAATTCCAGCACTCCAGAATCAGAGACAGGTGAATCTCTGTGAGTTCCAGGACAGCCAAGGCTACACAGAAAAAAACTTGCCTCGAAGAACAAAAACAAAACAAAACAAAACAAAACAAAACAGAACAGGACAAAATGTTACCCAATCCCTATAAGAATCCAGTGGAATATCTGACACAGAGGTGCTTTTGTTGTGGTTTTGTTTTATGAGACAATATCTGGTCATGTAGCCTGGGCTGGCCTCACACTCTCATTTCTTGGGACTCAGTCTCCAAGTGCTATGACCATGGGCCTGAGACCCCAAACCTGGATAGGAAGGTAACCTTGTAAACCCTGAAGTGTCAAGGAGGAATGGCTACTGATGAAATCACCTCTCCTAGGAGCTTTCACAGGACTTGGTGGTTTGATGAAAATGACCCTTACAGGCTCATGTATTTCAATTCTTGGTTTCCAACTGGTTGACTGTTGGGAAGGACTAGGAGGCGTGGCCTTGTTGGGGTAGTTGTGTCCTTGTTGGAGGAAGTGTGTCGCTGGGGGTGGGCTTTGAGTCCAGGGCCAGCGTCTTTCTGGTGAGATGGTGACAGTTAAGACAGTTAAGAATATTGGCTACTCTTCCAGAGGACCTAGGTTCAATTCCCAGCACCCACATGACAACTCACAACTGTAACTCCAGTTCCAGAGGATCTGACATACATGTAGGCCAAACACCAAATGTACAGAGAGAGAATCCGTGGCCACAGTGTCTCTTCACAGCAATAGAAGAGTGACTAAGACAGACAGTAAGCAAAGCGCTCCCTGGCTGTGCTTCCCCTAGCTGATCACCCATAACTATCTGACTGGCCCTGAGTAACAGTGATGACTTGGCACCATTCATCTCAGCAAAGCACTGATTACTATCATGGCATTTGGGGCACCATTACAGAGGCATGGATGAGGCTGGGCAGGACTTTGTGAACTGCTACTCAGACTCTGGAACATCAGTATCATGTAAGGCCAAACTCCAACATCTCAGAGAACCTTATATTCTACCATACCCCTGATTCCTTGTAGCAAGGGACCCTAGTCAGAGAAGCCTGTAGAGACTGTGCTCAGAGCTCCATCAGTGCAGGGGATAGGCAAGCCCAGAGGCCTGAGGAAAACACTCCAGAGCTTGAAGCATTTGTTTGTTTGTTTTGATTTTTCGAGACAGGGTGTCTCTGTGTAGCCCTCGTTTTCCTGGAACTCACTCTGTAGTCAGTGTGCCTCTGCCTCCTGAGTGCTGGGATCAAAGGCGTGTGTCACCACACCCAGCCCAATTTGTTTTATATATATTATATTGTTTGTTTCTGAGACAGTCTTACTGTGGCTGGCCTGGTACTTGATATGTAGCTCAGACTGACCTGGAACTTTGAATCTTCCTCGTTTAACCTCCTGCATGCTGAAATTACAGATGTGTGTCACCACACTCACAGTTGGAACATTTTTATTTGTTGTTGTTTGTGTTGAGACATGGTCTCATGTTAGCTCAGGTTGGCCTCAGACTTGCTATGTAGCCCAAGCTGTCCTTAAACTGATCCTTCTCCCTCTGCATTCCAAGTGCTAAGATTACAGGCCTATGCCACCATGCCTAGCTTAGTACTCTAGTTTAAAACATTCTTCATGCCTTCTTTTGTTTTGTTTGTTGTGGTATACTTTTTAAAGATTTGTCTTTATTTTTAGTTATGTATCTTTGTGTGTAATGTATGTGGAAGCCTTTGGAGTCCAGAAGTGGGCATTGGATCCCCCCTGGGAGCTAGAGTTGTGAGCCTCCCAACATAGGGGCTGGGAATCTGAACTCCAGTGTGCTTGAAGAGCAGCAAGTGCTCTTAACTGCTGAGCCATGTCTCCAATTAGTTATTTTAAGACAAGCTTCAAGTAACACACATTGACTGGCCTCGAACTTGCTTTGTAGCTCAGGTTAGCCTTGAATCTCTCGATCATCCTTCCTCTGTCTCCCAAAGATCATTGGCAAGTGCCACCACACCTGGTTTGAAGGATTGCTGCTGCTGCTTCTACTATACTATTATTATTACAAGTTCTCATTCTGTAGCCCAGAACTCGCTATATAATCGAGACTGGCCTCAAACTTGCAGCAATCCGTGCCTCAGTGTCCTCAATGCTGGGATTACAGGTATGGGCCACTATGTTTGGCAAAACATTCATTTTTGAAATGTGTTGCTTCTAGACATTTGGAAGCCTGTAGGAAGAGGAGACAAAGGAAGGGACTCCATGAGGAAAGAATGTGCTTCTCTAAGTACCCATCCTCTGCCCAGAGCAGAGGTTGGGGATCATGACAGAGGCCTGCACTGGGCAGGAGGGAGAAAGCAAAAAGGGCAGGTGTGCCTTGTCTACTGGCAAGGTTGCAGCAGGCCCTTACACATGGGCTTAGAATAAAAGCTCAGTCACCTGAGAAGGCTGTCTCCCCACAGATCTTGCACTTGAAAGTGATCCAGCGAACCCCGGCTCTCAGCAGGCCCTCTCTGGCCCGGCTGCGGTCTGTTCTGGAGGCGCTGGGTAGATGTCCTGCACTCTGCTTCCTTCTCCAAGGTTTTCCAGGAAGGGTTGGAGTCTGTCGCCTCTGTCCTGAGGGGCTTAGTCCTCTGTGGAACCAGAGACTTTGTTAACCCGCAAACCCCTGCTGCCTTCACGTTGCTAAACTGTCACTGTCCTGGAGCCTCCTCTCACGCCAGCCCCTTCCATGAACTCTTCCCAAGTAAGCACAGCAGCCTCTGGCCTGCGATTTGCTATGCAGTGTGGGCTAACCTTTAATTTGCAAAGAGCCTTCTGCCTCTGCCTCCTGGGTGCTGGGGCTAGAGCTAAGCAGGTGAGCACCATGACTTCTGTCGAGGGCCCATATTTGAATGCTGGATGTCTGCTTTTACCTCTTTTTTTAATTTATTTTTATTTTATGTGCATTGGTGTTTGGCCTGCACGTGCTGTCTATGTGAGGGTGTCAGATGTTGAAGTCACAGTTGTGAGCTGCCAAGTGGGTCCTGGGAATTGAACCAGGGTCCTCTGCAAGAGCCGTCAGTGCTCTTAACTGGTGAGTCATCTCTCCAACCTCGGATGTCTGCTTCTAACGTCACTTTTGCCTTTGCTTTGGCCACTGCTCACTGGTTTATCTACTTCCTTTTCCTTTCTGCGGTGCAGGACATGGAGCCCAGGACCTTGCCAATGGTGTAGCAGAGCCACATCTTCAGTCACTGTCTCATCATGTGTAGAATTTGTGTTTTGGTGTTTTGCAATGCCTCTGGAGGCCAGAAGAGGGCATCGGACTTGCCATGTGGGTCCTGGGAACGCTGGAAGAGCAGCCAGGGCTCTTAATCACGGAGCCACCCTCAAAACTCAAGATTTCTTTCTTTTTTTAATTTAATTTTTAAATTTTCATGTGTAAGGGCACTTGGAGGCCATAAAGAGTGGCGGGTCCCCAGTATGCTGGAGTTGCAGGTGTCTATGAGCCTCCCCACCCTCAAAGTAGGTGCTAGGAACTGAACTTGGCTTGGGTCCCCTTAGCTACCGAGTCCTTCCCAGCCCCCCTGTTCCATCATCCTAAGCACAATGCACACAAGCTTTCGAAGCTGCTTTGCCCAGGCTGGCACTAAGCACGTAGAGGCACATTTCTGACACTGGAGGCAGCAGCGGGCAAAGTTCTCTCAGAAATCCTCGGCTGGAGCCATCGAGTGAGTGAAAAGTTAAAAACTTTTATTTCTGGTACAAATGATAAATATTTTGCATTAAAAATCTGGAATTCAAGTTTTTCTTGTACTTCATGCTCCCTCCATGCCCCAGAACCTTGCCAGAGAACTTCAGTCCTGAGAGAGGAAGACTCGGTGCCTGCTGAGGCAGCCAAGTTGGGTCCCAGGAAAGGCACCCTTGGTGGTCTCGGGGGCAGAGGTCTCCCTGCACCCCATAGCCTCCAGGGCTGAGAGAAGGCACTGTTACCAGACACAGGATCTGGGGCATGAGTCCCCACCAGTTCCTCTGTGCTCCCTTTGCTGGTGAGAAAGTGTGTTGCAGGAGCGCACCCCCAGAACAAGTCCCACAAAGGAAGCCTAGGCTGGTGCGTCTTGATTGCATGTATGTGGGACATTTCAAGGGAAATGAAGGGGAGGAGGGTATCAGTCTGGAGAACAGCTTTATCCCCTTCTTCCCCCATGATGGGCACAGGTAGGCATCAGGGCTAGCCCATGGTTGCCCCTGCTGTGATACCCCTTCACAGTCACGCAGATGAGGTTTCAGGCACGGGAAGAGACCTAAGGCCTCAGATTGTGTTACCATGCCCTCTGGTGGCCAGCAAAGAACTTGTAAGCCCAAGGAGCCATTCTTGGTCCTCCCTGCAGCTAGGGGTCCTCGTCCCAGAGGCACAGCTGCCTCTGAGATACGTAGAAGTCAAAGCTGTAGTTCTTCCTGCAGCTTCTGATGCCACATTTGTAGGGCGCTGGCCGGTCACGACTGTGGCAGTACTTGAGCATGCAAGGGTACCAGGCCAGGCTCAGGCCGTATCGGCAGGCACAGGGCTTTCCTCGGTCCAACACCTGCCCACAGCGAGGTAATTCCACCTGCTCTAAGGCCTTCGGCAGAGCCTCGAACACAGAACTGTCCACACCTGGGGGAGAAGAGGCAAGCATGAAGAGGACAGGAGCAGCTGTAGCCCAGGCTAGCTTTCTCTCCTGTCACCCCTTCCAAGGCTGCCCTGGGGATGAACGCAGGCAAGCCCTGGGCCTGAGGCTAGGCTGATGGTCTGCACTAAATCACAGCTATCCTCATCCATTGAGTCTCAACCATGTGCTAAGGGTTCAAAATTGGTCCAGAGAAGTTTATTGATGTGGTTGGGGTTATACGGGGTAGTCAAGACCCAAACCAGGCCTGACTTCGCAGCCTATACTGGGCCATGTGGCCACCAATGCTTTAAGTAAAAATCTATCTAAAGGGTGTGGCATCTGAGTGGGCAGGGATGGGATAACGGAAGCAGAGTGGAGATGGCCATGAGAAGAACACGCATGAAGAGTGCTGGGGCAGGCGACAGCTCTGGGCTGGCCAGAGCTCTACTTAACAACCATGGGGAGAAAGAGCTTCTGGGATATCAATGTCAGGCCCTTCAGTGGGGTGTGGTCTGGTGGAGACAGGTGTGTTATGGGAATGACCACAAAGTCCAGCCCTGCCTTGGGTGGGGCAGGCTTCTCTATGTGGAGAAGGCCCAGGAGCCAGCAGCTCGAATCTCCCTGTCCCTCGTACACAGAGGACCTGGGAAGAAAGGGCCAGCAGAGTTGCACAGGGACCCTGGAGAGCTGGGAGCAGGCCCTGAGGACTCTGGGAGAGATGCTGGCACCAGGGTGGTGAGATGCTGAGTTTTTAGAGGTGCTGGCAGCCATACTAACAGGAACATCTGTGTCCTCAGTATAGGCAGTGATAAGAATGGTGAGGAGTCTCCGTCACAGGACGCGGCAGGTTGTCTTTTGTGGTCCTCTCATTTGAGCTGCCTAGCCACCACCTCCTCCAGGAAGCCTTTCTGACCTACCACAGCCTACCTTGGGGGTCTCACCCTCCCCTGAGGATGCCTGTCATTCGCAACTGCATGTTCACACTTAATTAGTGCTGTCCAGATCTACCCACGGCAGCAACGGGGTGTGTCTGTGTGGCTCATCCCTGAAGCGACTCAGTAACGCCTGAACACAACAGAGTCCCTCAGCCAAGGTGCCTTTTCCCCCCAATTCCTGTGCTTCTCTGTCTTCCCACCCAGGGCATCCCCCAGCTGACCTCGCTCTGTCCAGAACTGGACATCCTCCTGGCGGGTGTAGATGGCATCGGTGGCTTCGGCGCATACATTGTGGAGATGGGGACTCAGCAGGCCCCCCTGGCTGAAGTTCACGGCGATGTCCATGTGGAGCTGCTCCAGACCCCGCACTTCTTCAGCCTGACGCACTGCTCGGGGGTTTTTCTGTAGGTGCAAGGTGGGGACATCTCCTACCATGTCCTCCTTGATCTCAGGCAGAGGAGGAGAACCTAGCCCAACCTGAGAAACTGATGCCCCCGGGGCAGTTAAAGCCTTTGCTTCTTTGAATATCTGGGGCTTTCTGGCAAGTTCAAGGTGCTGCTGGGAGAGAGGGGTAGGTAGGGTAGGCGAGCTGTTCCAGGGTATACAACAGTGTGGGACATCTGCTTTCTGGATCCACGGGATTAAATTGTTCCAAGAAGGGTGGACAAAGGATAGGGCCCTGGAGGGAAAAATACCACAAGGCAGGCCTGCTGCACAGGTCAGCCTAGATGAGTTATGGAACACTGTTAAGTCCAGGGAGGGATCCAGGCAGGTCAGTGGGTTGAAGGGCTTTCCTGGATGAGTCCTGATTCTAACCTATGTTCTCAATGAGGAGACCAAGGCATTAAAGGCCAGGTCATTTGTCCAGTGTCACTAGCTAATGAGGGATGGGGGAGAGGTGATGCTCAATCCCTCTTCTGAGTCCACCCAGAAAAAGAGTGGGACCTGGATTAGCAGCTTGGGGTGACCTGAGAGTTGGGGTACAGTACTGATTAGAGATCTGGGGCTCTGTAGTGAGTTTGGTCTGTAGCAAAATCAGGGAATCAGGACTCTCAGTGAGTGAGGTGTCAAGAGTGTGTGGGGAGGAAAAGCAGGGTGAATGCAGGGGCGGGGGCTCTGGGTCAGGCCCTGGCCAGGCCAGCCTGGTGTGGGTGCTCACCTGCCGGAGCTTGGCCATGGCCTCACTGGGGATGATCTCATTGTGGTGCAGCCGCGTGACAAAGCAGAGCGCCTGAAACTGACTCTGCCCCTTCTCCAGCTCCCCCAGGATCAGGGCTCGGAAGATCTTCACGTCCTGAAGGGGAAGGGCAAGAGGATGGAGATCAGCTGGAGGGAGGGACCCCAGTCCAGCCCTGGACACTGCACCAGTGCCTCCAGCAAAGACACTTGCTTCTCCACATAACCGGGAAACTGCTGATCTTTTCCATTTAGACCTGTGACTTCAAAGATCACACTCCAAGTGTTCCCACAGCTTTCTGGAAAATCGACAAAGCAAACCACAAGAGCAGCTTTTAAAAGAACCCTTTGACCAGACAGAACTTCATCTCGAAGAGGGTGGAACCTGGTTTTTGGCTCTTGTCCATCACTGATGCCTCTCCCCATTAGGGGCCCCAGGGTCCTTAATCAGAGTGGGTCAGGGCCCCTGAGACCATTGGGCACAGCACCATGGGGGAGGGAAGGAGGGGCTACACTTTTTACAAGCACATATTCCAGAGCTTTCTCTGGCTTTGTTGCTCTATAGCTCTTAGGAGGAGACCTCAGAACACCGCTGGGTATTTGCCTGGCCCCTATTCCCCCACCTCCATCAGGGACTATGGGGGCGAAAGCGGCTGGCTGCAGCTGTTTTCCAAGACTGGGATGGCTCACCTTTCCCCTTCTCTCTCCACTTCCCCTTTCCCCAGGGGGTACTCATGGCATGACCAATGGGCCAATAGCCCCTTCCTGTTCTGACTCACAGTATGCCAGGGGCAGGAAGAGGGCTCAGTGCCTCAGGCACCTTTTGCAGTCTGGTTGAAGCTAGAACCTTCTGCTACATCTTCCTGCCACCATCCCCCCATCCCTATATCACAGAGCCTTTCTAACTCTGCCCCTAGGAAGACGGAAGTTAGTGGGTCCCAGTCAGAAGAGGTCTCAATCTGCAGAGAGCCCTCCTGCCATGGGGCACCCTGGCCTCAGCGACTATGGCTGGGAACGTTCCTGGTTCCTATGCCTACGGCTCTTCCCTGGAGATAGGTGTAGTCCTGGGCTTTTCATCGTTCAGCACTGGGCTGCCTCACCAGAAGCCCCCTTCACCGAGGACTTAGTGTACAGCAGCCACGGTCCAAGTGTTTGGAGAACAGGGTCGGAGTGTTCCCTGGGATTCTAGGTATAGGCAGGGAGGGGCTGATGGTTCCACCACTAGGCTGTATCTATTCGATACCCCAGGCTTTCCCAAGTCTCACTGTGACAGGGGACAGACTCATGTACCTGGCAGGCTTGGGTGGAGCTGATGATCTGGAGGGAATGAGAACTCAGCACCGTGAGTAGAGGTTACTGTCACTGTTGTAGTGACCAACAAATGTCATGGATGAACTGAGGCAAATGTCAATCATCTTTTTTTTTTTGGTTCTGTCTGAGACAAGGTTTCTCTATGTAGCCCTCCCTGCCTGTCCTGGAGGAGCTCACTATGTAGACCAAGCCAGCCTCGAACTCAGAGCTCTGCCTGCCTCCCAAATGCTGGGACTAAAGGCATGTGCCACCGCTATCCTGCTAATAACCTCGTCATAGATTTCTCTGAGTGCCTTTACTAGGAATGACTTCATATAATGATTTATTGTAAATACAACAACTGGAGGTGAAAATATGGAAATATGGAGAGCGAGATCCTAGAGAAATCGAGGCCCAGCTGGGGAGAAGAGTTCCATGACACTCCTCATCTCAGAGCCCTGGAAGGAAGGTGAGTCAGCTGGGCTCATCTCCCACTTCCTCTAGACAGGAAATCCCTTCTTGGGTCACAGCGCTGGCATCTCCTTGTCCTGCCAGGCTGGGCCATCTGATCTTCCATCAGCTCAAGTTGGCAGAGAGGACACTGGAGGCTGATCTGCTGGTGGCAGATCCTATTCCAGGTACGGTTCCTGCCAGGTGGGACTCTACACAAGATCTGCCCCTCCGAGAGCCTGCATCGGGCAGTACCTGGGAGGAGCCTCAGGCAGGAGCCAAAGTCCACCTCACTGGTATTTTCAGCTCAGACTCTTGTGGGATACTGCTGTCTTTTCTACGACACATGAAGCAAGTACCCAGTCATCTCCGGGCTGCTGAGGGACTGACTCAGTGAGTGGCGATGCCACCTGCCCACCACAAGGAGTGGAAGGCACTGAACATTTAGAACCAGACCAGAGGCTGGAAGAGCTCTGCTTGACGAATCCAAGAGATGGCTCAGCGGATAAAGTGCTTGTCACACAAGAGTAAGGACCTGAGTCCAATTACCAGCACCCATGTAAGAAGTGGGTGTGGTGGCATGTGCCTGTACTACCAGCACTGGGGAGCGGAGACAGGAGGATCCCTGGGGCTTCCTGCCTAGCCAGGCTAGTGAAACCCCTCAACCCCAGGCCCCAGGGAGAGACTATCTCAAAATATAAGATGAGCAGTGACACCGGAAGTCGACCACGGGTCTGCACACATGTTCACATGCACTTGAATGCACACATTTACCTGTGAATACACGAATACATATCTGCTTGTGCGCGCGCGCGCACACACACACACACACACAAACCTGCTTGAGTTCCTTCCCTGTTTCTGAATTAGATACTCACAGCAATGACAACTACCAGATGCTACGGACATGAAAAGCTGCCTGGGTGCAGAAGGGAGGAGGATTTCTTACCAAGGCAGAGGAGGCCCTCTGTAACCGTGTAGGACAAAGAGTCACTGAAGCTGGGAACCGGGAAAGAGAGACTGTGACTGTGCTTCAAACAGATTGCATTGCCTTCTCTCAGGGCTTCTCAGCAACAGGAGGCAGAGCTGTGACTATGGCAGAGCTTGGATTGGGTAACTTGCTCAGGGCTATGGATTTAGGGGAAGTGTAGTTGAGATTTTAACCCAGGTGGCCTAGGCTGTCCCATAGCTGAGCTCTTTCCCCAGAAAGCACAGCTGCCTCCTGGATCAATAAGTCTAATTTTCCTGATATTCAAGTACAGAAACAGGCTGAATGGGAGTAGTGTATTCCCACTTGGGAAGTGAAAAAATAAAGATTTTTTTGTTTCAAAAGAAAAACAGAGCCAGGCACAGTGGCATGCACCTGTAATTCCAGCACTCAGGGAGGCAGAGGCAGGTGGATCTCTGTGAATTCGGGGCTAGCCTGGTCTAGAAATCGAGTCCAGGACAGACAAGGCTACACAGAGAAACCCTGTCTTGAAAAAACTAAAAAAACTACAAAAGAAGAAGGAGGAAAAATAGGAGAGAAGAAGGGAGGGAGTAAGATCAGGAGAAAGGAACAAATGAATGAATGCACTGAAGCTCAGGCCCACAGAGCCAATAATGGCAGATGCAGGACTAGCACCTACATCCCTTCCCGTCATATTCACTTGGCCACTACCCCTCAATCCTTGGTTGATTGCCTACGAACATGGCAGTTCCTGCTCTCACTCTGTGTGCCTAGCAAGCTGCCTGACCCAAATAAAACAAGAGGCAGGAATACCTTCTACCTCACTGCCTGCACTGTGAGATACCCCTTTAAATTCAAGTTCTCTGGTATTCTTGATCCTAGTTTTCCCCAAAGCCGCATGACCTTTGCTGGCCCCAGGGAAGGAGTGGGCATCACATCCTAACCTGTGGTCTTCCCACTTGACCCACTAGCAAGACAGAAGGACAGTGTAAAAGGACTCCCAGCTTTGGGAACATCTGTCCAGATGTTAAGATCTGGTTAAGTCCAAGCCCAGTCCCTCTCCTTGCCTGGAGTCTTCTGGGATGATGATTCACCCAGATGTTGTCAAAAGCTCAAGACAGATACCACAACTGGGCAAGAGCCTTTGGCAGGGGATAGAGGCTTAAGAAGTATCTTCTATAAGGTCCTTTCCCTCAGGGACCTTTGGCCCATAAGAAAGTCCTGGGGCATACAGCAAGAAGAGGCCAGGCAGGGGCAGGGAAGGTTGCTTAAGTCCTGTCTGTAACTAAGCCATGGATAGGCTTCAACATATCACAGTAGCTAAGATTGGATACTAAGAGCCCGGACTCCCTTCATTGGTTCCTGGCCTTACTGCCTCTGGCCACACAACCTTGGGGGGAATCTACACAGACTCTGTCTCAGAGTCTTAATTTCCAGACTTGCAAAATGATCCTAGCAACAGTATTGCCTTGAGCAACTGCAGTGAGCTCAAGAATGAGCTCAGAACACAGGGTGGGACTCTGAGTTTCTCCCCTGATGCTGCAATCCCTGTTCCCGCTGTCATCTACTCCAGGCCTGAGAAGTGGTAAGGATTGTTCTACAGATGGGCTAGAGGTCCAGGCAGGTCAGATGACCCATGTGAGACTTGAATGCACCAGTAGGAGAGCACTGACTAGTATTCCCCAAGGCAAGGCTTTCACAAGCTTCTGGAGAGGCATGGGGATGGCCAAGTCCAAGGACCCGGTAGTTACAGGAATCCTGAGATAAGAAAGGCTGACTTCACACAATCAGCTCAGTGCCAGGGTATAAGGCCCAGAGTTGAAGTTTATGCTGACTACATGGAGGCAAAGAACAGATAAGGGAGTACCTGTCCTTGTTCGGATGGGGCTGGGGTGGAGGGAGGGTGGTGGCTCAGTGGTTCTTGATATAAAGCATGCAGGTCTTCCCAGTCAAGAGTGAGGTATTACATGCGGGATGCCCCACACCCACCTGTCCACCCTCCTTAGGCCTCAGCTCCCAGGTGCCACCTGCTTAGGTGTAGTCCTACATCAGGACCTCCAGCTTGCAGAGCCACTTTCCCGGTGAGTGTCCTCCCAGACTCATTCATCCGGGGCGGGAGCACATCTCATTCTCAGTGTATTCTGCTAGAAGACAGCGATGCTCAAGAAATGCCAAATGAGCAAGAGCATGAAGGCGTTCTGAGACCAGAGGTGGGGAAGTACCAGGGCCAGGTGAGGTGGAGAGGGAAGCAGGGGAGGGTGGGAGGTGGCTGAAGAGGCAAATGGCAAGAGGGACAGGATCTGGGGGTCTAGGAACTGGCTAAATCGTCTGAGTTTCACTTTTCAGGTCACTGAAAGTCACTGGGTGGGTTGAGCCTAGGGCTAGTATGAAATCTGGTTGACATTTGATTGTGCCAGGGAGAGTATTCAGTGACTCTAAAGCCACTCACTGTCCTTGCACAGCATCTGCCTGGGCAATGATTCATCTGGGCCCTCTGTGGTCTGGCTCTGGGGGCAAAGGCAAGTGGCTCTAGCTTGTTTATGTAGTAGCCAGGAGCTGGCACAGGGCAGAAGCCCCACATTCACTAGCCTCCTCAATCTCCAAGCCTTATCTTCTTGGGCTTATCTATGGGGGAAGGTTAGGACAGAGGCACTCCTGCAAGCCTGCATTCTAAAAGGCTTCAGGGGATCATGTGGTTGATGGCTCAGGGAAGTTCCAGAGGGGAGAGGACTTCGCTGGACACATAGCAATAAGGCCAGCACCAGAAACCCAGACCTCCCATCTCCCAGTCCTGTTCTGCTTCAGCCTGTGAGAATATTCCATTGCTCCGTGCCCTCTCCTTACCATTCCATCTTTTGTGAGACCCACTGTGCTTCCCAGAGAGAGGGGCTACTTTGGCTCAGCTCTGATGGGGCTGCACGGGAACAGGGAAATGATGGCAGACAGCTGTCCTGGAAAAACACCCCTGACGGGAAGACACCCTGTGCGGGCCCTCCAGGCTGCTTTCCCAGAGAGGCCCTGGGAGTGCTTCCTGCTGGGGGAGGGAAGCAACACTGCAGAGGGAGGTCTGGACCTGTGATGGACCAAGAGGGGAGCAGCATGCCTTCCCATCATCCCCTTTCAAACTTAGTCAGGGAAGAGGGAAACACACTGTGGTCCTTGGGCCACTGCTATAGGGCTCTCACTTTATTCAGTCAAATCTAGCCTCAATGGACACGCCCTAAGGTATCCTGGCTTCCCTTGCCCTCAGGCCACAGGCTGCCATTTTTCACACAGCTCCGTTGTCCTTCAGTTTCCCTGGTCTCTTTTTCTCATCTAATGGCTCCCATTACACAGACAGACACACGCGCACACACACACACGCTCAAACACACCCCACACCCTCAATTTCTGACACATTTCCTTGCTCTCCTGTGGCCCCCTCCCTTTCTGAATCCCCCGATCTACTTGCCTGCCCAGGAGGCTCTGCCTCACACACTATCTCATCCACAGCCCCACCACTCTGCTCCCACACATAGCCAAACACGTCACCTCAGCTCCCCTTACCCTTATCCTAGCTGCTCAGTACCTTTTCTAGAAGGTTCTCAGGGCACCAGGTTGTTAGGTGCTTACTCTCTGACCCTGCGGCCATCACACTTTCCATTACAGAGCAGTTGAAAACTAGGGAGCAAAGCTGTCTTTCCAGAGAGAGAGAGAGTGTGTGTATGTCATAACCCAGGCCAGAAGCCACCGGCCACTGCCCTAGGACCTCTGCAAGCCCTACCTACCCCCACTGCCGTAGCCCAGCGCCCTTACAACTGGACAATTGGGGATCACTCCTTCCTGGGAATATGCACTGCTATCCCAGCCTCCTCATCACCAGAGCGCGTGACTCTGGGGCCCAGGCTGAGCCAATCTAAATATTTATTCCTCAGCTCCTGGCTGGGACGGCTTCATCACTAGACAGGAGCCAGCTTCACTAGGCTGGGGCTGGGGACCTCAGAGTTAGGGCCTTCCCTACCCAGGCTGGCTGCCCCAGGGCAGGCTCAGCAGCCCTTGGGAAGCTCTGCCTAGATCTTTCCCAGGAGTAGGAATGGATGCACTCAACCCAGACCCAGACAGAGGCTTCTTATTATATAGCATTAGTACAACTACTAGCTAGAACCAGTGCCCCTCATGGCTAGTGCCCAGCCCTCCTAAGAGCCCTCATGCTCTGTCAGCCAAATCCCAAAGGTCACCAGCATCCTGACTGGCCTAGGGGAACAATGTGAGGCTTTATGCGGATCAACTGCTCCCCACTGTCTAGCTGACTCAGGGCTCCTGACATGGGGCACCACGCTTCCCTCTCACTTAGGTTCCAGCCTCCCACCTTCCCTGTCCTTCGTCTGAATCCCCAGTGACAGGTAAGTAAACATTTGCCAGTTTAAAGGATAGAAGCTCCTAGTAATACCTTGGTCTGTGATGCAGAAAAAAAAAAGTTGGAATTGCAAGTGGGGATGGAGGGGATTACACTCATCATGGGACCCTTGTTCTCTGAGAGAGGCCCCTCAGTTACTCTACCCAGGAAAGCCACACGCATTGGGGGGTGGGGCAGGCTCAGAGCCACTAAGTGACCTGCTGCCTCACCCAGCTAGGAAATGGCAGAGAAGTGCAGAGAATGACTGGCAGTTATTTGGGACCTATTTCGCAAAGCAAGGCTGGCCTTTGACCCTCCAGGGCATGGCCGAGGAATCAATTCCTGGATCCCCTAGGAATTCTGGGAAACAGGGCCCATTCCAACTGCAGGTAAAGAAGTGTTTGTGGATTCCTGTGCACTAGGGTTCTTCCACACTACTTCTGCCTTTCCATAGTGCATTTCATCCTTCTGGAAGGAGGGCTAGAGAATAGCCCAGTTAGTCAGATGTGGAACAAGCACCTCAGGGACCTAAACGTGGGTCACCACCAGCTGTTTAATATGCTACCAATGTCGCTCCCAAGCTCAGTTTGTTTATATGCAGGACAGAGGCAAATGTGCCTCATGATGGAGCCGTGCAGACAACTGAGAGCACACGTGTGATCAGACTGACTGCTCAGGATGCCACACACTCATGCAGTCTGCACCTCTAGGATGGGTCCTCTGCCTGCATGGCTGTGGAGTGGGGGTCTGTATGAGCTGACACACGACTCCTCTACAGTCTGGGGAATCTGAGAACAAATTCCACCCACCCCCTTCTTCCTTCTGCAGTCTCTCCAGCTGGTGGTTTTCACCAAGAGTCAGGATAGGACTCCATCTGGACATAGTATCTCTATCAGGGGTAGGAAATGCTAGCCAAAGGCTAGGGAGTGCACTTGACCCACAGGAAGCAAGACTTTGCACCCTGATCCAAGGAGAAGTTCATCAGATATGGAGGAAGGACTAAACTGGGACTCAAAAGCCGCCCCCCCCCCCAACACACACAACCTGTTTTCTTTGCTTCCTGTCAACTCCTGTGAAAATGCTCTGTGCTCCAGAAGTTCTCCTTCCTCAATGGCACTTTTAAAGGGCAAGAAAGTGGATGGTTCAGTAGGCAAACTGCCTGCCCTCAGGACCTGAGTTCAGATCCCCAGAAACCATGTAATGAACAGGGCACAACTGCACACATCTATAATACGAGTGCTGGGCAAGAAGAGAAACAAGAGAGTCCCTAAAGCTCACTGCTCAGCTAGTCTTGCTGCATGCATATGCTCCAGGTTCAGTGAGAGAGCCTGATTTTAAAAAACAAAACAAAACAAAACGTTGAAAAGTGAATGAGGAAGGCATCTGATATGAACCTCTGGCCTCTGACATGCATCTGAACACACATGAACATGTACACATGCATACACCCACCCCCTACACAAACACACACTCTCACACACCAGTGCTTTTGCTGTCCTCTGCTACCCAACATTTCCAATCCACTGTATGTCTTCCATGCTAAGCCACAGGGGGCTCAACACAGACAGGGTATGATTTAGGATCTTAAATGCTTCTCTTGTCCTTCACCTGTGTGATATGACATCCTCTCGGGACAGTGTCCATGTGAATACTGCAGGGCCTCACTGACCATATCCCACAGGAACACCACCCTTGACCTGGGACGGGGAATCTGATATTTTCTGTATGGCTTTTCCCTCTCAATTTCACTTACCCATTGGTACCCGGGACAGGAAGCAAGTGTCTAATCTCCCTGGATTCTCGTCCTCTTGGAGTAGCCCTGAGCTGAGCCACAGCACCATGAGGCTCTTGATGCTAGCATCCCCTCCCAGGTCCCAGTCCCTGGGTCCCCACGGTCCCTTTCTTCTCACTTCTGGAGTGGGAGTCCCTTTTCTCCTCCTATTATATCTCCACAAGTCTGATGCAGTCACACATGACTTTCTTCATGTCTTACAGCCCCACCTTCCTCTTTCGGCCGGCCCCAAACCAGGCTGTTTGCAACATGACTCATTCCTTCCCCTGCTTTAGGACATTCAGACAGGGGGACAGAGAGCTTGGACAGAGTAACCAGAATGGGGGAGGGAGCCAAGAGGACTGTCAGATAAGCAGCCGGAGGAGACACTGGGGATGGCAGCATGCCTGCTATTGCTGTGCTCAGTGGTCACATATACGCAGTTAGATTTTATTTGTCAGGCCTGGATGATAGAGTATGAAGAACACTGCTCACTGTGTACATTAAGAGTTACAGTTCCTATGTGGAGGGCATATAGATTTAGGTCCAGAGTCTAACTGCTGCTTATAATACATTGGGGACTGGAGGGGGTGGGGTATAAGGCTCAGGGCAGCATGCATGAGGCCCTGGGTTCAGTCCCCAGAACCCAAACTGGCACATTAGATGTGTGCCACCATGCTCAATTTATGCAGTGTTAAGGGTCAAACCCAGGGTTTCCTGCATAATAGATAAACACTATCCCCCCATCTACATCAACAATGCCCCCCCCCTTTTTAAATAGGATCTCCTGTAGCCCATGCTGGCATTCAACTTTCTGCTTCTCTCTTCCAAGTGTGCACCACTGTTCCTAGCTATCACCCGGCATTCTTTAAAGAACCCTGTTTGCCTGGCTCTCCTGCTCAGATGCCCTGCTTTGGAGGGATGGGATCCAGTCCAGGTGTTAGGTGCCTGCAAACTTCCCAGGTGACTGTTCAAGCCACTGAGCCATGGCCTACTGGCATTCTTTCAGAGTTGCAGGGCTCCAGGTGACACAGGCCAACCATGTGACATTCCACGTATTCATGGGATCTGCCAGCCAGATTTGGGTTCTAATGTCCCACAGTGTACTGATGACTGATTGCTTTACCAGCCTCAGGGCTAAAGGTACAGGCAAGGTGAGGAGCAGCTAGTCAGTGCTGGGTGCCTACCTGGCAAGAAGGCACGGCTGGGAAAAAGAGGGGGGCCCTCCTGCACAGGGGTGTCACTCAAGCCCTAGGTTTGCTTAGTCCAAGGTTGACTGCTACTCTGGAGGGGCTGGCTGGCCACTGATTCAGCAGAGGACGCTCACACCTGTCATTCTACCACTTGAGACAGTGAGTAGGGCAAGAAGAGAAAGCATTTCAGGCTAGTCTTGTGTAACAGTTTTCCGGGAGATTGAAACATTCCATCCTGCAGGCAAGCCACTGAGAACAGAAAGTTAAGCAACTCAAAACAGCTTCAGGAAGTCCCTGAAGCTAACCAGAGTCACTAGGCCCCTGAGCAGACAATAAAGGCTGAGTTTCAAAGATGATGCTGACACCAGACCAGCTGCATGTCAGAAGCAAAAGCCAGCCAGACTGCCTGAAAGAAGTTCAGAACAATGGCGGCGCCAGGAAAGGACACTCTTCCAACCACCTGAGTTGCCTGAAGGCTGTGCACTTGCTCCAGGTTTCCAGACCTTCCGAGCGGTCACCAATGCTGAGGTGGGCCTTGGTGATGCAGCGTCTTTAAGTCATTTCTGTTCCTGTAAGTAACCCCTCATCCATATATCTGTAAAAAACTCTGATAACACTCACTGGTTCACCAATTTGTACTTTGGTCTGTCATGGGTTTCCTATCTCGAAGGAGTAGAACTGTGTGTAGCATCTCCCCAGGAAAAGTTTTGTCACATTACATAGCGAGTCGCTGTCTCAAAAAAAACAAAAACAAAAACAAAAAAGGTTCAGACTAACCTGGACCACACAGGGAGTTCAAGGCCAAGGCCCATCTGGCTGTATTTGGAGACCTTGCTTCTAAAACAGGATGACAGGTGACAGACAATGAGGGACTCTAGTCTTCTCCAGACTCCATGTTGATTTTCTCTGTGATCTCTTGCCTACCCCTCAACCTCTTTAATCCAAGCTGACCAGGGAGGAGGCTGGCTGAGAAGTGGAGAGAGCCAATTTCAGAGCTAGCCAAGGGTTTCTTCATTTCCTGAGTGCTTGACACAGCAGCAGAAGCAGAGTGGGTATAGCACAGGTGCTTTACTCCATGCTCAGCTGTGCCCAAGACCTCAGGGTAGCTGCCATGTTAACACATTTTACAGATGAGGAAATGAAGGCCCAGAGGGATCAAACAGCTGGGCTGAGGCTGACCAGCTCTCAGGGGGTAAACAAGACTTGCCTGTGTCTCCCAATGGTGACCAGGGGCCATGCATCACTACTCCCAAGAGGTTTCAGGAGTTTGTTTGTTTTTCCTAAAACAGTCCCTAATGGGTGTGGTACACAAAAATACAACTTCTGGGTCATTTTCTACAGGGGGGAAAATCATTACTTCTAGACAGAGCTTTTCAGTGGAAATCTAACAATGGTTTTGAGGCGAGAGGCCTTGAGAAGTAAGCCATAAGCAACCTGTGGGGGAAGGAAGGGCCACAAAGTGGCTCTGGCCAAGAGGCCACATGCTGGAGGAGACTAAACACTCTCCTCCCTAGTCCCTGTGTTGCCCACTCCACCCCAGCCTGGGCCAGAGAAGAGACCGTGAAGTCCTCTGACAGCTGGCTTTCCACTTTCCGTGCCTTCTACTCCCCTCCCCTCCCCATGAAATCAGAGATGCCAGGGGCAGGTGCGAAATGCCAGCTCTGGGTCAGAGGCTAACCTGCAAAGCAGACTTTGGAAAGCTGGGTGAAGGTTGGAGCCACCATGGGGATCAAAGTGAGCACTTGCTGTCAACTCTGAATGTTCCCTCCAACTGAGCAGCAAGACATCCTCCAGCCTCCCACCCCCACAGTGGGTCACTACCACCCCATCACAGCCTCCTGTGTTTCTCTTTCCCTGGTCGCCTCTCAGTGCAGAGCAATAACAAACTTCTGTAGCCAGAGGCTAGAAAAGCTCTACTCCAGTCCTCAACTTTCATGCCCTACCCAGCTTGGCTATCAGACATCTTGCCTAGGAATGGATAGATCCTTCTTTAAGGCTCTAGGTGGTCACCACACAAGGCCACTGGGCAGGAGGATGGCTTGTGGCTGGCTTTTAGGTCAGAAGGCTTAGAGGGGTGGATCAGATACCCACTCCTGAATGATTCAGCCCAGAACACCACAAACAAAACGTTTTTAAAGTTCAGGTGAGCAAGCAGGGGACATGCTGGGCTACCAGCTCCCCTTTCTCCACACTGGCTTTTCTGCCCTCCATGCTTCTAAGAACCCAGCTTGGGCCTGTGAGGCAGGCATGGGCTACCGTGTTCTGCACGTCCTCTGTCAGGATGACTCCACGGGCCAGATTATCAGTGCAGCCTCCCCTCTACTGTATGCAGCAACTCTGGATTGCCCATGTACCTCTAATATCTGTGGGTAACCTCCCAGGACCCCCCTCCCAATGTCTCCAAATAGCTCCCACTTTCTCGGGGGGTGGGGTGGGTGACTGATGGGTCCTGAGTATTCCTCATTTCTGTTCCTTCCCCAAAGGCCTCCTTTTAGGGGGCAAGAGCTGAGCATGGATGGTTAGAAGCTCTCCCCGCCCCCCATCAGTTCTGGAGGTGGGGTAGCGGTGTGGAAGGGGGAGTGTGAGGAGATTCATTTTCACCAAAAAATATATTCATTCACCTTCGAGATCTTTCTGCTGTGGTATCACTGTTTGTTTCCTAGCACCCCTGAAGTTCCATTTCCTGACAACCCTAACACCACTTCTCTCTCTCTTTTGGTTCCCTCCATAACACCAACACACACACACACACACACACACACACACGTGTTCCTGCACGAAAGAAAGAGAGACAGAGAGAGAGACACACACACAGAGATAGAGATCCACAGAGAGAGAGACAGACAGACAGACAGACAGACAGACAGACAGACAGAGAGGGGGAGGGAGAGGAGAGAGGGCAAAACTGTGAACTTCACCAGCTCTTGTCAGGCAGGGGCTGAAGACACTGACAACCTTTTTCAAATGAAGGGGACCTCCCCTCCCCCAACTCTTCCTAGGCTGCTCCAAGCTTTCCAGCGCACCAGGTTTAGGAGGGACCAAGGGCAGACAGCTCTGCAGGGAAAATGATCCTGGAATGGTGCTCTAGGGTCAGAACCTTGGAAACCATTTCCCTGCCACGCACAGCAGAGGAAACGAACCTAACTTGACACCAAGCAGCGACGTGGAGAGCCAAGGTTCCCCATACCGCCGGTGGATTCTCCCTCCCCTTTAGCCACAGAAGCTTTTGTCGGAGTGTCAGCTGTGAGTGTTGGGGAGGGAGCAGGCACAGGAGCTGATCAGTGCGTGAGAAGAGCCTCGGTTACTCAAAGCCAAGCAAGAAGGCTAGAGGGGTTCACTGACGAGAATAAAAGACCCAGATCTGGGTGCTGGAGAGCGGTCAGTGAGTTAGAGAGGAGCCCGGCGTGACCTTGGGCAAGTCACGTTCCGCTTCCCGCGCAGCGTTTCACTTCTGCAGACTTGAGGGTGCCTGGGAATTCCGACAGCTAAGCTGGCCAGCCAAGCTGGCCAGCCTTCCTCCCGCCCGCCAGACTGCTCCCGTGGTGGGTGGTGGTGGTGGTGGTGGGACTGGACCAGCGAGGGCACCTCACCTTCTTGAAATCGGCGACGAAGGAGAGGAGAGTGCCGTCGGGTTTGCGCAGCTCGAGGCTGATGCTGTCGGCGTCGCTGTCAGCCTGCAGACTCTCCTCGGTCACCTGGCCGTCGGGCAGCCGTACGCGGACCCGCAGCTCGGCCGGCGAGCCGCTCCCCGCGCCCACGCCGCGCGGCGCCCCGAGCAGCAGCGGCGACAGGAGCAGCAGCAGCAGCAGCGACGGCAGCGCGGGACGCGCCGAGGGGACGTCGCGGCGGCCGGGGGGCCGCATCCCCGGGGGCCCCGGCGCGCCGCGTGGGGGAGGGGAGACGCGCCTCCGAAGTTTGCCCAAAGTTGGGGGTCCGGCAGTCGCCTTCTCAGGAGGGGGGAGACTCAAGGCGGAGGTTCCCACGATGTGCTGCGAACTAACTCCGGACACGCACCCGGAGTCCGGGAGGACGCCCTCCCCGTGTGTGTCCCCGCCACTAGCCGCAGGACTCTAGAGCTCCGGACTCCGTTCAGCACTTTTCATTCAATCCCACCCCCCGTCACTTCCTTCAGAAAACAGAAACCACCAGGACCTGCCTTAAAGAGACCGCGCACCTCCTGGCCCTTAAAGGGACCGCGGTGGCCCAGAGAGGGGCGGGGATTGGGGACCGCGGCTCAGCCGCTTTGTGGCCTAGGCTGGCTTTCTCCGGATCCCTCCCTCCCGCCGCGCCCGGTCACCGGCCGGTCCTTGTCCGGAGTTTGAGCTCCCGGGTAAATCCCTTCCTCCCATTAAGGGCGGGACGGGTGACTCTTCCCCGCCCCCCACGCCCCTTCTGGCTTGTTCTGGTGCCACGTGGATGAAATAATCGGCCTCGGATTTTTCAGAGGTTTTGCTCAGTCTTTTAGTTTCTCTGACACAGCGGATTTCTCAAATGTGGCTGGAAAGAAAAAAAAAAAATCAGACCTCACTTCGCACTCTGTCTTTTCTTAGGTCGAGGAGTGGACTTGGGGGTTGAGGAGCATCTGTGCATCCTTCAGGTGTGAGCTGTTTTGATAAGAAGGCCGCCCCGACCTGCATTTGATCTTCTGGGCGCCTAACACTTTGCGAGCCCTTTCTTTTGCAGTCCCCCTCTCCTGTGTTCAGTCAGCCTTTCTCCAATCCAGCCCACCTCCCAGGGCCCCTGCTCTTTCCCGGAATAAGCTAAGCACAGCCAGGGAAACGCTAGATTCCAAGCCGCCGCGGGCAAGGTCAAGGGCCACAAAAGACACCCCTGCCGTGCCGAGCCGTGCCGTGCCTGAGACTCCAACAAACCAAGTAAAGACTGGGGGAGTTGGATTTCTGTCCGCTTGGTGACACAGGAGCATACTTTAAAAATTCTTTGAGCCTAAGCGTCCCCTGGTGAACAGAGAGAGTTGGGGAGGCCGTGGAGATAAGGCCCCCAGGGATGTTCAGGACCTTTTTGTTCCTCCTGTCCATTGCCACTGTGGTCTCTAGGGTCTTGATGGTGACAGATAGGTGAAACTGTTCCCTGCTCTGCAGCTTCTTTCCTTCCTAGGGGACCCCCAACACTTGATCCACCCTTACCAGCTTGTGAACCGTTCATTAAAAACACAGCTTCCTGGATCCTTAAACCTATGGGTTCAGAGTTTCCCCGGAAAGAAAAGAGAGCTGGCACTGGTAAAAGGTCCAAGGTGGTGCTCTATGATACAGAGGTTGGCAGAAGACACGTGGTGCTTGACAGAAGGTTGAATGTGGAGGATCTAGAATAAACAGCATCTTTCTTGGGGAATCACCTGGCTCCTGAGGACTTTTACCTCACCCTGGGGAGTTGGGGCAGTCTGCCAGACAATAACTGGACTGTTTCCTCCGGGTCTTACAGCCTGAGCTGGCAGCAGAGAGGACAGAGTTCCCTGGGGTCTCAGAGCTGGCCTCTTGCCTGACAGGATGCTAGGTCTCTCAAAGAAGCCTTCAAGTTAGAACTGCCCTCATGAGTCAGTCCCACAGTCATAAGGGGCCTCACCCACATTTCCTAACTTTGCCTGTTTCGGGTCCTGTCCCATCCAACACTGGTTCTGTCCTTGGCGACATTTCCAGGCCTTAGAACTCCCCACCCCGACCCCCCCATCCCCAGTCCCCAGTGAGAACCAAGAAGTAGGCAAAGAGTCTCTATATCTCTGTTCAGACTCTGCGGTTTGAAAACACAGTTGGAAAACATTTTCTGTATGCCCACATCTTCCCTATGAATGGTCCTTTTCTATTTCAACTATAGATCAAACTTCATCTGTTCCCCCAACTCCACCCCATTGATGGTTTTTCTTTGTAACCCCACTAGGCTCCTCTGCCTGCCTCTGCCTCCTGAATGCTGGGAATAAAGGTGTGTGCCTCTACTGTCTAGCCTGCTCTGTTTTTTAAAACAACAGAGAACTTGCAACCTCTTCTATGAACCACAATCATGTCCCTAGCCTTTCTGGTGACTACACCAGGTCTTCAAGATTGGGAAAACAAAAACAAAACAAACAAACAAAAAAACCCCACAGGTTTCCCAGCAAGAATTTCTAAGTCACCTACTAACCTGTATAGGCCCTGCTCTCCTCAGCCCCTGGTCTACAATAGTAATTATTGTACAGTTACCTTCACTGTAGGGATTCTGTTTTGTTTCAGGGACTAGCTCACGCTATCTTTAAACTCATGAGCTTCCTGCTTCAGCCTCCTAGGTGTGTGTTTGCAACCTGGCTTCCTTGTAGTATCAGGTCCAGGTTCTGTGCCAAGCATTTGACACACATCATCCTATTTAACTTCAGGATAACCCTTCCAAGTACATTCTATTCTTAACCTCTCTTTTATTGGCTACAAAGCCCAGATTTAGAGAGGTAATGTACCTCAGGTCACACAGGTAATGGAGCCAGCGGCAGCTGAAGCGCGGCTCCCTGCCCACAAAGCCTTGCTTTTAACCACAGCAGTATCTACAACATTCACTCTCCCCCAGTGAGCACACAGCCCATGCTATCTCTTCCTGTTATCTAACGGTTTGTGTAGGCAAGAGGCTGTCAGTACTGCCTTCCACAAGTCACCCAAGTATAGAGGCATCCCTTCATCTTCAACTCAAAGGCCCCAGGGAGGAGAAGTTCTCATAACCCTAATTGCCCTGACTGCAACCAAACAGCCCTCATTGTCAGGAAGTTCTTTAGGTTTCATCTTTATGTGTCATGCCCTACAAGGATTTCTGTCCCCTTCTCACCCTGAGGGAAGCAGGGTCTGAGTTCCCAGTAGTGGCTCCAAAAGGTCTACAAATTGAGTCCAGTACAGCTGTGCCTTTGTTACATTTAGAAACCCTGTCTCAAAACAAAACAAAACAAAACAAACAAACAAACAAACAAACAACAACAACAACAAAATGAACAGGAGCTGGAGAGATGGCTCAGTGGTTAAGAGCACTGGCTGCTCCTGAGTTCAATTCCCAGCAACCACATGGTGGCTCACAACCATCTGTAATAGAACCTGATCCCCTTTTCTGGTGTGCATGAAAATGGAACACTCATATACATAAAATAAAATAAAAAATAAACCTTTTAAAAAGGGGAAAAACAAACAAAAGAATTAAATGAAAAGCTGTCTATAAGACAGCTCACAACATGTAGTTGGTACAGGCCCACTGAAAGGAAATTATTATTTATGACCAACTTGTCATATACTAAATCTGACTATACACAACTTCCTGCCTACAGATACATCGGAGCTCAGCAGTAGGTTTTTTCTTGTCTGCAGCCGGATCCAGTCTTTTTGGTTGTAACTGCCCGTGAGCCCTGAAAGCAAACACGGACGGACAGGACAGCAAAACTCCAGGGGGCAATTGTCTTTGCTTATGGTCTAAGTGGGTCTTTACCTGGTCTGTCAAGAAGGAAACACGATCCTGCTGTCTCAGTCTTCACCAGGAAACAAGTGCCCAAAGGACAGGGAAATGGAAAAGGGAAACTCTATTAATGACCTGCATGGAGAGAGGAGCCCCCTGGCAAGGCAGCTTGTCCACAGGTTGGGAGACAGGGAAGGACGTTTCTCCCCAGAGGCTGTCAAGTTTGGGGTTGCATTACAACCCTGTTCCTCCCCCCCACCCTGCCCCCCATGCACACAGGGAAAGCCACCTGAGCCTTGAGTCTGAGAGAGAATCCAGAATGGAGTGGATCAGTTATTTTTTTCTCTCTCTCAAGACCACCTACAAAGCTCCAATGACTTCATTGCCTGGGCAGAAGTGCAAATTAGGATTATGGTATCACCTGATTATACTTCCGTCCACTGAGGGTGTGGTGGGAAGCAAGCCGGAGGCACGGTGGGGATTGCAGAGTAGAACCTAGAAATAACTGGATGTCAAGGACACCCATTCATCTGGGTGGGAAACCAGACAGAGGGGAACCAGGCTGATTCAATGACTTCCAGGCCTGAATGATCTGAGCTACAAAGGCAGCTCTCTCCGCTCACAGATTAGAAGCCTGAGGACTCTTGAAGGTCCTACTCCCTTCCAAGCTACTTTCTCCATTCCCTTCATCCTCAGCCAGGCAACTGGTGCACAGGCCAGCAAGTTCCTATACTACAACCAGGTGATACACTAGTGGGTCACAGCAGATGCAGCAGCTCTGTAGCTCAAGATTAATCCGAGCCAGCTGAACAATTATAGTGGGGCAGGTGAGATGGCTCATGGGTAAAGGCACTAGCTAATAAGCCTGACAATTTGAGTTCTATCCTGGAACCTACACAGAAAAATAATATAATCAATTCCTGTAAGTTGTTCTTTGACCTGTGCATGAACACTGTAGAACATACACACATACTCGGTAAAATGCAAAAAACAAAAACAAAAAAACAAACCCATAAATTACAGCAAAATCAAATCTTTATAATTGTTACAACTGGTACCATGAAGAACCAGAGGAGACTGGTCTGGACCAGGAAGTCTTTTGCGGATGTTCTGCTGGATCTTGCCAAGACTTAAAAAACTCATGAATCAGGATTGATGAGCGTAGGGGATGTTTCAGTCACAAAATGAGCAATTCAACTTGTATACCGGTGCTAAGTCTGGTAGGTTTCCAGACACTTCACCAAGTAGCTGAGGCATGACGGGGGAGGGCAGCTGCCCAAGATCATTCAGTAGGAATTTGCAAGGGCCAAGAAATGCTGGGCCTCATAGGAAACGGCAGTATCCAGGTCTAGGATTTTTGTTTTATTTCCCTAACAACAGTGGGCGGTCACTGAAAGGTGTTGTTCAAGGGGTGACATGATCAGACTTGTGATTTAGATACCTGGGAGATGGACTGTAGCCATCCAGTGGGAGGTGACGGTGGGCTGGGCCATGTTGGGGGCAGTGAGGGTGCCTAGAGGTGTCAGGCTTCAGCTTGAGGGTAGGATTTGACATGTTTTTTGGGCAGGAAGGGGCAGGGAATAAGAAGGAGAGGCTGTGGTCAGTGCTTGATTCTACTTCAGGCATTTGGGGAGCACCACACAGGGAGAAGCTCTAAGATGACTTTGTTAGGAGTCCTTCAGGTCCTTGTCACCCTCTCTCCTCTGGTATCAGAATCACAGAGCCTCCGGTGTCTGGAAACAGAGGGTCCAAAACAATTCAGGCCAGCTTCTGGTGGCTCTCTCTCCTCAGATAGGAAGCCTGGTGCTCTGAAGCTCGGCAGTCTCCTTCCACACACAGGGTTCCCACTTCCTTCTCTTCCCTCCAAGTGTCTGTGTCCTGGAGGTGGCTCTTCTGTCTGTCCTCTTCATGTCCAGCATGGTGCCCTGTACAAAAGGTTCTCAACAGTGAGCAAGACACCATCCATAGCCCTGTGTCTCTGACATTGAGCTTTGTGGGAGAGAAGCTACAGCTTGACATCTGCTCTCAGGGTCCTGAAGGTCATGAGGTCCTCAGAGAATAGGCAAGCTAGGGCACCTCATCATGACAGCAGTCCTCAGGCTGTTTTATCATAGCGTTCTCCCCTGTACCTAAGAAACACAGACTATTCTATGGACCACTGGTGACCCGAAACTGTCCTTTCCTGTCCTTTGTATTCCAACCATCCCATTACCTGGGCACTTGTCAGAGTCATTGTAGGAAAGGCCACACAGTCCCCTGCTCTGCACACCTTGAATGCACCAGCAGAGATCTTCAACAAGCCCTTCTGCAGGAGGATCGAGCTGGCAAAGTGTGTGTGCCCCTTGTGCTGTGACATGGTGGATGTGTAACTATACTTTATGATGGAGCCCTGAGGAAATTTATTATGAAAAAAAAAAAAGGCACGTGGAGTTTTAGCGAAATTTTTACTGCTCTTGCAAAATTAACGTACGTGTTACAGCTTGGGAGAGAGGTCCTTTTTTTCAGAGGTCCTAGCATGAGCAGGCCAGGCCTGGAGAGGAGCCATCCCCTTGTCTTCTGCCTGTTGCTGTTACTGTGGGTCCTTTTACCATGTTGGAATCTCCAGCTTCCATCTGGTTGATGGTATCTCTGGGGCTCAGGCCAGAGAGTTTAAGGTTCTAAAGCAGAGAGGGAGCATTGGGACCCACTTCCTCCTCTGATAGGAAGGTCAGACCTTTTCTCAAACTAGTTATCTCAAAAACACCATTGCTATCTTTATCTTTCTTCCTTCTTTTTTTTTTTTTTTTTTTTTGATAGACAGTGTTGCCAGCATCCTGGGCTGGCCTCCAGTTTGCAACAGTGCCCTCTCCTGTCTCAGCTTCCCATGCGCTGTCATGCCTGGTTTCCCTCCCCCATTGCCCCCCTTTCTCTCTTCTCTCCTCTCTCTCTTTCTTCTTTCCCTCTCTCTTTTCCTCTACTCCTGATAAGGTTCCTCAGCCTCCTTAATGCTACCAAAACCCAGAAGTTTTTTTTTTTTAATTGACTTTTATTTCCTTTAGAGCTCTTTTACACTTACAGCAGAACTGCACGGATGCAGTTTTCATAATGCCTTCTGCATCCACACAGGCAGAGTCCCCCCTGCGTTTGCGAACCCCCACCTGAGTGCCACCGCTGGTGAATGGACCTGTGCTGACCTGCCCTTATCACTCAAACTCCACAGTTTCCATTACCTGTGGCTCCCAGCACCGATCTTGTGGGTTTTGAGGAATGCACCATTACACTGTCATATGACTTCACCCCCTTAAACTCCTACGTGTTTCTGCCTATTCAGCCCACTCCAAACACCAAGACATCAAGGTGGCCCAGCAGGTGAATGGGCTTGCTGCACAAGCCGGACAACCAGAGTGGTGTAAGGAGAGAACTGACTCCTGAAAGTTGTCTTCCAATCCCCACACTTGGGCCATGCCTTGCATGCAAGAAACCCACCCCCGACACAAATAATAAATAAAAAATGTAAATACATTTAATGATTTTAGGTTATTTGGAACAAAATAAAACCTGACTCGTATTTACTTCAAATTATCTTCTGAATTCTGCGGCTTCAATGAAATTAGCTCTGGCAGCCCTACACTTTCTGCCCTGATTTTCCCTTTTAAAGTATTTTTTTTTTTTTTTACAGATTCTCACTCTAAGCCAGGCTTGCTGTGGAACTCATTCTATAGCTTCCAGACTTAGAATGACTCTCCTACCCTCAGGTCCTTCCAAACACTAGAACTACAGCTATGAGCCACCATGCTTGACTTTAATATTAGTTCAAACATGTATTTCCAGTCATTGATGTAGTTATGTGTATTTTTCTTTTGACTACACAGTCTAGACTGGCCTTGACTTTGACCCCCTGCTTCTACTTTTTGGGAGTTGGGATGGTGCACACATGCTGTGCTGCTCACAGTTCCTCATGTCTTGCATCAGGCTTCTTTTGAACTCAGTGTGTAGCTGATGATGACTTTGAACTTATGACACCTCTATCTCTAGCTGCCAAGTGCTAGGATTACTGTTGTCTGACACAAGGCCTAACTGCAGCTGTGTGTGTGTGTCCTATTTGGAATTTCAAATCATCCCCTCTAAATAGTCTGTATATTGAAATAAAATGGTGACAAACCATGTTAGGATTTAGCCTTTTCTAAACAGCGAGCCTGGAAGCTAGTCTCATTTTATTTTCTGCTTTTTAAAAAAATTGCTTATTCCATTTGTGTGTGTGTGTGTGTACATGCATACACATGCCACAGTAGGAGCACAGAGGTCAGAGGACAAGCACAGGGAGCCCATTCTCATCTTCTACTATGCATGTTCTGGAGGTCACACTCAGTTTGCCAAGCTTGGGGGCAATTGCCTTTACCCACTGAGCCATCTTGCCAGCCTTCATTGTCTTTTTTAACTCTTCTAAAGCCTCATGGGCAGGTGGAATTGCTCATTTGGTAGGTGCTGATGTAGAAGCTTAAAGAAGTGAATGCACATGCCCAAGGTCATGTGTAGTGTATGTGTAGACCTTGAAGCCAACTCTGACTTCAAGGTTTTTGGCTTCAGGTTCTGATTGCCATCCCAAAATATTGCCCAGTATCTGTTTCATCCATTCAATAGAAAGCTCTCCAAATTGTTCACTGTTCAGTTTTTTTCTTTGAAGTCAAAGCCATTAAAGTCCCTCTTCATCCTTGAAGCCGCTTTCAAACTCAAGCTGGGTGGGGATCAGCCTCAGCTCCCTGCCCTTGAGGGAGAGCCCAGGCAGCCTTCCCTAGCGCTTAGACCCTCCCCTGTGCCTCTTTTACCTTTGCCCAGTCTGTGCTGGTGACAATGACTAAAAGATCAGAGATTGATCTAGCAGAGAACTCTGGAAACCAGACACAAGCCTTTGGGTGGACTGGCATTTTCCTGCAAAGAGAAGTTTGGAGGATATCTGACCTCTTATAGATGTGAGGTCAGAAGCTACTTTCTGGGGTCTCTTCTGTGTGGACTGGGACTTCGAGGACTTAGACAACAATCTGTAAGGTCAATAGTGAATGTTTATTCCCTCCATATAGACCCTCCATCTCTGGTACATTCCCTTTAGCTGTTAAAGTTGCCTCAGAAGCAACTTTCTGAAAGAAAGCAAGTCTCTCCACTTCCCTTACTGGAGTTTGAACCTGGAGCTTTACAAATGTTCTACACGGAGCCATTCTACACTTTAATTTTTGTTTTGAGATAACTTCATTACTAAGTTGCCCAGGCTGGGCTTTAATTTATAATCCTCCTGCCTCAGCCTCCAGAGTAGTAGGTATGTACCATGAGGCATACAAGAAGGCAGGTCTTGTGTTCAAATTCTGAAGAACCATTCACAGACTCTTTGGTTTATTTTATTTTGTTGAGATAGTGTTATACTGTGTTCCAGGCTGACCTGGAACTTATTGTATTGCCCCCAATTCATGTCGATCCTCCTGCCTCAGCCTTTAGAATGTTGGGATTATAGGGTTGATCCATTACACTAGGCTAAGCCTCACCCATTTGGGTTTTTGTTTGTTTGTTTGTTTGTTTACTTGCTTTTAAAAACAAAACCCAAAACAAGGTCTTGCCAAACTCAAGCTGGCTTTGAATGATAGTAGCTGAGGTTAGCCTTGACCTCTTTGACCTTATTGCCTCGACCTCTCAAGAGCTGAGATGACAGATGTGAGTGAGCTGTCACACCTGGCTGCCACTCAGGGACTTTTCTTCCACCCATCAACATTCTCTGGATACTTACATGGCTGTGCACTGATAGTGGACAAACATCATTCCTGTGTAACTGATTTATTTTTATTGTATTTGGCCAGGCGTATGTGAGTGTGTGTGCCAGTGGGCACACCCATGCGAAGTCCACATGTCAACACTGGATGTCTTCTTCTATTACTCTCCACCTTACTTATTTGTCGCTTGTGTGTGTGTGAATGCACACGTGCATGGCATATATGTGGAGGTCAGAGGACAGTTTGCAGGAGTTGATTCTCTTTTTCCTCTTGGTGGGTTCCAGGGATTAAACTCCGGTTACCAGGCTTAGAGGCAGGCAGGCATCTTTATCTTTTTAGTCATCTTGCTGAATCCTCCACTTTAGTTTTTGAGACAGGTTCTCTCAGTGAACCTGCAGCTTGCTGTTTTAGCTAGACTAGCTGAGACTTCTGTCTGTCTCTACTTCAAAGGTGCTGGAGTTACAGATGTATGCCACCATGCTTTATTGAAGTTTTCTTCCTTCCTTCCTTTCTTCTTTTTTTTCTTCTTTCCTTTCTTTCTTCCTCCCTTCCTCTCCCTCTCTCTCTTTCTCTCTGTAGAGAAACATGTCTCTTTGAGACATGGTCTCCCCATGAAACTCTGGCTGGGCAGGATCTTGATAGGTAGATGAGGCTAGCCTTGAAGTCTGCCTCCTCAGTGCTGGGATTAAAGGCGTGCATCACCACACCTGGCTTGTGCTTAGTTATTACGGGTGATGGAGATACTCATGCTTGCTCAACAAATGCTTTACCCATTGTACAACTTTCCCCAGACCAATCCTGTGTCATTTCAAGCACAGTTCCATGACTCTGATCATTCAGACTGAGGCAGGAGGATCAAGGGCAGTTTGATGTACTCATGAGATTCTGTTCCAAAACAAAGCAGGGCCCTGTGGCTCACATCTGAAATCCCAAAACTGCAGAAGTGTGGCAGGAGGAATGCCAGGAGTTCAAAACCAGCCTGGGCTACCGGGTTGAGATTCAGTCTCAAAAGCAAACTAAACTACACTAAAACAAAACCTGAGCAACATAACAACAAAAGAAAACCTACAAAACTCTTGGTGGTCAAGAGTGTAGGTGGACACTAGGATATGTGTTTAGCATGTGTGAGGCCTTGGGTTTAATCCCTAGCACCAATTAAAAAAATTAAAAAGGTTCCTAGAGCTCAACTGTGGAGGTCATTGCTCATGACTGGGCATTTTAATCAGGTTCCCTGGGCTCATTAAATTAGTCTGAGAGCCACCGTGAAGCTGGCATCTCCTCCTAAGGAGTGTCTCTGGCATTCACACTCGGCGGAGTGTCCATAGCGTGGTATGCTTGAGAACACGGATATTATCCCGACCCTTTCATAGACGATGGTGCCCCATCCCCCTTTCTCACTTCCATGCCGCCCTCTGCACATACTGGTCCCCTGAGATGTAGGGAAGGGAAGGTGCTCTCTGTCTCTCTCTGTTAGCCACTCTGGGTACACAGTCTTAGATAGATTGTGAACCCCTAGGGCAGAGAGTCTGTCCCAGCATGCAACGCTCCATCCTGACCGTGCGAAGATCTGATGGTACCAATTAACGTTAACGAGACTCCTTCTCCGTCTGGGCCTGTCTGGAGGTTTTGCTAATTAATACCTCTCTGGTCTCTTGGGTCCCTAGAATGAGAGGTCTGGGAGACCTGGGAGAATTGTACAGTTTCATCTGAAAGGATCCATAAGAAGACTAAGGCAGGAATGGGCAATAGTAGACATTGCTGACATTTCTTGAGCAATGCCTGAACATTGTAGGAAAGCAAGCACTTCATTTCCATCTGATCCAGGAAATAAGGCTACTATTCCCCATCTTTACAGAGAAGGAAAATGGGCACAGATCTTAGGCCACAGTCATAGGTGAGTGTGGCAGATTTAGGGCCACATCTTACTCCTAAGGTTGGGTTTCCACACTTCAGAGCCTGTTGAGCACACACCAGCACCCTTGATTTCTAGAGTTGCTGGCTGTCTTGTGCCCTTTGACCTGACTGTGGACTTCCTGTTTCTGGGACCAGAGACCATAAAGCGGTGTGGAGGTGGGGCAGGTAAGGACAGGCCCTTCCCTCGCTAATGTGGTATCTACAGCTTATGGGAGGGCCTTTAGCCTGTGCCCTCCTGGGTGTAACTCTTCTTCCTCATTAACTTCTCCCACCTCCAAGGGCATGGTACGGGAGTGAACTTAGCCACTGTAAACACTTAGCTGATGTCTCACCTTTTTTTTTCTTCTTGAGACAGGGTTTCTCTATGTAGCCTTGGCTGTCCTGGACTCACTTTGTAGACCAGGCTGGCTTCAAACTCACATTGATCCACCTGCCTCTGCCTCCCTGAGTGCTGGGATTCCAGGCCTGTGCCACCACACCTGGCTGAGGTTTCACTTCATGACTATGGAACCACTGGGAGAAATTTTTCAGATTTCTAAAATCTGGGTATGATGGCACTTCTATAACCCAGCACTTGGGAGGCCTAGGCATGGGGGATTGTGAATTGAAGGTCAGATTGGGCTACATGGACATGTCTCAAAAACAAGCAAATCCAGGTTATGGCACCTTATACCTGTGATCCCAGTGCTGGGGAGGCTGAGGCAGGAGGATTGCTATGAGTTAAGAGGCTGGCTGTCTCAAAACAAACACCCAGAAAATGACAACAAAATAGATTTCCAAGGACAGCATTCAGATTTCTGGCATCAATAGCCAGAAGTTGAATAAGTCCTGGAATTTTAAAACGAATGTGTGTCAAGGGCTGGGCACTCAAGCAGGATAAAGCTGAGCAAAGACTACCACTGTCTAGCCACGGGGCTTTGAAGTAGTAACTGAACTAACCTCTAATTCCCATTGTCAATACAATGTTTGGTTTGTGATTTTTTTTTTAAGAACTCGATTGAATTTATGATTAGTATGCATATGTAAGAAAGCATGGCCTCCGGAAGCCACAGGATGGGTGTGACGGTCAATGTCATAGAGTTTTATTGCCGAAACAAAACACCATGACCAAAAACCAAGTTGGGGAGGAAAAACCAACTTGTACTTTGAGATCATAGTCCAGCATGAGAGGAAGTCAGGACAGGAGCTCAAGCAGGGCTGGAACCCGGAGGCAGGAGCTGATGGAGAAGCAGTGGAGGAGTGCTGCGTCCTGGCTTGCTTCCCCTGGCTTGCTCAGCAAGCCAGGACCACCAGCCCAGAGATGGCTCCACCCACAGTGGGCTGAGCCCTCCCCCATTGACCACTAATTGAGAAAAATGCCTTACAGCTGGGTCTCACGGAGACATTTTCTGCACTGAGGCTCCTCTCCCCATCTGAGGACTCTAGCTTGTGTCAAGTTGACACACAAAACCAGCCAGGACAGTCAGAGACTAACTCTCAGGAATCGGTGCTTTCCTTCCACCTTGCCAAGGCAGGGTCTTTCTTGTTTCTGTTGTGCTCTGTACTCTAGGCCAGCTGTGCCTTGAGCGTCTAGGTGATTCTCCAGTCTCTGACTCCCATTGTGTTGTAAGGGTGCCGGGATTGTGGATAGGCTCTGGCAATTTGAACATTTTTTATGTGTTTCAATCCTCCCAGGATTGAACTCCAGTCACCAGCCTTACATGACAAGCATTTTCACCTGCTGAGACATCTTTTTGGACCTGTGTTTAGTGTTTTGGGACAGGTTTTTATGTAGCCCAGCTTGGCCTCAAAATCTTTATGGGTCAGAGGATAGCCTTGAACTCCTGATTCTTCTGCCTCTGTGTCTTCCAAGTGCTGGGATTACAGGTATGCACCCATACCCTAACATTATTGCCAATAAAATGGAAATAATGATTTCTGGTCTTTGGGCTGTGGAGGAATTAAATGAAGTGCTGTACTTAATGTCTGAGATCCCTCAGCCAGCAGCTCTGCCTCTTAGCCAGAGTCTAGGTGAGCTTCCACAGCTGATGAAGCCTCAGGCCTTGATAACATACCTGAGAAATAATCTATAAATGGTTCTGCCTTTCCGTACAGCTTGATCCACTGGCAACAGTGCTGGAGATTTTATGAGCAAGAGGCAAGAGAGGGTGATTTTTGGTACAACCTGGTGTTCTCAAGGAGAGTTTGGGAGAGAGGGGATCTGTAGCAGCTCAGGCTCCTGCAGGAAATTCTGTTTCCCCAGTTCCCCTCCTCCTCTCCCGACTTCTCTCCAGCCCCCTCCCTTCCTCTCTCCAGCCCCCCTCCCTCACACCCTCCTGACTCCTCCAACCACCACATCTGGATCCAACTAGGGAACAACAGGCTTTCTGTGAACGCCCCACCTCCTCTGCCCTCCGTCCACCACTTCAGATGATTCTCACAGGGTGGGGGTGGGGTGGGGAGTCTAGAAAGCTCTGAGGTCTCTTTCCCAAAACCTGTAAGGTTAAATCTCTCTCTC
>CM053747.1:33581516-33595068 GCA_028658305.1 Pachyuromys duprasi
AGGGTTCATCTTCCTCCTCATGCCAAAAGAGGTTTAGAGAGAGCAAGAGTGAGGAGAAGGGCATGTGTGGCCTGAATCACATGGTCCAGGCGAAAGGGTCTAGCACCACCAGCTGAAAATAAGAGCAAGGTGTGGGAGGATTCAGAAATGATGCTCAGAAAGGTGGGTTTGGGGAGGAAGGTGTGACTTGACTTTAGTCAAAGAGAAACACCCGATGCTGGAGGAGGCCCTGCTAACTTAAGAGATGCTTCAAGGGCTTTCGTGGATGAATGTGGCAGCTGAGACTTCCTGCGGGAAGGAGCTTGGGGGAGAGGGCGGGGAGCAGACCAGAAGGCCACCTGCTTTCCTATCAGGCCAGGAGGGCCAAAAGATGATTCAAAGGGACCACCCAGGGTATGATGTCTGCCACCTCTCCTGGTACCCCAAGGCCAGGTCTGAGTTCAACTTCCCTCAAGGGGAGCATTACTGTGGGACTCGGGCCCCTGTTACCTGCACACCTGCCACCTCTCTCTCCAGTCCTCGGAGCGCAGGGATCCACGTATGCTTTCCCTGTTGGTTACCCTACAGGTTTTCTTCAAGACTCAGGGCATTTTATTCTCTCCTCTGCCTCATAAGGAATAGATCCTAAATTAAAAAGAAAGAAAGAAAGAAAGAAAGAAAGAAAGAAAGAAAGAAAGAAAGAAAGAAAGAAAGAAAGAGAAAAGAAAAACTAATCTGGGAGTGGTGTCCCACGGATGTCATCCCATCACTGGAAAGGGGGAAAGCAGAAGGGTTGCCCTGAGTTCAAGGCTAGCCTGGGCTTCAAAGAAAGACCCAGTTCCAAAGACCAAAACAAAACAAACAAGCAATAGCAAACATGGAAGTCTGGGAGCAGGAGAAATGAAGAGGCATGTTCAAAGCCATGCTAGGTATGAGTTTGAGTCCTCGGAGAAACGGCACTTTTGACTTCCAGTTGACCTCTCTGCTAAGGCAAGCTTAGTTCACTTTTCAAAATCTAGTGTTAGGCCTGGAGTTGAAAGAGAGAAAGGCAGGGTTGTAGGAGTTCTCTGTCTGCTTGGGGTAGCCTGCAGTCCAGATGGAGGCAGCCATTGCCCGAGCTGTTCCATGATGTCTAGAGAAATTATGTTCCTCAGAGTGGCTCAGTGCTGATGAGAGCTGCCCAAGGTCATGCTCCCCGTGGAAGTAGGGTCACTTATTTCCAGTGATTGATTTGGAGAGTCCTGGCCCCTTTGCTTTACTATGAGCGGTCTTTATAGGACGGCTATAGCCCAGGCTAGAACACTCTTCATGGAGCTATCAAGGCCTTGATGACACTGCAGAGCAGTCCCCTAACCCAAGCCTGCTTCTTCCCTAGTAAACACTTATAAAGCTCTGCTTCACAGGAGCCCCACTTAAGACAGAACAAAGCCACAGAAATGCACAGAGTATGTGTGTGTGTGTTGTGGGGGAGGGATGCATGAGCCATAGCATACATATGGTGATCAGAGAATGACCATGCAATCAATTCTCTCTTTTTACTTTTACATGTGTTTCAGGGATTGAATTCAGTTACCAGGCTTGTGTAGCGTAGCAAACACCTTTACCCACTGAGCCATCTTGCCAGCCCCTGTCTGTCCCTCCCCCCAGACCCCGCATGGTTGGGACTTCAGGTTTCAGTATCTCTGGGTACCAAAGAGGAGTCATCTATACCCAACCTGGTTGACAAGATCAAGGCTTAGTCCTGTCCTAGTGAAGGCTGAGGACACCACAGATCTTTTGGTTTAGCTGGTGCTCTCTATCTGGTCTCCACACAACGAAGGAACAGTTGGTTCTTCTGGTTTGGTAATAGTCAGGGCAAGTTTGAAGATGGCAACCCTGCTGCCACAGTCACAAGTTTCTCCTTTGGGTCTGGCTCCAGAGCACCCTGGAGACAGCAGCATGAAAAGGATTCTCCCCAAAACTTTGTCTTTGTAGACCACAATGAAATCCTACCCTTGACACATTCTCTAGGAGAAGAAGCCCAGTGCTAGAGCACTTCTGTTGAGGAATGGTGGGCCTGGGAGGGCGTCTGGAAGAAGTTTGGCAACATAATCAGCTGATAGCGCTTTGGCCCTGGTGGACCTCCTCAGCCCTCAGAGCTTCCCTTGGTGTGTCTATGAATGACACGCTCAGCTTTTTGCCTGTCGCTTGGAGATTTTATACATACACCTGCAGTTTACAGAAATAACTCCCTTGAACTTTCTGTGCAGTCCAGGATGACCTCAGACTTCTGATTCCCCTGGCCATACCTCTCTAGTTCTGGGATTACAGGTATGCTCCAACCATGCCTGGTTTATGGGATGCTGGGGAAAGAACCAAAGGATTCGTGATGGTAAGTAAGCACTCTCCCAACTGAGCTACAGTCCCTAGCTAAAATGAACCCCTTTACCTATTCCTGCAAACTTGGAGCTTCCAAATGGGGATATGAGATGGAGATATGGAGATATGAAGATAGGCAGCCTTCGTTGCAAATATAAGACCCCAGGGGAGCAAATATAAGACCCTGGGGGAGGAGGCAGGTGTCTAGAAGTGACCCCAGCTGAAGGAACACTGCAGTCACTTGGGAATCTGTCTTGTAGACAGTGCTTTAAAGTGGGGTGGCTCAGTGGTAATGTGGTTAGGTGGCTTGGTGAGTGTAGTGGTGTTTAGGGAATTGACAGTTTATAGTGGTTCATAGGGAGTGGTATTTGAAAAGACTGCAACGTGTGGTCTTCTTGGATTGGTATGGCCTTGTTAGGGGAAGTGTGTCCCTGGAAATGCGCTTTGAGGTTCCAAATGCTCAAGCCAGGCCTAGTATGGTGGTTTCAACAAAAATGACCCCCGTAAGCTTATAGGGAGTGGCAGGGTTAGGAGGTATGGCTTTGTTGGAGGAAACGTGTCACTGGGGGGTGTGCCTTGAGGTTTCAAATGCTCAAGCCAGGCCTAGAGTCTCACTCTCTTCCTGATGTGACCCCAATGTAGAACTCTCAACTACCTCTCCAGGACTATGTCTACCTGCATGCCACCACGCTTCCCGCCATGATGACAATGGACAAAACCTATGAACCTGTCAGCCAGCCCCAGTTAAGTGTTTTCCTTTATAAGAGCTGCTGTGGTCACGGTGTCTCTTCACAGCAATAAAAACCCTAATTGTGGTGGGGTGGCTCAGTGGTAGAATGGGCCTCACCTGACGGGACATGTTCTTTCGGCCACAGAAGTATGCTATAACTGCGTGCTCTCTCTTCTTCTTCTTTTTTTTTTTTTTTTTTTTTTGTGGGAAGAATCCTAACTTAATTTCTCTGAGCTGCTTTTTTTTTTTTTTTTTTTTTGTATCACACACTTGTATTTTCCTACTTCGCAAAACATTAATTATCCCACTCAGTAACCTTTCTGTTGGGTGTATTTTGTCTAAATCACCCCCTAAGCTGTGGGGAGGCCAGCCCCATGTTGCTGGGTGCAGGGTGCAGGCTTTCCTCTCTGTCCCACGGTGGCACCCAGGGTTGCTGCTGTCCCAGCTTTTCTCACACTGTGTGGGAATCTGTCATTTTCTTCCAGGAGCTCTGAACATACTCGCACCCGCATTCTCAATATCTAGTACAGTGCCTAGCATAGAATCATGGCTCTGTGATTAAGTGGGTAAATGAATGAGAATAAAGAACCGAGTGAAGGAGGCGCAACTTCCTGTTGGCAGCGTAGAGTCATCTCTTGCCCATTCATATAAGGAACTGCCGTGGATTCAACTTAGGACTTTCCTGCCCTTGGTGTTTGGTGAGTCCCTGCCTCTGTCCCTGCCTCCCGAAGGGGAGGCTCTAGGGAACAAATGTAGAATTTGAAAGAGTCTTAGCAAACAAGCTGATTGATGGGCACCTGTATCTGTCATGGTAGAATTGGGACTCAATCTCTGGTAGCTGGTGAGGAGGAGCCTCTTAATTCTAAATACACCCTCTCTTGTCCTTCTTGTCATGGTACCGTGTCACAGCGAGGAACAAATGTCTTCGTTTTTCACAGATGAGGAAACTGTGGTGTAGAAAGTGGAACTGAGCTTTACGTAAGGTGACAGAGCTGCCCAGGGACCAAGTTCAGGCTGAAGGGTTACTCTTTAAATGAAAATTTTAAAGGTGTACATGTGCGCACATGCGCACGTGCACGCCGCTGTGTACGTATAGAGGTCAGAGGACAATTTTCAAGAGTTGGTTCTCTGCTTCCACCATGGGTTGCACGGATCGAACCCAAGCAGATGTGTTTACTCACTGAACGGTCTCACAGTCCTCTCTCCCTTTCTGAGCGCCAGAGTTACACATGCGCACTGCCCACCGGAGCTGGGGCTCAGCTGCAGCTGAGTTCCCCGCTCAGCCCACACCCACCCTCTGCTCTCTGCCGCCTCGTCCCTGCTCCGGGAGCCCGAGGCAGCTGCCCCAGCAGCTTCTCCTTGTTCCAGAGCGTGTCTCCCTGCCCAGGCCGGGCTTCTACAGACAGTATAGTCTCTCTGTGGTGGCCTCAAGCTCTGGTCTCTAGGCCTAGGAGCTGGAAGGCTGACAGTCTTCAAACGGGTCTTCTCAACACGGCTCACATAAGTTAAAAACCCAAACACATATCCTGGAGCTCCTGACAGGGACCTCTAGGTCTTCCCAGATGTGTCTGCTGAAATGAAAGGCTCCTCTCCGTGTGTGTGTGTTTCCAGTGAAAATCTCCCAACAGTGCAGATATGTGCTCAATCAGTTATGCTTGTCTCCACTGAAGCCAGCCAGCTCTGTGACTCCAGAGCCAAGTGAGCTATTCTCTATATGAGCGATGGGGACTGACTTAATCCACTGTAGGGGTAATGAAGAAGAAGGAACAGGCAGGTAAGGTGCTTCCTGCAGGCGTTGGGACCCTATCCTTTCTGGCATACTTCAGTTGAAGGCATGCTGCAACTGCTCTTTCTGGTCTTTCTCAAAGACCAGGGCATTTGTGTGTCAGTGAATTCCCATTGGCTAATCTGAGGTGCCACCACTTCCTAGCTTGCCAAATTCTTTTAAACCTTTAAATCTGTGCTCTGAAGAGATGTCTGAGAATATCATGCCTAGTCCTTGGCTTAGAAAGGTCAGGAACCGTGTTGTGGTGAAGGGAGTTGATTCTGGAATATGTACTCAGAGGCACTGTGGAGGTAGAAGGTGGAATCTGGGTATTTGTGGGACAGTACATGGTTTAGAGTGTCTAACATTTGACCAACAGGATAGCTCTGAGTACAGCCTAGCCCCCAAAGTGTAAACTTACTTAAAACATTATGAGGTGGGTTTTTTTTTGCATTTAAAAATAATTATCACATTGTGTGTGTGTGTTGTGTGTGTGTGTGTGTGTGTGTGTGAGAGAGAGAGAGAGAGAGAGAGAGAGAGAGAGAGAGAGAGAGAGAGAGAGAGAGAGAGAGCAAGAGCAGTGCAACTTTCAGGAGTGTCTCTTACTGCCACCTGGATTCCAGGGATTGAATGTAGGTCATCAGGCTTGGTGACGAGTGTCTTGACCCACGGAACCATCCTGCAGTTGCACTTTGTGTGGTTTGTGAGCACAACAGCATGTGTAGCAATAATATAACGATGGACACATCTGGAAACATGCGTATGGTGGCCTATGCCTGTTTTGAAATGGCATGACAGATGTGAAAGAGTATGAATGGGGGGTCAGGGTGTTGGTGATGTGGGCAGTGGGTGTATGGGGGATGGTTCTGGGTGCATCCCGAAGCCCGATGCCTCCCAGCCTGCTCTGGGGATAAGAGGGAAAGCCAGGCAGAGCAGCTTGCCTTGGGCTTGTGAAGGGGTGGTGGGATAGGGTGGGGGCTGGGTGAGAGGTAGGGGTGGGAGGGTGAGTGGCTGGGGATGAAGAGGGGGAGAATCTCTAGCTCTTGGGTGTCTTTTTCTCCTGGCTGGTTGAGGCTCCAATGAGGCTAGGAGCTGGAAGCCATCAGAACCTTCCCTGCTCTGGTGCTGGGGAGACAGACACCCTGTCTTCCTTGCTCCCTCAGCTCTCTCTGGTTGGAAGCGTCGTTCCTAAGCCCCATCCCCACTCTTTTCTACTGCCCAGATCAGACACCAAAATATTTCCACATTTCCTTTGGAAAAATCCTGGGAGGTCTGTTTATGGCTCTAGCAGAGAGGCACACATCTGTGCACAGTTTAGCTGGGATATCTGGAAACCCAGGAACTGGAGTTTGCGGGGAATTTGGAGCACATGGTACCTACCTCTACCCCAGATGTGTTTCCCTGTCTCTGCAGGATTGCCCTATCAGTTGGGTCCTGTTTCTATAGATAGCCCCTCACTGTCCCTGTGTGTGCATCCAAGCTCACAGACATATTCCTGCATACACTTGGTTTCAGTAGGGTGAACAGCACACAAGGACATCCCTGTATTCTGAATAGGGCACCTATTCATGATGCCCCAGCTCTAGGGACCCCTCGTGGCATTCAGGGGCATCACCCTTGAGCCAGTCACCAGCCTTAGACATGTGGGGCAATACACGCTGACTCAGCACACCCATGCAGAAACATGCACTGCGCAAAAAGGTGTGATTCATTTCCAGACGCCCATAGAAACCCACTCCAAACTAGTCAGTGCCTCGTCACTTAACCTCAGGAAAGGCCTGCCCTCGCCTGGGAGACTCGGGTACTTCCAGCTGGGGAATACCTGTTCTTGCCTAGCTTGTTCTTTCCCTAACACAGTCTACTCCTTAATGATGCTATGCGCCCCCCTGTACGGCAGGCATAGACAGGGGACTCGAAAAAGCCTGCCCCTGATCTGCACCCAACATTTTTCCAGAAGACTTAAATGTTCCTGGGGCCATTCATCTGGCCAGTCTTATCCTTCCTGTTGCCAAAGACACACTGGCTCCTTTTGGTCCCCACTGTGAAGCCTCCTTCTGTCTCCCTCAGTCCTGACCCTCCCAGATTCCAGCAAACCTTCTTGGTCAGGCTAGGAATGCATTCTTTTTCTTTTCTTTGATTTATGTATTTTAGTTGGTGTTTTGTCTGTATGTCTATGTGTTGGTATTGGATCCTGGAATTACAGACAGGAAGTTGACCCCGGGTCCTCTGAAAGAACAGTCAGTGCTCTTAACCATACAGCCATCTCTCCAGCCCTATTTATTTGTGTATTTATTTATTTATTTTCCCAGAGAGTGATCCTGACTTTGAACCTGGGACCTTGGACATGGTAGGCAAGCACTCTGCCACTGTTCTACTCCTTGGAATTTATTCTTTAGAAAGTATGAGATAGGGGTGGTAGGGACAGCCAAGAGGGAGAGAGAAGAGGGGAAGGATAAGTGAAGGAAAAGAAAGCTAGCTGAATTGCTGAGAGGGCAAGAGAAGCAGGTGCTGGAGGTCCAGGGACCAAGCCTGATGCAGACTTTTACTCTGCTGGGAATCCATTTTAAGACCCATCTTGGCCCCCTCGGGTCTGAGATCCTTGGCCTCTCCAGCAGTCCACCAGACTCCTGCATCTGCTAGTCCGCACCAGGATTCTCCAAGGCTCCAAGGGGAGTTTTGAGCCTCTACTCCTCCTCCCTGGACCAGGCCAGTCTCAGTGGAGGCCTGAAGGCCAAAGGGGTTTTGATCTCTCAAGCCTTTCCCCGGCCCTCCTGGGATGCTCCTTCTGGCAAAGAGCCTGAATCCCACAGGCTTTTCAGGCTAGACCATTGAAATTTCTCTTCATAGTCTAAGGTTAATTTGGGAATCTTCTAACCTAACCATGAGATAGACACACCTTCAAATTCCGTTGGAAACCTCAAAGCTTTTTTATTTTATTGTTTTCTGTGTATGGGTGTTTTGGCCGAGTGCCTGTCTGAGCACCATGTGTGTGCCTGGTGTCTGTGAAGGCCAGAAAATTTTGCTGTCGGACTCCCTGAGCTTTCATATGCTCGGAACCACTGAACCATTTTTCCAGTGTGTGTGTGTGTGTGTGTGTGTGTGTGTGTGTGTGTGTGTGTGTGTGTAGCCCACATGTGGAGACCCAAGGAAAACTTGTAATGTTAGTTCCGGGAATTGAACTCACCTCATCAGACTTGGTGGCACACATGTGAACTCACCGAACCGTCTCACTAGGCTTTGTTTGGCTTTCTGTTTTGTTTTGGGACAGAGTTCCCAGCAGCTCACGCTGAGAGGATGACAGTTATGTACCACCACGCCCAGTTCTATGGTGTGCTGAGCGTTGCACATGCGAGGCGAGGTGAGCTGAGCCAAATCCCCAGCCCTAAGCCTTAACACTTATCTCTGAGTTCCTACATGTGGGGTAAGAAACATACATCTTCAAAGCTTGGCACCTCGGTCTCCCGGATGCAAGCTGGAGCTGTCACTCGGTGGGGATGGCTTAGAAGCCAGTGTCTGGGGATCGCCCAGCCATTCAGCAGAGCCCCCTGGTGGGTGTCGATTCCTTTTTCTTCCCTTGCTTTTTCCTTTCCCTCCCCTGAAAGCAGACATGAGCCAGGGAAGAGCTAGCTGACCTCACTGCCCTGAGGACAAAGGAATGATGGTCCCAGTTCAAGAGCAAAGTACAGGAGTTTTTGATTAACTCGGAAACACCACAGACGTCCAGGGGCCCAGCTGCAGCAGGGTGGGGCCCCGGGCTGGGGCTCTTGGAAACTCAGGAAAGAGATTGGCTGATGTTGCACAGGGAGCCGCAAGGGCAGGCAAATGCTGAGGCCAAGGCCTAACCCACTAGTGTTTTCTCCCTGGGCCTGTTCACAGCTGGAAGCTCAACCTCCAGCTCTTTGCTCTCTGTGACAAGGCTGGACTTTGTGTGTCTGGGACTGCAAGGCCATGGGATCTCCCCTTTGTCCCTGCTTCACCCCCTAACCCCCACCCCTGAGTGCGTCAGAGGGATTTTTTTCTTCTGGACCCAGCTGGAACAAGGTCATCTGAGGGGGAGTTCCATGTGCACAAGGTCAGTGCTCCTGGACCAGGAACTTGGCCAGGGGGCACAGGGTAAAGTGAACGAGGGGGATGGGGTATGTGTGAGAGAAACCCGGACTGCTCCCATCACAGCTCTCTCACTAAAAAACATTGGTGTTCCTATCCAGGGGTTCTCCCAGGGAACCAGCCCTACCCAATAGACATCCCAAGATGTTTTAGGAAGAAGGCCAAATTGCTGTTTCTTTATTTTATTTTATTTAGACAGGATCTCATGTAGCCCCAGCTGGCCTTGAACTTGCTCTGTAGTCAACATGAACTTCTGATCTTCCTTAGTGCTGGGATTACAGGTTTTGCCACCATGGCCATTTATTTGGTACTAAGGATTAAGTTTGGGAGCCCAGCATGCTAAGAAAACCCTCCTCTACAAACTGAGCTACCTCCCCAGCGTCTTTGAGATCCATTCTTGCACTTGGTGGCTGCCCCTCTGGTCTGTGCAGCTTTCCTGATTTCTGATATGAATATTTCCCACATATCTGGTGGAATTCTTCAGGTTCCAAGGAATTAGCACAAGCAGTTTGCTTTTCCTTCTGGGGATGAGCCAAAATTTGGGGAAGATGCCTAAGCTGCTTGTTTCTACCCTTTCACCCAGCTCACCCACCCCCTAGCTGCCTTCCCACCCAGCCACATGGGAAAATGTCCCGTTAGCCCTTCCAGTCATGCGAATGAGGCCACGATTCAAAGGCAGTGGGCAAGGAGGAGGCTGCATGGAGCAGACCAAAAGAACCAACCCTTTGTGCTGGTGCAGGGTCCTTGGGGGATGAGTGCATTTTTGGCGTATTTAGAAAGATTTCTTTTTTATAACAGCAGCCGAGTAGCCGAGGAGGGAAAGGGAGGGAGGGACAGATGGAGATGTCAAAGAAAGGCAGGACAGGGAAGAAGAGGCAAGGACCAGGGACAAGGGCTGGGAAGAATACTTAAGGGATGGGTGGAGGGGGACACGGGAAAGAAGCCAGAAAGGGAGAAGCAGGGAAGAGAAGGAAAATGGCCTGGGCAACTTCGTGTGAGCCTGTGCCAGTATAAAACATAAAGAGGAAGCTGAAGCTGTAGCTCAGTGGTAGAGGACTTGCCTGACATGCCTGAGGCCCTAGGTTCAATCCTTGGTATGGAAACAGAAGGAACAAATGAGTGAAATGGAGATGTCCAGGGGATTTCTCTTCCACTTATTTTCTTCTATATGCTAGGCAGGTCTCACCAATGTGCTTACGCTGGATTTGAACTCACTCTGTTGTCCAGGAGGTCATGGACTTGTGATGCCTCCTGCCTCTCTCTCTTACACACACACACACACACACACACACACGAACTAGTGGCACTTCCATATGTTAGTCACAAATCATGTGGTGCTGGTGAGGGCAATTTGCAGGTAGAGGCACCTGCTGCCAGTGATGACTGAGTCTGATCCCTGGGATCTACATGGTGGAAGGAGAGAGCTGAATCTCAAAGCTGTCCTCCACATGAGCTCCAATGAGTGCCCTGCATACAAGCCCACCCCTGCACAAACACACACAATAAATAAGTATGGCTAGGGCATGATAGCACAGGCCTTTGATCCCAGCGCTTAGAAAGCAGAGGTAAGTGGATCTCAGTGAATTAGAGGAGCAACTGGTTTACATAGTTAAGATCCTGTTTTGAGAGAGAGAGAGAGAGAGAGAGAGAGAGGTGGGAGGGATAGAGGCAGCAAATGCCTTTAATCCCAGGACTCAGGAGGCAGAGGTAGGTGGATCTCTGCATTTGAGGACAGCCTGGTCTACAGAGTGAGTTCTAGGACAGCCAGGGCTACACAGAGAAACCCTGTTTTGAAAACAAACAAACTAAAAAGTGGAAAGAAAACAGTCAAATAAATGTAACTGTAATACATTTAAAAATGAATTATGTGAAAAGAAATGCAGAAATACTAAGAGAATCATACCATTTACAGTTACTACAGAAATAGGAGTAAATGTAACCAAGAAGTCAAAAGACTTGAACACTAAAAACTATGAAAATATGAATTAAAAAAGTAAAGAACACACAAATAATTGGTAAGCTATATCATATTCATGGAGTGGAGGGATTAGTGTTCTTAACTATGAATGTTCCCTGGAGCAATCTACAAATTCATTCATTCCTTAATCAGATTCCAGTGTTGGCTGGATGTGATGATACAGGCTTGTAAACGCCATGGTCAGGAGGCTGAAGCAAGAGGATCTTGAGTTTGAGCCCAGCCTGGTAGTGAGGCTTTGCCTCAAAAAGTTAAAACAAAACAAAACAAAACAAAACAGATGCAAATTGCAATGGTCTGGCTGGTGAAATGGCTCAGCAGGTGCTTGCCTGAGCTTGGTGATCTGGGTTCCTCCTCAGGACCGTGGAGGAAGGAGGCTGTTCTCTGACAGCCAGTCACAAGTCCCAACCTCGGTCACACACACACACACACACACACACACACACACTAAATTTCTCTGGGATTTTTGTAGAAACAGTTCCCTCTTCCTGAAAGACCAAGCAGCTTGTTCTTTCTTGCTCTTCCCCCCTTCTCCCGATAGATGGGGCCATCGGAAGGGCTGGGAAGGTAAAGGCTGGGTGGTGTAGGCTGAGGTGTGCCTAGCGTTTAGCCAGCCAGGTGGTGGAGCTCTCTTGTTTCACTAGCCTGCCCCCTCTTTCCTCCCTCCCCATCTTCGCTTGCTCCTCAGCCTTCTCACATTCCAACCTTCATTTTTCCACTTCTCTACCCCATTACTTTCCCAACTCCTTCCCTGTCTTGCTTTTCATCCTCCCCATTCCCCCCCCCACCTTTTACTCACCCAGCCCCTCCTTTTCTTCTCCATTTTCTCCGCCACCTTTTACTTGCCTCCCGCCATCCTCCTTTTACGTAGCCACCCCCTCATCCTCCTCCTTTTCTTCTTCAGACTAATTGCTTAAGAGGTGAAGACCAGGTCGACTTGTGAAAACCCTGATCCATCACCATGGTGATGCTAATTCAAACTGAGTTCAAAGGAAATTGCTCCAGTTAAACCTAACAAGCTGGAGCCAGGCGCCCCAGCAAGGACCAGTGCCAGGAGGAGGGAGCCCCCACCCCCTTCCATGGCGATGCCCAGAAAAATAGGAAAAACAACCCCACGGGGTGCTCACACCTCTACTCTGGAACTCTCTTTGTGTCCTTCAGATGCGCCCAAACCCGGAGAGGCAATTGCAGTAAGCCCCCTGCCTCCAAGCCAGACTCTACCTAAGCCATCTCAAGTAGCTGGGAAGCCAGCATTATCTTTATTTTAAAGATGCTACACCATCTCCAGCCTTCTGGTTCAGGGGTTTAGCCACCCCTGCTGGGGAGAGCTCTTTATGGCTCACAGCAACTTGCTCACTGCTTTCTAGAAAGCATAGATTTGGGAGTACCACGAATAAAGAAACTGGTACTTCAAAACAAAACAACAACAACAAAAGAAAAAAAAAACTGTGTGAGTCTGTGTTCACTCCACCCACTGGTGGCCCCCAGGTTCTGGGTTTGTAGGGCTAAGGAAGCTCTTAGTTGGAAAGGCTGGCTTAGTCTGGCTAGTTTAGGCATGGTAAGCCTTGAACTGGGGACAGCTGCCTTAACGTCGGAAAGGGAGAGCCTGGGTAGAGGTGTTTGCTACCAAGCCTGACCACTTGAGTTTGATCCCTGGGATCCATTGTGGAAAAGAACCAATTCCTACTAGTTGTCCTGTGACTTTTACATGTTTGTCACTCTCTCTCACATACACTCACTCACAAATATAATAATGATAATAATTAAAAAGAAAGCAGAGGCTCTCAATTCCATAGTACAAGTGAGCAGTCATATGTACTTTGAACAACCAGTCCCCACACTGCTACTGTCCCCACCTCCATGGGCTGCCCCAGTCCACAACCTGCTTGCTGCCTGTCCTGACTTCCACGCTGTGGTCAGACACAACAGGGAACAATGGTTCCCCTCTGCCGAGGGCAGGGACCATAGTTTCTTTGTCACAGCCTAGGTACTGTCCCAAAGCAGGCACTATTAATTTTATGTCTGAATGTTGAATGGGAGTCCTAGTGAGGTGGGAGATCGGTGGCCACCTCAGATCAAGAAGCCCCAAGGAGCATGGTGTTTTTTTGGGGGGGGGTACTGATTCTAGTCTATTGGTAGAGGCCAATCTGGTCAGCTTCGTCTTTAGTAGCTGCCCCCTCTCCACCGTCTGGAAGACCTCATTTCCATCTTCAGCCCCCAAAAACATCAGTGATCCTTGGAGGCACTAAAGAGATAATGGTCTAGAAATTGCTTGAAGGCTAAGACAAGACCACCAGGCCAATGCTGCTGCAGCCACCAAACATCCCATGCCAAAGTGTTACAGGCTATCTGAGGTCTGGCTGCCCTGGCAGGGAGCTGGAAGATGTAATTATCTTCCTCATACATTCTTTGTGACCGTTTAAAAGAAGTCTCCTCACCTCTGTATTCTTCTTTGCTTCTTTGTTTTTTCTTCTTTCTTTCTATTTCTTTCTTTCTTTCTTTCTTTTTTCTGTCCTTTCTTTCCTTCCTTTCTTTCTTTCCTTTCCTTTCTTTCTCTTTCTTCCTTCCCTTTCTTTCTTTCTTTCTTTCTTTCTTTCTTTCTTTCTTTCTTTCTTTCTTTCTTTCTTTCTTTCTTTCT
>CM053747.1:33595168-33620346 GCA_028658305.1 Pachyuromys duprasi
TTCTTTCTTTCTTTCTTTCTTTCTTTCTTTCTTTCTTTTTTCAAGACAGGGTTTCTCTGTGTAGTCTTGGCTGTCCTGGACTCCCTTTGTAGACCAGGCTGGCCTCGAACTCACAGAGATCTGCCTGCTTCTGCCTCCCTGAGTGCTGGGATTTCAGGCATGCTTTCACACACCACTCCCGGCTTCCTTCCTCTGCTTCACTGGGGGAGGGGCATAGGAGGAGGAGCCGGAGGTGGGGGCGGGGGTGGGAGGGGACACGAGGGAGGGCACTACAGCTGGGATACAAAGTGAATAAACTGTAATAAATTTTAAAATGCAAAAAAGAAAGAACAAAGAAAAAACGAAACAAACAACAACAAAAAAGTAACAAAGGATGCTCACTGCTGAGCTGCCGCTGTCTGGAAAAGAATTTCATGGATCTGGGAATGCAATACTGCCCCTGCCTGCATCCAGCCTCCCACCCCTCCCATGTTGGGGAATTCAGAGCATTGAGGTAGGCCTGTGCACTACAGAATTTCAAGGATGACCCCACCATGGTCTTGAAGGGAGAGCTGGTGGGTGCCAGTTGCAGAGCTGAGATGCAGCTAAGAAGTGGGAAATGACTCAGCGGGGGGCTAGAGAAGGCCAGCCTCCACTTTGCTCCAACTTGCTTTGTACTGTATAGCAGCCTGGTTCTGTTTAATCCCAGTATCTCAAAGCCCCTTTCAATAGGCCCTGGCCCTGGGAGCTGGGTCATTATCTCAATTAACTGGAGAAAGCTGGAGTGGAGGCTGGTGGGTGGGGGTAACTTTCCTCGGAATTCTGCCTGGAGGCTGGCACCCGGGGCTGCCACTGTTTCCCTATCCCAGACTTGGGCATTAACCGCTAGGATGCTGAGGGACTGTGGGGCAGAACGGAGAGTGGGAGTCACTTTGTCCTGCACAGTTGAAGTCCTCATGTGAATTTGCAGGGCTGAGATTTCCCAGGGAGAAGTTCCATGACTATCCTTAGGAACCATGGTCAGCAGTGGAGGGAGACAACATCGAGTGAGTGAATGTCTGGAAGTCGACCTTCCAGCCTGGATGGGAACATGACAAGTCCCACCTTTGGTTTCCCTGAGCTGTGTCAGCCGGTGAACTGCATTAAGTTTCTCTTACCTTTATTGCTAGAAGCAACCAATAACGACTGGGTTTTGGATACCCTACCTGGGGCAATCAGTAAACTGCCTGGCTGTGCCGTCTCCAGTTATTCTTGTAACTTGTCTGGATTTCAGTTGCCCCGAAAGGTTCGCTCAGAGTCTAGAAGGCGGAAGAGCCGGCTTTTTCTCCCACGGCTTGGGAGAAGGAGTGGCAGGGCATCCCAGGTGATGGCGCTGTCTTCACAGGACATGGAGAGATGGCATGTAGTGCCCATGGGTCATACAGACAGGCTTAGAACCCAGGCTATCACAAGGAACCTTCAAAGGGAGTGTGCCCCTGCCTTCCTTGGCTTGGTGAGGCAGCCTTGCTTCTGCTGAGTCAGGGCACAACTAGTGTTTCAAGCTCTTGATGTCAGCTTGCTGGGCGACAGAGGCAGTGTGCAGGTGGGGTGTCCTGAGGAAGTAGGGCCAAAGAAAGTGCAGATGTTGCACAAGGACAAGCAGGGGGTGGAGAAGGGCCGTTTTAATGATGCTGACGACTGGACGACTGAAGAGTCCAGCTCCGGCTTCCTCCACCAAAGATAGCCACCCGCCCCCGTGCTGCGCAGGATCAAAGCCGCCCTCTTCGCCTTGCCCTAGGAGCAGGTAACAGTGCCGGGCCCACTAGCACCCCGGCTTCTCACGGGGGCCTGCTTGATGTAGCTGCCTTGCTGAAGCCTCGCTCACCGCCCCCGCTTGCTTCTGAAGAGGCTGGTTCCAGCCCCGTTTACTCCTCACGCCTCCAGCTTGGGTTGCTGACTCAGTCTGTTGCATTGATGTCCAGGGCGCCTCTGGCTGCAGACTGTCCACCTCATTATGCCAGGCTTCTTGCTGGCCCCTTGGAGGCTCTTCCGTCTCAGACCCCTCTTCCTGTTCCCTTTGTCTGTTCACTAAGCTGAGCTGATCTGTTCAAGGACCTCAGTATCTGACTTTTGATTTGCTCTTGCCCTTCACATGAGGCATCGAAATGTGTGCCAGAGGCTTGGTCCTGTCCGCATCCTAGCCCTTTCCACTTATTTTATTTACTTATTTATCTATTTTTAAGTTTATGCATGTGTGCGTGTTTGTGTTGTGCCTATGTGTGCAGGTGTGTAGAGGAATGATACAGATGTATGATACAGTCCTCAGCTGCTTTCTACCTTCTTTATTTTTATTATTTGTGTGAGTGTGTGTTGTCAGTGAAGGCCAGAAGACAACTTACAGGAGTCACTTCTTTCCTTCCACTATATGGGTCCCAGGAACTGAACTCAGGATGTCAGGCTTGGCAGCAAGCATTTTCACCCACTGAGCTGGGGTGCCAGATCCACCTGAATTTGGAGCTCACTGATTTGTCTAGACTGACTGGACAGCAAGCCTCTGGCATCCTTCTGTCTCTCTCTCTCCCCAGCACTGGGAAGGATTACAGGTGTGTGCCGCTGCGGCTGGCTTTTTACATGGACACTGGAGAATGAACTCAGGTTCCTCTGTTTATGCCAACTGAGCCACGTCCCAAGCCCTATTTTTGAGAATAATTTCTTGTATCTCAGGCAGACCTTGTACTCATGACAATCTTCTTGCCTCTACCTCCCAAGTCCTGGGAGGTATTTTATGCGTATACTACCATGCCTTGCTTATGTGCTCCTAGGGATGGAATCTAGGTTCTGTGCATGCTAGGTAAACAAACACCCCACCAAATGAGCTATCCCTGCAGTCCCCATTTGGAGCCTTTAAAATCTAGTTCTAGCTCGAAATTCCCCGACCCTCCTTTAGCTTTGCCAGTCTTTTCCCAGCTGGAGGCTGTTTTGTGCTGACCTCTCACGGCTAAAGTCCTTGGTCTGTCTTGGATCTGTGTGTCTGTGGGTAGCTGCTTGCTCCTGGGCCTGGAGCCCAGATGGGGAAACTGGGAAGCTTTGCAAAACAGAGGCGGCTGCGAGCATATTCTCACCGAGTCTGGAAGACACATCAGGGTGGAGGTTCATGGGAAGATCCTTAAGGGGGAGAGAAACTGGGTAGCACATCCAAAATTGTAAGGAGAAAAGAATGTGAGCTTGGGGGGTGGGGGCGGCGGTTGGGAACATAGAGAATGCCTTCGTCAGTCTGACTTCTTAGATCATCACCCAAGGTTCTCAAACCTCCCCACCCCACTTCCCTCGCTGCCTGCATCATTTTCATATCATCTTCTCCAGCAGCTGGCTCAGTGAGCTTCCTGAGAGGTTGAGCATGGATCCCCTCTTTTTTTTTTTTTTTTGCAGAGAGGAGACTTGCAAAGATGTGGTAATTGGCTTATACCCACAAAGCCAGAAGGTTCCATCTGAGACTTAAACCAGTCTTCCTACTCGGTTCCTACCTTCTTCTTCTCTTCAGTCCCTAGATACTGCTCAGGGCTGTCATGGCTAGTGACTTGGTTTCTTGCCAGAGGATCAGGGGCACTGTTGCTAGCCTGCACAGCTTCAGGACCCCCAGGCTTCTGAAAACCCAATGGCTGTTTATAGTGAGTCCTGCCTAGGGAGAAGGGCTTTTCAGCCCTCACTTGATACAGTTGCAGTTACAGTACAGTGTGGCTTCTTGGTGAGCCTAGAATAATGTTCTAAAGGCAAAGTGAAGAAAGCAGGTAGGTCAGGGAACCTGTGTTCCTTCTACATCTAACTATGTAAACTTGGTTGGCCTAGAAGTTACTCTGATCAGGCTAGCTTGCCTTGAACTCACAGAGATCCACCTGTCTCTGCCTTCCAAGTGCTACCACTGAAGACATAGGCCTCCATGTCTGGCCTCTGTAAGATTTTTTTCTATTTTTTTTAAAATTGAAAATAGATTTTTTTTGGGGGGGGGCAGGCTTCAAGAAAGGGTTTCTCTGTGTAGTCTTGGCTGTCCTGGACTCACTTTGTAGACCAGGCTGGCCTGACACTCACAGCCTGCCTCTGCCTCCCTGAGCGCTGGGATTAAAGGTGTGCACCAGCCACGCCCTGCTAAAAATAGATTTTAAAAAAATACAATGTATTTCTGTCTCTCCTTAGAAAACAAGCAGGCATTTAAAGAACAATAAAAAAAAATAAGATGTAACAAAAACAATCAAATTGGAATAGGAAGAAAACAACCAAACAAGAAGAAGAGCCAAAGAGAAAACACAAGAAACACAGATAGACGCAGAGATACAGAATCACACACAGAAATCCCATACAAACACAAAACTGGAAGCACACTTATATATTCAAAGGACCTGTAAGGTTAAAAAAAGAATGTCCTGAAACATTATGAGACAAAGAACCTCATCCAAAGATGCCATTGAGTCCATTTTCTGCTGGGCATGCTGCCTGCCCTCCGTTGGACGAAACTAAGTTTTCATTTGTGAGTGGTTATCAATTGGAGACAGCTTCTGGGTTAGGAATGGGGGCATATGTCCACTTCTATCAGCTCTAGAACCCCGTTAATCCCAGGCCCATGTAGGCCTTGTGTATGTTGTCCCAGTCTCCTCGAGCTTGGCGTGTGTTGTTCTTGCTGTGTTTAGAAGACCTAACTTCCTTGGTGTTCTCCATCCCCTCTGGGCCTTACAATCTTTCTGCCTCCTCTTCTGCAGGATTCCCTGAGCCCTGCCAGGAGGACTTGGTGTTCCAAAGTGTCTCACACTCTGCACGTTGTGAGTCTCCATATTTGTTCCCACCTACTGTAGGAGGAGGCTTCTCTGATGATGGCTGAACAAGGCACTGATCCATTAGTGTAGCAGAATGCTGATAGGAGTCATTTTCTTACCACATTCTTTTAGTGGAACAGTAGTATTTGGATTTCCCCCAGGTTTCTGGCCTATCTAGTCTCAGGAGCTTGGCCACCCAAGCAGTGTTGGTGATGGGTTTCATCTCACGGAGTGGACCTTAAATCCAATCAGCTATTGGGTGTTTGCTTCTACAAGCTTAGTGACACTATTGCAGTAGCACTTCATGCAGGTGGGAATCATTGTAAATCAAGGAGTTTGTAGTTAGATTGGCGTTTACCTTTCTTTTTTAGAATCCTGCAGAAAACCTTCCAGTGTCATGGACTGGTACTGGAAGGGGTAAAGGCTCTGTGTAGGCATCAGCTCAACTTCTCCGTGTTCAACGAGTTATATAGGTACTGTCTTCAGCAATAGGCCCTTACCATCAGTTTGCAAAGAGTGACAAATAAGAGCCTTGACAATAGCCTGGTGTGATGGCTATTCTTGGTTGTCAGTTTGACTACATCTGGAATATATTAAAACCCCCAAATATAGGGTAGATATTCAAGGGATTTCTGCTTAATTTGAAGTAGGAAGGTCTATTTCTAATCCAGATCTTTGAGGTAGGAAGACAGACCTTTAATCCAGATCCTTAATTCAGATCTAATCTGGGCCACACCTTCTCGTGGAAGCCTTTACAAGGACATGGAAGAAGGAAATTTTTGGTCTTTGCCTTCTTGCTAGTAAGTCCATTCTTTCTTTGGCATCAGCGCCTACTTCTTTGGAATTCTAGCATTTACTGAAGACTAGCTGAGACATCCAGTTTTGTGGATTGAGCAATTTCTGGATTCTTAGATTTTCCATTCATAGGCACTCATTGTTGGCCTCTGGACCACAGCCTGTAGGTCATTCTATTAAATCCCCCTTTCTATACATATATAGAGAGATTCATTCAATAAGTTCTGTTACTCTAGAGAACCTTGACTAACACACCTAGGTTGTTTGGGGGATCCCATGGGACCCATTTGGCCAACAACTCAATTAGGTATAGCCCATTCTTGTGATGCTGGAAGCTTCTTTTGGTGATAAGAGATGTCTAGTAGGGGCTCTGTCTCCCCTTGATAGCTAGCTTTTGAGCAGATAGCTTGAGAACACATACACTTCTCCCCTTCCGTAGAGGGTCACATAGATCGTTCTCAAACATACTTCTCATGGTAGCCTCCTTTCCTCTAATCAGGGGTGTAGTAGGAAGCTGATTAGTCACTGGAGATGCTGAGAGCACTACATGATGACTGTAGTGGTGCTTCTACTGTAACTGAAGCTCAGGCATGGGTGGTGCTCCCTGGGTGGACTCAGCCGGGATCACTGTTTTATAAGAGACAGACGCAAAGTAGAAGTAAAGAGAGTGAGCACTTTTCTTCTTGTCAGAACCAGACTGTTGGTACAGAGAGGAAAAACCACAAATAGTTATCACGGATGGACACATGCTTGTTTCTAGGCTAGTGAGGAGACATTACCCATTGGCCATTGCTCTCCTGCCCTAGCATGTACTACCAACTCGATGGTATCTATGATGGCATCAACTGACCAGATTCTAGGGTATAAAGGAGAGGCTCTCTTTGGAGGGGTTGGATAGGGGCTCTGTTGTAGGGAGCTGGGAAAAAGGATGGGAATGGAAGAGTAAGACAAATAAATCTAGATAGGAGTGGGATAGAAGTCCTCAAGGCCACTGCCTGGTGGGCTTCTTTTGTTGTTATCTGGATGGCAACACATGACCTCGGGATGCTGTGTAAGCTCTACTTGATCCTTGAGTGAAAGGAACCGATAAGCCTCACTCTCTCCATCTTAGTGTTCCATACCTGAACTGGGCCATGTTCTCTAGGAATAATAGACTCAGACAGGACAGTACTCCTTCTTTTTTCTTTCTTTCTTTCTTTTCTTTTTTCTTTCTTTCTAAATATTTATTTACTGTGTGTACAATGTTCTGCCTACATGTAAGCCTGCAGGCCAGAAGAGGGCACCAGATCTTATTCTAGATGGTTATGAGCCACCATGTGGTCACTGGGAATTGAACTCAGGACCTCTGGAAGAGCAGCCAGTGCTCTTTACCTCTGAGCCATCTCTCCAGCCCCTCCTTCCTTGTTTTCTTACAGGAGCTTCTGTTGAGGTGGAAGAGAGGGGCGGTGGGTTCTGGTAAATGACAACGTGAAGTTACCATGATTACTCCCAAATGAAAAGGAACCTGGCACTGGTCAGCAGTGGTAGAGATGACTGCCTATACATAAGTGAGAGTCCTGATGGCTGTCATGATGAGCATACTCATTTTGGTTGCTGATGCTTAGGCTGGGAATGGAGCCAAAAGGTCATTTTGTATATCTTTCTGCTTCAAGCAGGACCGATTTCTGATGTATAGCCTTCTTATTATTGCCCTATGTTTCCAGGGGTCATGGCACTATCTATAGATTCCCCTAATTCTCTATCCATCCATCATTTATTGAAAGAGGAATAAGGCATGGGTCCTTTCTCTTAAGGCTGGGTATGATTGTGCGAACCTGTAATCCCAACACCGAGGAAGCAGAGACAGGAAGGGAGAAAAAGGGTGAGTTTGAGGCCAGCCTGGAGTACATAGTGAGACTCTGTCTTCAAAGCAAAACAAAAGTAACAGCACAACCAAACTCATAGGACTGGAGGTGTTATATAGACGTAGATGAAGGCCCTGGATTCTAGCCTACGCATTGGTGGAAAGTGAAAGAAAGCCCTCATAGCATTGGCATCCCATTGCCCCACGAACAGGAATAATTTCTAGTGTCCAATCTACAGGCCTAAATGCACCCAACTGACAATAACTCATGCTCTCACTTTGTAAATAAAGACGGTTAGCATTGGGTCAGACATGTAGTCATTTATGCAAACATGAAGCATACTCTTTGCAAATATTTTTGAGAATATAGTCTATTACAGATGAACTGGATGATGCCCTTCTGCTCTGGACATTCTGCTTACTTTTCAGTTGCCTTCAGTATAGTCTAAGCTGGGACATGGACCAACATTAGACACAGGGTAAAAATCACAACTGGCAGGATGAGCTCTTGTTGCTGCCCAGCTCACTGCCCCTTGTAGTATGGCAAATAAATCTGTTTGTTTGTTTGTTTGCTTGTTTTCTATTCCAATTTAAAGGGTAAATTCATTTACCACCTGCTAATCCCTTCCTCATTGCCATGGTGAGGAATAACCACCACCCCCAACATCAGGACCACAGCCCCCAACATCACCATCACTACCATCACCACCATCATCACTTTCATTACCACCACATCTGTAAAACAAAAATCCAAAGACCCTCAGAACAATAAAACCAAATCTCTTGCTTAAGTGTGGCAAGGAGATTACAAATTTAAGACCAGCCCGGATTATATAGTGACAGCCTATCTCAAAATAAAATTAAGACAGTAGAATTTAACATTTTTTTTTCTTTGAGACTTGTATTTGTATGTGTGAGGCTGGCCCAACTCACTATGTAGACTACACTGGCCTCTAACTCACAGTGATCCTCCTGCTTCAACCTCCTATGTGCTGGGATTACATGCAGGCAGTAAGGCTCCTGGCCAAACTTCCTGGTTTTTAATGATGGATTCACACAGTGTGAACCTGCTCCTGCCTCTGGGCAAGGATCTGAGTACACTCAAGAACAGGATCACTTCCCACAAGAGCAACAGTGTGGAGGGTGTCAGCCCCGGGTGGCATAGGCCAGGCCCTAGACTTACTAATTCATTGCCATGAAATCCTGCAAAGAGAAGGGGAAGCAGCAGGCTGACCCCTTTGCCCCTGTCTGAACCTGTTCAGAGCCCTGCCCTTCGCTTCCCACTGCCTTCCTGGGGTCCTCTCAGCTTCTGAAGCAAGGAAGGAGGAGGTAGACTGAAGAGGGGGAAAGGATTGTCCCTTGAACTCTCCTGACTCATCAAAGGGGCGGGGGTGGGGGGCCGGAGGTGCTGGAAAGAGTGGGGGCGGAAAAGAGAGGTAGTGCGCCACGCTGCAGGCTGGGAAAAAGATGCAGAACCCTCATTAGCGTCCGGCACCTCTAATAAAAGCTGCATATTCCCCAAAAGCGATTTCTGAAAATCCTCTACTCTTTGAAGCTCGCTCTTAAATCGCCACTCCTTCCATGAACCTAATGGGAACCCAAGCCCCTGGGAGTGCTCACAAGGGCTCTACGTGGGGCACCTCCTCTCTCGGAGCATCTGAGGTTCTCCTGTGGGGACCCTTGATGCTTCTTGGAGCTGCCATGAAAGGGAGCCCTTGGCCCCCACAGAACAAAGGGGAGCTGCCTCCGGGGACTTTGGCTGGAGTGGAGACCGAGGCTGGGGTGGGTCAGAGCTGGGAGAAGATTGGGAAGCTGGAAAGTGGATGGGGCTGAGACAGGTGGCTAAGCCCAATTTTTTTTTTCTAGATTGTCTGGATTGTTCTCTTTTCTTCTCTCCCCTTCGCGTTTACTTGGCTGAAAAAAGTTGTATGTATAGCAATATAATGAAAACTAACCCCTCTTTTACTTCAGGCCACCAATCTCCCAACAACTATCAATAGTACATCTGAATCTTTTTTTTTTTTTTTTTTTCTGGGTCGGGCTTGGTAGCGCATACCTGTAATCTCAGAATTCAGAAAGCTGAGGCAGGAGGATTGTTATGAGTTTGAGGCCAGCCTGGGCTATTTATCAAGGAGTCTTCGCCTCAAGCAAGCAAGCAAACAAAGCTAGGCATGGCGATATGCATCTGCAACCCTGACACTTGGGAGGTGGAGGCAGCAGGGCCAGAATCAAGATCATCCTTGCCTTAGGTAGTCAAGCCTTGGCTACTAGCTCTCAACAATACCCATTAGAGATCTTTGCATAAACTTACTTATTTGTGTACACATTCTCTTGAACACAAGCATCTAACTGAATTTCCTTTTTGCCTGGTGTTATAGAGCATGGCCGCCTTGACTTCTCCAAAGGAAGGGCATTCCAGTTGCTTTTACAAAGTTGACCATGCTAGCCTTAGGCACAGTCACCTGTGCAACTTCTAGAAACAGATTTCCTGCCACAGGGGTACCCATCTCAAGGCTAATAGACATTCATTGCTTACATTGTCTTCCAACCAGCATGGACCCGAAGTCCTGACAGAATTGTGTGCTAGCCTTGCAACTCTGCTCCCCCACCCTCACCCCAGCAGGTAGGAATACAGGGCAGTGGTGTGGCTCATTTCCCTGGGAAGTGCTTGAGAATCACTTCTATGGGGGTTTGCGATGCATACAGAGAGGACCATCCGTCCTCCTAACAGGGCTGAGATGTTTGCTCAGCGAGGTTTAGGTGTGTACTCTGGTTGAACCTGAGCCTTGCTTACATCCCTGAGAAGCTACTGGCCCACCCCCCAGGGAACTCCACGGGCTTTCTCCTCTTATTCAACTGTGTTCTGATCTTTTGCATCACGGTTTTAATTTTTCAATGCCTTTTGCAATACACATCAGCTGTGAGGAAGGCAGAATAGATATCCTCAAATAGATGAAGAAACCAAGATCCCGAAAGCCACGTGATGATGGGCTGGTCATAGGAAGGCTCTGGTTCGAGAGTAAGGAGTCTAGGGTTGGAATCTAGTATTGAGTTCAGGTAGCTACGTGGCCTTGGGCCTTTGGGAAGTGTACAGTTAGGAGACCTACCAAACCCTCACCATTTAATGTTTAATGGTTTAATGTTTGTCCTAGATGCTGCAGCTAGTATGGGACATACCATGTTCAGCTGGCTGCCTGCCTGTGCCTTGATGGCCAGATATGGGTTGGATGGCTCCAAGCTTGCTCCATCATCCTGACAAGGCTCCTGTAAGAAAGAGAACAGGGGCTCTCTCTCCTTAGGGTGATAGGACATTCTCAGGGGTGGCTGCGGTGGGTGGAGGGGATCTTGGGAGGCAGGGCAGTGGCTGGGGCTGATGGGGTTGGTTAAGTTGCTAAGGAAGGGGTCCCCTACTGTGGCACTATAGGAAGCATTCCTCTCCTTTAAATTCATGCCAGCTGTCCCCCACAAAACCAACCAATCAGTCAAATCCTCCACATGGCCTTGGGAGCCTAATCAAAACCAGACTTTCCTGGCCTCCCGCTCCAACCTGACCTGTTAGTAGCCTGCAACCATCTTGGCTCCCGACCCCCTTAACCGCGGAGCCCCTGGCTCTGTTTCTTCTCTTTTGGCACCCTGGACCAGGTCACACCAAGGAGGCCATCCCAAAGGGTGATTTCCTGGGAGAATGGTTGTGCTTTCGTGGCCACTCCTGACTTCTGCGTGGCTTTGGAAGAGCTAGTCAGCCTAGCTTCGGTGTCGCCGGACTTGGCAATCAACATTTATATTGCAATAAAGAACTTCCAGAATGCTTTCCACTTACGTAGCCTCACTGAATCTGTCAAAAGGAGCTAATTACACCTCTTCTGATGACCATCATAGAGGGAGCTCAAGAACATGTGGGTAACAGACAACAGGAAACCAGCAGCTACCATGCCAGACTGAGAGGGGTTCCTGGGCAAGGCCTGAGGACCCAGGTTCTCTGCAAGCTCTTTCCTCTGTCCTTCCTTTCCCCTCCTCTCCTTATTTGGACACAAGGTCTCGTGTAGTCCAGACTGGCCTCGATCTCTTGCTGCTCTTGTCCCTACCTCCAACATTCCGAATTACAGGCGTGCCCCTTGGCTTTAAGCTCTTTCTCCGTTGTTTCTTTTTTTTTCTTTCCTTATTTTTACGAAACAAGTCTTCCTATGTAGTTATGGCTGGCCCTGAACTCTCAGCAATCTACCTGCCTTAGCCTCTCAGGTCCTGGGATTACAGATATGAGCTATCCTACCTAGTTGCTTCTCCCCTCCCTCCTGTCTTTCCTTTCCCCTCTTCTTGTCATGCCCTCCCCTAGCTTCACGTCTTTACTCTTGGTTTCCATGTTTTTTTTGCGCAGGGTCAGCCCAGGCTGATCTGGAGCTCACTGTGAAGCTTAGGTCAGCCCCAAACTCGTGGCACTCTTCCTGCTTCCAACTCCCTAGTACAAGGATTTCAGCCGCAGAGCACTTCACCTTGCTCTTCAGGCTCTTTTTCCTTGGAAATTTGGTGCAGCCTGAGGCTCTCAATAGAACACAAATATGGTGGGCTTGAGGAGGGCTGGGGAGGAAGCCACCAAGGCTCTTTAGGTTGGGGACACGTGTGGGAAGCAACCCGTCTGTTCCAGGCCACCCAGCCGTCCTCTAGTGGAGTCAGAGCCCGGCAAAGCGGGACACAAGCTAGAGTAGTAGCAGCAATCAGACGTAGGGCAGGGAGGAGTCCGCGGAGCCGGCCCTGGGAGGCTGGTTGCGCAGTGGTGTAGAGACACCCTGTGGTGAAAATGGAAACTACACTTTGGTTCTCCGAAGGGCCCTGGAGCAAAGCCCTTGAAGGTGCCTTGGGTACAGGCCATCCACTCCTCACAGCAGCCCATACAGGGTGGAGCAGTGACCCAGGCTCAGCTCCTGCCCATCTTCTGGTTCCACTTACTAGAAGCCTTACACAATGCCTCAGTTTCTTCACCTGAGCAACGGGATGTACCAGTGGGTCAGGTCAACGGAGGGAACATGAGCTTACCCAGGGTCTGGAATGGAACACCAGCCCACCCCACCCACCCCCAAAAAAAGCCTGGCCATTGCTACAAAGGGGAGCTCTTACCCAATGTCACATAGTTGGAAGGGAACCTACTGTGTCTTGCAGGAGGCAGAGTCTGGACCCCAAGCCCACAATGGTTCTCAAGAGGAGAGACTTACAGCTCATCTCCTCTCAGGTGGGGCAAGGGAAAGTTGAGTGGCCAAACTTTTTTTTTTTTTCCCAAGCCTGCTCTGGCAAACAAGAGAACAGGGACCAGGATCTGTGGCAGCTGGGGTGATTTGAGATGGACTGTCACCCTCCCACTCTTCAAAAGGAGCCTGGGAAGGGTGAGTTTGGACCGTGGAGCCAGATGCTTCCCCACACATCTAGCCAGGAATGGGTGACTGTTGCTTTCACTCTTTTGAGACCCTTTTGACACTTGCCCAGCTCTTGTAGGAGGCTCCCAAGGCTCCCTAGACACCTTCCCTTCCCCTACATATTTGTGTGTTCCTCCATCAGGAAACTGTTGGAGAAAGAAGCCGGGTGTGGCCCTATGCATCTGTGGCTCTCATCATGTGCCTTAGCTGGGTTCAGGAGAGCTGGCCCTGTACCAGCCCTTGTTTTCTCCCTTCATCCTTAAGGGCAACAGCCAGAGCCAAGAATGAGCTGGGTAAATCAAGAAGCCACTGGCTGAGTGATTCAGGCCCCTGGGGGTGGGGTGGACTCCCAGGCTGGGATCCCGTCCAGAATCAGGGTGGGACCTCTCCTTGCAACATGCTAGAGCTGGCCCAAGGAGACAGGGCTTCCGGGACAGTGTCTTGGAGCTCAGGCCCCACTGGTCTTTTTTCCTCACCTGCTCCAGTCCTGGGACCCTTTGCAAGCTGACTTTGGCACGGCTTGCCCATTCATTGTCCATTCACATCTGGGATGGAGAAGGGGACTGAAATGTTCGCCAGGCAGCCCACCCTGATGGAGTGTACCTGGGGCTGGCCAATCTGAGCTGTAGGGCATCAGCCTGCATCCCAGGGGCCTGATATCTGTGCTCCTAAGGATTGAGGTGGGATTTGAACCCAGGCCAGCTGAGTCCATACTTACTACCATTGTACCTGGTAGTCCTTGCATTTTGCTTTGAACACAGAGTGGGGCTGTGGGCTGGGTTGAGGGAGAGCTGGGTTAGGGAAAGGAGTTGCAAGTCTGGGTGGGCAGTAGGGACTTAGGGAAATGGGGAAGGCTGGGAAAAATGGAACCGATGTTGTTGGCCATTCCTGTGGGAGGCAAGAATTCTTGGCCAGAGGTTAGAGGATATACGTCCTACCTCTAGAGAGCAGAGTCCTGTGGGAGACATGCTACACAGATGACCAAGACAGGGTTATGAATATGTGGCCCAGACAGACCTGTGCTCAGGCTTAGAAGTGGTCCTGACCCTTTTTGCTAGCTGAGAGCTGCCCACCATCTTGTTCAGTGTGCCATGGGCATTGTAATTTTTTTTCACTATGACAAGGGTTGAGAAGACCTTCCTTAGGGCACACTGAGAGTAGGGGATGGGGGATGGGATGTCATTCGGTATCTAAATCCTGCCTGGCACAAGAGATGCCACTTCCGTGGCTGTCCCTGCAGCCACTAGCCTCAGGCTCCAGGAAGAGGCTCGTTGTTGCTACCTGCATTGGTCTGGTGCCCTGGGAGACAGGATGAGTGAGGCCTGTCTGTCAGGGTGGGCTCAGCCCTGGAGCTGGGTATTTAAAGTCCCTCTAGCTCAGGGAATTGCTTAACCCCTATTCCTCAGCAGCCCACTTCAGAAGGGAGCAGAAAGGAACCACTGTGATCGTTAGGCAAGCTCCTGCCGATTGCCTGCCTGGTGCTCAATGTACAGAATTCAGCCTGATACCTACAGCGAGGCGCCACCTTTCTAGAGGCGGAAACACTGACCCTAATAAAAACTGTACCCTGGGAGAAGCCCCACCCCAACACATGCAACAGAGGAACCCCAATTTAATACAGGAACCCGGCTGGAAAATGTATTTGAGAGCAGCCCTCTGCCTGCTACAGGGAATCCGAAGGCGATCATAAAATGCATCCAGGCACTGGCCAGGAATCAGGTCTTTGTGGGGGAGGGGGAAGCGGTCATCAAAGCCTAGCGAGCCGGGGCAGGTTGGTCAGCGCTGGGAGCCCGGGAGACAGAAGATTCCCACCGTTTCCGTGGTCTGGCAGCCACACTGCACTGCCTCACGTCACCGCACGGCGGCGCACGTCCTTCCAGCCCTCTGCCTCTCTTTAAGTTCCCCTTGACAGCCTTTCGCCCCCATTCTTTCTGCATTCTACTAGGGAAAAAAAAAAGATGCCTACCGCTTGAACAGCGTTTGGGTCCATCTTCCTTAGACTGAGTCATTTGATTTGCTTCCCCAGGCCGGAAGCCATGAGGGTGATAATTCAGAACCAAGTCCCTGGCGGAAGATGGTCTTCCATTCACTAAGCGCCAAACCACCTTGTGCTACCCTCAGCGTTTGATGGTCCACAGAGCTTTGATTTGCCACGTGTGACTTGCCTAGCTATTGGTCATCTCAGCGACTTGGGTCTGCCTCTTGAGAGCAGTCGGAGGCTACTGCAGAGAGGCCAGGCAGGGTGTGACAAAGGGAGGTGGCGGACTCGGCAGGTTTGTTTTGGAGTGATCCATCTGGCTGTTGTGCTGAGAATGAATGAGCGAGCCAGGGTGCTCTGAGACAGCAGCCAGGACAAGAGAGAGGCCTGGTGACGGTGCCAGGGCTACATGCTTACAGGAATCAATGGGTTTATGTGGGTGTGGTAGCACACTCCTGTATTCCCAGCATTCTGGAGCCCTAAGGCAGGTGGATACTGCAAACTCAGCTCAGGCCACATCGAAAGACCCTGACTCAAACAAACAAACAACCCCCACAAGACCCCAAAAGAAAAAGAACAAAAAACCACAAAACCCAGCTGGGCATGCTAGCTCATTTCTATAGATCTCAGAATTTATGAGGCTGAGGCAGAAGGGTTGCTGCAAGTTCAAGACCAGCTCGGGCTTCGGAATGAGGCCATCTCAAAAACAGTACCCCTCTCCAGAGCAACAGGAGGATTGCTTCAAGTTCAAGGCCAGCCCTGCCTCCACTGTGACACTCCACGTCAGAAAACTAAGATAGGCAAAGAGTAGCAACTGACTGACTAACTGCCTGATGACGTGCACTATTGGTTGGAGACAGGCTGTGTTGCCTTCCATTAGTTCCCAGGGCTACCTCAGGTCATCATGTGCTGGATCCTTGACCCTCTCTTCCTTCTAGAGGATCTTTCCCCACCCCAGGATATGCTTGTCCTGAGGCTTCATTCAGATTGGCCACATGACTGCTAAGCCGTGGCGGCAGCTCATCACCATGCCTACAGCTGAGTTCCTGGCAGACCCCCATGCCAGGCCCAAAAGGCTTTTTCAGCGAGTGTATGGATGTGGAGGACAGGGTCACAATTCATAGCCTTCCTTGCTTTCTGATCTCCAGGAACAATCAGAGGCAATCCATCTCCAGGGATCTGACTTGCGAGAAACTTCTAGAAGCCCAAGTAAGAAAGTGTAGTGGTAAAGATCTCAGAAAGTTGCAGAGCACAGTGCCAGTTATGGTGATATATGAAACATGCACACATGTACACACTGAGCACAGATACACAGCACACATACACAGCACGCACACACACAGGACACACACACACACACACACACATACAGCACAGCTCACTGGCTACTGCTGCAATGAGCGTAGAGGACATGCAGGATTTAGGTTAGCCGTATGTGGTACGTGTCTGACTATCTTTTCTGAATTAGCAGTGGCTCACCCATCCCTGTGCAGCGTATCCAAGAATTCCCTGGGGGGGTGGGAGGGGGAGGAAGGCCTCATGAACTCTTCTCCCCCGAAGTAGAGAGTGCCTCTGTGGCACCTGGGAAGTCCCCGTTCTCTGGAGTGTTGGGGTGTTCATAACTGTCCCCCAGGATCTGCTGGGTGATGGCAAACATCCTGTCTGTTTTCTTCTTCCTGATGCCGATCGCTTCCAAACTCTTACAGTCTTTCTCCAGAGTGTGCCTTCTCAGACTGCCACAGACTTGTGGCAATCCTCCTGCCTCAGTGTCTTGAGTGCTAGGATTACAGATCTGAGCCACCACACCCGTTTACTTCTCACTCTGAGCATCCTCTGTTCTGCTGCTCAGTGTGCACCTTGGTTTCTGTAACTGAACATAAAGGCTTCCTGTTTGTGGACAGTCCCTCAGGTCACTTCTGCACTGTCTTCTTGTGTGGTTATTACTCAGTGGTTCTTAGGAGGTCATCCTTGGAGGCTCTTCGTGACACAAACCTGTGTGGCCAGGTTTACTGCGAATCACCTTCACCTGGCCTTGATGATGATGATGATGATGATGATAGCTCACATTTGTGAACCTCACAGATTGCAAACTACATACTTTTTTTTTTCTTTAGAGCAATGCTATAACTCTGTGCATTACATTGATTCTGGCACACTGGAAACGGCAGCTTGGGAGTTCCAAGTAATGACTGGAATGATAGCAGCTTGTTTCTACGGTGTAGCAGGGTTAGAATCACACTAAAAGCTCAGGACCCAATGCATTATTTGCGGCATCCCTCTGTTTCCTGTACAATTGGTGATCAAAATGTACCTGTTATGTCCAGGTGCCACTGATGGCAGTGACCCTATCAGCATAGCACACTGGTGTGGTCAGAACCACCACGGCACCACATGGATGGTTTTGAAATGAGACAAACTCAGTTCATGGATGGTCGGTCTGTGGTGTGTTCAAGCCCTACATCAGAGCCAGAGTAAAGCTGTTTGTAGCAGGAGAAGAGGGAGAGAAACGGACAAACTGGAACAGAACTCTCCCTGGCGTCACCCATGGAGGCTGGACTTGGATGCCGAAGTCGGCAATTAGTCATGTGACTTGGGCCAGTCACATCATTTCTGTGGCAGGCCTCCATTTCTTCTGGGCCAAGAGGAACAGTGAAGTTTTGTCTTCGAGTGATGGAAAAAATAGCTTTGCTGGGTCAACCTCGATCGGCCGAGGCACACAGCAGTTTTAAAACCTAGGCACACACACAGTGCTCGGGGAGAAGACCGTCTTGCTCGTTTACCTTGTTTTGCCCACCTCCAATTACGGGGAATTGAAACCAGGACCTCATACGTGCTGGTCATACACCTCATCACTATGCTACGTCCCCCGGAGATCCACCTTGCTTTTGGAAACAGCAACTCTCACGGGTCTTAAATCTGCTCATTGGTCAGCATCAGCCTGCCTGCACCTCCCCGGCGCTGGGGTCATAAGGGCACGACTCTGAGCTCACCTGCTGTACATGAGCTGTGAGGGTTGGACTCCGGTCCCAGGCTGGCAAGGCAAACGCTTTACTGATGGAGCTTCCCAGACAAATACATTTAAAAAAAAGATCATTTTTATTTTTTCGTGTATGATTATTTTGCTTGCACATATGTTTGAGTACCACATGCACGCGTGGTGCCTGAGGAGACCTGACAGGCTAGGGTCAAATAGAAGGACAGGAGGACCTCCCCTATCAGTGGACTAGGGGAGGGGCATAGGGGGAGAAGAGGGAGGGCGGGATTGGGAGGAGGTGGGGGAGGGGGCCACAGCTGGGATACAAATTGAATAAATTGTAATAAATGATAACAATAAGAATTGTAATAAAGAGATTTAAAAAAAATATGTTCAAGATCTGGGCCTGGTGGCACACATCTGCAATCTCAGCTGTGGATGAGGCCAGCCTGTGTCACAGAGTGAAACTCTGCTTTAACAACAGCAGAGTTAAAGGATAATTTAATCCTTTGATAATTTAAAGGAAAATATGTAGATTATGAATGAACAAGTGGGAGATCCTGGGGAAAAATATATGCTGTATTAAAGAACCAAATGAAAAATTTACAGTTAAAAATCACTAAAAAATGAAATAAAAACTGTCATCAGCTCAACAGCAGAGTGGGAGGTGTTAGGAAACAGTGAACTTGAAGGATTGTGTAGGAAGTGATGACTTGCCTGACATCAGCCAGGTAGTCAGAACAGATTTGAGCCTGTGGTGGTCACATACCTGTAATCCCAGCACTTGAGAGGCAGAAGCAAGAGTCAGCAACTATAGACTTCAAGGCTAATCTAGACAACATAAGATCCTGTGTAAAGAACAAAAACAGCCAGGTGAGGTGGCGAGCACCTGGAATCCCAGCACTCGAGAGGCAGAGGCAGGCGGATCTCTGTGAGTTTGAGGCCAGCCTACAAAGTGAGTCCAGGACAGCCAAGGCTACACAGAGGAACCCTGTCTCAGAAACAAACAAACAAACAAACAAACAAACAAACAAACAAACCAAAAAAAGCATTCCCCAGAAGGAACAAGAACAAAACAAAAAAACAAGAACAAATAAATAGGAAACACAGATCTAAACAAAAATTTATCAGCAACTACATCAAATTACACTTCATGATGTAAAATGGATGAATTAAACACTTCAATTAAAAAGGCGTGGGTTATTTAACTGGAGCTGAAAACAAGACTAAGTGTGCACTGACTACAAGAGATACTTTAAATGCAATCAGGAAGGTACAGGATTAAAAAGATACCCCATTTGTGTTGGTTTATGGGTACCCTTGGCTTGACTCTGGTATGCAGCTACTCGATAAAACAGTGATGTAGGCACTCCTGTGAACATATGAGATACTGTGGCGGTAAGCGTTGCGTATCAGCCTGATTACAGTGAGAAGCGCCTAGGAGGTCTGGGTGTGTCTGTGATGTGTTTAACCAAGGAGGAAGACCCGCTGAGCGTGTGGGGAACCATTCCCCTGAGCTGGATGTGAGAAAGCCCATCAGCACAGGCATGCTCCAGACCCACTTCCTGTCCACTGGAGGTGACCTGCCTCTGTGTGTGTTCTCACAGACTTTGTGCTCGTCTTCACCACAGGCCAGAATTAACGGAGGTAAGAACCACATGGGGAAATATCTGGAATTCTGAGCTGAATGAACACTTCTGTCACCGAGGCTGGTTTCTCAGGCATTTGTCACAGCGACGCGACAGCTGCCGAATACAGATGTGGTTAGTGCCAACGCTGACCCACAGTAAAGGAGGTCCAACAGTCAAAGGGCCTGAAAAGCAAATTGAATTTTTCTAGAAATAAGAGTTCTGCCTCGGGACAGCAGCCTCAGCTTCTGCAGAGAACTGGGGGTTGCTAGCCTGCTCCCCTTACACATTGCTAACTTGTCATGTCCCTAAAATTCTCCCTCCTCTCTTCTTTTCTCTCTCCCCTCCCCCTGCACCTACTTCTCCTTACCCTCTGGATGTACCACTCAAACAGAATTCACCAAAGAGCAGCAGTTGCTATATTTGTATCGGATGAAATAGATTTCAAGACTGAGTGAAAGTGATATTTCATGATGATAAAAGGGTCAATACATTAAAGAATCACAATAATTATCAACATGTTCCAAAGCATAGTAATAATAATAATAATTATAATCTGTACCAAATCTAATAACAGAGCTTCAAAATACATGAAGCAAAAACTGACAGAACAAAGAGGAAAAATAGAGAAATCCACAACTCCAGCTGCAGATTTTATTCTTCTCGAAGTAATTGATGGTATGGTTGGACACAAATTCAGTCAGAATACACAAGACCTGAATACTACTATCCACTTCCTTGACTGAATTGATGTTTCTGAAGAATTACACATAACGACTCATTTTCCCCAAGAGTGCATGGAACACTCACGCTGGTACAACAAGGCCTGGGGAAGTGGAAGCACTCAAGTGATAGAATGTTTGACTAGCATGCACCACCTCTTGGATTTGAGCCTCAGGACCACATTAAACTAGCGGTGGCTGCTCATGACTGTAACCCAGCACTCAGGATGCAGAGGCTAGAAGATCAATTCGAGCTAATCCCGGCTACATACTGAGCCCTGGTGTACATGAAATTTCTCAAAAATAACAGCAAAATAGAAACGAACAAACAAAAATATGGTGATATGCCACATGCTGGATAAAAGAAAAAGTCCCGGATTTCACAAGATTGAGCATCATGTTGGCTGGTAGTCACAGTCCTAGCACTAGGGGAATCGGAAGTCCTGAGGGAGGCCTTGAGCTCAAGGCCAGTTTGCATTACATACTGAAGTAAGCCCATACCGGGTGACTGAGAGCCCCAACTCACACTCCGAAAAGGGAAAACGAAACAATGAGAGCAATGGAATTGAATCCAAATCTACAAGCTCTTTAGCAAATCTTGATGCTCGATCATCATTATTATTGAGTTTAAGATATTTTAAAATTTCTGTTGTTGATTTTTTTCTCCTTTGTTCTGTTAGCTTTTGCTTCATGTATTTTGAAGCTCTGTTATTAGATTTGGTAAGGATTATACTTCTTATTACTACCAGGCTTTGGGACGTGTTGGTAATTATTGTGATTCTTTAATGCATTGACCTTTCTATCGTTATGAAATATCACTTGTACTCTCTCTATATTTGTTTTTGAGGTTGCTGTTTTTTGAGACAGGGTCTCTCTACACAGGCCTGGCTATCCTGAAACTTACTATGTAGACCAGGATGGTTTTGAACTCACGGCCTCTGCTTCCAGAGTGTGAGGCGAGGCACTAAAAGAGGACTAAAAGATGCACTAGCACAGTCAGCAAAGCTATGCTATTTAATTTTAAACTAAATCCAACAATGCGCAAAGATAGAGTCTAAACACTTATTTGCATGTGCATGTTGTATTCACTTGTTAATGTGGGGGAATTTTCATGTGTGTGGAGGTCAGATGTCTTTATTGGTCACATGTTATCTATTTCTCTGTTGCAGGGTCTCTCACTGAACTTGAAGGTCATCAGTTCTGCTACAGTAACCGGCTAGTGAGCTTCAGGGATCCACTTTACCAACCAAGCCATCTCCCCATCTCCACAAACAGGGTTTCATCCAAATAGCTAAACCAGAAGTTGAAAATTATTTTTATCTATCTATCTATCTATCTATCTATCTATCTATCTATCTATCTATCTATCTATTTATTACAGTGTATTCACTTTGTATCCCAGCTGTAGGCCTTCCTCATCTCCCCCCAGTTCCACCCATCCTCCCTCTTCTCCCCCTATGCCCCTCCCTTAGTCCACTGATAAGGGAGGATCTCCTTCCCTTCTATGTGACCTTAGCCTATCAGGTCTCATCAGGACTGGCTGCATCATCTTTCTTTGTGGCCTGGCAAGGGTGCATCCCCCTCCCCCAGGGAGAGGTGATCAAAAAGCCAGCCACTGAGTTTATGTCAGAGACAGCCCCTGATCCCCTTACTAGGCAACCCACTTGGGAATTGAGCAGCCTGTGGGCTACGTCTGAGTAGGGAGTCTTGGTCCTCTCCATGTTTGAAAATTCTAAGTCAAGAACGTATTTGAATTGTGGCTAATAGGGCAGAGCAGGGCATTAACCAGCATGATTGAAGCCGTAAGTTCAATCTCCAACAAAGCCCAAAACCCCTAAACTAAACAACAGTTACCCCAAATCAAAACCAAATAAACTAAGAGCACAAATCAAAACAAAACAAAACACATTTGAAATGCTTAACCTACCAACCATTGTAGTTTAATAATACAGTGCATGAATGTATCTGATGTGTATTTTCCCAAATATAGTAAGATAAGAAAACCAAGAGAACTCTCCTTCAGGAGTAAGAGATTGTAAACATATTGAATTAAATTTGTAAAGCAGTTATTGTAACCCACCCTCCTTACAGAATCAAAGCGAAAAGTTTTGCTGTTTGTTTTAGGAAGACTCTGTGTGTAAGAACCACCTGTGAGGCTGGGTGTGGCAGTGCATGCCTTTCATCCCAGCAGTTGGGAGGCGGAGGATCTCTTCTGGTTTGAGGCCAGCCAGGTCTACAGAGTGGGTTCCAGGACAGCCAGGACAGTTATAAGGAGAAACCCTGTCTCGGAGAAACAAAGAAACAATTGAACAAACATCTGTGATGGGCAGAAGGCTTGGAGAGCCTGGAGAAAGAGGGAGATGAGCAAAGTGTATGTATTAGGGACTTATGGACATTTATCAAAGTGTGACTTGAACAGCAGCAAATAAGCATTCTTGTAACTCAGGGCAAGAGAGAGAGGATTATATACCAAGCTGGACAAAGCAGGGCGGCAGCCAATGGAAATGTACCTGGGCATTCTCGAAACCTATTAACATGGCACACATCAGGTGAGCAACAATCCGGGCCTGGCACGAAATGCTTGGACTGACTCTTAATGACTTTGTTTATCTTCAAGCACGTGGAATGGGTGCCAAGGCTGTTTGGCAGAACGGTAGTTACAACCACGGGGCTGCAGTTGGGTTAAGCTGGGTACTGATGTTGTCGCATCGGTAAGTATTCACAAATCATTCGGAAAAAAAAAATCCAACCACTCATGGGAAAACTTTCAGGAGCTATAAAAATTCAGTCAGTCTGATAAAGGGTATTTATTTAAAATTCCAGCTGAAGTCAGCATTACTGGCACAATCCCTAACACATGGTTCATAGCCCAGGAAAAACTTGCATCACTGCTGCTGCAAAGTGTGCTAGAGACGCGGGAAGAAACGAAACAGTGGCTATTAGCACATGCCATGATGATTCATGTAGATAAAAATCTTCCTAGAACCAATAAGTGAATTTAGCAAGACTGCAGGACACAAGGTTGTTATATACCAATAAACTGTTTTTACAGACACTAGTGGTCAGAAAAGCCATTGATTAGACAGGGAATATTTCAGTTACAATAGTATTATACATAAGGAGCTGGTCAGGAGAGTCTTTAACTAAGACAAGCAGGAGCTGTGCTCAGAAAAATATCAAACATGGCTGAGTGGAATGGAAGATGATCCAAGCAAATGGAGAGATAAGCTATTTATGAATGGGAAGACACCAAGATGGTAATTTTGGACAAACTTTTAAAGATAATTTATTTATTTAAATTTTATGTGCAGTGGTGTTTAGCCTGCATGGACACCAATGTGAGGGTGTCAGATTTTTGGAGTAACAGACAGTTGTGAGCTGCCCTGTGGGTGCTAAGAACGGAACCCTCATCCTCTGGAAGAACAGTCAGTGCTCTTAACCACTGAGCCATCACTCCAGGCCCCAGCTTTTGACAAATTAATCTACAGATTTAATGTAATTCCTGTCATATCCCTGGGAGGCTTTCTGGTAGGTTCATTCTGAAAATACATGGAAGTATAAAGAACCAAAATAACCTAAAAAAGAAAAACAAACATGAAAGATGAGTGCTAGGTTTGCTTTAAGATCTGAAAGAAAGAGAGAAAGAAAGCAAGCCGGATGCAGTGGAGGATGTGACTGTAATCCCAGCACTCAGAGAGGCAGAGACAGGTGGATCTCCAAGTTCAAGGTCAGCCTGGTCTAAAAACTGAGTCCACAGAAAAACCCAGAAGAACAAAAACAAAAAAACAAAAAACAAACAAACAAAAAAACCTCTTAAATAAAGTGATAGAAATCAAGATGACAGGTAGACAGATCCTTGAACCGTACAATAGAAACTCTAGACACAGGCTGACAATACGCAGTTGATTGAATTTAGACAGCGGCATCAAAGAAATTCTGTGGAGAAGAGAAAACCTTTCAATAAGTGGTGAAGAAATAATTGAACATTTTTGTCCTGAAATAAGTGAAACTTAGCTGGGTACGGTGATTGACACCTATTGGAATCCCAGCTCTTGGGATGTTAAGGCAGGAGGGCTGAGTTCCAGGCCAGCCTGGACTACAAGTATGAGTAAGACCCTGTCTTGCAAAAACAAAACCAAAACCAAACCCAAAACAAAACAAAAACCAACAAACAAAGCGCTTATCGAGCAGGTGCAAAGCCCTGGGTAGCAAGTTTGATTCCAGTCTGGGCTATGTGAACCCTGTCTCAGGAAAAAAAAAATTAGATTCTCAATTAAAATCTTCTAGAAGGAGCTCAGTCATTCCTTGAGTCATAAAGTTCATTTTGGAATTCTGACTTTGATTGGGAAAGCTTAGGGAACTTCATACTTTATTTTAAGATAGTGTTTTATGACATGGTGAACTCATTTAGACAACTAGAAAGAGAAAGATAGTTTGAAAATAGAGTTATATAAATGTAGTGAATTAAAAAAAACAAATATGACACTGTAATTTAATGGGGGAAAGAACAGTTTTTGTTCAACAAGAGTTTTTAATAATAAATGGTTCTATAAAGATTGGAAGTCCATATCTATGGACAATAGTCTAAAAATTTTTTTTTGTTTTTTGGTTTTTCAAGACAGGGTTTCTCTGTGTAGCCTTGGAACTCACTCTGTAGACTAGCAAACTCATAGAGATCTGCCTGCCTCTGCCTCCTGAGCTCTGGGATTAAAGGTGTGTGCCACCACCGCCTGGAAATATTATTATTATTTTGTACCAAAATCAAAATTAACTTTGTTCAATGCCTAAAATCTTTGAAACCTAAGATAAGATTTTTTTTTTACATAGATAGCATAACTCCTACAACTCCTATAAGAAAAGCAATCAATATTTTGGATTTTTATCAAAGTGAAAATCTGCTTTTTAGAAGACATGGTTCTGAAAGTGGAAAGGCAAGCCATAGTGGGGCTGAAAGGACTTGGGTCTAGAATATCTGCCTGTACCTCATTTTCCCACTTAATAAGAAAACAAACAGCTTGTGTAAGAACTGGGCCAAGAGGATGGACATCAGAAAAAGAAGAAAACAGGAAA
>CM053747.1:33620846-33691115 GCA_028658305.1 Pachyuromys duprasi
GGAACCATAAGTCAAAACCAACCTTTCTTTCCTTTCTCCTCTCTCTCACAATTCTGCAAGAAACAAGGATCTAGAATCCAAATGTCAAGGAGGAAATGTTGTCTAATGAATTTTCTGCGTTGATCATCTGTCCCAGCCCGAACTCCTCCAGTGTGTTGTAGAGAGGCCTTCACCTAGCTGTCCGTCTTCAGTCCTTCTTGCTGCAGTTAGTCTAGAGGGGAAGCTGGCCCAGCCTTGGTTCAGAAGGGTATCATTATGCCACCCAGGCTAAGCAATCCCAGCACCTTTAACCCTTTCCTCTCAGGTCCTGTTTTCCAAGTCTTTAATTATTTTTGCTGTCCTTGTCCAAATTTCAGAACACAGGCCTATAATCATGGAACTTCAGGGCTTCAAGCTACCTGGACGTGCTCTGGAGGAGAGCCATCAACAGAGGTGGCAAGCCTTGCCCTCTCCAGCCATACAACAGGGGAGGGAACAGATCACTCGCCCTTCGCAGACCTTCCCAGTGGCTCCTCCAGGAGAGGAGGACCTTCCCTGGGGTCCCTTTATAGGTAAATAGCAATCTGGTAGGGGTCTCTGTACATCTGCAGTCAGTGCTACCCTTGTTACCCTCCGAAGTCCTTCTGGGCAGTGAAGGTCAGCTTCATTTCGTAGACAAGGAAACTATATCAGAAAGATTAAGTAACTTACCCAAATCTACCCGCTGGAAAAGTCCCTTGCTGGGCTTGGTTGGAACTAAAGAGACTGAGGCAGGAGGATCATCACAAGTTCAAGGTCAGCCTGGGTTATATAATAAGACCAATGCCAGCCTGAGATAAGAGACTCTGACTCAAAAACTAAAATAAAACAAGTAAAACGCAACAAAGTTAAACGCAAGTCCCAGGCTTCCGTCCCCAAGCTCTGCGCCCACCTTCTCTTATTACCCTCCCAATCCCAACTCTTTGCTCTTGCACAGGCCCTGAGCACAGCCCTGGTCTCTCTAGGAAAAAAAAAAAAAAAGCTCAGGTCCAGGCACTGGAGTCTGGAGCCTAAACCAACTGAGAACCAACAGCATGAATGTGAATTTACAGAGGGCCTCAATTCCACCATTTGCCTGTGGCTGTGAGGCCTGAGCGTGGAAACCTGGAGGGCATGGGGAAGCAGAGTGGTAAGGCAAGAGCTCTGCCACAGCCTGCGGCTGGACCACTTCTTCTTCGGGAAGTTCCTGTCTTTAACCCTTCCAGCCTTTCAGTTCATAAGAGGAGCTGGACTGTACCACCTAGAGTTGTTTTTTGTTGTTGTTGTTGTTTTGTTTTGTTTTAAAGTCAGCAGATTTCTGTACCTGTGATTCCAGCACCTGGGATGCTAAAGTGGGAGGACCTAGAGTTCCTGGGCTACACAATAAGACCACCTTGTGAATAAAACACGAATGAAAACGGAACAGAACAAAGGGAAACTGCGGACTGCAAATCAAACCCACAAATGTGTTTAGACTAGTCCAGACCCTTCTCTCACAGCCTTGATGGCTACTTAGCTCATTTTTCAGTAGGATCAAAACTCAGGTTCCCCTGCATGGTAAACTGTCACTTGTGTATTGAAGCATGATTCAAAGAAGGTCTCCCTGAGGCAAAAATAGTTCTAGAGCATGGGATGCGTGGTGGGGTTTTCCTCCCATGTTTTTAAGGGTAGAGACCTGGACATAAAAGACTTTCTAGGTAGAGTCTAGTCTGGAGACAGGAGGATGGGCCCCTTAGCCACTCCCCTCCCAGCCTGGGTTCCCAGGAAAGTGGAGGAGCTCTTTCCTTTTAAGGGGTTTCCTCTGCCATGACAGGAGGGTTAGTGTCAGAGTCAGGTGCAGTCAGGCCACCAAAAGTGGGCGGAGGAGGCTGCTCCACCCCGCTGAATCAAGGCTTACAGGAGAGGGACCGCTTCAAGCTTCCTCTTGAAAGGACTCTGGGAGGAGTCCAGGGTCAGCTGCAAGTGGGCGTGGGAGTAGGCAGCCCAGTGGGGGCTGGCAGGCTGGGCAGCTTGGCATTTATCCTGAGCCAAGGCAAGGCACAGAAATCTCCCCCGCTCTGTAAGGAGTCTTCTCTGGAAGCTATATCTCAGCTTCATAACCCTTGGCAGGGAGGGTCCAGCATTGATAGGCTTTAAGCTAGACCAGAGGGAGGGCAGGATAAGGTGGGCAATGAACAACTGAGGAGGCCCACCTCCTGTTTCCTTTCTTTTCTCTCAAGGCTTTTGTTTTGTTTTGTTTTGTTTTTTGCTTTTTTTTTTTTTTTTTAATACAAAGGTCTTTCTGCTTTGGTCCTCTGGGAGCATTTGCAGTTTGCAGGTGACACATAGGTTCAGAGGGCCATCAGGAAATGACTTTTCCTAGGTTGCAGAAGGAAGATAGGTGCTTGGGTGGGGCCAGGCCCTTGGGTAGGCACAAACGCAGAACCAAAGTGGGAAGCCTTGGAGAGGGATGGAATAGTCAGCTTTCTGTGAACCCCTGGGCCCCTCTACCACCTCAGTGCTGGAGCCTGGCCTAGCCCAGGCTAGCCTTGAACTCCCCAAGTAGCCAAGAAAAATCTTGAACTTCTGATTCTCCCTTCATCCTCCCCCACCCCCAAGTGCTGGGGTTATAGGCATGTACCATCTTGCACAGTTTATGCTGAGGACTGAACCGAGGGCTTCATGCATGCTAGGCAGGCACCATCCCCTCTAGAACTACAACCTCAGTTTTAGCCTCACCTCTTTGGTCAGCCCTGCAGACATCTGCTACGGAAATTGAAGACCACTTGGTGGTCAGGGAGGGTGCTTTGAGCAGGACTGGGAACCTGCAACCTGATTAGGCAAGGGGTCACTCTCAGGATGGCCTGAGCTTTCCCTCCTCAGGGCATCCCAAGCCCCCTTGTACTTGTTCTCTTATGAGCCATTCACCCAAAATTCAAATGGATTATTCCCTTTTCCGTGACATTTGCAAGCTCCTCAGTGTGGATGGAAAACTCATTCCTGTCGGTGTGATGGGTATCTGCTCAATGCCAGGTACACAATAGTGCTCAAATGTAGTGGGGATGAACCCTAACCCACACAGGTAGCAGGTCCGAGCTAGATATCTCCTGTGGGACAGGCAGGTGCTAGGACCAAGCCACAAACCCCGACACCTCAGATAAGAAGAAAAGCCTCTTGGAGGAGAGAATGGCATCTCTTCGCGCCATGTGCGTCGAAGCCCTCGCACCTGCTTCCTGTCCCTTAGGACAACTGGGAGTGGCTTACTCCAGGATCTGCCATCTACACACCTTCCTCCAGTGCATCTCTGTACCACCATCACTCATCCACCATCCCAAGGCCTGTGTGGGATGTGCTGGAGGAGGCTCATACTGACTCAGAGAGCACCAGGTACTGTCAGCACTTTGAGGTATTAGCTGCAGATTGACACCTCAAGAGGGTCATAGCAGGGTGGGAGGAAACAGCAGGTTCCACAGACCAGGGCTTTGTAGGGTCAGGTGCCAAGCCTCCATTAGCAAATCTTTGCAAGACATTCATCACCTACAAACTGTCTATAGCTCTCTTTCCTTTCTACGTCCTCCCTCTCCCTTACCCTCCTCTTACCCCCTTTTCTAATTATTTTATCAGTTATTCATCTGTTTAGCAATCCATCCATCTACCCACCCACCCACCATTTCTACTTATATTCATCTTCTGATTTCTATTGTCCAGTCAATTACCCACAGATTTGTTTTTGTTTCTTTGGTCCAGACATCTGTGTATCAGCTTATTCCTAAGGTTCATGGTACTTCCTGGATTTCTGGGAGGCAGGTGTATGAACTCTAAGGACTGGAAGCAGCTGTTGGATCACAGGGAGCCCAGTGGCTTTCCTTCCATCTTTTCTTGCTCTTCTTCCTCACGATGACAAGACTCTCAGGGTGAGGAGGGGACACTGGCTTTCCCTCTCCTCCCCTTCCTCCTCCCCTTTCACTTCCTCTTTGCCTCTCCATTTTTTTCTTTCTCCTTTTCGTTTTCAATTTGCTCTGTTTGTATCTATTTATTTATTTTTGACCTGGAACTACTTATGTAGACCAGGCTAGACTCAAACTTGCAGCAATCTTCTTGTCTGTACCTCCCAAGGGACTAGGATTGCAACCCTGAACAATTTACACAGACTCAGGTCTGGCTTTTTGACAGTAGGTGGGTTCCCCAGCCCAGAAATCACCATGAGTTCTTAGGTAAGCCATCAGTGAGTTCAAATGAGTGGGGTTCCCATGAGGCCCCAGGACAGGAACAAGCCAGCACTCCCACCTCCAACACACACACACCTCTTCTTACCTCTAGCTACTTTGTGAGCCAACTGTGTCTGTCCTGTTCCCAGGGCTGTGAAAACAAAGGCTTAGCTGCCAGCGTCCTGAGTCAAGGGGTGGGGTTCCCAGGGTTTAACCTGCATTTGAGGGGAAGGAAAGGAGACCCTTTCTGTACACATACCTCAGAATCTTCTGTCCCAGCCATGCCCACATTCTACCCCATCCATCCATCACTAAGGGTAATGGGGACATTCCTGTACTCTGGGGCAGCAGTTTCCAGGTGGCCTGATGGCATGTCCCGTAAGAACAGAAGGTTCTGCTGTTTGGCAAGGGAATGGGGAAGGAAGAAAGCTGGAGGTTCTCATGTCTCTAGAGTTATCTGAGTTCCACACTGTGCTGTGTCATTTTGGAGGTCATTCCATATGGCCTGGCCCAGTGAAGGTGTGCAGGTTTTTCTGAGTCACACTGCAAACCTACTGTAGAAAAAGGGGAGAGTCAAGTGTCTGGGGCTCTAGGGACCCTTCACGGGCTGCCTTTGCTCAGATTCCTTTCATTGCCATATCTCTAGCCCATGGGCCCCTGTAGTCTGCTTTGAGGTACCTAAGGCTTACCTGTGCCCTTTCTTAAGGCTATGGGCACAAGAAACTTCAACATGTTTTTATGTTCTAGTTTATGTTTTAGTTCATGTTTAATACGTTCCAGTGAGATATTCAGGTGACTCCAAGAACCAGGGATAGAAGAAGGAACTTCACAATCTCAAAAGCGCTGAAATGGGCACACCGGATCACACGAACACAGAGCCAGATTGAGGACTGGAGAGAGGCTTAACCAACCTCAGATATGTAAAGTACCTAAGACGTCAGCAGCAAATTGGTTAGGATCAGTCGTTCAAATAAGACCCAGGCTACAGCTTCCTTTAGAATGTGCTGTCTCAGGGTGGTAGAGACTTGCCTTCACCTTTGATATCCAGCCCACAAATTACAAGGCGATTTGGTTTGTGTGACCCAATTAAGAACCTTCTGTCCCATGGACCTCTGTGAACACCTCACCTTCTGCCCCAGGGGCACAGACCTCCTCAAAGCCTGTCCACCTATGACGACAGAGGCTCCGCCTTCTTGCTAGAAGTGCATCAGATGAAAGCAGCCAAACTGGTTGTCAATGGTGGGAAGTAATAAAACGGGGAGGGGAAAACAAACACACACACACACACACACACACACACACACACACACCAAAACCCACTTCTTTAAAATCCCGAGCTAGGGATGAATGTGCAGGCGTGGCCCAGGTAATTAGCCACTTGGCCCCGCCTGTCTCTCTGTGCCCGTTGTGTCTGATTGCTCCGCCTATGGCTCCTCCTCCTGCCCCACCTCCTCCTCCCCACAGGTGTGTCCCTGGGCACTGGCTGCCAGCCCCACTCCCAGCCTGAGACACCCGCTGAAGTCGTCTGCCAAGAGACCCCCAACCAGCAGAAACAGGCTAGCAAGTGACTTGCCATGGAAGGTGCCGACGCCTCCAGAAGCAATGGGGCCAGCCCAGAAGCCAGGGACGCCCGTAGCCCACCGGGTCCCAACGGCAACCTGGAGAATGGCGCTAAAGCAGACAGTAAGGACACCAAGACAACCAACGGGCACAGTGGGGAAGTGACGGAGGGCAAGACCCTGGGCAGTGCCCTGAAGTCAGGGGAGGGGAAGAGTGCCCTATTTTCCAGCAATGAGTGGCGCAGGCCTATCATCCAGTTCGTGGAGTCAGTAGACGACAAAGGCCCCAACTACTTCAGCATGGACTCAGCAGAAGGCAGGAGGTCCCCTTATGCCGGGCTACAGCTGGGAGCTTCCAAGAAACCCCCTGTGACTTTTGCTGAGAAGGGGGAGCTGCGAAAGTCCATCTTCTCCGAGCCCCGCAAACCCACCGTGACCATCGTGGAGCCGGGGGAGGCCCGTAGGAACAGCTACCCCAGGGCTGACTCCGGCCTCCTGCACCGGGCAAAGTCGGGCTCCGAGGAGGTGCTGTGTGACTCCTGCATCGGCAACAAGCAGAAGGCCGTCAAGTCATGCCTGGTGTGCCAGGCATCCTTCTGTGAGCTGCATCTGAAGCCCCATCTGGAGGGTGCCGCCTTCCGTGACCACCAGCTACTCGAGCCCATCCGGGACTTCGAGGCCCGAAAGTGCCCTTTGCATGGCAAGACCATGGAGCTCTTCTGTCAGACAGACCAGACCTGCATCTGCTACCTCTGCATGTTCCAGGAGCACAAGAATCACAGCACCGTGACAGTGGAGGAGGCCAAGGCCGAGAAAGAGGTGACCCGCTGGGCCTCTCGCTGCCCTCCCTTACCCCTCCCGCCTTGACCCTCACTGGGACCTAAGTTTCCACAGTGCTCGGATCCTTTAGAATACTTGTCTTCTTCCTCTGTCCCTCCGGCCTGGGGGTCAGAGGTCACTCTCTAGCCTCCAAAGATCTTGGGAGAGGGGCATCCCGTAAACCGAGCAAATAGAAGCTTCAGAAAGATTAGAGGCTGGACCAAGCTCGTGAGATGACTCTTAAGTCAGGAGGTAGTGTAAAACTGAACGGTTCGGAAGGCTCTCCTGGGCTCTTCTTGGCTGGTCTGTCTGTCTGTCTCCCCCGCCCCTCTCTCAGAACCCTAGGGAAAGAAAGGGTCAAGAGTGAGACTTGGGGGCTCCTGAATACCGCCCCCTTTTCTCTTCACTAGCTCCAGGTTACTTTGCATGTGCACTCCAGCAGCTGCTTGCTCTTCTTTAACCTGGAAGTCACTCTCTTCACTCCCCCTCTGGAACCGTTTACTCTGCCCTACCTGGTCCCCAAGCCCCTTCTTTCTCACCCCACCCCCACCCCCATCCCTTATTCTGCTGGCAGTTGGGCCCTGTGTGCTTTGTTTGTGTGGCTGCAGCCGACAGGTCTGTGCCTGTGTGTGGACAGCGCTGGAGCGAGAGCCTGTGTGGGTGGGTGGATGTAAATGTGTCTTTTATACGCAGGCGGGTGTCTGCGAATGTGGGTGTCTACCCATATTTGTGTATAGGCTACGTCAGTGTGTTTGTGTGAGTTCCCTGTGAGTGATTAGGCAGCTCTTCCACCAGGAGAAGCAGAGGCAAGTGGAGACTTGTGGGTGTGTTGCACCTGGGGAAGGTATTCTGGGTTAGGCCCAAGCTGGGGCCACTGGTCTTTTCCCTTGCTGAGCTCACTCACCCAGCTGCATGTGTCCTCCCCAGGGCCGAGCCTTCCTGGTGGCCAGTGCAGGCCTTTACTTTCTTGTTGGCTTTCATACCCCAAGTAGCAGGGAATCTCTCCCTACCCATCTCCCTGATTGTATGCCAGCTGGTCACTCTCACTGTGTGCCTCTTGCCTCTACCCTTCGGCAGCAGGTGCTGAGTCACAGGTGGGAACAGACTCAGTCATCCTCTCCAGAAGCTTCATTTGACTCCCAAAGGTGTCTTCAGCTTCTCCTGTTCCCTGACTCCACTGTCCCCTGACCCTTGTGTCCCCTAACCCCAGACTGACTTTTAGCTTCACGATGGGAGACACACAGAGAGAGAGGGAGAGAGAAAGAGAGAGAGAGCATGAAGTCCATTCTCAGAAACTGTACTTGGGAATTCAGAACAGAATGAAGGGCACTGGGAATGAAGCCGCCGAGTCTCAGGCCTAGTGTTAGGAGGTTGCCAGTTGTTACTGTTACTGTAAGATAGGGTCTCAGTTCCGTCCGTGTGAAACTGAGGGATGGGCTAGGCAAGAGGTTCTCAACCTTTGGGATTCGATCCCGTTGGCAAACCTCTATCTCCAAAAATATTTACACTACAGTTCATAACAATAGCAAAATTACAGCTATGCAGTAGCAAGGAAAAGAATTCTATGCTTGGGGGCAGGGCACCGCAATATAAGGAACTGTGTTAAAGGGTTGTAGCATTAGGAAGGTTGAGAATTGCTGGTCTAGAGTGTTTTCACATTTCTCCGAAGATGTTGGGATACACCCAAAGAAAGGATGGAACCTGGCTATATATTCTAGCTGGAGAAAGATGTGTCTAGGTCTTCTTGAAATATTTGAGGTCACCTTGGAAGGAAACAGGATACTGGTGTGACTGTTATGGTGGGAACTTGGGGCAATCTGTGTGTGTGTGTGTGTGTGTGTTTCTGTATGTAAAACTCATCTGTCTATGCTTTTGCAACACAAGGATAGACAGAAAGGAGTGGAACTGAGTAGCCAGAAGACAGCAGTTTGTCTAGGGCCATTTATTATGGGATGTTCGACTTGGGGCCCCTTGACCCAGAAGAGGGGAGGTGGGTTGATGGACTGCTGTGAATGCCATTTCTGAGTTCATCTGAAACAGACTCAAACACCAGCTCCAGCACTGCTTTCTGCAATGAAGCAGGCAGAACCAGCTCTGCAGGCCTGCTGGTGAGGCCGGGTGAGGTCACTAGGCAGTGTCTGTGTGAGTTGCACAAAGCTGAAGATGACACCCATGGCCACAGGCACTCATCTCCTGGGCCTTCGTTCTGTGTACAGACTTGGAGCACAGGCTGTGCTGGGAGCAGGGTGTGCCACATGATGGCCCCTCCCTCTAGTGGACCTCAGTGTTTTCCTCTCTCTACTTTCGATGTCCCAAGTGGTCCCATAGATGCTCACTGATCTAACTTATCCTTCTGAGTTTTCTCAGGCTATGTTAGGAGGCGAGATGAAGAGGGACATGAATATCCTATTTATCCGTTGGCCTCTCTATCCATCCCAGGTCCCTCTAGCTACAGCTTCCTGCTCTAAGTGGCCCTATCTTAAGGTGCATTTGACCTGGTCTCTGGGTTGATAACATCACTGGCATAGGAAGGCATGTGCTGATGACATTCACACCGGAGGAAGAACCTCCTGAAGAGGTTCATATCCAGTGGCTTGTCCACATTCTAGATATCATCATTTGGTTCTATTCTCTTACTTTGCCCTGTGGCTTGATTTCTCATCTTCTTCCCCAATTCTCTGAGCAAGTCTGGGCCACTAGGTTACCAAGCTAATGCAGCCGCTGGTCCTTGGGTTTCTTGCTGTGTTGATTTGGGGAAGAAAGTTCCTTGGGCAGATGGTGGAGTCAGGGATTCAGGAAGAGGAGTCAAAGTAAAAGCCAGGGTACTTAGAATCTCTCTGGGCATTTTCAGGGAGAACATCTGGTCTAGGATGAGACAGTGGCATGGTCAGTTGGATGCTGAGGGGAATCAACCAAATGAGAGATTTAAAGACAGGAAACGGAGGAAAGTGAGAACCAGGCAGGCAGGTGGTGACCCAGTCTCTAAAGAGCTCATGTGTGGGCCAGGATTGGGTCAGCATTTGCATGGTTTCAAATGAAGCAGTCTTGTAGGGTGGGGCGCCACATCAGGCTGTGAGATGCAGACTCACACAGAGGCCAGGGATGAAGAACAGAGGGGCTGGGATTTCTCTCTACCAGTTCAAACCTCTTTTAACACCAGGATTGAGTATTTTTGAGATCGCCAAATCCAAGGGCTTCAAAAGCACCAGGCTGCAGGCGAGAGTCACTCAGTGACTTGTCAGAACTCAGAGTCCCAGCCCTTGCTCCAAGAGGTTCTGGCTCACACAGATTCTAATGTATAGCTGGGCAGGGCAAGGTAGCCCAATTTACCACAAGGAAAATGAAACTAAGAAGAGGGGTGGTGACGTCAGCAGTGTTCATTCCTTGGTGGTCTGCAGATGCCAGGATGAAGCCTCTCACCCTAGCAGGCACCTTCCCCTGACCTGAGGCTGTGAGGATGCAGAGGGAGTGAGTGGGGAGACCTCAATGGAGCCAATGGGCAGATATAGGGCCATTTGACATGTGAGCATAGAAATATGAAATCTATTCAGCATTTTAGATTCTTATCCAGGTAATTACCATGTGTCTGGGAGTACAAATTTGGCAATTAACTGGCTCATTTGGTAAGTGTCACAGCCCAGGGCCCATGCAGTTAATCCAGGCTGACGGAAGATCTTGGCCAGCAGGCTCCTCTTTCCCGGTGGCCTTGCCTGTTCACCTGTCTAGCATTTGACTGTGTACACTTGATGGGCCCATCTAGGCTGAAGCACCATAGGATGTGCCATCCCTCTACTCTCAGGGGACCTCTGCTCACTCAAGAGGCCAGGGATGAAGAACAGAGGGGCATTTCAATGCTGGGCAACCCACACAAGGGCTGTCCTAGCCGTCAGAGAGGAGAGGCCCCAGACAGTGTGGGAGAAGGGAACAAAGGAAGCATTTAGGGACAGGCCTGGGCAGGGTGAAGGAGAAGAAGGGAGGAGTGAGGGGAAGCCAGGAGGGAGGAATGGGGAGGGGCTGGAGTCTTGGGATGCTGAGGCCTGTCAGACATCTGGGGCTGCCACTACATTCTCTGGGGGATTGGGGAAGGGAGAGTAGAAGAGAGGAAGCTGGAGCCCTGGTGTGTATGTTGGGCTGTGGCGGGACGGTGGAGGTGGGGATGGGGGTGGCTGTAGGAGGAGAAAATGGCTGAAGTTCACCAGCTTCAAGGAGGAGGGAATACTGGTAGAGGTCTATGTCCTAGGAGTGTCTAGACTTCTGCCTGAGAGGTGTCTCCATAGGCCACAGAGTAAGAAATGGGCCCTGTGGTTGCATCTTGGCTTTACATCTCTTTCTCACTGTGCACAGTTGGGCCAGCTACATAATCCCTCTAGGCCTTGGTGGCTGTATCTGTAACATATGGCTGACACCACTGACCTCCACAGGGTCTTTGGCTTCTAGGAGATGCTCAGTGGCCCAGTGCCTTTCCTCCTCCTTTAGTCAAGGTATTTTTGGACATCCTGTTGTTACTTCTATGTAGAAAAACAAAAACAAAAACAAACAACCTACCCCCACAACCTGTCAAGTACTAAAAGATTTGAGACTCATCTCTATAGATCTGACCCTAATTCCTGTCTTCAATGGGGCAGGACTCCTTCAGGGTGGGAGAAGGGACCATTATTGTGATACTACTTTCAGCTCCAGAGATCTACTGTATCTTTCAGGTTTGGTCTTGCTGACTGTGATGTTGGTACCAGGCCCCTCCCAGCCTGTGTCTGACATCCTTAGAGCCCTGGAGAAGGGGAGGACCAGTCTCTCCTCTGCCCCGACCCATTCTGCCGCCCACTGGTGCAGACAACTTGTCTCCACTTCAGATCCTTCCCTTGCGCATGTCCAGGCTGGCCATCTCCTCCTCCCAACTTAGGTAGCTGGGCAACACCTCCACTCTCCTCTCCAGACCTCAGATGGCCCCTGCTCACCTCCCTCCCTCCTTGCCTTTCATAGAATAGACTCCCAGGGGCTCATCAAAACCTCACTTTATCCTTAGCTTAGGTGCTTCATGGCCTAAGTCAAATTGGACTCAATACTTTGGACTCAGTATCTCCTTCCTTCCTCTTGGGTAGGCAGTTCATTCTCCTCGGAAGAGCCACTACTGATCACCCCTATCTCTTGATTCTGGCTTTTGCCTTCCCCCACTTGTAGGGCTTTCCTTGTCCTTAGCTTTTTCCTACCCCCCATCCCGCTCCCCTCCAGTGTCCTCCACTTTCAAGTTTTCATGATACCTTACATCTTAAGTTGGTTGTCTCAGCCACTGTCCACCCCTCATCCTGCCCTCAGTCTCCTGACTGTGTCCATACCACATCTGGACTCCATCAGACCCCATGGCGATGCCAGCGTCGCCATCCAATGCTGTGTAGGCTCACCTGAGCACACCTGCCACCTGCCACACCTTACTGCCTTGCCCCACCTGGGAGGTGCCATGTGGGCGTGGCAATGGGGACATTATTCAGCCAGTGCTGACTGTGGGCCAGGTGCTTTCTGGGAGCTTCACTTACTGGCTCCCATCTCCCCGACACCTTCTGCAGTGGGTGTGGGTGCTCAGGCTTCCTCCACAGCACAGATGACGCTTCCCCAAGACTGAGGGAGGTGAAGGAACTTAGTAAGACCCCACAACTTGTCTCAAGGGTCTCAACCTTTTTATCCTTGATTTTTATCCTTGAGCTCGGGCTGAGCAGATTCAAAGGTTCAGCTGCAAAAGACGAGAGACCTCAGCCTGTAATTCAACCGTGGTCTCCCACCCTCTTCCCCAAGGAATTCTTTAGGGATGGGGAAGTTGCTGGGACAGACCCCTTATCTCACTTTTTCTGTTCCTCAGGGTACAGATCTGCTGCTCACGCCTGGCCCACATTGGGGTCTTCGGCCAGCCTTTGTTTCCTGGGCGCTTTGACTCTTCACCCTCAAAGAGCAGACTTGGAGGATGGGTGCTTACTCTCTTTATTCTCTTCCTCCCCACTACTATGTCTTCTCTGAAGCTTTGTTCCAGAGACCCGGCCAAGTTCCCACCCTCATCTCTTCCTGAAAGCCCGCCTTCCTCTCTGGTGATGGCATTTTCCATGCTGCAGGGTTTTCAGACTTTGGGGGTGGGGCAGATACTTACTGAGAACATCTGAGAGAGATTCTTTTTTTTTGCCTGGCAAGCCTGGGAGTGTGAGGGGGGTGGTGGGCTGATCATGAGAGTGGGACTTCCTATCTGGGGGTCTCTGTGGCTCCTGTGTTCCTGCCTTCTCCACCTCTGGACACATTTCTAAAAGGCCAATGGGAGCCTTTCTACCATTAGATGCCATGATCTGGGGGTTTGCATTGAGCACTCCAGGGCACATCCTTAACTTCTGTTGAAGGCACTGCGTAGGCATTCCTCATTTTTGTGGGATGTTCAAAAGCAGCTGTTGGTGCTGCTTCAGGCCCAGCTGTTCATGACTCCTTGCATCGTCATTGTCCTTATGGTTTGTGATTTCTTCACTTTGGCCAATGTAGTCTTATAGGTTCCTCCGGGAGATAACTAGAGAAAGGGGTGAGAATCTCTTTCAAACCCCAGTGGTTCTGGGGAGCTCTGAGTTATGGAAGACTTCTTCAAATGATCACCCCTTTATATTCCAAGATGGGCAGGGATTTGGCAGCCCCAGTGGGACCCAGGAGGAAAACAGAGGATCCTCAACTCACTGAATAGCCTTGGCTTTAGCTTCCAATCTGCATCAGTTATAGCTGCTTTTCAGAGAAGGGTCTTTCCCTGAGTGGAAGCCAAGGATGATGCAATGCTGATGTTTTAGTGCCCTCCTGATAGAGAGCCTTCCCAGCCCATCACAGGTTCTGACAGTCTGTGAGCCTCTGAACAGGAGTCTCGGGCCTTCTCCACCCTGCCTAGCCTCAACCTGTAGTCTGTTTCTTCAGGGAATTTGGGGAAGAGCTCTCGTTTTGCCTACACTGCAGATGTACTCCCTTTCTTATAAACAGGTTTACAGCTCTGCCTGCCTAGACGGAGTCTGTGCCGGCGGCAACCTCGGCTCTTGCTTGCAACACAAGGCCTGTGTCATGCCACAGAAACGCTGCATGGGGTTACTGCTACAGGACACTCCCTGGGCAGGGCTCTGCCAAACTGGGTCAAGTCCAGATCCTCTCTTTGGCCCACTGAAAGGAGCCAGCATCTTCCACCTTTTGTGTTAAGTGGGAAGGACTGAGGAGGCTTAGCTCCTGTAAGGACACAGCTAAGCTGCCCAGACCTAGTGGACCAAGAGTACAGAAGTAGGGTTTTTGATTTCTTCTTCTTCTTCTTCTTCTTCTTCTTCTTCTTCTTCTTCTTCTTCTTCTTCTTCTTCTTCTTCTTCTTCTTCCCCCTCTTCTTCTCTTTCAGAGACAGGGTTTCTCTGTTAGCCTTGAGAGGCCCAAACTTGCTTTGTAGACTAGACTGGCCTTGAACTCACAGAGATCCGCCTGCCTCTGCCTCCCCAAGTGCTAGGATTACAGATGTATGCCACCATGCCCAGCCGTTGCTGGATTCTTGACTACTAGCACAGTGCCCAGCAGATCTGAGACACTGATAACACTTGCTGAATAAAGGACTGTATGGATGAGTGTTGAATCTGCCTGAGTTTGCTCTGTGGTGAGTCATTGGCCTCGGTCTCTGGTACTGTTCCCCTCTCTCCCTGCTCCTGACAACGTCAATCTCCACACTCTCCCTACAGACCGAGCTGTCGCTACAAAAGGAGCAGCTGCAGCTGAAGATCATTGAGATTGAAGATGAGGCTGAGAAGTGGCAGAAGGAGAAGGATCGGATCAAGGTGAGCAGCCCGAGGCTTCCTGGCTGTGCTCACTCACCTGTGTTGCTTGGGAGAAGGATGCTGCTCCATGCTTTGTCCCACAGTGATACTCAGACTTCCTCTCATCCTCTTTGATATTCCCACCCATGTTCCTTCCCAGCCTGGAGTTTGCTTGACACCTGAACTAGCAAACAAAGACCCTAGACCCATTCTGCAATGTGTCTCCCAATGCCCTCTAATGTCTACCCTGCCCACCAGACTGCCCAGCTACTAAACACATGCAATTTCTTTCCTACTTGGGCCAGCATGGTAAGTGGTCTGTCTGTCGTGGCTTGGATAATTGCAAACCAGTCTAAAGTTACTGACTGGGGAGCATAGCCTCAGGACAACCAACTGGTTTACTTTCCAAATAATGTTTGCTCTGGTTAGGGTTTCTGAAAGCATACCCTGACTTGTGGGAGATTGTCTGAGCTTGTAAAGAGTTGTAGTAGTAGCTCACTACTTTTCCACCCAGGGGAAAGAGCCACAGTAGATAAGGAAGAGTGGGCTATAAGAAATGCCTGCAGACAGATGTGGTACACATCTGTAATCCAGCACTCAGTGGGTAGAAGCAGGAGGATCAGAAATTCAAGGCTAACCTTGACTACGTGTGAAGTTTGAGGCTAGCCTCATTTTCTTGAGATCCTGTCTCAAACAATAACAAAGCAATCCACCTCAATCAAGAAGCGCACGCTGGCATGCTTATCAGGAAGTGACATCCCTCAATGATGCCTTCGAATAAGAGATCTGTGGATGAGTAGGCTTATCAAGTTAGGGCCCTGGGAGTTCTCCGAGTCTGTTGGAAAACTAGGGGCTTTTCATTAACACAACTCTTCTTCTACCCTGCCTGACTCTGGACCTAGAGCTTCACCACCAACGAGAAGGCTATCCTGGAGCAGAACTTCAGGGACCTGGTGAGGGACCTGGAGAAGCAAAAGGAGGAAGTAAGGGCTGCACTGGAGCAGCGGGAGCAGGATGCGGTGGACCAGGTGAAAGTGATCGTGGATGCTTTGGATGAGAGGGCGAAGGTGCTGCATGAGGACAAGCAGACCCGAGAGCAGCTGCACAGCATCAGCGACTCCGTGCTGTTTCTGCAGGTAGCAGGCACAACCGTTCGACTTTGTAGTCCTTTCACCCATCCCGTCCAGTCTCTCAGGCCCTCAATCACTGTCCATCCATGCATTCATTACCCGTTTGTTCGCTGCTCATTGACCCACTATCCATCCCTGTATTTATAACCCACTCATTACTTATCCATCCACTACCTATGCATCTACTACCTATCTATCCACTATCAATCCATCCATCCATTTGCTACCCATCTATTCACTATTCATGCACTCACAGTCCACCCATCAATCCACCCAACCATTACCTATCTGCTCACTATTAATTCATCTATACATCCATCCACCCATTACCCACACATTCATTATCCATCCTCCTAGCATCCATCCATCCACCCACCTATCCATCCACCCATTACCCCCTCAGAGTCTACCAATCTACCTACCTATCCATTTATTACCCATCTACCCATGCACTCACTACCAACCAACCATCTATCCACTTACTTACTACCCACCTACCCACTGTTTATCCATCCATTCACTACCAGCCTTTCCATCTATTTAATTCTCTATCCAGTCTTCTCTCTCTACACACAAATGTCACCTTGTGCCAAGTTCAATTGCTATGCACCAGCAGTGCTCTAGGCTTGATAAGGAAGAGTTCTGTGATTAATTAGTAATGCCTGCTTTGGGGAAGGAAGGAATGGTGTGAGAGCATTGCATATTTGTTATCGCTCCTCTAGTCTGTTTGTGTATTCATGCATCCATCTTTCTGTCTGCTAGAATGTTTCAGTACTCCTGGGCATGCAGGACTCTATCAGGTGCCATGGTGAACAGAGAAGCATAAGACACAGCTTCTGCCCCCAAGCAGCTGCAATCCAGCTGGGAAGATAAGACATGTACAATTAGAGAACAATATGGAAAAGTGTGTAATTAAATGATAAAGCATGTGGCTCGGGAGATAAGTGCCTATGGAAATTCAGAGATGGGCTGGAGGGCTGGAGAATCTAAGGACAACTTAGTGGAGGAGGTGGAGTTCCAATAGGGTCTTGTAGGCTGCTTAGGGCTTGAGAAGGAGGAGGGATGCTCCAGTGAGGGAGAAGGGATGTATGAGAACCACAGAAGTATTGGTGCAGGCTTGGGTAAGGCTGCCAAGAGATGCAAATACCCTTACTGTTCTAGCATTTTCACGCACCTCTTTATCCTTTCTCCTAAAGTCTAAACAGCCCGTGTCACTTTTACAACTTCCCATGTCTGTCTGTCTGTCTGTCTGTTATGTACACATTAGTGGTGGAGGCCTTGGGGTCGGTCATCTGAGTGTTAACTCAATCAAGACTGATTTTAGCCGACTCATCTGTCCAGCAGATCCTAGAACCTAGCTCTTCTGGCCCTCAGCATGGAGTCGCCAGCTAAACTGAGAGATCTCTTGCAAACCCAGGTCCCTGTAACTCTCAAAGACTGACAAAGTTATTGACTGCTTTTCTTTCTTCATAGGAATTTGGTGCGCTAATGAGCAACTACTCTCTCCCTCCACCTCTTCCTACCTACCATGTCCTGCTGGAGGGAGAGGGCCTGGGACAGTCACTTGGCAACTTCAAGGATGACCTGCTCAATGTGTGCATGCGCCATGTCGAGAAGATGTGCAAGGCCGATTTGAGCCGCAACTTCATTGAGAGGAACCATATGGAGAATGGTAGGTCCTCCCTTGTTCTCGGGGCCAAGGATGTTCAGCTCCTGCTGCCTTGATATAGATGAGGTCTTGGCTAGCTGACTGCTCATGGTCTCCATTTACTCATCCATTGGAGTATGTTCAAACTCTAGTTTCTAGCACCCCTGTTGAACTGGCAGCTATTACAAGGGGCCTCTAGAGAGGAGAGATTCTGGCAACTGCTTTACAGGTGCCTTCTCTGTGGGTCTTTGATTAGCACCGAGGACTGGCTTCATTCAGATCTCCATCTGACTGTCAGCTCTAATCTAGTAGCTGCATATTGCAGCTGCTTCAATGGGCCAGACTTCGAACAGATGAGTTGCAGGCTTCAGAAGTAACCTAGAATTATATCTGGGCTTGGAGGGAGGCCTGTCACCATGGCTGTGCTGAGTAATGTTGAGCCCACAGGCTGAAATTGGCCTGGTGGTGGGTTGGAGGTGATGGGACATGGCGTCTCTCCCTGACTCACCTGCCCTGAAATCAGCTCTTCTCTGAGTCACCCTTTCCCTTGTAGAGGTCACCTGCGTTCTCTCCCAGAAAGCCTCCTAACCTGAGGAACTGCCCTGTTAATCTCTATTCCACCCAATTCCAACCCCTTTAGGGCCTGAAGCCAGGGTACTTTCTCCAAGGCCACACCCCAGTGGCTCAGGCCCAGTGCACATCTTTAAAAGCGGCCTGATTTAGCTTCATTGCCATCAGCACCAATGGGAATGGTTCTGTCTGGCCTCCAGGTGAAGCATGTCACTGTTCCCAGAGGAGAGAAGCTCTGAGTGTGCAGGGGACTGCCCGTGCATGAGACCACACAGGGTCCCTGTGAAATATGGGGAGCAGTCAATCACACCTAAGGACAGATAAGCCATTTTAGCAAGACGATAATTTGGCTTAGAATGGCACTCAGATCCTGACAGCCTTTTCCTAATGACAATAGCCATGATCCTAATGGGGATAGTGACAGCTAGTGTGATTGAGGGCCCCCTGGTCATGGGCATTATGATGAATTCTTTCCTTCCTTGGCCTTTCCCTTTATGGAGTGTTACATCTTGAGAAGCAGCCTTCAAAAGGCTCCCCCTCCCCCAGCTGGGTAGGGGGTACTGTTTGGCTTCCCACTCTGCTAGTCTGGGTGCTATGGCATCTCATCTTAAATGGGACCCCCACACCATCATTGCTGACAGCATCATCGGTGATTTGAGGAAGGGCTATCATCGTCTCTGTGATATAAACCTTGCAAGGGAGCCCCTGGGTATGGTTTGGGCAGATGGAAGAGGATGCTCCTAACTAGGGTGAGGGTGGCCTGCGAACCTTGTAAGAACCACCCAGCCTCCTGGTGGCTCATTGTTCCATTTCTAGGTCACAATGATTCCCGCCAGTCTCTGTGCAGGTGGGGCCTGGCATCCTACGTGAGATGCGGAGTGAGATGGTAGCCAGGAGCAAGGCTGGCTATGTTGATTCAGCTGTCCTGCACCCGTGCTTCAGGCCCAGGGGAAACTGCCTTTGGCTCTGTCATGTTTTTGTCCCCGTTGCCTAGTGGCCAGGTAGTGTCTGTTGTAGGATATAGAGGATGGGTAGCATGTGAGTCAGACCTTGGAGTGACCATCCGCTGCTCCCTGATAAAGGCTTGCCTACCAGGCCAGGGGTGCATTCCTCTCTCCCAGACCCAGGGCTCAGAGGCATCAGGCCACCTTCAGAGATGGTCTAGTGGGACCAGCACTGGACAAACACTTTCAGTCTTCTGTGTGCTAGGATCCCTCTGGATGCTGATGATGAAAATGAAGATGAAGGATAGGTCCGGTCCGTTCTACTCCTTACCTGAGAAGAGAGCGAGAAGGATGGAGGAAATGGCAGTCAGGAAGTAGTAAGGGATGAGAGAAGGGTGGAAGGCAGCAGGTTGAGAGGTTGAGAGGCTGCAGCTGTGTGCAGCTTATCCTACACAGCTGGCCAGATCCCTGGACCACAGAGGCCAAGGGAGAACCTCAGTCCACCGCCTGATGCCCGCCAGCAGTGGCTGGGACTGAAGTGGGGTCAGGATTCAAATTCCAGCTCTGCCTCGATTGTCAAATTGCCAGGGGCAGATCGCTCCCTTCCCCTCTGGAGCCTTGGTTTCCTTTTTCTGTCAGACGGAGATGTTCACACCTACCCAAGAGTTGATATCCAGATCAGACAAGAAATGGGTATCAAAATTCCCTTGCCATACACACAAATGCCTTCGCAAGGAGTCAGTGTGATGAGAAAGCGGTGTGGACCCAGTGTCGGCCTGTTCTCTGAGGCTGTGGGGTTTGCCTCTCCCCGCCCAGGCTCCTCTTCCCCACCTGTCTCTCTGCTGACTCTATCTCTCTTCCAGGTGGTGACCATCGTTACATGAACAGCTACACAAGCAGCTACGGGAATGAGTGGAGCACGCCTGACACCATGAAGAGATACTCCATGTACCTCACACCCAAGGGTGAGGGAGAGCATGCTACCAATGGTAGAGGTCCAAGGCTGCTGTCAGACAGGTTCTTCCTGGGGAGAGGGACCAAAACTCAGTGTGTCTGGCGCCTGCATCTTGTCCCCGAGAGCTAAGTGATGGTGCTTCCTTACACTCACCGGTGGCACGTGTCCTGGTTTGGTGACAGGTTACCCAGCACTCTGCTCCTTAGATGCATTGGTCCCCTGAAGCAGTGTGTCCCTCCCTCCTGTAGCCTGTGTCTTTCAGAGTATCTTCCAGACTGTAGCGCTTCCACCCAGCCCAACTCAGTGAGCCATGGGTGGAGCCGCTGCCTCCCGGGCCACCTGCCTCCTGTAACCTACCCTCTAGGGGGACAGCCTGGTGGACTCTAGGCCAGGGCCTGCCTGTCCTTGGTTCAGGATAGTATGGAACATTCTTAGAGGCCAGCAACAAACCACAGCAGGGCTTGTTACATAAGGGTGGGTATACCAGGCCACAGACGCAGGGTAGAGGGCGTGTGCAGGTGCGTGTGGGAGCCTAGAGAGGAATGGGTATGCCACAGAGTGGAGGCTGGAGTGGGAGGGTGTAGATCTGGGGAGGCACTTAGCCAGAGAGAGAAGCCAGAGGCCCAGAGACAGACAGATAAATCTGCAGTGGGCAGGGATTGGGATTGGGAGAAGTGAGCTCATCAGACAGGAAGTTCCGCACCCCGCCTTTTATACCAACACCCAGACTTTCTGGAAGGTTCTGGGCAGCAGAGGGGTGCCAAGATTTCCCCTCTGGTACTCGTGGGGTGAACCAGCTCTGACATCAGTCCTGTGTCCTCTCTGCCCAGGGCTCTGCTATTAGCCAGTTCTGTGAAAGGCCAACTGCGCTGGCTAGATCCCCAGCACATTTCTTCTTAAGAGCCCCGGCCAGACTTGCTCCAGCCTGATCTCTCTGGCTCTACCCCAGCTCAAGGAATAGCCTGATGGGGTACTTAGAGCTCACAATGATAGGGTGTCCAAACCTCACTGGCTTCTGCTTGGTTCTCCCCACATAAGGGAGACCCAGGGACAGAGTGGCCCCACTGCTGGCCACCAGGTGTGGGGAGAGCAGGTGTGCCAGGGCTGAACCAGCCTGGGGCTGGTCACTATCCCCTTTGGCCTGCATCCCTCTCTGTGAAGACAGTCCGTGAGACTCCTGGGATAGGAGCTTTTCTGGCTCTGACACTGGTCCTGTGCATCAGTTGTGACATCTGTAGGTGGAAGAAACAGGTTCCTCTGGTGTCCCTGCCCTGCGGGGGACAGGATGGGTAGGACACTTGCAGCTCCCAGGCTCCGGTTAGAGGAGAGGCATGGGAGGGGCTGCTGAGATGTCAGGAGGATCAGAGAAACAGGGCCACCAAAGGTTACCAGGCTTGAAAGCTTGGAGTCAGTGGGATTAGGCAGTGACTATGCTCTCCCTTGGAGAAGTTAGTTCCCAGGCTCAGGAAGGAGGGATTCTCTGCCCAGTGTGGAGGGGCAGCCCTGTGATGGGAAAAGGATGGATGGGCAGTGCTGGGCTGGGTGATCTGGCAGTAGTTGGGATATGTAGTGTCTAGGCAAGAGGGTAGAGACAGCAGAAGGGCCCTGACAAAGGGCTGTGTGGGAGCACAATACAGGAGGGCAATGGGAAGCCACAAGCTGTGTTGCTGCCTGGACAAATCTCAAGCTGGTTCATTAGCCTTTTGTAGGAGGCTAAATCCTCACTGGGTGATGACCCAAAGCCTCTGCATCCCCCACCATTGTCAGGTTTTTCCTTCTGCCTACTACCCCAAATCCCAGCCTCTGCTGTCCAGTTCAGACAGGCATTGGCTCAGGAGTGAAGTGTTGGCTTGTCAGCTTCCTGCTCTCAAAACCCCTAAGTAGAATGATTGAGCATCTTAGCATACCCCCCCCCCCCAAAACACCCAGGATTCTAGTGCTCTGGGGACAACCGCCAGCGTGTCCCCTCTGCTTCCCAAGGGTCCCCCATTCAGGTGATGAGTCTTTATGACTGCCTCAGGCTAGAACCAGGAACTGTTCCTAATAAAATAGTGAGAGATGTTTGGGGTCCTGTCTAAGATCCCCTCAACAAGTCAGAGGCCCCAAATTGAGTCAGGCCCATGTTTCTGCAGCGATGGTGTTTCTGTCCCACAGGTGGGAGCCGGACATCCTACCAGCCATCATCACCCAGCCGCCTCTCCAAGGAGACCAACCAGAAGAATTTCAACAATCTGTATGGCACAAAAGGTAGGAGGGGACTCAGCTTACAGTGGGCAGGGGCCCGTGTAGGTGTGCAGGAGGAAACATGGGGTGATAGTTCCAGGGCTGAGCCATGAACTGAATGTCTTGACTACCCAGTGCAGGATAAATGTAGGAAGTGTGTGTATGTGTGTGTGTGTGTGTGGGGGGGCAGGATGGGTCCTCCTGAGCTGAGAGACACACACAGAGAGACAGACAAACAGACAGACTCACATACACAAGATAGATAGGTAGATAGATATATATAGAGAGAGATGTTCCCACTGGCTTATGCATTTTGCATGTTCCTACATGCAGAAATGCATGATGTCATTGGTTAGGCTCAGGGAAAAGCTACTGAAACTCAGGATCTTTAAAAAGCCTCAGTCCATTTTCTCTTTTTATCCCTGAAAGATGAGTTGGGGGAAATGAGGTGAGTGTCTACCCTGAGGTTAGCTGTGGTGACCTCTCCCAGCAAGTGTCAGGACTGAAGGCCCACAGACCTGAGATGACTTTTGTACTAGCCCTGCAGTGGCTAAAATGTTCTCTCTCAGATGCAAATGGCAACGAAGGCATGACCTGACATGGGTGTGCCTGTGAGGTACCACCACAACCATTCCTTACCCAGAACTGAGGGGGTTGGAGGGCGGGCGTGGGGATGTGCCTTTCCCAGGGGAGCTGTCAAATACAGGATCTCCTGCTCCTTTTGCTAAGGGCAACACTGTGCTCCAGGATCATGTGCTCATGAAGCCTCTGCTTTGAGGGCTCTGGAGCTCTTGGTATACCTGCCATGTAAAGGGAGGACTGAGCCAGTTCCATGAAGCATCCCCAACAAAGATACATCCCTAAGAAGACTGCAATGAACACTAGATTCCTGGAAACTGGAAGGTCACTGCCATCTGGTGGAGTGGGCAATGCCCGGCGTCTCTATTGGCCATTAAGATTCACCGAGTGCTGAGAAGCTAGCTTAGTTGTTAAAGAATTTGCCACACAAACACAAGAAGCCGAGTTTGACCACCACCCATTAGAGGCTCTGTGTGCCTGTAATCTCAGGGCTAGGGAAGTGGAGACAGGGGGACCCTGAGGTCATACTGACCAGCCAGCCGAGCTAAATCAGCAAGCTCCAGGTTTAGAAAAGACCTCGTCCCCAAGACAATGTGGAAAAGTAACTAAAGACTCATGGTGTTGATTCCAGCCTTCACAGGCGTGGGTACACATGTGCATGCACACCTGCCCATCTACTACCTAGCCCCCATTCCACACACAAAAGATTCCCGTATGTAATCACAGCCACCAAGTAGCCATAGGATAGAACAGCACCAAGACAGTTCGTTTTAACCACTTCCTGGTTGGTACAAGAGTCTGCGGAGGTGTGTCCTTGGGTCCTGGCACTTGCTGAGAGAGGCCCCCAAATCCAACTCCAGGGTGGCTGCCTGCTCCCTTTTGTTCAACTCATCCTTCAGGGACAGGAGGAACACATGGGCTAGTGGGTACTGCTGCAGGGGAGCTTGACTTAGGTGACACCCAAGGCTCTCTGCTGCTGAGGAAGAGCTGGAGGAAGGTGCCCCGTTATCGGGGACTCCAATGTCATCTTGATGCCCCTGCTATTTCTCTCCATTTCCTCTTCCTCCATACCACAGACACCCCCTTGTGCATAGCTGCCTGTTAGTCTGTTCTCCCCATGAATAGGACACCAGGTGTTCTGTCAACTGTCACTGTCCCCCAAGTGATAGGATGCATTGGCATGTGTTTGTTCTTTTGTTAGCGCATGTAACCATCAAACATGCAATGAATACCTTCTAGAAACAAGGCCCTGGTAGGCATCGGTTTTGATGTTGGGCCAAATAAGCCTGTCCCAAGCACTCCAGGGGATGGACAGTTATACAGCCAGCTGCAAACCAGGGCCCAGGAAGGGCAGGGTGATGGGAGGGAGCAGGTAGAGGCAGAATTGGGGACCTGCTCTGTGAATTTGCTGAGGGGCGGGGGAGCAAGGGCCTATCCCAAGCAAAGGCTCATTCTGGACCCAATGTTAGAGGCAAGGAAGAAGCCAGTGTTGGAGAAAGTGAGGTCACGGCTTGGCTGGAATGCCAGGAAGTGTGTGGGAATGGGGAGCCGCTCCTTGTGAGGACAGGAGCTAACAAGGTGGTTCAGCGGGTGAAGGCGCTTTGCTGCATAAGCCTGGTGCCCTGGGTTTTGTTTTTGGAACCCCATGTTTAGGCGCGTGGGGAGAAACAGCACAAAAGCATTCTCTCCATCTCTCCACGTGTGCTGTATCACAGGCCACTCTGCATCGCATGATGCACACGAAAAGGCACAAATCACCGAAAAGGCACAAATCACCGTCTTATTCTGAGGACCGTGGCCTGCAGGAACACACCTATCCTTCCTACACTGACTGGGGCACATAATGCAGGAATAGTGGAATAGTGGCCTCAGAGGTAGCAAAGGGACCAAGAGCCAAGGGACTGATTATGTCCTGGTCCTGCCCTTCCGTCTCCATGCCAGCCTCCCTAGGTCTGACATGCCTTTTTTGTCCTGCCAGGTAACTATACCTCCAGGGTCTGGGAGTACTCATCCACTGTTCAGAACTCTGAGGACCTGCCCATTGCGCAAGGCAATTCCTCCTTCTCCCTGAAAGGTGAGCTCACTCCCAGCGCCTTGCTTGTCTGGAGGCTGCCCTGCTTGAGTCTCTGTTCCCTCTCTGACTAGTTCCTCCCTCACCTTCTGGAGGGGTGGGCCCCAGTCTAGATGGAAGCCAGGCCAGGACCTTCGGTGCATCCCAAGGGAGGGGAGGGAGCTGAGATATCGCAGTGTTTCTTGGGTGTGACATACATACTGCTTCCTAAAAGGGGGCTAGGACCACAGGTTTCAGTGACTGGAGAGGTACCCACTCTCTCTGCATCCCGACCCCCTGGCCTACATGCTTCTTCCGGGTTACCTGCCCAGCCTCTGTGCCATGGAGTTGATTTACCTCTGTTGACCCAGTGACTCCCAGCAGTTGACTAGACCCCAGGTCATGTAGCAACCCCCAACTTGCAGCAGTCCCTTTGGGGGAAGTGGGATCAGGGCTCAGGTCTGACCTTCTTTTCTTATACTTGGCCCTCTTCTACCTACTGTATTCCTGGAGGTCTTGAACAGGTTGAACTGTCTATACCGCCTCCCCCCTGGGGTTGGGATCATCCTGAGGCTATAGGCTTGAAGCAGAGTCCAGGGTATAGTAAGTAGGCCCAGGGCCCTCCCATCTCTCCTTCTCGGCCATAGAGGCAGCTCCGATGAGGAGTGATCTCACCTCTTCCTACACCCAAAACACCTGCCCTGAGGATTAGAGGCTGGTCCCGTGGGATGGAGAAGAGAAGGAGCTATCTGTGACACACCCCCACTGAACCAAACCAAACCAAACCAAACCAAACCCTACTCCACAGCAAACAGTGGCCTATGATGTGGCTTTATCACCGTGGTTCAGTCAGGCTAGGGCACAACCTTTATCAAGGACAGGATGCTTGGGCTACTAGCAAGACGAAGAAGGGGATGAATAGGGAGTTCTAGCCTACAGGACCCTGGGCCAGGCCTGGGATATTCTGGGGCTTGCCTTGGCATGCTGGCTTCCAGCAGGTGTTTACCTGCTCCTTGCTCAAACTTAGCCTGAAGGCCACTGGACACAGGGCAGTGGCCCTTAGCCCTGGCTCAGATATTCCCCCTCAGACTCGGCCTCCTGCCGAGGCCCTTCCTGGAAGGACCTCTGACTTCCAGTGAGTCCACCTCACCTTCAAGCAGAACAACTCACCAGGCTGAGTAGGAATGGCTTAGCCAGGTTGCCCTGTATGCCAGGAGGCTAGCTTGCAGTCCTGAGACCCCCTTGCCCACACCCTCCACCAGGTCCCCAGGGGGCACTGGTGCTGCCAGCTCCAGCTGCTAGGTCTGAGCACGGGGGTAGACTGGCCCAGGTGTTCGAGCCTCAGCCTCCTGGATAATAGGCACTCGCTGCTAACGCCTCTCTCTCTCCCAGCAGGCACTGGGAATGGCCCCTATCAGTTCACAAGCTTGGGCCAGGCCACTGCAGAGTTTTCCAAGCCACTGGATCGCAGTGGGCTGTTTAAAAACAATCCCGGTACCTGCCTGCTTCCCATCCCTTCCCTTCCTCTGCCATAGTAGGGCAGGCGGGCCGTAGTGGGGTATCTCTGCCACTTCTAGGGGGCTCTGGTCCTGACTCCTCAGAGCTCACCGGAGAGAGATGCATGTCTCCCACCCCCTGCCATCCTAGCTCATTCTCTCTGGACTTCTGCCTGCTGCCAAGGCTGGTCTCCCGGGCGACCCCCGACCCCACCCTTGGCTCCTACAACTGGAATGGGTTTTTCTTTCTGGAAACTGAGTGGTGAAGTCTCAATTCCCAGTCTTCGTCGTCACTCGGGACCCATAGAATCTTCTCTTTCTCAGGCAGCGTCCACCCTAGATGCAGGGAAAGCCCTGCGGGGGTCCTCGTTCCGCCCTGTGGGTAGCACTGGAGGTGGGATGGCCCAGCCCAGTCAGCCACAGCCTCACTGGACAGTGGCTGTCAAGTGCAGAGTCTGTTAGCCTCTCCAGCTTTTCATTCTCCAAGTCACCGGAGGTTTCTCCCCAGCCACTGAGGTTTGCCCTGTGGCTGCGCAGGCTTTCCATCGCGCTGCACAGTTAAGCCCTGCATAGACATCTCTGGGCTGAGAAGAAGGACAGAGAGGCAGGTAGCCTCACCTTGTACTAGCACCTTCTCACCAAGTACTGACAACCTGCTGGGCCGCCCTTCTGCGGGTTCCTGGTCTGCTGTCAGTGAGATGTGAGAGAACCTGAGTCAGGCGGAAGGAATGGGATTATGGATTTTGGAGGCTGGCAAGCCTTGGTTTCCAATCCTGATAGCTGCTTGCTGGTATACGACTCAGGCAAACTGCTGAGCTAGAAGAGACGGGAGAACCAAGCAAGGGGCAAACACACACATGGTGCTTGGCACAGACGGGACTAAGTAAATGAGAAGCATCGCCGTGACCTCCCGTCACAGCTTAGCAGAGCCAGGAGTCCCTCCTTCTGGGCAGTGGTAGCAGGGGCTGTCCTGGACTCTGGCAAAGGGACAGGTCTGTGGGCCGTAAGCCCTCAGGGCCAGTGGGTGGTGATCCTGACAGCATAGCGCAGAAATGGACTGGGAGACAGCATCCTCCTGCTCTCTGGCCCCATCCACCTGGCTGGCCCCTCCTCCCTCTGCCTGCCTCACAGCCGCCTTCCTTTGGCTAGCCTTCCAGGATTTCCAGCTGGCAACTGCCCTGCCCCAGCTGCTGCACACCTCTGCAGGTGGCTGAACTTGGTCTTGGGCTGGATGATGCTTGGGGGTCACTTGGTTGCTCTAGCAGTGGGGGGGTCCCTGATCACAAGCCAGGGCTCCTCCCAACTGCAGCATCTTGTCTTCCCAGGATATCCTTCCCTCCTCCGGAGCCAGGCTCCCAAGGCCCAGCCTCAGACTTGGAAATCTGGGAAGCAGACTCTGCTGGTGAGTAAGGCGCAGTCGGAGGGTGGCCAAGCACAAGCATGTCCAGGGACAGGTAACTGTGCAGGCTTTCAGGGTCTGTGGGAGCACGGGAGTCAGCAATGGACCAAACACTCACATGTTGCAAAGAGAGAGGAACAGGCATATAGGCGGGGGACCTGGGTAAACACACATTGTCTTTGACTTCAGTTTAGAACCTGTGACATGGCACCCCTTGTTTGCGTTTGCAGGTAGTCACTGGGTATCTGTGGTGGCCGGGTCTCCAAGAGGTGATTGCAATATGCTTAGTCAACTGGCCAGGCATCCTGGAGATGGTTTGCACTCCTGAGGCAACTTTCCAGCTCTGACAGCATAGAGGCCATTAGGGGTGATAGCGTGTGTATGGGGAGCTGGAACGCTCAGGATTTACTCCCAAATAACCCTAAGCTGTGGTTATTAGAAAGCAGCACTGGCGGTGTGTGTGGCCAAGGGGGCCAGACCACCTGCTGGCACTTAAGAACCACATACCTTTTGCAAGACCCTCTTCCTTCTTCTACTATGTAGTGAGAGGAAGTGGCCCTCAATTTCCTGCTTTCCTGGGAAGAGCAGTGGTCAGACACTGTCACTCCGGAGCCTTCCCCTCCCCTAATGCTTTCTGTCCAAGGCTTGCTAGGTCCTGAGAGGGCTATCTAGTATAGCATACAGATAGGTAGGATCATGGGTTTACTGAGATGGGGGCCAGAGATCTTGCTTCTGCTTTTGCACTTTGAGGTCAGAGCACAGGATTTGCCTCTGTTCTGCAAAGAGCATCTGGGGCTGGTTTAATTGGAAAAAAAAACTTTAATTTGTGGGCAAGAGGAGCTAAGTGATTGTGAGTATAATGTGGATCTGGGCCCAAGGGCATTGAAGCAGCAGGACTGTAGAAAACAGATAATGAGAGAAAGGCATTCCTCCCCCTACTGTATACCTTCCTGTCCCCCAGACCTGAGTCCCCCATAGAGAAGGCCTTCCAGCCTCTGAGGGCTCCGGGGGGACAAGGCTGTGGTATCCAGCTGGCAGCTATTGTTAGGAGGATGGAGGCCAAATATGGTGTGCACAGAGGCCAGCCTCTCCAGCCATTACCAGCTTGCTATGTGATCTTGTGTGAGTTGATCTTTCATGCCTCAGTTTTCCCACTTCTAACGTGAATTCCACAGCCTGGGTGATTCCACAGTCCTTCCAACTCTCATACACCGTAACCCTAATTAGGGAAGGGTGGAAAGGAGCACCCTGCTCACCCACGGTTGCCATTACTCAGACAGCAGCGCTGTTCGTTGGCCTGCAATCCACATGCGATTGACCCAGCCTTTCTAAAAGAAAAGTCCATTGGCCATACCCTGGAGTGGACCCAAGGGCTAGAGACCTGACTCCAGATCCTGCTGGGCTAGAGCACCCCCATGACTTTCTTCACGCTCTGCTTTCCTTTTGGGGCCCCAGTTTCTTCCTCTGTGAACTGATGGGTTAGCCCAGGTCTGGGCTTAAGAACCTCTTGCTCTGGTTTTGCTGAGGCCTGCTTCCTACTGTGCAAGTCGCAGGGGCTTCTGGGAGGCACAGAGCAGCTTTATGTCTGACCCACTTAGGGTCAGGTCTGATTCCTCAGACCCTCCTGAGGCCAGCGGTGCTTAGTGGCCAGGGACTTCCATTTCAGCCTGTGACTTCTAAGAGCCCTGAGGCAGGGATTAGAGGGAAGGGAGGAAGAGGGCTGATCTCCCTGAAATTGTCATGTGACATGGTTCACAGAGGAGGTTGGGAAAGCTGTTCCTGGCTCTGGCCAGAGAGGATGGTCCTCCTTGAATGTGATGGTGAGCATGATGGGCCAGGACAGTGGTATGCCCATTCTGTACCCTTCTGTCAGGGAGAATCACACAGAGAGGACCTAAGCGGACATGTGATATGCTTAAGACACAAGAAATGGGGTGGAACAGGGAGTGACGGGGTTTTGGAGTCCAGCCTCTGAATCTCTCATCCCCTGTTTACTAGCTGGTGACTTGGGCAAGTTGCCTGGCCTCTCTGTGCCTTGGTTTGCTTACTTATAAAGTAGCTGTGGTCGTAGTAGCCTATTTAATTGGATGGTTGTAAAACCTAATTGAGTCTGTCGATGGAAAGCCCTTGGCACAGTGCTGTGCAGTTCTGTCGAACACAAAACGCTAAGCACGTGGCGGCTCCGGTGGCGCTAGGAGGAGGTTGGGGGTGGGGGATGACATCCAAGCTCGTAGACTAAGTGACAGGAATGGACTCTAGTTAGAATTTGGATCCAGAAGTTCTTATGGTCTCCCAGGCCGCCTCCTGGTAGCAAGATCAATCTTGCAGGTCAGGCCACAGGGCGCTGTGGGGTTGTAGGTCTGGCGATGCTGCTTCAGGGACCTCTAGATTGGGCAGCCTGACTACGGGGTTCTGCTACCACATGACCACCCTAATCGTTCTCGTTTTCCTCACAGTCTCACTACCGGCCATTTTACGTCAACAAAGGCAGCGGCATTGGGTCCAACGAAGCTCCCTGAGTTCAGCACGGAGCTCCACCTTCCCCCCCTCCCCCCATCCTCCTGTCACTCCTGCTTTCCAGGCTGCAGCGCTTCCGCATGGGCAGGAGCCCAGCCCCACTCTGCCCTCCCACAGCCTCTGACAGCCCTGCCAGGGCACGCTAGCTTCCTCTACTCCCCTTTGGGCTCCTTTTCTGCTTGGTGACATATAGTCACTGTGATTTCTATGTGTGAGGCCAAGTTACATACCACAGGGGTGAGAGAAAACTGGGCTCCTTTCTCATAAGCCTCCCCCAAGGCTGGTCACCAGGTGCACACAGTGCCCATCTGTCTACCTGTCTGCCCAGGTTCTGCCATGTCCAGGCTTGGTGACCATTTCCCATCCTCTGTGGACACTAGGTGCCCAGTTAAGGCAACTTCTCTGCTCCTATCCCTTGGGCTCACTATTTTTTAAATCAGCAGCTCGAGCCTGTTAGGAGGAGACGGGGCCTGTGTGTTCTCTCCAATCCCTTTTATCACAGTGTGGCTGGCCCTGGCCATGCCTTAGGGGATGCTCTCAGCATCTTGGCTTTTTCCTGGTCCAGTGGTGAGGCTCTGCCATATCCACTTTGAGGCTACAAAACCAGAGAATGGGCTCTCTTGTCTGGCAAGAGGGTCTCTTGTCTAGACATTTCTCTGCGGTTGCTGGGAAGAGCAGTTTCCCTGAGTTACCACAACCCACTCACGAACTTTCACCGTAGACTTTCACCGATAGGGAATTTGTTGCTCTTCATAGTAATGGCCAGCAGGTGGGCTGTTAAGAGTGGTGTCACTTGCGGGGTGCCACCCATTTCAGGGGAGTCAGCTTCCATCCATGTCACATGTCACTGGGCTTTGAGAGGGCCAAACCGGGATCAGCCCTGGGTGCCGGGAGCTTGTCTCCCGCTCTGGGCCAATGGGGCCTCATGGGTCAGCTTGCGGGGGTGGGGAGGGCTACTTTTGGCTTGGGCTTCCTCCTCCCTGAATAAACCATTTATCTCTTTACTTCTCTGGTAATGAGTCGAAGCGAGATGGTGTTATCCTCCCTGTCACTTCTTGGATTTTGTTTTGTTTTCTGAGACAGGGTTTCTCTGTGTAGCCCTAGCTGTCCTGGAACTCACTTTGTAGACCAGGCTGGCCTGGAACTCAGATCTGTCTGCTTCTGCCTCCAAGAGCTGGGATTAAAGGCGTGCGCCGCACACTCTTCTTATATGTTGAGAACGTGGTGCCTTGGGTCTAGTCTGGGTCTCTGAGGAGCAGAAACCTGGAAGTTTCTGAGGCATGCCTTCAGTAACACTGAACACGAAAGGTGGAGGCCTAAGAAGTTCTGAGTACCCTGAGGGCCCCTGCGAGCGGTCAGATCCTCTGGCCAGCGTATCTTAGAGCAGGGTTTCTCAACTTTCTTATGCCATGACCCTTTAATGATCCTCATGTGGTGGTGAGCCCTAACCATAAAATTATTTTCATTGTCACCTCATAGTTGTAATTTTGCTACTCCTTATGAATCATAATGGAAATATCTGATGTGCAGGATCTCTGATGTGCGACCCCTGTGAAAGGGTCTTTTGACCTCTGGAGAGGTCACGGCCCACAACCCTAGGGTCTTTCACAGGTGCTTTGAGCTTGTGGCTTAAGCCCTGTGGTAGAGATGACCAGAAACAGGGCTCAAGGACATTCTCCGTGTAGGGACCCTGGACGGTGGAGGCCGTGACAGAGGCTGCCTCCCAAAGACAGCACCGTCCTGGGCTTGGGGCACAGGGGAAGGAGTTGACGCCATCCAAATCCCTGGAACCCCAGAGAGGCCTAAGGGACAGTCAGGGAGGACTTCCTGAAAGAAGTTATCAAACCAGACAGAAGCATGATGTATCAGAGAGAGTACAAACTTGATGAGCTTTTTCCTGGTGGGGCCAGGTCATCACATGTCTCTGCTGTCTTGGTTTTTACTCTTCCTCCTACCCCAGGCTGTCAAAATGCCCCCAAACCACACACCACACATTCTGAAAAGCATCTAAATCAGCTGGAGCAGCAGCACGCCTCCTCCTTCCCTGTTGCTCTGCCTATGGGGTCGAGGGGAACTTTCTGATCTCAACAGCTAGGCCTCCCAAGAGGGGCCCCTGGGAACCAGAAGAATGAGGGGCTAGAAAGGAGAGGGGAGAAGGGATAAGGGGAGGGTCTCAGAAGGCTCAGGAGAGGCAGGGGTCACAGGTCTCTGTGGAGAGCTCAGCACTGCTAAGGGACCTGCCATCGATGCTGTGACCGCATCTCCCCGTAGTCTCCCATGAGAGTGCAGAAGACAGAGCTCCCTGTACTTGGCTGGCGCTCCCTAAGCCCTAATCTTGCTGCCGAGTTTTCTAAATAAGGGTCCCCAAGGAGTGCCTAGCAGTTGGGTTCTTAATGCCATGAAATCCATTGACCTTTTCTAGGACTTGTGCTTTGGAACTGAGACGCAGTGGAGTATACAGAGTGGCCCAGAGTCTGAGAACAGTGCTGGCCCTAGAAGCTCCCAGTCTTGGGGTGGGGAAGGAGCTCTTCCCACTGCCCACTGCAGAGGAGGGAATGGGATAGGAACCAGAGCCCCAGTACGGCTGCCACGTACAGCACAGTGGTAAAGCCAGGTAGAAAGATAGCATCGTCTGGAGGTCCTGGGCCCTGGCCGTCTGCTGGGACCTAGGTGTCAACATCACTGAGAGCACCCCCCTTCCCCACAAACACACTCATCAATCCCAGCGTGGCCACTGTCTCTGGAGCTGTGATTATAAAGTGCCCAGGAAACCCTGTCTTCCCAGCTTCCAGGCCACCCCCTCTGAGAGAAAATAACAGACTGGCCACAGGTCCCAGGACACAGGGGAAGTGTCTCTCCCAGTAGGGGAGAGAGAGAGAGGACAGAAGCAGGGACTTTTGTCACTTTAGGTTCATGGAAGACCCAGCCAAGCTCTGGACTGCAGGCAGTTCGGGGTGACACAGGGTGCCTATTAGCAGACAGGAAAGATAAGGGCTGCACCAGGTGTGGTAGGAAACTCAGGCTGGGCAGTTGGGACACATGACTTCTCATCCTGGCCCTGTCATCCTATCTGTGGGCAAGCCATCTACCCTCTCTGGGTCCAGCCTTTGCCCGTGTTTCCACATGAAGAGGCTCAGAAGGGACTGGGCAATGCGCTTTGTCACAGGGATGGAGAGTCCCATCCTCAGGACTCTCTTCCCCAGGACCAATAGTTTCTTCTTTCCTCTCTCAGGGCCTCAGGCCTCAAGTCCTCAACCCAGGAGCGGCCTTTCCATTCGAAAGAGAAGGTTGAGGCCCTACAAGCTTTGAGCTCTGCTCTGGGCCCCCAGGACTCTAGGAACAATGCCACTGTGTCCTGGAGTACTGATCCTCACACATGGGCAAGCGTGGGGCCTCAGAAACAGTCTGAGCAGAGGCAGTGGGAGAGGAGGGTATCAGATGCAAAGGGGACCTAGGAAGATGCACAGTGATGTTCTGGGGCTTCTCCTCATATGAGAAGCCATTCGGCCTGGGCTGAGGGCCTGGCTGGTCCATATACCAACTGCACAGGCTTGGTCAAGTTGTACCACCTACACAGACATCATTAGAAGAGCTTTTGAAGACATGACAACGAGTTCCAAAACCCTGGTTGCAAATATCAGTCATATTTGCAAGTGATCAGTAATTGAGAGATTGTAACTTTATTATAATCATCAAAGTGGCAACAGTGAACAATGGCAGCCTGGAAAGAAGCTTGAGTCTACAAAAAAAATAATACATTTTTTCATATATATTTTTAATACACTCTCTTAACTTTCATAACACCTTTTATTTTGTTTTTTGGAGACACCCTTGTAACATGGCCTCAAACACACCATGTAGCCACGAATGACCTTGAACTCTTGCTCTTCCTGTCACATATTAGAACTACAGGCCAGCGCAACTACTGCACCTGGCTCTTTTATTCTAGTGTCTGTTGATGAGGAATCCGTGTCTTAGCTCTAGAACTCCCGGACCCAGGCTCCTGGAGTTCTAGAAAGGACCAGCGGGTGGCAGCATTTCACCATGGTTAATGGGCACAAAGACACTAGGCAGCTGGGCCTGGGTTGCCCAGCCAGCTCTTTCATAAAGGGGGCCAGCCTCCTTCCCTCACCCCCTCATCATTAGCTAAGCAGACCTTTTTGCCCTGGACACGATGGTCTAGGATGAGTAATGGTGGAGGATAACCCCCCCTCCCCGCCCCAGCCTGTGCAGGAGTGAGGAAGGACTTGCCCCTCGTCCTACCAGGGCATGACACAATTTTGTGGGCTCTGCTGTAGGACTGGCCTGATGGGGGGGGGGCTGTGGCCATATCAGGTTTCCTTCTGAAGCCCCCTTCTCATCTTTGTTTTCTCATCACATCTTCAAGGCATCCCCCAAGAGCGACCAAGGCACTTTTGTCTTTCTGAGTATTGACTTATTAAGTTTGAAAACGAGCTGTTGTTCAGCCACACAAACGAGGGAGATAAACACTAATTACCTGGTGGATGTGCCAACTTCTGGTTTGGAATCCATCACCTTGCCAAGGCTGAGGCTCAGAAAAGGCTAAGGGAGAGAAGGGTGTGTGGGTGAGCCAGTCCCTTTGGGACCGGTGGATGAGGATTCTACAGGGTAGATGAGCTCAACTCTTCCCCAGGTAATGAAAATATTTCTAGGGTCCCTGAGATTTACCAGGATGGATGGGGCTCTAGGGCAGGGAGGGAGAGGGAGAAGATCTTTTGCTGCCTGGGCTCATGGTTATCAATACATTAATATCAACTGGATACAGTGTTTTTAGTTCTTCGATGACCCTTTGGTCCTTGGCAGAGCCTTTCATTTCTTTAAGATTTTTGGTCCATCGTTGCCTGAAGACCTTCAGTGGCATTGAATTGGTGCGCTGCAAACCCCATTATTGACAATGACCTACTTGCAGGGAGACTGATCTGGTAGCGGGAGGCCTGGCTAGGGGAGCCTGTGTTCAGCAGGACTCTGATGATCCTCTCCAGTGGCTAAGAAGTATGAGCGGCACCTGACGAGCTTATTTCCTAAGCCAGGTAAGGCAGGTGGACAGGATTGGGGCAGACAGAAAACTTCATTCATTCATAGCCATAGCCTATGCTGTTTGTAGCTGAGGTTCTAGATCGGCAGATTCAATCAAAGGCAGATTAAAAAAATGTTATGGATAAAAAAAAATTGCACCTATTTGGAACATGGGGACTTTTTTTTGTCTTTGTCATTATTCTCTAAACAATACACCTCTTTACATGACATTTACCTTGTATCAGGTATAGGTAATCGGGAAGATTTGAAATGTACAGGAGGATGTGTGTGAGTTATATGCAAATTCCACAGTGTTTTACACTAGCAGCTTGTGCCTCTGTGGATCATGGAGGTTGGGTATTGGAGCCATGGCAATGGGTAAGCACAGGTGTAGTGGAGAGCTGCCGGGTGGGGGACCTGAGTTGCTCTTTCACTGGGGCACGGTGAGCTGAATGAAGTAGTATGCTAATGCAGTGGCTGTTGGGGGTCTGGGGGCAGTAGGCTGAGAGGATTCAGCATATACTGAGAGCAGAGGTCCTCATGAACCAGGACGGCTGAAGAGACATCATCCAGGAGCCCACTGTGGAGGCAGATGGGCAGGGAGTCAGGGAAACTGACCTATGCTGAGCAGAAAGTAGATGTGGGTAGAGGCCTGGTGAGCAGGACAAGCAAGGGGAGGGACTGGTGTGCTTTGCCTCACCTGCCAAGGGCTAAGGAGGATACTGTCCCAGAGGTCACCCCTCACTTATGCCTGCATGGGAGGGAGCATGTGGGGTCAACAGAACAAGAATTTTCTGGTCCTCAGTTTCCTTGTCTACAAAATGGATCAAATACTGTGCTTAAAAAATGTGAGGGGCTGGAGAGATGGCTCAGAGGTTCAGAGCACTGGTTGCTCTTCCAGAGGTCCTGAGTTCAATTCCCAGCAACCACATGGTGGCTCACAACCATCTACAATGAGACCTGGTACCCTTTTGCAGACAGAATATTATATGCATAATACATAAATCTTTAAAAAAATGTGAGGATTAAATGAAAGCAAGTACAAAGTTCCTGGCTCTTTGTTGTTGGGGGTAGACAGGATAGGACAAGGGTGGCCCTGTCCTTTCCCTTCCCTGCCCACTGCTCTTGTGATGGCTTGGAAATGGAATCTTCCCATGTAGGCAAGGGCCTGTTGATCTCTGCTGCTGCTTGACGGTGCATGCTGTGGCCAGGTGAGCCTAGGCCCTTCCTTTCCCCGTGTGCATGTAGCTACAGGTCTCCCAAGCTGCATCTGGTAGGGGTGCCAAACTGCGGGAGGGACAGAGGCCAGGTTCCTTCCGGAGTGCAGGGCCGGCCGCTACATGCACGGGTGGCCAGGGTAATTAATTTACACATTTCATCCTGCTTAGACTTAATAAGCTGCTCCATCCACCTTCCCCGAGCCTGGGCCTTCACGCCGAGCCTGTGTGACGTCATCTGCATTGAGGGAAGGCCCAGGCTCGTGTCCTTGTATCAGCCCTGGATCCACACTCCTGCCCAAAGCTCGCTGGTCGTGAAATACCACAGAGGCTATCAAAAGATGTCAATCAACTTCAGTGCAGCCGCCTCGCTGGATCTGCAGAGTCTGTACCCTTGCATCTAAGCAACTGGGGAAGAAAATTACTTGAAACAAAAGAAAACACAGCATCTACATTAAACATGTACAGGCATTTTAATCTTGTCATTAGTCCCTGAGCTATACCATCTGATTCTTGTTTCCACAGCATTGGCATCGTATGAGGCATCGTAAGTCATCCAGCTGCCGTGTACAGTATGCAGGGGGATGTGCATGGGTTGCCCGAAAGGACATGCGGTTTTATACACGAGACTAGCTCATCCTTGGAATTTGGCATCTACCTCATCCTGAAACCAGACCCTCTTAGATTCTCAGGGACCACGGTGCCCCATCTGAAGGAAAACTCATACCCAGGAGTCCATCTTTGCAGCTCCTGGCTCTTGCTCCCATCCCGTCTGAGCAGAGCCTGGCTCAGAAATAAGCAGAAACACGAAACTATATTTTGCATAGTGACAAGGCATCGCCTCTGCACAAACATTTTGTAGTGAAGACAGTGGAGTTGAACAGTGTCTGCTGCTCTGTCTAGAAAGGCAGAAACTTTCAGATACATTGGCTTGGCTGAGGAGAATGACCCCAGAGGGGATGCAGGACCACAGCTGTCCCCACGGTCGCTCTGGGAGCCACAAGGCAGGGCAGTGAGGGTGGGGGTGGGGGCGGGGGCGACTTTCCCTTGATTCCTTTTGAGGGTCTTGAGTCTCCAGTGCTGTGAATTTATCATGTATTGAAAAGCACACTGGCTCTTGAAAGGGAAATATGAATCAGATGAAGACACCATTTTTGCAGTATGTGTGTGTATCAGACACTGCTCTGTGTCTGGGGAAGGGGTGTGGGAAAGGAAGTCTTTGCTGTGCCTTTCCTTAGAGTGAGTGGTGGGGAAGAGGTAAGGTCTAAGAGAGCTGTGGCTGAACACAATGCCAGGGGGAGCCTGGGGTTCTCTAGTGCACACAGGAATCCAAGCAGATGCTTGAGGTGTTTTGAAGGTAGCATAGGAGTTGGCTGGAGGGGACGGCGGAGTGGGGAAAGACGCCGGTTCCTCACTTCCATCAGTTTTCCACTCAAGCCTGCTCAGAGAGCTACTGAGGAAAGCCAGTCTAAGCCCTGGCATTTCTGTGACAACTGTATCCTCCAGACCCGTCTGTGAGTGGACGCTCTGGGACTCAGCTCTATGCCAGCTAAGCGCTCTGCCACAGCAAGGCTCCTCATTAACTGAGGACAGCAGGCCAGCTCCTTCCGGCTGCTTCCTTCTACTTATGGATTCCATTTACACGCTCCGAATCCAAATCCTGCAGGATTTAATATCCACTCTGTAATCTACTGGCACCAATAGGCATTATCTAACTAAACCTTAAATTGGAAATGCTAGGCTTCCATTTTCCCCCACGCCGTCGGGAGGAGCCGGGGCTCTGTTCGTCTGATGTAATTTACTCTTGCACTAATTAAAGTGCATCACTCTGCGGTCCTCCAAGGCATGCAGCCTGCTCCCGGTGCTCCATGCAGGAGGCCAGGAGGTGCGGTGAGGAGGTGTGCCGGCTCATCCGGGCTGGAGAGTGCTGTTAACTTAGTCCCAAATAACCCTTTTGGTTTTACAAGCACTTCATTTCCTGAGAGATCAACAGGTCACTGGCCCTATCGTTCACTCACTCATTCCCTTCCATGTTTATTAGGCACTCATGGCAGGTACAGAAATAAAAGATAGTAAACCTATGATCAGGCTTTTCCTACCTGGCCTCTCTCCTCGTTTGCCATGACGGTTTTATTTGACACAAATTCCCAGGACACACTATCTTGTCAAAGAGCCCTTGAGGAATCGGTAGTGTTGTCATACATTGTTATTCTCTGCTTGACATTATTTCAGTAACTCTCATTTTCTAAAAAACAAACAAACAAACAAATAAATAAAAATTAAACGTTTTCACAGATAACTTGTCGTTGTTGAGCTACAGGTCATAGTGAGAAAGAACAGGGTCCCAGGGTACCCTTCTCTGTGTTTCCCCGATGTTAGCATCTAGCAAAACAACCCAAATCACGTCCAGGATGTTGATATGGCCAAAACACAGGGCATTTCTGTCACTAAAGGGTCCTCCTGAAATAGGATTACTTTTCACAGGCCCCTTGTGTTAGTCTGCTTTCCATTGCTGTGACGAATTACTTGAGGGAGACCAACTTAAAAAGGAAAGGTTTATTTCAGCCTTTGCTTTCAGAAGATTTAGTCCCTGGTTGCTTTTACACTGGTGGGGAAGCAGCGCATTGTGGCAGAAGCTGGAATTGTGTGTGTGTGTGTGCTGCTCACCTGGTGACTGCCAGAAGGGAGAGGGGGACAGGGTCAAATGACCATCCTTCTCCAATGGGGCTCCCCCACCTCCTAAAGATTCCACCTCCTTCCAACAGCCTGTCAAACTATGAGTTCTGAGATGGGTTAACACACCGACGAGGTCAGGGCCTTCAAGATCTAGCACCTCTGCAAAGTCCCACTCTGAACACTGCTGCAGTGGCAACCGGGCCTTCAAAGCCCAAGTGCTAGGAGATGTTCATGATCCAGACCAGGGGTTGGAGAGACAACTCAGAGTGTTTTCTGCTCTTGCAGAGGACCTCAGTGTGGTTCTCAGCAGCCATGTCAGACAGCTTACAACCACCCACAGCTCCAGTTTGGGGAAGCTGATCCCACCTTGTGCCCTCCTTGAGCACCTGCACTCCTGAATATACCCATCCCCAACGACTCACATATATACGCGATTAAAAATTGAAATAAATGAATACTTAAAAAATCCAAACCGTAACACCCCCCCCCCTTTTCTCCTTTTTCCCTGGCATGTAGCAACCACTCATCTACCAGCTGTTTTCTGTGTCTATAATTTTGAGTTTTTCACAAATAAACTCAACAGGCTGTAGGCCTTGGAGACCAGCTTGAAAGCTCATAGACCCTCACACCTCAGACCTGTTTGGGGCACAGGTCACTAATCCGTTTCACAGCAGGGCAGGTGGAAGTCCAGGGGCAAAGTTGGTTGTAGAAGATGGATCCCAGGATGGGCCAACCTGACTGTCCTCCAGCCGCAGGCTCTTAGATATCACGTGGTCTTGTAGGTACGACTTAGACTGACAGTGGTCTGTACAGTTAGGGCCTGGCTTGGCCGGCTGCCCACTCAATCCTTGCAGTGACAGTGTCTGCATGCTTTTTTTTTTTTTTTTACTCCGAATGCTTCATTGACCTGTTTTAGGTATATGAGTGATCTACCTGCATGTATGCCTGCATGCCAGAAGGGGGCACCAGATCCCACTGTAGATGATAAGGAACCAACATGTGGTTGCTGAACTCGGAGTTGAACTCAGGACCTCTGAGAAGAGCAGCCAGTATTCTTTACTGCTAAGCCATCTCTCCAGCCCGAGCTTGAGTTCTTAAGGACAGGAGGTTCCTGGAGAGGAGAGTGTGATCTTGCAGAGATGAAAATGAGGCTGCAGGTATCTGGAGGGTTGGCCAGGGCTTGGAGGTCTCCCTCGCCTCAGGTATGTGTGGAAGGGGACTTAGGCATTGACTCACTACTAATCACTATTTCCTCTGAGACCAACCTGGCCTCACAGACTGGGCTGGGGGTCATATGTGCTCCAAAGTCACAATGGCTTATCTCCAAAGTGGTGTCACTGCTGTGTGGCCAACAGGAGCACGCTCTCATGAACATCTTCTTTTATCCATCGGCCATGAGCACAAGGCTTGGGCCCTGTTCCTGGTAATTGGACTGGCAGCTGACAGGGCTGCAGAGCTGCTTCACCTCTGGCCAGCCTCTCCTCTCCCCTTGCAGACTGTGTCCACGTGTCTGGCTCTCTCTGCACACAGCAGCCAGCATCCTAGGCCTATGAGAAGCAGCCTGGGTCAGGGAAGCTGCTGCCTTCGTGAGTGAGAGAAAACTCTCTCATGTTCATCTAGGTGGCAGCTGGAGGAAGCCAGCTCTAGAATTCCCCCACTCCTGTGAGGAAGTGGGGCTCTGCCTGGAAGGTGTTTTCACACTCATTCAGTTGTCACACACTTTTGGCTTTGGGAAAGCAGCGTGGATCTGTCCCTAGAGCTTCACAGACAACGGTTCAGGTCTCAGTTCTGCCACTTACGACTTCACTACCCCTAGCGCGTTCTCGGTAGCTGGGTGTTCTTACCTGCAAAGTAGGAATGATTTGGTTCCGTACCTAATTGGGGGAAGATGAGAACTGATCAGCGCGGATACACAGAGACTGTGGCTGCATACAGAGTACCCTCACAGGTTCAAACCAAAGGGCCAGCGCTGACAGAGGGAGGTGACTACAGTCTCGTCCGTAACCAAAGAGCCATTTGCAATTGATGCCTTTTAGGAAAGGGAAAACCAGTTTTCTTCAATGGAGACACTGGATGTATCAGCCACACTCCTGGGCAGGCCCTAGGCCCGGGAGTTCTTATTTGCTTGTTTATGTGCTCTTGTTTTGTTTTGGTATTTTTTCTCCTATTGTCATTTTTGTTTGTTTTGATTTTTTTCATTTTGTTTCTGTTTCGAGAGAGCAGAACGAACATGAAATTGGATGGGCAGGGGGACTCTGAGAGGAGCTGGAGGAGGGCAAGATATGATAAAATATATCGTATAAAAAAAGTAAGAGAGAAAGCAATCCCCGGTACCGAGTGCACACAGGAGCCTTGTGTATGCTACTTCCTGTGTGTGAGTCTTTCTGCCCGGTAGAGGGGTCTGTAATAAACACTCCACCGTGAAGCATCTGAAGGAAAATTTGGGCCCAAGTCAGTCTGAGCAGGGCTGTGATCACCGTACTGAGCCACCGCGCTGGGCTCAGCTGGATGTTCAAATCTGAACCAAGGGGCTTGCAATCCAAAAATACCAAGAACACAGCTAGCTAATAAAAAGCAAGTGCCCAATTACAATACGGGCGAAAGCTCTGGGTGTGCATCTTGCTAAGGAAGGTACAAACTACCAAAACACAACCAAAAAGTGAGTCTCTGGGGTCTGCTTCCCCGGTGCGGGGTTTACAGACATGAGCCATCATTCCTGCTACTTTAAATGTGGCTTCTGGAAGCCTGAACTCAAGCAAGCGCTTTACTGACGGAGCCACCCCTCAGCCCGAATTGTGCATGTTAAATGAGTAAACTATATAGCATCTAATTTCCATATCAAGAAAGCTATTGCAAGGAGAATTAAAGCCATATCCGAACTTGAGCTAAGTGGACGATGCGGAAGCTGGGGAGTGGTGGCCATACTCATGGGCATTTTGGGTGCAGTGTACGAGGAGCTTGGGACTTTCTTCTGGGATGTCGTGCCCCTGGGCATACCCATGAAGAGCAGAGTTAAGTGCTGAACCCAGACCTGGTGGTGCTGTCCACTGTCTTTGTCAGGAAGGTGTTCAACTGAGCCATTTCTCTGATCAGCTTTAATGGAGGTTAGTATTCTGTCCCACCCCACTGTCTCCATGGAGAGGGCATCACGCCGTTATGACCCAGGGCAGATTGCTCCAAATGATCCTAGGTCTCACCAAGGTTGTGTGAAAGGCTTGGAAGCAAAAGTCTGGCCTTGGATGGTTGCGACCCTCTGACCTCAATCTTCCTACCAGGTCTCTGAGGGTCTAATGCACATGGTAATCTGGGCCCGGCAGTGTATGCCTGTCATCCCAGCACTCAGTGGGCAGAGGTAGGAAGTTTACTCCAAGTTTGAGGCTAGCCTTGTCTGCATAGCAAAATCCTGTCCTCTACAAAGGGCTGGTGGGGGAAGAGGTGTAGTTAAATCTGCTTGCCCATTACACACAAAGTTCTGTGTTTGATCCTAGCAATGCATAGTCCAGGCATGGTGACGTATGCCTGTAATTCCAGCACTTGGGAGGTAGAGACAGGTCAAGGCCATTGGCTTTATACTGAGTTTGAAGTCAGCCTGGGGTATATGAGGCTCTATATTAAAAAAAAAAGTGCAAAGTGACAAACAAGAACCAGTTTTGTTGGCCTTGGCCTTTGAATTTACCCTGTGAGTGGAATGAAGGGCCGACCATCCAATTAACAGATGAAGAAATGATGGGCCATAAAAATGGTACCTTCCCCAAGGACACCAAGTCAAGACCAAACCCTGCTCCAAACGTGTGCCACCAGGTTATCCTAACTGCTGGATCCTGGGAACACTGCAGACCTGAATGTTGCCAAGAACGCCATCAACAATGATCAATTTCATCTGCAGGACATACCTCTAGAAGTAAACAGATGTCACCAGCTTCTCCAAGGAAGGAATGGAAATGTCCCCTCAGCACCTCTCGGGCCCAGGAGTCTTTTGGATGTGATAACAGTGTGGCTCTGGGCAGAGGCTGAGGAGGACGGCAGGGGCGGGGGAGTGGGTGCTCATGTCTGTGAGTGGGTAGACGCCACATTTTCCTCTGCAGGGCAGAGTCGGGGGTCCAGCCGTCTCGTCATGGCTCTCTGCCTCTCCCCGAGGCTGGGGAGAGATGAAGAGACTGGCGCTCTGCGCTGCTCCGGGGTGCTCAGGATGGCGGCTGCATATCTAGCAGGATCGCACAAGCACTCTTGATAAACAGCGGTAGCCCCGCTCCTGCCAGCTAACAGGATTAATCCAAATGCACACAGGCACAGCTGGGTGAAATCAAAACACAGGACCCAGGCAACATGACACTCCTTAGCCGTGGACCCCTCCTAGTCTAGAGCCTTAGAATGTCAAGCTTCCCCTTGTGAGCTGGCGTGTGCTGATGTCAGTTTCTGAGGGCCTCACGAGGCTCAGATGCATCAAGGGTTCAGGGGACAAGGCAATGGCACATGAGAGGGGCTGGGCATATGGACAGCCATCATCGAACAGAACTTGGTGATGTCTGAAGTTTGAGAGCCATAGGGAGGGAAGGACACTCGCTTTGGAGGATGGGGGAGACCTTCAAGTGCTCCTGTTGCCATCTGACACCCCAATATCCCTCCAGTCCTGCCTGATGGGAAGACCTCACCTTGATTGTTCGAACCTCCTTGGACAAGGGAGGAAGGTATACTTACCCAGTTAAACACACACTCTGTCCCACCTAGTTTTAGCCGCCTGTAGCCCCACTATGCTGCTGAAGACACAGAGGCAGGGTTGGATGTCTGTTAGATCATGTTCTCTGCATCGTCAGCATTTCCTCCCAAATCATGGCTCCGGGGAAAAGCACACCCAGGGCCAGCTCGAAGGCAAAGGCCAGACCAGAGCTCACCGCTTCCAGGTGGCAAGTCCTCTCTCTCTCCGCCCCAACATCCCTCTCCCAGGTCAGTCACCATCTGAGGTGGAAGTTTCCTAGCACACTTCCTGACTGAGCCCAGCATCCCCACCCTCACCCCCAATATCCACCCCTCTACCCAGGGAAGCTCCAGGGGCTGTTGGGGAGAGAGGTGATCTGAGAACTGGGATGTGTGTGGGGGTCACTGTATCCACCTCCTGCTCCTGGAATGACAGGCAAGACATAGGGGGGCTACACTCTTTCCCCAGAACCTCTGGAACGATAAACTGAATTTCTGTGCTGGATGCTTTAGCCAGCCTTTTGTACTCCTACTCCTTCTGACGTTCCCTAGCACCCCTAGGAGGTGGTTGTCACCTTTCCTATGAGGCCCACTGTCCAGGGGGAGCCGAGGCCACACCGATGGAGCCTCACTACAAACCGCAATTCTACCTTTCTGCCATCCCACGAGCCAGCCCGGTTCTTAGCTCCTTTGAGTAGAAGAGAAAGGTGGGTGAGGGTGGGAGTGGGTGGGTGGGTGGGTGGGTATGGAAACACAAGAGAGTTTCAAGTTTTTATTCCCCTGATAGTTGGTTCTGTGGCCCGGGGAGATCCATTTGCCTCCCTCAACATGTAATTCCAGGTTTGTAAAACAAACAAGGGGAAAACGCTGACCTACCTATGCTGCTTTGTTGTGGGAATCAAATGAGAAAAATATACGTGCGCGTGTCTCCGTGCTGTGAGGCGTCACAGAACATTAGCTATTCTACCACACCCCGGGGCAGGCGTGTTCCCCGGCTCCACGTAGCTTTTCTATTAATACTGTTCAGAACAATAATGACTTCTTAATGATCCTGTTGCAGCTTTACACTCCTGCATTGGGCGGGGGTGGGGGGGGACCTTGATGGCCCTGATACTGAGATACCACGGGGCTCTGTACGGGACCAAGGGAAGGAACAGTATTCTTCACTTTTAAAAATATTCACACACATATATGCATATATATGTATGTGTGTGTATGTGCTTGTCTGTCTGTGTGAGGGTGTCAGATGCCCTTGAACTGTAGTTACGGACAGTTGTGAGCTGCCATGTTGCTGGGAATTGAACCCAGGTCTATCTGGAAGAGCAGCCAGTGCTCTTAGCCACTGAGCCATCTATCCAGCCCTCATTTTCTTTAGAAGAACAAAGAGCTGCTTACATCTTGGCCCTCCAGAGGACATTCTGGGCTTGGAATCCGGACTCCTGAGGAAAGCTAGCTAGTCCTACTGCCAAGAAGGTGACTTAGAGCAGACGTTGCAAAGTGGGCTGCTGCTTGACTTTTACTGTTTGACTTTGTCTTCTATCCCTATCCTGTTTCTCTCGGCCTGCCACTCACTTGCTAGCACCATCTACTCAGCGCCCAAGGCTGAGCTGGGTTGAATTTCAAATCCCTGTTTCCTGGGAAAGAGACATCCCACTGTGCTGCTAGTAGCCTGGGGGGGAGTATGAGCCACTTATTCAGTGGCGGCATCAGCACTTGAGCTGGGGTCTAGGACTCTTATGTGTTCTATGGGCAACTTTATGATTCGCTTGATTGGTATGCGATTGGTGGCTAATCCATTGGTCAGCCACAGACATAAGACACTTTAGGTAGGTCCACTAGTGTCTCGGAGGAGGGACGACGGGACGGCAGCTTCATCCAGGAGTTGACACCAGGTCCTCACTGCTCCCCTGGCCCTCTCCCCCTCCCCTAGAGGTCACACCCTGAGCCCAACCCTGCACTTCAGAATAGAGCTACCTGGTGCCCCCGGCAGCTCATCTTGCCCCCTGAACCCCCAGTTTCTTCATTCTTACCAGTAGTAGCTTCCTGACCTAAGTGTGGAGGATAGTCAGGGGTGATGCTGAGCTGGTTTCTGCCTGCTCATGAGAGGCCAGTGTAAAACTTTCAGTCACTCTGAAAGCTAGTTTTCAATGCAGCTACCACTAAAAACTGAATTATATAAACTACAATTAAACAAGTTGTATTGAACACAAAGGCAATAAATACTCAAAACTCATTACTTTCTAATTATTTCACTACATTTTACTATTTCCTATGCTCTTGAGGTTATTTATATGTACTGTTTCCGCCTGGTGGAACGTCTATATAAGGGCACACAGTGATATGCTGATTCCCAAACCCCGGTTCAGTCTGCTCAGAGGCTCACAATCAGCCAGGGTGGGAACATTCACTACACAGGAGTGGCAAATGCCGTAACCAGGGCTTTATTGTTTCATTATTTGTCAAGATTTGAACAAGCCGTGGAGAAGAACTTTAATACCCCTTAAACTTAAAAGTGTGCCATATCTATAGTTACACACACACACACACACACACACACACACACATACACTCACTCGAGCTCGTGCATAAATGAGGAAATATTCTTGCAGAAAATGACGGCCATTATCTGAAAGAGCAAAGAGGATGCTAAACCCTCTATGCATGAGAGAAGGGCCAAAATATTTTTGTTATTTCACTTGGTTTTCCTCCCGGTAATATCAAACGAAAATATCAGCCAACGTGCAGTCACAGTCGCGAGCTGGGGATGATGCCAGGAGTTGCGGAGAAACCATCTAGAATGTTCTATGAGAATCCGTTGCTTGCTGTGCCTTCGATGACTGCTTGCGAAGCATGTGGTGTCCATCTTTTATATTAGCGAAACATGCAGATATACAGAGGACACATGGGGGTGGCTAACATCGTCCCTTCCTGCCCCTGACACTGATGCCAACAGTCCTTAACTCTGTCAGCCTGGAGTGGCGATGCCCACCTGTGTAACTCCAGCTCTCTGGAGGCTGTGGCAGGTAGATGAGGAAGTTCATTGCCGGCTTAGTGTTACAAAGCAAGAACCCCATCTTAAAAAAAAAACCAAGAAGCTAGAGGGATGGCTCAGTGTTTAAGGGCACTTGCTGCTCTTGCAGAGGACCCAGGCTTGGTTTCCAGAGCCCACACAGAGGCTCATGGCCACTCACAACCAAGACTGGCTCTAGGATGTTCAATACCTGTGACCTCTGAGGACACCCGCACACATGCGGTACACACTCCCACACAAGTACCCATATACTTCTAGGATTCCAGGACATAGTTCATTGTTAGAGGGATGTCAGGGTCAGAACTCAAGCAGGAACCGCGGAGGGACTCTGCTTACTGGCTCGCTTCTCTGGCTCATGCTTAACCAGTTTTCTTGTATAGCTTGTCCCCAGCCCAGAACCACCAGCATAGGACTGTCACCACCCATGGTGGGCTGGGCCTCCCCCATCCATCATTAATCAAGAGGATTTCTCACAGACATGGCCATATGTCAGTGTAATGGAGGCAATTCTTCAACTGAGGAAGCCTTCCCAGGTGACTCTAGGTTGGGTCAGACTGACAATAAAACCCAACCAGGGATTTGCATCTCTCATAATACCATATACTAACTTCTTTGTATTTGCTCCATGGGGCAGAATGTTGTCTGCATCGTTCACTGATCTACCCATACCCCCAAAGTCATGCGAGCCATCAGTAGATATTTTTGAAGAAATACTTTGTGGAAGACGGAGTGGCTCTGGTGTAAAGTCTGTGTGAGTGCCAGGATGGGAAGCCCCCTGCCTCAGCTCAGCTTAGCCAGGATTCAGAGCAGCCTGCCAGTCAGAGCCCGTCTGAGGCCTCATCTTAACCAAGGCTTCCAGAAAAGCAGAGATGTAAGCGGACACATACACAGGAGGAGAATCATTTCCTCTACAGGCTGACAAGCCCTAAGTTCCACAGCCAGCAACCTGGGGACCCAGCGGGGCTGAGGGTGTAGCTCCCAGCTGGAGACCCAGGAAGAGCGAGTACTTTTGCTCATTAGGAAAACACCAGTGTCACAGTTCAAAGGCTGCCAGTCTGGGGAACATCCTTCTCACCTCAGGAGGGTCGTCATTTCTTTCTGTTCGGTCATTCAACTGAGTAGATGAGGCCCACCTTTTCAAGAAGGGACCCTGCTTCATTCAGCCTCAAATCTAAGCTCATGAAGTCCTCACACAAACCCAGAACAGTGGACGACCAAGCCTCTGAAAACCTTGTGGCCCAGTCAAGCTGACACGTAAAAGTGAAACCTGGCAGACTCTCCACCTGCTTCCATCCTCTAGAACATGAAGAAAGCAAGGCAGGTGTGACCGGTGACCCTCCGTTAAGACAGCAATGCTGCTGCCGGTGTGGTCTGTTCACATCACTATTTTCTTCTCCTGTTCTCCAGGGACCTAAATTGTGGGCATCATGGATGTGGAAGAGAGCCCCTCGGTCCAGCCTTCATTTGCTTATCCGTGAAATAGGCTTAAGAGTGTTGCTATGTCACAGGTGAAAGATGCAGACAGAAGGCATTATTTTTTATAGCAAGCCTGGGTGTCCGTTAACAGTCTGCTCCTACTCATGGCTAGTGAGCTACCAGCTGTCTCAGGGAAGGATGGGACCTACCTCCTTCCTGAGGGAGGTTGTGTCAAGTTGACAATAAAACCCAACCAGGGTTTTAGTATCTCCTGTAATACAATATATTCATTTCCCTTGTGAAGTAATCTAAGCTCCGTGAGGATTCAGTCTCTCACATCCAGGACCGATGACAAGACCAAGACAAGACTCAATCTCAGAAGGAGGAGAGCGAGGAGGAAGAGGCAGAGACCAGGACTTGCTCCACCAGGGGGCCCCGGGAGCAGTTTAAGCCGGATGTCTCTATCCTCCATCTGTGGCCTTTCTCATCTGGAAGGATTACTGTCATAAATGTGGCAGATCAGTGGCTGTCATCGGACAGGTACGTGTGTGTGTGTGTGTGTGTGTGACGGGGGGAAGCTGTGTATGGGTTCGCCTGGAAGACAGGGATGAATGCAAGACCTGAGCTCCTGCATGCACAGGTAGTTTGTGCATTCACTTCTGTTGCCTGCCAGCATTTGAGTGCCCTGATTGCTTGGCCTGTGGGGCCAGGGCGCAGGGGTGAGAAGCAGCCCTCTCAGTGCCCTTCTCTCTTCTCTCCTAGTCCCCAGCAGAGCCAAAGCTCAGGAGGAAACTTGCCCGGCGCTATTGCCGAGGCACCCGCCATCTGCTGGCCTGCTCTAACAGCTGTTTGGCAAGGTGAAGATGCCTAGGTCATGATGCTGGAGGCCAGAGGCACAAGATGCTCCCAGCTCAGGTCCTCACAAGGGAGACAGGTGGCTGATGGGAGCCCCCATTGATTGGATGTGTCAGCGGCAGGTCTGAGTACACCTCAGCCTTGTCCTCTGTGTGTGCCACACCCTGATACACATCACAGCTACTCTTTGCTCTGGGGACACAGCTCAAGTAGATTAGAGTCGGTTGCTTTCAGGACACGGTTAACATAGGGCTGATTTATTCATCCAATAGCAATTTATTGGCACCTATGCTATACTTCTGGAATCCAGGAATGAACAATAGAGATGAAGTCCCTTCTGTCACAGAGTGAATGTTGTGATTGGAAAGGTAATAGTCTATACAAGAGCACGTATAAAGCGGGGGTGGGGGGAAGGACACTGATTGTCTGTGCCTAGGATATGCCACTTCCTAGCTGTGTGACCTCAGGCAAAGCACTAAACCTCTCCGAATTTTGGTTTCCTCATGTGCACAGTCAGGATGATTGAGATTATACCAACTTCAAAGGACTGAAAGAAAGTATATGAAATTGCACAGAATGCTTGGCTCCTGGCACATGTACCCATTTACACAGGTGCCATGTTATAGTGATACTGTATGTTCAGAGGTAGAAATAAAGACAACAAAATCCTGTTTCCTTCCAGCAACTGATGTCCAGGAGGTCAAAGATTGTACCTTTATATCTTTACAAATTTGAGTTGGTAAAACATCAATTTGGCCAAACCTTTGAATGTTTGGTCAACAAAGACCCTAACAACTGACATTTTCCTGTCACTGGTGGGATCAGGTGGAGTTTGAATGGGATGAGCCAATTGACTGTTCTAAATGAATGAATCCGTTCTTTGTTCTGGTATCATGGTGACCCAGTCTAAGATAGACTGATTTTTTTTCCCCAAGGCCCTGGATGTGTTCTCTTTCACAATGAGCCTTTTGGCCTGCTTCCACCTTCATCCTACAAGCATTAGAAACAAGCGATTGAGCGGGAAGACACACACGTGTGCCTGAATACTCACACACACACATACTCATGCACATGTGCCTACATGCATAGGAGTCATGCCAACTCATGGCTGTCCCCACTAAGTTGGGACCAAGGGTATCCAAACCCCATATTTTTGACAGTCTCTTCTTCAGCCAGTTTCATTTCTCTCTTTCTCTCTAGCTAGAGAGCCAAATGGCATTGTCTGAGTGTGGTCATTTTCCTGCCAGCCCTTGGGTAGACTCAGGCTGCTGGCATCCTATTCTGCCCATGGCGAGAAGCATGATCCCTGCCTGGCATGGAAAATGGTGGGTTGGCATTGCCAACCTGTGGCGTTTGTAGGGAGGAGGGAAAGGATGTTGGTTACTGGCAGGCAGACCTGTTGCCACTCCAACTTGGCATGCCTGGGCAGCCTCAGTGGTCCAGACAGAGGGAGCAGGGAGAGGGGCTCTCATCACAGCCTGGGTCTGGTTCCCTGTCTTGCCCGTGGGGGACTCTAGCTCTTTTTTAGCTGAGAGCTTGGTGCATAGGGCCATATTTGTACATGGTGGAATAAGTCCATGCAGAGCTCTTCTCACTGTCACTCTAAAGCTTTGCCTTCAGCTGCACTTTCCTAAGCAACAAGACAGACTGCTTACCCAGCTCATCTCCATGAGCTGACGCCAACAGCTCTGTACAGAGGACATGGCACAGGACAAGTTGTTTCCCTGCCTTCAGCCTCAGTTTCCTGCAGCCCTGTCTACCGTGGCAAAGATGAAACAAGACAGTGCTAGTGGAAATGGCTTTGGATTGACAAGCCTCCAACCTACTCGTGGGATGTTACGCCCGTCTGCATGGCCTTCCCAAGGTTAGCTCCTTGAGCATCTTCTGAATTCAGTTAGTTAGAAAGCTCCGGGACAGTTTGACAACCTCCCCCCACCCAGGAGAAACTGGATCTACGTTCCAGGGGACCCCTAGTTCCTTCTGGTGTGCCTGACTGATCACCTCATTCCTCTCCCTCCTTGTGATCTCAGACTTCTGCAGAGCAAAGTCCCTGGGCAAGCACAGACTTGAGGAGAGCAGGCAAGAGCAGCAGCAGCTACAGACAGGGAAGATTAGGGATTCTCTTTCTGCTGCCTTTTCGCTTTCCTGCTCTGAGATGGGTGAGCGGTCCAATTTACTTTTTGACGAACGTATCTGCATTATGAATGATACCAGGGATGGAATTGTTACATTAAATCAAAGTTAATTTTCGACTTCTGTTCAGGGCGCCATAAATAATCAACTCCAGGGATAAGGTTATGGACTGAAGTCGCCCAAATTATGCTAATGAGGATGATTAAACTTTTGAATTCTAAGTTTCTGTAAGAATAACAATCAGTTAGCATTTGCATTTCCATCGTGCCCTAGGATCTGTGGCTTTTCAGGGAGTTGCTATTAAATATAAATAACGACACCATTTTTTAAAGCCAACTTGAACCCTGTGGGGCATATTGTATTCTCTTTCCTGGTGCGAAGCTTCTGCAGAGGTGTCTGAGGCAACCAGAGAGAAAGAGAGGCAGGAGGAGCCCAAGCAGCAGACACTCTGTATTTGCCTGGTCTCTGCCTCAGAACTGCAAAGGCATTTTCATGTTCTAACAGAGACAATAATTAAATCTTGCCATGGACCATTTGGTAAGGAATGCTGGGGAACCCTGTTGAGCCTTAGAAGGGCTGCCCACAGCCAGTGAGCCATGATCACCGAGGGATCTCAAACTTCGGATGGGGTAGCCATTCTTAGCTTTGCTGACGTGCTGTGTGCCTCTGGTCTAGCGTTAACTCTCCATGCTTTCTTGTCTGTTCTTGCACAGGCTCGGGGGACCTTTTCAGAGGAGTCCAATCCGTTCCTCAGTCTAGCCTAGGAAGGGGCAGAAATACCCAGTTGATTCCCAGCTGTATGTTTAGCCACTTGTACCAAAGCCCTCTCCAGGGGTTGCTCAGCTCCCCATGTCTGCACAGGCCCAAGTGGCTGCTATCAAAATGACAGGTCAGCCCAGAGGTTATGCTGCTGGCTGAGTAGCTATTGTTTATCCCAGTTTCAATTTCATCGTCATGACAACCCATACAAGTCATTGTCCCAGCCGATGCTGCTGTGCGAAGGTGTGTGAGAAATGAGCTTTGTCCGGGTGCGCTCCACTGACGGTCAAGGACCTGACTCTGCACTTGGGTGGTTGCTCCTTTCTTTCCTCTGCACGTCCAGAGTGTTCTTATTTTCCCCACCACTTACCCAGAAATTGTTTTTGAAAAGCATCTCATTTCAGCTGAGTTTGGCTCAGAAGGTTGGGAATAGGCTCGGCCAGAGCTTTCTGTGTCTCCTTGGCGTTCTGGCAAGCCTGCCTGTCTCTGGGGGCTTCCAGAACCATGGACACCGCGGGATGCTGTGGGTGGGAATCTGCGTATCCTTCTCAGCACCCGAGGGAAGGGAGACAAATATCCTCTTACAACCTGATGTAAGTACTGGCCTTCTGGTGGCCTCCTCCCTGAAAACCTCCGCACGGATGTCTGGCCTCTGGTTGTGGGTTTCTCTGAGAATTCCGGGACACCAGCCCTGGATGCTAACACAGAGGAGTCTTAGAAGAACAGGGCACATGACTCCCCTCAGCTTCTCCTCTGGGTTTTTCTATGCTTTAAGACAAAGCAAGCCAGGCGGTGGTGGCGCACAGCTTTAATCCTAGCACTCAGGAAGCAGAGGCAGGCAGATCTCTGAGTTCGAGGCCAGCCTGGTCTACAGAGAGTGTTCCTGGCTAGGGATACATAGAAAAACCTGCCTTGAAAAAAAAAAGAGTGGATGTGATTTGTAACTGCTTGGTTGTGGGGAAAGTCTCTACCTTTGCCTTGCCTTGGTTCTGCTAGGATGTTGGGAGGAAGAAAAGGTCCTGGCCATAAGGGTGGGTACAACTCCAAGAAGACACCCTGAGAGGTCTAGCCAGCCTCCTCCAGGAGATAGCTTCTCTGTGTGTGCAGGGATCAACAGCTAGGAAAGCCTAGCTGACCTAAAATAGAGTCAGAGAGGAGTTTGGCTTTTCTGTTTCTGTTTTGGTGTTTTTCTTTCTTAAGATATAGGAACTGCTTTGCTTGGAACAAGGAGGTGGGTTGGAAGGGAGGTGGGGGAGAAATGAGTGGGGTTGGGCGATGGCAAACCAATCAAGAGCCCCTCAGCTTTAGCAAGCTGTTTTGGAGATGGGTGCCTCTGCTTCTGAGGGACAAGCTGGGGTTAGGCTCGAGAGTCTGGTATCTTGTCACCATGGACAGGGACAGAATTGAGTCAGATAACAGCAGTGGGTAGAAAGCCACAGGGAAGCCAGGAGCAGAACCCTGGGAGATGGCGGTCTTATTTCAGACTCAGACCAAAGCTTGGGCAAGCTAAGAGACAAAGGGAGCTACCACCCTCCTTACCCTACTTTGTTCTGCACATGTGCCTAGAATCTTTGCCATGTGCCTGCTTCTCCTCTGGGTCCTCCTCATACCCAAGGGTGACTGCCTGTGGGGCTGAGGGTGATCCAGTTAACCTGGGATCTCAGAGGGGGTCTTCCCCTGGGAGACTCCACTTTAGCAGAGCAGTAGGGGGGCTGAGTGAGGAGTTCTGGGACGTCTAGGAAAAGGTATAGGCAGAGGGGACAGCAAGTAGACGGCATTCAGGCCTGTGTGTTGAGGCCTTGGGAGAGCCCACACAGCTGTCAGAAAGGCCAAGAGAGGCCAGATTGCCCCAGCCTCTGTGACCACTTGTAAAGGGTTCTTTTTTTGGGGGGGGGAGGGAGGGTGCAATGGGAAGCTAGGTGTGATTTCTACAGAGGAAGGGTGTGATCTCTGGAGCCTCCTAAGAGCCTGATGGCTGCTGAGTTAGACTGTATAGAGTTTTAGATATCCTCTGCTTTTATTAAGTCCTCACTCAGACCTTGTCATGGGATTGGAGGCTGTCAGTGTGATCACTGGACTACCAAAACTGCACTAGGATCAGATATATTTCTAGGAAAAGGGTGGACCAGCCACTCTGCTGCATGGAGCCTCCGTTCAGGGCTGCTGTGCACCTCTTCTCTTTAGACCCCTACCGTGGCACCCTGCAGTTTTTCCCAGCCCTGGATATTCAGAGACCTTAATTACAAGCTCCCTCTGTGCTAAGGGATCTGCATAGAAACCCCTGTGTGTAAACACATCTATTAAGCTCTCTAACTCCTGGCTTTGAACTAACCACCAAGCCCCCTACCCAAGAGCGTCCCTACCCAAGAGATTAAGGGTAGGCCACTGCCCTGGTATTCTTGGCTTAGTTATAAGATGCCTGGCACCTAGGACATACAAATCACACCCGAGAGGGCTTCTTCCATAATCTCCAGACAAGGAATCTTGATGACATGCCCCAGGGGCACAATACCCAGTCCACTCTTCTGCCCTGTAAGGAGAAAAGTCCTTCGCCAGCTACCTACGACCCAATGATGCAATTGCAATCAGTAGACCAGCAGATTAGTGGGGGTGTGCTGTCATGTAGCGCCAGAGGCTGGGCCTGTCTGACCTCCACAGTCACTTCTGACCCTATCCTATCTGATATTTACAGGGTTTATATGATGTCACTTGTTGGTTTCCTGGGCATGGGGACTCAGTCTCCTGCTTTGCAGGCTAGGCTTGGCTGTGTCTTTAGGGATGTTTCTAACTGAATTTCTTCCACACCACTGACAAGAAGGCTTTGCAAGTTACTGACTGCAGAGACATCTGAGCTAGCAAAAATCAAAAGAAACGAGTTCAGGAAAGGATCCAAATTACATTGACGGATATCATCCTGCTCTCTCAAACAGTCAAACACTCCCCCTTTGATGGAATAGCCTTGTTATTAAAAACACATTAAAACAGTGAAATCAAAAACAAATCCTTTGAAATAAGATTTCAGCCTCTTCTCAGATCCAGGATTTTATTTAGAAGGTCCATCTTCTCACCCTGAGTAGAACCAGGCCTGAGAGAGCTCAACCCTCTGTCTTGGATCATGCTTAATCAAGGATGGAGACCTTGACCAGGGTCCCTGAAGAGCAGGTGCCCAACAAAGGAATGCCCCTCTCAGAGATGTGTCTGGGCTGCTCACACAGGGGGCCCTATTGACTCAACCTTGTCACTCCACAGAAACTCTCAAGTCCCAAATCCCTGGAGGGTAAATCCTTGACCCAAGAGGACTGCTATTTCAGTAATACCATCCTGCTATCCCCTCAGACACCTCTCTTTCCTTGCCTCCTTCCCTCCCTCTCTCTCTCTCTCTCCCTTTCTCACCTCCCTCTTCTTCCCCTCTCTCCAACACCTCTTAACTTTGGCTTTCTACATACTGGCTAGGTGTTCTCCCCTCCAGGCTGTGCCACATTCAACAGGAAGCCCTTGCTGGCAGGAGGACTTCATGCTTCTCTCTGGGACTTGTTGGCTTCCTGGAAGGTTGGGAAGGAGTGAGAGAGGCTTGGGTCAGCCGGATGGCTGTTCATGTTAATGCTGCTTAATTCTTGTTCTGTGATGAAAGGCTCACCCAGAGACTTGATTGAAGTGAGTGTAGGTCAAATGAGAGGCAGTGTTTTATTCATCAGCCGTGCACAGAGGTGGCACAGTGGAGGAGGCAGAGGGACACTCCTTGGTTGCCAGAGGACCACCTCAGGCTGACAAACAGGAAATCAGTTCCCAAGTGAGAGAGCAGGGGCTGGGGGCAACACAGAGGACCTTCTGTAACTCTGAAAGGGAGACACAGAAACAAGAAGATAAGGAGGAAGAGTTGGGTTTCAAAGGCATGAGATGGATGGCCTCAAGACTGGCAGAATGCATAGGCTATCCTTCTTGGGAGGAGGTCCAGACCAGCACCAGGGGGCGCAGTTTCCAGTTCCTATTGTCTCTGGGCCTTCACCTCTCTATCTGTTAAATGGGAAACAGTGTAACAGTTTGTAATATTGTAACAATGCCTAGCCTGCCTGTGCGTCTCATGTAGCTGCTCGAAGATGGACAAACACGAGGCACTTGTAAGCATTTTACTAGGGAATAATGCCAAACTTCTAAAAAAATGACAGAATAACACAAAGAACAGCCACCTACTTCCATCTGGATTTATCTACTCTTTTCAGTTTATTCCAATTTATCATTTGTCCTTATATTCCCCACCCCTGAGCATAGAGACACATAGTTATGTATCTGTATATGTATACTCGGTTTTTCTTCTGAGTACCTTTTTGTAAATTATATATGTTAGGCCTCTTTACCCTGAAATTTTTACTGTGCAATTCCCAAGACTAGGAATAGTGAAGTTAGCAATTTTATAGATTTAGCCAGGCGGTGGTGGCATATACCTTGAATCCCAGCACTTGGAAGGCAGAGGCAGGCAGATCTCTGTGAGTTCTATGGGTTTATATTGACATACTACTTTTGATTAAACTGTCATTCTCATCAAAGGTTTTTTTTTTTTTTTCCTGATCTGATCTGATAATGCTATGTATAGTATTTTTCCCTGTGGTGCAGATCCAGTCTAGGGAGAGATACTGTGTTTATTTCCCATGTCTTTTTAGTCTCCTTTAATCTGAAATATCCCCGTAGCCTTTCCTTACCTTGTGTAATATTAATAATTTTGAAGAACACAATGCTGGCTATCGCTGTTATTAACTAACAGTTTACACAGTTCCCATATTAGATACCTCAGTTCATCTTCTAACTTGCCTGGCAATGTGGTCCTCTCCATTGTTAGCATCTCTGCCTTCTACAAAATGGTTTGCCTCTTCCTTTAAAGGATCATTGGAAGGCTCACAGGAAGTTATTCACTTCCTTGAAGCATTTTCCAATACTCTAGAGCTTGTGAGTCAATCCTTTGGGCAGATGATGTCATACTTAACCCACCTCCAGCTGAAGAGTCAGGGAATCATCTGTCAAGGCAATTTGCTTCTGTAGGTTTCAGTTCCTTGCTGCCTTCAGGTTCAGACCTTCCATGTAATACATAGTTCCCCAGTCCTCAGCTTGGTAACTGGGCTGTGTAGAGCTTAATCAAAGGAGGCCGGGGAGGGTTAACACCTTGTGGAGCTTGGGGCTCACAGCACTGATACCTCCGATTCTGGTAGCAAATGCCAAGCTGCATTCTAGAGGTACATACATGCTGCCAGCTTTCCCCACTGTCTGGCCATTTGGATCTCAGTTCTGTAGTACCTGTGTTTCTCCTGATGGTCCAGAGTGCTGTCATAGACAGGCATCCCCCTGCCTTTTCACCTGTCTTTTGGGCTGGCTTCACTCTTAGGTATTTTACCCTCACAGCATGAAGCCTCTGGCTTTTCCCTCGGGGTTTCTGGCTTGCTTTCCTCTCTTCCTGGCTCCACATAGTTCCAGAATCATGAATTCATGCTAATACTCAAACTCAAGTACTTGCTCCTAGGACTCCTCTTGCCCTCACCCGTTTTGTATTCACATGTTCTTTGTCCTGGCTAGTTTATTATTAACAATTGTCAACTTGACGCGAGTCAGAGTTATCTGAGAAGAGGAACCTTTAATGAGAAAACACCTCCATCACATTGCCTGTAGGCCAGTCTGTAGGGCATTTCTTGATTAATGGATGTGGAAAGGCCCAGGCCAGTGTGTGAGGTGCCATCCCTGGGCAGGTGGTCCTCAGTGGTATTAGAAAGTCAATTGAGCAAATCAGGAGGAGCAAGCCAGAAAGCAGCATTTCTCTGTGGCTTCTGCTTCAGTTCCTGCCTCTAGGTTCCTGTCTTCAGTTCCTGCCTTGGTTTTCCTGAGGTGACCAGGACACATAAACAAAATAAACCCTTTCCTCCCCAAGTTGCTTTTGGTCAGTGTTTTATTGCAGCAGGAGAAACCTAACAAATATATCCTTTCTTGTCCACAAGAACCCTGCACTGCGTTCTATAGGAAACAAACCATTATGAAGGATTCTGCTTTTGCCTGCATTTCTTTTTCTTTTTTTCCACCCATTCTTCTTTCTGCACTCCAATGTAGGCATACCCATCCCACCCCATACGCAGTGTATATGGTCAAATACAATCTTCATGAACCAACACTTGGGTAAGTTCTTTCTCTTCTTCTCCACTTCAGTATGGTTATAATCTAAGACAGGAGAGAGAGAGAGAGAGAGAGAGAGAGAGAGAGAGACCAACCTGTAGAGCAGAAGGGGTCCAGGAAATAAGGATCTCAAGATACTTCTTTTTTTTTTTAAGATTTATTTTCTTTTTCTTTTATGTCTGTGGGTATTTTGTCTGATGCATGTCTGTGCACTAGATATATACAATGCCCACAGGGGCCAGAAGAGGGCGTTAAAGGCAGTTGTGAGCCAGCACGTGGGTGTTGTGAATTGAACCCAGATCCTTTGGTAGAGTTATCAGCGCTCCATCAAGCCACCTTTCCAGCCCCAAGATATTTTATTTTTCATGATGGTAACACACACGTAGGAATCTTGGCCTTGCTATAAGCATATGACAATACCACCTCATGCTGCGAAGATCAGGCATAAGCTTTCTCTCAGGCCTCCCTGCTGGGGTCTGAGCATTTGTGACTGTTGGAGTTGGTGGGGAAACACCTCTCCCAGTGTGTATTCATGGCCTCACACAGGGATTGGCTTGAAATAGAAAGACATACTTACCTTGCCTGATGTCTGACCTGGGTACACACATGTCTGATGGATGGTATGATAAGCAGGTCCTATGGGACAGTGTCAGGGCACTCACTGAGTGAGAAAGGAACAGTAAGAGGGACCCCTCACTGGCCCAGCCACCATGGGAGACAGCTTATACTTCACACCTTCCTATCTCAGCCTCTTGGTGACCTATATTTGGCTTGTGATAGAGACACCCACTTGTGCCCACGAACTGTAATACTGAATATGCCTGCTAAGAAAGCTTTTCTGTGTGGAACCCCTCATGGGAGTGAGAGGACACTCCCCTCCTCCTCCGCCCCTCACTCCCATCACAAAATCAGAGCTTCAGGGATCTCTACATAGGCAGGCTTGACAGTTGTGTTTGGGGTAGAAGCTGGGGCGGGGAGGAGGGGCTGTCACTGGAACAGCTTGACCTATCCTGGACCATGAATGCTTTGGCAGGGCCACCAGGGTTGGGAACCTTTGAGAGTACCTCCATGGCAAGTCAAGAACAGTGTGGAAGATTGGCTTGACTAACTGGGTATGATCGTTTGGTACCAATCTTGAGTTGTTTCCTGTGATGGGAACATCTGTTTTCTGACTTTTCAAGAGAGGCCCTGTAGTCACGGCACAGGACCCTTCATGGATACCTCCTGGGTACCCAAGTCTGTAGATGCTCTAGTCCCTTGTGTAAAACGGCACAATATCTGCATGCAATCTGTGCATGTGTTGCCGTAATTTCAATTACCTTGAAATGCTTGTAACACCTCCTATGACACAAACACTATGTTAGCAGTTGTTTTGCTCTGACATTTAGGGGGGAAAAAAGATGGTCGTACATATTCAGTACAGAGGAAATATTTAATTTTGTGTGAGTGTGTGTGTATGTGTGTGCGTGTGCGTGCTTTGAATGGGGTCTTCCTCTGACAAGGCCTGGATGGAACTTGCTGTATCTTCCTTCCTCAGCCTCATGAGTGGTGCAACCATAGGCACGCGTCATCATGCCAGCCTGGTGAATTCTTGCTCTCAGCTATTGCTGACCCTGTGGGTGGAGAGTCTGAGGAGTCAGATGGCTGGCTGCGCTGGGACACAGCTGCCCCAGTGGGGGCAGTATTTCTGCCCTGATTGGTCACAGGTGTGCTAGTGGTGACAAACTGCTAAGCAGGATGGAATTCAAGAATGGCAGCCTAAGGTGCTGTTGGCCCTGGGATTGAAGTGGCAGGAGCAGAAAAGAAGGTGAGGGTGGGCCTATGCTCACCTGAGATCCCCCTGAAGAATCTCATGGATACATGAGAGCAGTGACCATTCCCACCCCGCCCCTCCCCCCTCCCTTAGCAAAGCTTGTGCTTTTTACCGATAGAGCTGGGGTCTTGGACTGAGAATTACGCATTAAGGTTGGATAGAAGCCTGTGACATTCAGGTTGCTCCTGTATAGAGAATCACCGTAGAGACCACGGAGCCCAGTCCCTCCCCCAAATGCAGCCATCCCTTGCAGCCAGCCTGACAGATGGCCAGTTTGCATCCTACTAATTGCCATTTGCTCCTCTCCTTCTGGTGGGAACGACTTATGCATGCCCTCTTTGTCCTGTGCCTGGCTACCCCTCTGAAGAGTGTGGCCATCATCTTTTTCCTTTGCCAGTCTCCCCACAGGTTCACCTCTTAACTCTAGAGGCAACCAGGCCCCAGGGCCCCCAGATGTACACCTTGTTCATGGCTCCAAGCAACTGAACTGAGATGAGGGGCCAGAACTCAGTTTTCAGCCCTTCCCTTAGCTGTCTGTTCTTTTGCCATTGGAGTCGAGCTCTATCAGTGGGTGGATTTGCCTCTCACTATCACCCATTGTCAGTGCCTAACATGGTGCTGAGCACACATCAGCCCTCCGAAATCTCTGTTACTGAATAAGATGCAGCTGTCCTTCCTGGTGCCAGTCTGGGAAGGTCTGGCCCCCTTTCAAATGTGGATGCTCAGGCCCACGGCCGCAGTCTTTAGGAAATTTACTCAGAAGTGTGTTATGATTTGGAATTTACACGGGATGGATTCTCTTCGGGGCTGCCAGGCCTGTGGCAAGTACAGCCCTGCAAGTCTCAGAGCTCACAGCAGGGATCTTGAGAAGGCAGAGTCACAGTCATGGTGTCGTTGGATGCCCTGTTCTTATAAATCCAGGAGTGCTCTGCTTCTGAGCAGAGCCCAGGGAATCAGCATAATCAGAGCAAGTAGGAGACAGGAGGGATAAGCAGGCAGCCTTTATGGGGGCCTGGGGGTGGGTGGGTCTGCTAATGAGAGGAGCTATTGAATTTCTCCCTCCACATTTCCTTTTTCATTTTTCCCAACAGCTTAGTAGCCAGGGCTACATGGCACATTTTGGCCTGATCCTAGTTACACGTTTAAACATCCTTGGAGATGTAGCTAGCTTCTTCTCACTGTATCAGGAACTTTAGTACTGGGCTGGGGTACTTTCCCAGTTGCCATCCTTTGTGCTAACAGAGGATCTTCATCCTCAGAAGACCTTGGCTCATTATAATATCATTTGCATTGTGATTTTAGTCTTCCTTACCTGCTTTGTAGGCTCTTCAGAGGATCATAGGAAGAAATACCCTAAAAGGGAGATCTGGTCTACCGTGATTTGGGAGAGGAAAAGGGGTCACCTTATCTCCACGAATATGCCAGCCATCTCATAAATATTCATAAACTCTTTTTAAAAAAAATATACAGCGGAGAGCGCAGTGGGCTGACATCTCCTTCCCCAAGTCAGGTCAGCCAGCTTCAATCTCTCCAGGGCCTACCCTCCTTTTGCTTTGCTTTGTTAAATAAACTTCTGCTTAAACAATGTCTCTCAGCTCAGTTCTTTCCTTCTGGAAGATAAGAACAAACCTTCGCGTGCTACACGGAGATGGGAGGTGAAGCAGAAAGAACAAACTTTTAGTTTCCTCAGGACGATGAGCAGCTGCACTTAGGCCTCCACATGCAGTGAGGGCTTATAGGAACAGGAGGCTGGAGGCCCACTGAGGGCCTGAGAGAGGACCAGGCAGACAGAGGTTAGAACTCACACCGCCTTACAGAGCCTGTCTGTAATTTGGGGCCACTAAGCACTGAAAGGGTCTGGCAACGTCAGTGATAAAATCTTCCTTCCCCAAGAGCCTTTTGTCATCCCAAACCCTAAATAATTGTATTGGTACAGTTAAGTGTTAACATTTCTAGAAGCTTCAGCTTAGTAGATTTTAATTGTGTACTCGTTAATGAACACCGAGGGCAGGTGGAAGCTAATACAGGGGGCTTTCAGTTGTTCATTTGGTTCCTGAGAGTCTTGAACTCCCTCACAGCGGTGGGGGACAATAATGGTTGTGGTTGGTCACCGGTTGCCGAGAAAGGAGCACTTCTGCAGTGTTTTTTTGTCTTTGTCCCTGATGCTACATATTTATATTTATATACTGAATGAGGAGATGTCTGCCAACAGCATGTCACAACTGTGCCGAAGGAATGCAGAAGGCAGGGTGTGGCGGCATGCACCTGGAAACCCAGTGTGGCGGCATGCACCTGGAAACCCAGTGTGGGGTGGGGGTGTTGAGGCAGGGGGATTCTGAGACAGGCAACTGGGGCTACATGGCACATTTCAGGCCAACATAGGCGTCATAGTGAAATGTTGCATTAAAATGACCCACAAATATCAAAACCAAAACTAAACAATCAAAAATTAAAACTGTAAAGGGATGGGGATCTATTTCAGCTACAGTATGGTGCTTGCCTAGCATAAAACAAACAAACAAACACCCCAATAAACCAACAAAATAAATAAAAGTTTCTGTGTATGTGTGTGTCTTGAGTTGCTTCAGTTCTGTCTTTCTATGGGACTACTTCAGTTTTTACCTGTATTTGAAAAACAATGAAAGTATAAAGCCATGGAGTGTAATTTTATTAAATGCAGATTTTTAGTTCATATGTAAAACAGTTTGCTTAACTTTGATGTCTTTAAAATAATACCTTCATTATTTCTTTATATTATCTTTATAATCTCTTTAAAATTAAAATTCATTATTCTTTTAAAGGTATTAGCTGCTGATTGTTGAAAGCTAAAGAATGAACCCCAAAATAAGATAAAATACTATGTCATTGGCACAATTCAATATTTGCATAAAGCGAGCAATTTGCAAATATTTGGGTTTTATTAAAATTCCCTTATTAATTGCTAGACAATTATTTACCTAAATATTACTTTTAAGAATTCTTTTATTGGAATGATTATATATATGAGGTTCAATAAAAGGATTTTTTTTTTCACCTCTTTCTCTTCTGGCTATTACTGTCATTTGTTTCATTTCATGTCATCACTGAAAATAATTTTATTGAGTAAAGGAAAGCGTTAAAAACAAACCAATATCCTCTGAGTATTGAATACATGTGAGATGCCACTGAGTGTGGAAGGCACTTCCTGCTTCTGGTGTTCCTCTTCCTAGGGACCCATAAGAGACAGGCTCTGCTCTGATGGCTGGGAGGAGTTACAGAACTTTCTAGGGAGCTGGGCTTTGCTGTGAAGCAGGTGGTCCCAATAAAGGCACTCCCAAGACTAAGACTCTGGGATGAAGGTCCATGTTCAACTTCAGTGGCACTATGACGAACTCCAAAACGATAATGATCTTTACGGAATAAGAATTGCGGTTCCCTCTCCTGCTACAAGGCTGTAGTTCTGTGGCTTAGAAATCCAGGCCTCCAGCTGGGCAAGGTGGCCCACACCTGTAACCCCAGCACTCAGGGAGGCAGAGGCAGGTGGATCTCGGGTCCTACAGCCTGGCCTACGGAGCAGGTTCAGAACAGCCAAGGCTACACAGAGAAACCTTGTCTCGAAAAAAATCAACAAACAAACAAACAAAATCCAGGCCTCCTCTACCTTCTGTGTTTTCACTGGGCATATTTGGAATTGCTTTATTCTTGTGGCCCAGTGTGGCGGTCACAAGAGGATGCATTACAACCAATAGGAAAAGGAGAGGGGCAGTGGAGGGCTGTGACTTTCCCATAAACTTTGCCTATAGCCTGTACACAACTTTTATTCACATTCCACATGCTTAGTTTAGTCACATGACCCTAGCTGAAAGAGAAGCTGGGAACTTTCTCACTTCCTTCTTTTTCTTTCCTCCCTCTCTCCTTTCTTCCTTTTAAAAAGTTTTATGTGTGGATGCTTGGCCTGTATATATGTCTGTGTACCACATGTGTGCTTGGTGCCCTAGAGGTCAGAGAGGGCATCTGGCCCCTGGAACTAGGTATATGAATGGTTGTGGGCCACCCTGTGGGTGCTGGGAACCAAACACCAGCCCTCTGCACGAACAAGTGTTCTTAATTGCTGAGCCGTCTCTTTAGACTCTTCCTTCCTTAAAAAAAAAAAAAGACTAACTACTTTTTATTTTCTGAAATTTCTAGTTATATGGTCACATTTAGCTGAAAAGAGTGACTGCTATTTGTCCCGCTAAAAATTCAGATACCATGGGCGGAGGGGGAAATGAGTATTTGGGGACAACTGCGGATTTCCTTCACTGAACGGCGACTTTTCTCTTTCCTCTGGTCTCGGATATCCTGCCTGGGCCAGAGGTAAAGATGGAGGTAGAACGCGGGTGCACTTTCTTCTGCCTGGCTGGCCCCGAAGGCGCCACGGTTCCTGTTTTTAAGCAACTTACTGTTGTACATTCGACTCAGCTGGCTCCAGTGGATGGATCAAGGAAGGCGAGGATAAAACAGTTTCCCCCAAATTTGTCCTGAGTCCCACCCTGGGTGTGTGCTAAAAGTGTTTCCATGGCAACCCTGGAGATTCTTACCCCGTGCTTCAGGAGGGACCCAGGGACCTGAACACACTGTCTCCGTGATTTAAAAAAAAAATTGAGCAGGGGTGGGCTGAAGAGACGGTTTAGCAATTAAAAGTGCATATTCTCACAGTGCATATTCAGAGCATCCAAGTTCAGCTCCTGCTACTGAGCTCAGAGATGTCGGTAGATCCAACTCCAGGGGATTCAATACCCTCTTCTGGACTTCCTGGGCATTGTTATGCGCGTGCACATACCCCCACAAAGATAGAGATTCATACATTTAATTAAAAATAAAATATATCTTTAAATCCATCTAGGTATATAGTTAAGGGAATGACATTGGACCTCTGATCCTCCTGCCTTCACTTCTCAAATACTGAGATTATAGGCATGTGTCACTATGCCTAGTCTTATGTAATCCTGGAGACTGAACCCAGGACTTAAAGTATTGCTAGGCAAGCACTCTACCAACTGAACGACCTCTGCCCTTTGCCTGGCATGGTGGTTTAAATAGGAATGGCTCCCCAGAGACTCATGTTTGAATGCTTGGCCATAGGGAGTGGCAGTGTTAGGAGGTGTGGCCTTGTTGGAGGAAGTGTGTCACCTCGTGAGTGGGCTTTGAGAGCTCAGAGCTGAAGTCAGTTCTCCTCTCGCTTCCTGCTGATCTAGATGTGAAACTCTCAGCTAGCTTCTCCAGCACCATGTCTGCCTGCATGCCGCCATGTCTCCCGCCATGATGGTAATGGACTAAACCTCTGAACTGTAAGTCAGGCCCAATTAACTGTTTTCCTTTATAAGTTGCCATGGTCATTGTGTCTCTTTCCAGCAATAGAAACCCTAGCTAAGACACCTGCTGTATCCAGAGTCTTTGGGACATGGAGCTTCTCCACAAAGGTATTGATAACATCCCCCAGGACATGTACTGGAATTGGGGACTTTTGCTGCTTGGAGTGGAAGACTGGGCAGGGTTGGCTTTCTGGCACAAATCTTGGGACATATTTGGAGGTCCCTCAATGGCTGGAGTTGGGATCTTTTCCCTCTCGTCTCCTCCACCAGCAGGATCATGTACTTTCATGTGTCTGCTCTCTGGTTGGTCTTCTCCTTTCCTGACAACTGCTTCCTTTCCATTTTCCACAAAAAGAGAGAGAGAGAGTGAGTGAGATGACAGGTCAAGCTAATCACTACTGAACTCTTGTTCTCTACACCTGGTGCTCCATAGGCCCGTGGTCGGCTTTCGAATTGGATGCCCTTGAGCCGGCTGCCCATCCGTGTCCAACTGGGATCTCAACTGCAGATGGGCTGGGGTTCAGCTGCAGGCTCTAGCTTGCAGTCAGCATTCCTGCTTCAGTTAATAAGACAGGGTCTACTCCCACCATGAGGGATGGCGCCTGGAAGAGAAAGATGAGCCTGCAAACAAGGTGGGGGCCCAAGCCTGTAAGGTGACACCTCTCTCAAGCAGCTGCAGGGATCTTCACTGGGCAGCGTTCTCTGCCTCACAATTGTATTGCATGGTTATGAAATACGCATGACAGTCAAAGAAGAGTTAATCAAACAAGAATAATTATCATCCGCAGGTCCTTCTACTGCACAGGGGAAAGTAAGCATTGCTGAGTCTTCCTAGCCCTTGGAGAGGAGATGTGAGGAGCAATGGAGGGGAAATTCAACTTGAGACGTTTTCTTCCCTGACCCCTAGTCCGCTCAGCTGTCTGTCACATCACCACAAGATAGCGGCTTTCCTTCTGCGCAGCAGGCATCAAGGGAGCCAGGCCACATATCAGGGCCTGTCTGGTCCCAGAATCTTCCCATCTAGCACTCTGTGCCTACTCTGAGGTTAGCAACAAGTGGCAACCCCTTCCTCTCTACAGGCAAGGAGGTGAGCGGTGCTTCGCAGCCCATTATTCCAGCCCACGCAGAGTAAGGTTAATGGAACTGAGATGGAGCTGGCAGGAGAGGGAGAGCCCTGAGGGGACCACACGGTCCATCTTCTGTCCTTCAGCCTGCTCTTTCTTTTTCTAAGCTCTGGGCATCTCTGCCCAAAGACAGAGTGGGGGAGGGCTTAGGGATAAGAGGCCTTTCCTCTTTCTTATACTCTTACCTACAAAATCCGAAGGGAGGGGAGTCATCAGCTTAGTCATCGTTAGAAAGATCCGTTTGTAATGCCCTTTGACAGTTACGTGATTGGCTTGCGGGTGTAGACGGAGGCAGGGCGAGAGAGAACGAGCGCATCCACATGGCGTGGATGTGCCTGTCAGCCTGGCTTCCAGGAAAGATCCTTGATGCCTGAGTGGAAAGAAAGTGCTTGGAGAGCTAGAGACAGGGCTGAGGTCAGCGGCAGTCTGTGGTAGAGACAGGAGGTGAGAAAGGCCTCGTCTTCTAGATGAAAGGAGGGTGGAACTACAGATTTCATGGATGAAAACGGCACATTTCATAACTTGAGCTCTGGGTAGACCATCACATTTGTTCATCAGAAAGCTACCCAGAGCTGCTCCGATGGCTTCCCTGCTGATGAGGGGAAAAACGAAACAAACAAACAAACAACCTCCTGGCCGACTGGCTTCATCTCATGATTTGCTGGGCAATAGTGCAACACTAAGGTTCTACACAGTCCAGGCTCTGAAGGGAGAACCTGCCAAAGTCCTGCTTTTTTACCAGGAGCATCCTCCTCTAGTGGAACGTACACATCACATATATTCATGCCCACTTATGACGTGAAAAAAAACACAACAGGTTGTTTAGGAAGCAGTTTGAGTTGGATATCTGGAAGGACTTCCTTACACAAACGGAAAGATTGCGTCTCTTGCTGGTGCCCTGAGTACCTGATACTGCATCTTCCACAGGGAATGAAGAGCCACCTCAGATAGCTCTAGGAGAATCCAGCCAGCAGAGAGGACTGGAACCAGTAAGCCCTCTCAGCGGTTCAGGTTGGGTCTTTGTCCTTGACTCAGGGTCCTTTCACCAAAAACTGAAAACCAAGCTGAGACCCCTCAGGTATGGACCCAGAGACACCACTGTTTGTAATGTCTCTTTGGTAGTAGGATGTGGATAGAAGCACATAGGTGCTGCCTCCCAGCTCATGCAGGCTCTTCCTAGACTCCCATTTGGTAACAGAGGCTAAATGGAGAGGACTGGAAAGTGTTTCTGGACTCTTGGCTCGAAGGTACATTCTGATTGTTGGCTGGAATTTGAAATTACTCTCTGTAGATACAAGGGGCTCTGTAGCTGTTCCTGTGTCTGTGTGTAGTTTTGAAGGACACAGTGTCTGCTTCCTAATGAAAAAAAATTAATAATCAGGACTTGATGAAAGAGGTTTGTTAAGTTGCATAAAGGTGTGTGGAATCCCCACTGGTCTCACGTAGCAGCCTGTCCTCAGTGAATAGATGAATAAGGACCACACAGAGTGGATTCCATTCAGAAACTGCTGGCTTAGGAACCCCAAAGAGGAACCCCAACAGGAGCCAAGTCTGTGATCATCTCATTCCTAGAAGCTTGTTCCTATCTCTCCAGACCCTGGGGAAATGGAAGGTCTACATGTTCAGGGTAGGAGGGGGAAAGGAAGTTCCTATCAGGAACTTACCAAGTCCAGGTCATGTGAGCTCCTGAGACTAAGCTCCTAATTTCTCAGAGTAGCTAGGGCTTCTCTCTAGACTCAGAGTCATCTTTAGGAATTGCAGGGAGAGACAGAGATATATGATTCCTCCATGAAGGGGCTCACAGGAGCTGGGGAGCAATCCTCATTCTTTCCTGCCCACTCACTCCCATGCACAGGATGGTGCTGGACTAGAAAATATCCCCCTTGGAGAAAGCTGGAGTCTCTCCAGGTGTCCCAGGATCTTGTATGCTTGGGGACTGGGGCTTGAAGAAATACAGGTCCTAAAACTCTTAGAGTCTCCTGAGTCATAACGGAGAGGTAAGGGGAGGGAGGGAAGAAGGGGGAAGGAGAGGGAGGGAGGGAGGGAGAGAGAGAGAGAGAGAGAGAGAGATAGGAAGGGAGCAAGAAGAAGAAGAGGAAGAAGAAGAGGAAGAAGAAGAGGAAGAAGAAGAAGAAGTGAGAGAGACTGTCTTCAGGGTAGGGTCTGGAGGCTGAGAAGACTAAGGCAGGATTAGAGGGCTAGAATTTTCAACTCTATTCTCCCCATCTTCCTTCAGGATTGGGAAGATGGTCTGGGATGGACTCTCCAGGCATCTGACGTGAACGTGCTTTAGTAAGAGTGTTGTTGACTCAAGCGGCAGGGAAAGGGCAAACGCTCCCTTCATAAACTACATATACTTTGTAAACCTTCAGTACATGCAAGCGGCTAGTCTCCCAGTGGAGCGGCTCCAGTGGCCAGACCCCACTCCCCAGACTTCCCTGACATCAGTTCCCAGCCCAGAGGCAGAAGAGAGGTCAGGCCTGGCCCTGCGGGTAAAGAAATCTCACCAATCTCTGAGCTTGCCCTGAGATCGGGCCATATAATCCCTTTAATCCCAGGCCACTCTAGAAAGCCTCCCCCCCACCCACTACCACGGCCAAGAAACCCTACATAAATTCTCTATTCTGCCCAGTTCTCTTCTGCTTTTCGCCTGAGCAGAGGCAGCCGCCCTCCTCAGTTTTCCCATCCTAATAAATCTCTTGTGTGAGGTTTGTTGCACAGTGTGACTTTGTGGTATACCTTGACTCCCGAATGCCAAGATATCTTTCTATCTGAGCTATAACACTTAAAATGGCATCCAATACCAACTCCAGATAGTATCAGAGTAAGTGAATTGAGTGCTTGTTTACTCTCGGTTGCTTTGAAGATTGACAGGATTGATTTAACATTAACAAAAAGATGGTGCTGTCAGAGCCCCGGCTCTCCCAGGTCCTTATATATCCAGACGTAAAACAGATGATACTTATGGAATGAAGGTGACTGGTTATGGTGGCTGGAAAGGAGGCTCAGAGAGTACAGAGAGTAAACCAGCCCTGGGTTATGTGAGGGGGGTCCAGGAAACAGAACTTCCAAAGGCTCCAAGGAAGAAGTGAAGTGTCTTCTAGGCCCACACCCGAAGGCCGGTGAGCTGGGGTTCTGGGACTGAGCAGGAATGTGTGAGTCTATTGGAGAAGAGAAGGGCAGGGTAGTGAGGAGCCTGTTGTTCAAGGAGAAGGAAGCCTGCAGCAGATACTGCAAGCAGGTTAGTCGCTGCAGCCAGATGTGTGGACTCAGAAAGGCGGTTTGGGGTTTGGTAATCATTTGGGAGACAGTTTGTTGGTGGCGTGGACCTGGCTAGGGAATATGGGCATCCTATAGAAGACACTGCTATTTCAGGCTTGTTGCAAGATTAGGAAAAGCAGAATTATGCCAAATAATTTGCAGAGGGGTGGGAATTCACAGCCCTATTCTTTGATCCCTCCACACAGAGATGTCCATGGTCCAAGTCTCAGAACCTATGGACATGTTCAGTTATGAGGCAAGGAGGAGTTAATGCTGCAGATGGAGTTAAGCTTGCTAAGTAAGCGTGTGGAGGGCTCCGATGATTCACATTGGCCTAGCAGAGCCAAAGGTCTTAGCAGAGAAGGGCGAGTCTAGACAGCCAAGGTCGGAGTTATAGACACACAAATATGTTATGCAGCTTGCTGGTTTTGAAGATAGGGGAAGGGACCAGGACCAAGGAAAGCAGGCAACCTAGAGACAGGAAAAGGTAAGGGGGAGGAAACTCAGCCCAGCTTCCAGGAGAAAAACAATCCTGTTTACACCTTGAGAGGTCAGCTGGACAACCAACTACCAGAACTCTAAGCTGATAGGCTGTGTTGTTTTAAGCTACTTAATTTGTTAAAATATTAACACACTACATCATCTCTAATAATTCCGTAAATATCTCTGAAAATCACCATGCACTGTGGACAGGTGCTTTCTATATTGAATAGGAAATGCTTTTTATAGGTGCATGTGCTCGAACACTTGGTCCCAAGCTGATCACATTGGGGGGGGGGTCGGAGGTCGTGGAACCTTCTGGGCCTGGATCCTAGTTACAGGAGGTCTCTGGGGGTTAAGATTTGAGGGTTACAAGCCCCCCTCACTTACGGTCCACACTTACAGTTTTCTTTCCCTGATCCACAG
>CM053747.1:33691215-33708269 GCA_028658305.1 Pachyuromys duprasi
TATATATATATATATATAATGCTACACGCAATTCCTGGCTCCAAGTAAGCTCAGAGTTGATGTCAATTGTTGTTAGTGTCTTCTCTTTCTTGTTCTAAAGGGCTCTGGGAAATAGGGACTGACTTCTCCTAACCTCCTAGGGAAGGGCTGTGTCTTGAATGGTTCTAGTTGACACAACAAAATACTACAGTCTATATGACTTTAACAATGGACTTTTACTCTCTCCGGGGTTTTCAAGGCTGGAAGTCCAAGAAGAAAGTTTGGCAAGGTTGGATTCTGTTGATGGTCTCTTTCTGTTAGTGGCCATCTTCCCACTGTATCCTATGTGTGTGGGAAAAAGAAAAAAGGATTGCTCCTGTTTCTCTCCTTCTAATCATATGAGCTCTATAAGATCAGGACCTGACCCTGACTTCGTTTAGTCTGAATTATTACTCTAAAGCCTCTATCTACCTCTGAGTACCACTGTGTTGGGGATTAGAGTTTTAGCATACAAGCATTTAGTCCTTAACCAGTAGGAGCTGGTAGATGGGGCTTGAATTTGACTGGCCCCTTCTCTTTCTACAGGAACAGCAGGGGAGGCTGGCTCATTCTACACAGCAGAAACTCTATCCCTTCCAGGGAACAAATATGGACTCAGCTCAACTCATAAGTATCCAGACCCCGCAGCCCCACAAATGTCCGGCCACATCTTCTAACTGGGTGACCACCCTTCCCTGCAACCTCCATTCCTTGTTTTCCAAAGTCATTTCCAAGCGTAACTGGAAAGCTGGACAGATCGCATAGCTTGTACAGGCACACGCAGCACATGGCGGCTGCATCTGGGGACAAAACTCTGTCTCCTGTTTCCTGGAAAAGTGCTGAAGCCACACAGGCTGCTTCTCCCCTCCCTAGGAGAATGTAGGTGTTTGATTCCACCATCTCTTCTCTCCTAGTTGCTTTGTCGTCTAAAACGCCCAGTGCCTGGATCCTGTGACCTCTGAAAGGGCCTCCAGAAATGCTTGACAAACCTGAATAAAAGGAATGGATTGGCCCCAGGAGGCAGAAAGGGAGCTGTGAAATCAAAATTAATAAGTGTTTGATTACATGTCTACAAAACATGTCAACTAGTTGACTGCCACTTAACTCCTGGTTGTTCCTAAATTAGAATTAATGTGGAATAAGACTGCAGTGCAGAAAGTCTGATAGATTATGGAGCCTCTGGATCTCAGGCTGAATTACATATGGGAGTCTTAAAGTGACCCCCGCCTCTCTCTGTCTCTGTCTCTGCATCAGGAAGCTTACGAGGGACAGAAAGGTAAAGGGCTACCAGTGAGGGGCCGAGCTCCACACCATCGACTGAACAACTGTGGGCTGGCTCAGAAAGCTGAGAAGGCAGCTCCATTGGTAGGTCTACCAGGAAGCCCTAGCTTCGCTTCCCAGTGCTCTATGAGTGTGCTCAAACATGCTCCCAGCACTTGGAAGATGGAAGCAAGAGGATCAGCTAGGTAGTGAGGTCAACCTTGAAAGGTAGAAAGAAGGGAAGAAAGGAAGGAAGGAAAAAGACACTCAGAACTTCATTTGAGGCTGCTTACTGACAGAGTCATATCTGAATACCCCTCACTTAGACCCCAGTTTTCCTGAACATATCTTCAATATGTATGGCTCAGGGAGTGAACAGTCCCCATTACACAGTGTCAACAAATATCTGTTCCAGATATTCTGTTTACATGCAAGGGGACAAAGGAAATAGAGCAGGACATTCCCCCCCACCCCACCCCCGCTCCTCCGGAGGAAGCTTAGTGTCTCGGGGCACTCATTCATATGTTCTTTCTTATTTATATCTCGCAAAACTTGTTTTTAACTCCCTATTCAAGTTGAGGGAGGCTCAAAGAAGCCATTCACAGTGTCTAAGGTAGCAGCTCCCGAGCTTGGATTGAGTCCCGGGTCCTGTCACTACCTGCCCAGTACATTGGGACCTTTCCAGTGTCCCTGGCCTCTCACTGATGATAGTGATGGTTGAGCAAGGCTGCTGTCAAGGGTGCTGGCTTTGGCAACAGCTCTCATGTTGAGCTCAGTGTCCCTTGTTGAGCAGGGCAGGGGGCAGCAGCTAGCCAGCTCAAGCACTCTGTGAGTTCTTACGAATCTATGTGGAACTAATTAGTTTATTATTTCAGCCAATTCATTATAGTCTCTTTGAAGCACCCTTCCCTTTCCTAAAGACTGCTTTGGAATTTGGTTGAAGGTTGCAGACAGAATGTGCTTGGGGCTGTTTTGGGAGGCAGCTTTCTGTCTGTCCCTCTTCTGCTGGCCCCCCTCTTCCATTGCAGAAGCCTTACGCAGGGGGATGAATGGCAGCAGACTAACACTCTATCCCTAACTGTAGATCCTGCCTGTCCTGTCTTACAAGGTGCTAAACCACTCCTGGACCTGCCCCAGGCTGCCCCAGCCCTCTCTGGCATTTAAGTGCACCCTGCCCCAGCAGGCTCTGGCCTGGGAAGCAAATCCTCTGCTTCAATACTCAATCTGTCCCAAGCTGTCATTCATCTATGCCCTGGCTTAGCCTGGCTTTAGCCCTCCCTGTTGGCTCTGTCACCCCATCGCCTAGCCCTGATCCAGCCCATGCCCCACCATACCCTCTGGATGAAACTGCTACTTTCTGCTGTCACCGTGCCTGCCTTCTCCCTGTCCCTATTTTCACATCACTTGTCAACACTCACAATGCCTTGTTGGACAGTTCTAGACACTTTCTAATTATGACAAATGGTCAGAGGGCGGGGAGGTAGGAGGATAATGAGGATCCCCTCCTTGCAGATTCTGAGTTCTGCATATGCCTGACCTCACCAAAGCAAAGCAAGGAAGATACCCTTGGCTGCCATAGCCTATATCTCTTCCCAGCCCTTTACTGGTTCTAAAGAGTTAATGTCCCCATATGATGTCACCACAGGATACCTTCTGGGACCTCTAGTTTAGAAGCCTCAGCTTGGGGCTGAGCCACTGAGCCTTAGGAGGAACCCTACAAGTTGGAGGACACAAGCCCACATGCATACCCTGAATGGAAGCTGGAACCCCATCTCCTGGCCTCCCTGGGAATTCAGTTGCTATGGCAATGGGACAGTATCCCATCGATGCAGAGGCTGGGGCCTGGAGAGGTATGGAGGATAAGACATGTGGTTGCTGTGGCTGTCCATGCAGCGTCTTTTGTGGCCGTCTCGTCAGGAGAGGCGGTCGTCTGTGATGCGCTGCTGCTGTCCTGCACAAATGGCAAAGGGAGCCATCAGGATGGTTTCACTGCAAATACAGAGGATCATCTTGGGGATTTGGGGGAGCAGTGGGATGCAGAGCATAGAAATAGAAGAGTTATCTCCTAAATCCAAACCTGCAATACATCGGTCCTGCCAGGGCCCGCCCATGGCTGTGTTTCTGAGACACTTTGTGGAAAGGCTTCTAGCAGCTGTGGACTGCAGTTAGTGCGGTACCCCGGAAAGGGCGTTCCCTCAACAGCCTGTTCAGAGCTGCCATCCACAGTGTTCAGAACCCTTTTCTATTTTCCACCATGACAGAAGGCGAACGAGCTTTCTGAATTTATGGCTAGTTCCACAAAGGAGGGCTTGCCTCTTTGCCTCAAGGAATCCCATTATGTTAACATCTGGGGATTTGGTGGACACCCTCAAGCCTCACCATACTTCAGAAATGCCTGCTGCATCCCAAGTGATGCTAAAGTACCATCTCACTTTCCTGTGAGGTCAAAGTATACTTGCAGCCTTCATTTCAAAAATGAGGGAACAAACCCAGAGAAGGGATTTGGCTTGTCCATCAGGATAGCACATGTCAGAGTTGGGACCTGAATCCACATCTTGAAGATATGTTCAGCCTTCTCCCAGGACAACCCAGCAACTCCCCAGCCCGTGGGTCTTGCTAATCAGACACACACAAAAAAACCAAGAGACTGAATTCTCCCTGCTGAAAATACAGGATGAGCTCCTTTCTCCATTTTTATTTTAAACAAGCTTTATTTGCTATTTACTTAAGTATTTAAATTGTGTGTATATTTGTGTGTGGGGGTGTACGCTCCTATTCATGTTTATTCATGCATGCATGAAGGTGTATGTGTATTTTTGGGCCAAAGGCAAACCTTAGGCATTGTTCCTCCAGGGCCCTCCACCTTGTTTTTTGAGATGTGACCTTTGAGACAGATGTGGGGCTCGTTGACACTGCTTCTAGGCTCAGAGCTCTAGTGATTCTCTTGTCTACGTCTCCAGAGCACGGAATTGCAAGCATGAGCTTCTGGGGGTTTTTTGGGTTTTGTGTGTGTGTGTGTTTGTTTGTTTGTTTTGGTGCTGGGGATTGAACTCAGGCTCTCAAGCTTGTGTGTCAAGCACTTCGCTGACTGGCTCATCTCTCCATCCTCTGTCTGCCATTTTAAAATGTTTGTCAGTCTTTACAGTGGTCAAACAAGCCTCTTGCTAGTCTTAAAACATGACCAGGCTGCTGAGATGGCTCAGTGGATAATAAAGGTACGCGCTGCCGAGCCCAAGGGTCTGAGTTTGAGTCCCTGAATCCACATGATAGAAAGGAAGAACTGACTACTGCAAGTTGTGTTCTGTCCCCTACATGTGCCTCCCCTCCAAAATAAATACACAAGTGTAAAAATGAAATAAGGCAAAACCCGAAGAACTATTTCAGGATCCTAGGACTAGGAAAGGACCAGGCCCCAGCTCCCATATCCTGTGGAGGGTAAGAGGCTAGCTTTGGGACGGTGCCAAGCTTCCGTTTGTTAAACGACAACCTGTCCTAACACGAGGTTTGTTTTTCCCCTGGATAAAGCCAGCCCACAGATAGTTCCCAGTGAAGTCAGGCTGGGCTGTGTGCTGCCAATGGTGCTCTCAAGTCCTCATACTGGAGGGAGGGCTAGCTACTGCTGGGTCTGAAAACACATGCCGAATTTCTGCTCGGCTGTGCAGGGGGTGATATTGCCTTCTGTCTTAGCAGTCTTTGCGCGGAGCCTGCGATACGCATCACCGTCTGCTTTAATGCCTTCTCAGTGAGAGTTCTCTGTCTCTGCAACTGACCTTTGTAGAGAGCTTTTCTACAGTGGGAGGTTTTGCTTTTAAATTCTATTTCCCCAGCCATCCTCTTGCCTTGACTTCCGCCCATAGGTTTCCAGTGTTTTTAACCTGTCCTCTTCGCCTTGCCTCCAAGGCCCCAGCTGCTGCTTGACTTTGGCCCCTATTATCATAGAGTGGCTTCTGCTATGAATTAAGCCTCACTGGTGGCGTGTGTCTGGAGAACAAAGGCCACCGTGTGTGAGGAGATCCCTACAGGCCTCCTTAGCAAACTTTTGGCCCAAGTACTTGATAGGGTAAAAATGCTAGCGAGGGATAGGGTAGCTTTGGAGGCCCGTGCCTCCAAAGAAATTAATTAATTTAAGAAATTGATGCCATGCAACAGATCTGACGAAAGAAGGTTATTGGGGGAAGAGAAAGGAGTGGGGACATGGGGGAGAGATAGAGACAGATATATAGACAGGGAGACAGAGAGGAAATGGGACACCCGAGCGTGTGTGCGCGCGCGCGCGCACACACACACACACACACACACACACACGGGAGCAGAGAGAGGGATCTGGGGTGGCCAGGGGCCTTTTAATCAGCAGCATATGCCTAGAGTACACTGATGGTGGCAGGTGATGACATAGGCAGCTGCTAGGTCCCTGGGAGCATGCTGGTGGAATTGTTTGTTTGCTAACAGTACTATTTTACAGGAAGGAGTCGAGACAAAGTCTGGGGTAGCCTAGGAGCTCACTTTATAGCCTAGGCTTTCTTCAAACTCCCGATTCTCCTGTCTCTGCCACCTCAAATGCTATGATTGCAGGCATGCGCCAACATGTTTGACCTTCATCCCCTCAAAAAGAGAGAGATTCGTTAATTTTTATTTTACGTGTGTGAGTGTTTTGCTTGTGTGTACCTCTGTGCACCAGATATGCGCCTGGTGCTCATGGGGGTCAGAAGAAGTCATTGGAAGTAAGGAGGGTTGTGAGCTACTACGTGAGTGCTGGAAACAGAACTCAAGTCCTCTCTGAAAGTGCTGTTAGCCACTAAGCCATTGCGCCTGGCTTAGCTGTTAGAGGCTAAGGCTCACAACTACAAAAGCCTTCATCCATGTTTTAATTTATTTTTATTTATTTGCTTTCTTCTAGACAGAGTCTTACTGTATAGCTCTGGTTATCCTGGAAGTCTCTATGGGAACCAGGGCTGGCCTCAAACTCACAGGGCTCTACTTGCCTCTGCCTCCTGAGGGCTGGAATCAAAGGCGTGCACCATACCTAGCCCCTTGCCACCAAACTTAGCCCAGCATTCTCTTTTACTATTTGGTCGCAGCAGGCCAGCTCTGGTTGGCAAGCTCTCCTCTAAGTCTACCTTCTAGACTTCCCTTCTTTTGTATTCCAGTGAACGTCCCTGCCCTGACTGGATCACCCATTCCGTGACTCGTTCATTGGCTTTTTGCTCATTGTAAGAAACAAGGTCTAGCTAGCTTTTAAAAGCTGGCTCCAAACTGGGAGTTTTTAAGCTTGCTCTATTGCCTGGGTCCTAGCCCCGTATCTCACAACCTTCACCTCAAGGGTTCCTCTGAGCAGAGTCCCACTGCTATGGCTGTGATGGGTCCTCTATAATACATGGTTCTTGAAGGAACTGATTCCTCCTTGGCCTGGGCCGAGTCTGAGTAGCTAGCACCAGGCTGATGGAATGAATGACTGTTTAGACTAGACTAGCCTGTGACAGCTGGGGTGTGACCATCTTAGGTCTAGGACTCTGAAGGCCAGGGTTTCCTACGCATGAGGAGCTGTGAGGCTCTCCACCTTCCTTCACTGTGGTTTGAGAGTCACTGACCCTTTCTCAGCTAATCATTGGGTGGAGATGTAGCTGTCCCAACTGGACCACCCAGTGCAGGAGCCCTTGGTCTTCCGATTTCTCTCTGGAGTAATAAACAGAGCCGTTACCAGGTGCCTCTTGCAGCCTCCTGTGCTGGCAGGTTATTTATATGCAAATTTGCCTGTCTGAGGCTATGGAGGCTCATAAACATGATAACAGCAGCTTCTGTAGGAGCTGGGACGTGAAGCAGGGTGGGGAGGAGCCCTCTAGCTTCTTCCAAAGAAGTTAATATGGGATTAGCCACAACCAATTAGATGGTATCAAACCCAAAGGGATCCTGCAGTTTAGCTAAACTGAAGATCCGGCTGGGGGCAGAAGGGGGCGGGTATGGCTGTTAGAAGGCTCCAAGTGTAGGCAAAGCCTTTCCCAGAAGCCAGGCCTGGAGCAGACTCTCCCAGCCCCTGAAAGGTGAACGAAGGCTTACTTGTGGTTCAATGGTAGATTATTCAGTAGTGTTTAACACACTTGAGGTCCTGGGTTTGATTCCTAGCACTTCAACAGTGTGTGTATATGTGTGTGTGTGTTTAGAGGTAGCTGGCAGTAATAGGTATAGAAGAATTTTGCTCGGTTGGGCAACAATACTCTGCCTTATACATACACCAGTCCCTCTGGCCAGCACTCATAGCCAGCACAATCCTTCTAGCAATTTTTTAATATTAAATTGTCTTTATTGTATGCATGCGTGTGTCAGCATGGAGCCACACGCTGCTATTACACACGCATGGTAGACAGAGGACAACTTGCAGGAGTTGGTTCCTTCCACCATTCAGGATCCTGGGATTAAGCTCAGTTGGTCAAGCTTGGGAGCTTTATCTGCTGAGCCATGTGGCTAGCCTTTCCATTTCCTTCTTTACCACACTGCCACCTTCCTACACACCACATGCCCTGGAAAGCCTTTCTTATTGGTCACTGCTCTGGGCTTCCATAGGATTCTGTACAGGACCCCTGAGTGACACTCACTCACTGCTGTGCCTGTCTGCTGTTTGCCTCTGCAGGTGTGGACACTGCTGCAATTGTGTTTGACTCATAGGTGCAGAGTAGATCAGCAAACATTATTATTATTATTTTAGAATGAGAGAAAAAAAATGTGTGGGATTGGGAAGGGATGAGGGAGGGGGCTACAGGTGGGATACAAAGTGAATAAACTGTAATTAATAAAATAATAAAAAATTAAAAAAATAAAAGAATGGGAGAAAAATACAAAGAAAGCCAAAGATGTTGAAACTATGTTTTTTCTTCTTCTTTTTTTTTTTTTTTTGGTTTTTCGATGCAGGGTTTCTCTGTGTAGCCTTGGCTGTCGTGGACTTGCTTTGTAGACCAGGCTGGCCTTGAACTCATGGAGATCTGTCTGCATCTGCCTCCTGAGTGCTGGGATTACAGGCGTGTGTTACCATGCCAGGCTTGAACTTGTTATCTACTACTTTTTATTGAGTTGGAAAAGGTCACACTTCAAGCCTCAGCTCCCATATCTGAAAATGGGACATCAACCTTCAACTACTCCATGTGCTGCTACTGTAAATCCTGTCCCTGAGCAGTTAAGTTGGTTGCATTCTTTTGCTGTTGGGACCCTCTAAGACCGGGACACACACACAGACACAAATTTGTTAAGTAAGATAGTGTTCTCAACATCATCTTTCAGGAAACCTCTCCAGAGACTACCCCTGTCCAGCCCTAAACCAGGTCTTCCAGAACAGACAGGCGCAGGAGAACCCAGCTGGCTGTTCAGTGACTTTTCTTGCTTCTGGGGCTAAATACTTGACAAGCAACTCAATGAAGGAAGGGTTTGCTTCAGTTTGTGGTTTGAGGGAAGAGAGCCAGTCGTGGGAAGGAAGTCACAGAGGCAGGGATCCGAGATGGCCTGCAGTCAGGAGACGGAGGGAGATGATGCTTTTGCCCTTTTGTTTTTGTTTTTGTTTAATCTGGGACTCCAGCCTGTAATGTGATGCTGCTCATATTCAAGATGAGTTAAATCTTTCTTGAAATAGCCTCACAGACAGGCTCAGAGATGCGTCTCCTAGGTGATTTCAAATCCAGGTAAATTGACATTGAGGATTAACCAGCCCCATTCTAGTCCCATGTGTTTAAAGTCCCTCACGTACACCACAGCCCCCTCTGAAAAGAACCGTGTGCTTATCAAAAGTATAGACAAAAGGACCCAGACTTACCTCTGACCATCCAGCAGCCCTCTCCGTCCTGTAATTTTCTTAGTACTAATTGATCTGAATTTGTATGTGATCATAGCTTCTTGCCTTTTTGCAGGGTTGACCTCTCTCTCTCCTACCCCCTGAAGCTGGTATCACAGTACTGACTTCTATGCATGTGTCATAAATCCCCGCTGAATGTCACCACAACCTTCCTCACTTCCAACCTAGTCTAGTGTACTAGTCTACTTGGATCTTATCTCTTAGCACAGTCTACCCTGGGGAAGGTCAGCAGGAATTAATTGTCCGGGGCATCATGGAGAACATGGGAGAAAGGGGGAGCAGAGTTGGTTGTAGAGAAAGGAAGGAAGAACTGAGGCCCATGAAGCACTGAGGTAATTGTTATGGCATCTCTGGGAGGTAGCAGGAGCAATAGTGAGAAGCTGAAGAGAAAGGGTTGCAAGCAAAGAGTCAGAGGCCACGCACCTGCTTCCTAGGCCAGTCAGTAAGGAGAAAGTAGAGGATGTGTGCCAGTGGCCTTACCAGGAAGCTATCCCTAGCCATCACGGGAGACCAGGGTGAGGAAGAGGAGACAGTAGATGACAGCTGCTGTTCTTGTGGCAGCCAGGGGGTCTCACTGTCTCTGAACCCTCCGCCAGGACCTCTAAGATGTCTGAACATTTCTGCATGCTGTTTGCATGTTCCTGCAATTACGTGACAATGTGACAGTGTGTCCTACAGAGGTTCTGAGAGCACAGGCTGCAAAGAATAATCTAGAGCATTAGGTCCACAGCACTTGCTTTTCCAAGAGGACAAGTAGGGCTGGGAGCCATGGGATGGGCTCTGTTTCCTAGTGCTTGGAGGCTTACGCAGGGCCTCGTGAGTCCACACTGCAGATGATAATGCTTTATTTCTGTGTGCAGAAGAGTCATCTTCCTGTTGTACCCACATGTGCCATACCCTAACTGACCAGACAGGGGACACCGAGAGGGAATTTAGCAGCATGGGACCCATGAGGTTTCCTCTTTTCCCCAAGAATAATCCGTGGGTAAATTACTAGAAGGGTAAGATTCTCAGCTATGCTGCTTGAACTTATTCAATTCTCTCATTACCTGACACCATATCCCGTTAGTCCCACTAAAAGCCTGAAAGCCTAGTTCTGACTTCACCTGTATTAGCTACTTTTCTTATGTGATCACATGTCTGAAAGAAGTGACTTAAGGAGGGCAGAGTTTATTTAGGCGCACAGCTTGAGGGGAGACAGTCCCTCACAATGCAGCAACATGAGCTCAGGAGGCAGAAGGTCACATCGTGTCTGCATCCTGGAAACAGGGCACAGACAGGAAGTGGGGCGGAGCCATAAACCATAGGCCTCTCTCCAATGACCTGCTTTCTCCATTGAGACTCTGCCCCCTAAGAGTTCTAAAACCTTCCCAACAACACCACCTACTGGGAACCAATCTTTCAAAAACATGAGCCCGTGGGGAAGATTTCACATCCAAATCCCATCATTTTCTGAGCCAATGAGGACGATCCTGAGCTCACCCTATCCTGTGGCTTTCCAAGTCTCCTGAGTTCTCTGAGACATGTTAATCCCCTTCTGAATTCTTAAACCGCAGTGGGTTTGGCTGGACCCAGGCTTTCTAAAACACGCAGAGAGTCCTGGCAGCTCCCACTCTGCCTTAGAACACAGAGAGATATTGTTTGTTGCTGCAGGTAAGCAAAGCCTGAGACAACCCCCCTCCCCACGGCCCCCAGCGACACCCTTCCCCCACAGCCTCCCTCACTAACCTCTTCCCTCCCACCCCTACCCCACCAGCCCACCTCCTGGGGCAGGAGTGAGAGGGAGGGTCAGGAATAGCTTTCATTCTTTCCCAGAAACGAAACTTCAAAAATGGAGAAGGCAAGCCACAGCTAGTCGCTCTTCACAGGCTGTTCCTCCATGAGGCACAGTTAGTCTTCTGCCGCATTTCCAAGACAAATCCCGTCCTGTCTCTTCTCCACTTTCCATGGCTCCCTATCATCTTCTGGATAAAGCCCAAGCTCTGAGCTGCAAGTGATGATGCATCAGGATCTGGCTGGGACTTAACCTTCTACGGCCTTGGAATTGTTCCTCTCTCTTCTTTCTGCTGTGTCCAGAAGGATCTAGAATTTAATCTAGCATTTGATCCTGGCCACACAGAATGCTTCGTGCCCCTTAGTTCGCTGGATATACAATTCCTCCCGCCCTAAATACCTCCCACCCTTTGATTTCATGTAAGATCGGGAGGGCACCCCTGGTGTTTGTTGGATGTTGTGTGCCAGTCAAGCCTTATTTTCTGAGATGCCCACAGCATCTGGAAAGGGCACGATGGAAGCATGCAGAACACCACAGTACATCTTGATCCTTGACTTTTCAATTCTATTTTGCCCACGCATCAGAACTTGATCTTTCTGTGAGCTTCACGGTTTCCTATGTCATCTTGAAAATATTTCAGTGGAAGAAGTGTCATTTTAGGAGCAGTTGGGCCAAGCAGCTCTTAGTGAGGAGGTGTTTGGCTCTTTCTATCAGTGTCCCAGCGAGAGCCACCGTCTAAAGGCAGCAGCCCGCCTCGACCCCTGGCTAGGCTCTTTAGTTTTCAGGATCACACTGAGGCTCCTGGCCCTGGAAGATATCAGACTTCCAGTCAAGGCTGCTGGTGGCTCAGCCCAAGCCCGGTGTCCAAGAGGTGGAGCAAGTGAGTAGTTCCCAGATTATTTTATTTTATTTATTTATTTATTTTTGCTATTCTCATCCTGCAATCCAACTCCACTCAACCCAGAAGGGGATGATCCCCACCCGTTCTGAGGGGATTCCAGCGGTCCTGTCACAGTGCAGCCAGTGTATTCTGAAGTGTACTACATGCCCTGAGAGGAGGGCTGTTCCTTAGGGATAGACTCAGTTGAGGAGGAGATGCCATCTTCTTTCCTCACAATGATCGCCACTTTCTCTTTCCTGTGACTAATTTTTCTATCTATCCTCTATCTGTCTGTCGTCTATCTACTTATTTATTTATTTAGTGGGGGAGGGTGCAGATGAGGAAATGAGGAAGTTTGAGGACAACTGGAGGAAACTGGCTTTCTGCTTCGACCATGTGGGTCCCAGGGACTGAACTTTGGTAGTCAGTTTTGGGAGCAGGTACTTTAACCTGCTGAGCCATCTGAATGAATCCCACCCCTGCCCTATGACTCATTTCTTGATCACCTGGAACAAGAGATGGGCCAAAATGTAGGCCATATGTACAGCTAAGGGCAGCTCTGACCCTTGTGACTTCCTGCATTTCTGAGTTCTGGTGCTCTGTGTGTGTGCGTGTGCATGTTCTCCTTGGAGAAGAACTGCCTGGTGGCCCTGATGTACCCTGCTTCAATGCCAGTTGACAGCCCTTGCTGCTGGCACACCAGGGAGGTTGTCACTATATGAAAAGAAGTAAGTAGTTCCTTCTGTCCTCAGTGACAGCCTGTCCCCACAGCACTACTGTGGAGTCAGCGCCGCTGGTCAGAAGTCTCTGGACTGGCATGCAGTAAGGGAGTCAGTCACCTTTGAATCTGAGAGTCTGTGCGGGGAGGCCAGGGGGAGGAGCAAGGATGCAAGCATCTAAGAAGCCCAGGCTACAGAGCCACATCAGAACCTTTGAAATCTCATTGACATCCTACCCTCTCAGCCTCTAGGACTCACTTTCTTCCTCCTCTTCTCTAAATCTCCATATCTAACTGGTCGTCAAGATATTTCTATTTCTTCTGAGCGATGTCTGTGTATGAGGCTGTTTCTACTTTATCCAGTCTGTCTGGGTTTCTAGACTGTGTGGCCTCCCGACCTCTGGAATTCAGACCCAGTCTCCTTTCACCTATTTGTCATGAAAATGCCTGTCCTGTCTCCTCAACCTCAAGAGCTTCCTCGATCCCCAGAGCTTTCCAGGGCCACCTTCTTTCTTGTTCACAGAGTCAAGTGTGCTACCGAAGCCCTTCTTATATCCCTATCTTCTCTTGGCATCTTGGCTGCTAGTGACCTTCACACAGGCCGGGTCACACCCCGTTTCAGAGCTTGTCCTCCAGGACAGTTCCTGAAGTCATCCGAGTGCCACGTTTTCTAGGGCGACCACGTCCCATTTCTCCTCTTGACCTGCACCCACTCTGTTTCTCAGATCGCTTTTGCCACTTCTCTTTCTGCCCAGCTCTTAAGCACCGGGGTCTCTAGTTTCTTGTCCCTGGAGCCTTCTTCTCATTGTTGTTGATTCATAAACCTACACCTTCAGTCTAGAGCAGGGTCCCCTCGGGGGCTGGTGTGTGTGTGATCTTCTGGGGTCCAAGAAGAAAGTGCTGGGTTTGTTTTTATCTAAAAAGTAAAAACAAAGACACCTTCTAAATATTTAATGTGCATGTTGTCATACATAGCAGTTATAAGAAAACACAGAGATGTTGAAGGGTTTGAGCCAAAAAACCATTTTTTTTTTCCTGTCAGAGACAGTGGCATTGATTTCTTAGTTGTCTTAGAATGTCCATTCCCTCTCCTCATCATAATAGAAATAGTGTGGGTCGCTGTCTGGGACAAGGACCATTTTACCCTGCCTGCTTTTTGTTATCAGAAATTGGAATTTCCCTTGTGGTTACCAGTTGATACTGGGGAAATTGGGATCCCCCTCTTGGGATCCACAGTTTTATTAATGAAACAGTTTAAGAACAGAGTCAAATGGAAGCTCCAGGACAATTTTTATTAATGTTTAAAAGGACAGCTGCAGAGCAGGCAAGTTTATAAAGCTGCCCAGAGGAAGAGAATGAAGAGAAAGTGGGTGTGGGATGAGGATGTGGGGTGTGTGTGTGTGTGGTGGTCAGCTGCTGTTTGTGTTAATCCCCGAAGATCAGCCAGCCAAATGGGGAATAGCAACCACGTGGAGTGGAGGAGAGACAGAGTATGCGAAGAGTTAGATAAAGGGCGAAAAGCCTGGAGCAACTGAGAAAGCGTGCTTAGAGCATATACAGAAGAAAAGGAGCAGGCCAACTTCTGAGGCTGCCTGGCTGCAACCCAGGAAGGTACTGCAACCCTGTAAGGGGCAGAAATTCTGGGAAGAAAAAGAACATTAACTCATTAAAGGGAAGTTATCTCCCCTTTCTCACCCACTTAAGGAGAACCTGCTTCCTAGTGGTGACCCCACCTTCATGAGGGGTGCTGATCATTATATTGCTCTGCAGGCAATTCAGCTGACCTGCCCTCGGGGGGCCTTTAGGGGCCTGACAAAATTCTATGTCACCATCTGTGTCCTGTGTCATCACCTGGCCCAGATGCTCCAGATATAATCCATCTGTCCTTCCCCCCACCCCCGCTTCCGTTTCTTCTTCCCTTCCCTACTCTCTCTGTCTCTCACCCCATCCCCTTCTCTCTCTTCTCCTATGCCCTCCCACTGTCTCGCTCTGTCTCCCTCTCCCTACCCCCGTACAATAAACCTCTTCATTCCAGATCTGTTGTGTGTGGCATTTTAAAATATATTATTACAGTACTTCTAGGTCAGGCCATTGACTCTGCCCAGCTAGAAGGTTAGGTCCACCCAGGCCAGAAGTCCCACTCTCACCAAAGGAACTAGTTTTCCCTTAATGAGCCTTTGCTGCTGCTGCAATGATGTCATTTTCTGCCAGCATGACCCACTTCCAGGATGTGATCAGAAATGGTGGGCCTCTTTCCCCTCCTACAGGAAGGGCTTGATTCCCCCTTGTCCAGGCATCCTTTCCTCTGTTATCCTAGGGCTGCAGAAAACCATACTTCCCCGTGAAGTTATGTAGTTAAGGGAACCCGGTCTTGTTTAAGCCACTGTTAATTCGGGGGTTTTGTGACAGCAGCTGACTCTGTATCCAATCAGAGACATGTGAAATGCTTGGTCTAGATTTTCCTTTCAAGTTCCCAACCTTTCTGCGCTCCTGGCATCTGGAAGTCTCCACCCTGGTATCCTAAGTACAGGATGTCAGAGGCCAGGCTCACCTCATCACTCCTTGCTTGCTGTTGGTGTTGCTGTATCAGCTCCGTTGCCTGTTTGCAGAGGACTCCGGCAGCGATGCTGCTCAGTATAATTACTTCAGGCAGTAATCTTCATGCCCATGCATGAAAAGCAGTAAACAGGGTTCTCGGGGCAGGCATGGGATAGTGGAAATCCTCTGCCTATCTCTGGAGCCTCTTCCGGGTTCTACTGGGACATTTTCCAGGGTAATGGAGGCTTGCCACTGAAAGAGCTGTCCAGTGACACTGGACCCCATCTTAGTCCTGGGCAATTGGCAATGCATGGATTGTCCCCCTGCTTTTGGGCGAAGGTTTTCCTGCTTTGGTGTTTGAAGGTAGGTCGTCAGGAGAAGACAGCTTTGGAACGATGTTGTGAAATGTTGTCCCCTGGGCATGACATGGCCTTTGCCCCCGTGAGCTGTCAGTAGCTGTGATTACTCAAGGCCAACTTCATATGATTGAGCCCATTAACTTTCCATCGTGGAGCAGGGAAGGGGCTCGAGACCCCACTATTTCATAAGGATTTTCAAACAAAATTAGTAAGAGACAAGTCTCATGAGGCTCAGCTCTCTCCAAGATTTATAGGCATAAGAGAGGCCTCATGGGTCACACTCCACCCAGGATTTACTGGCAGTTAATGGCTGCTAGGGAGAGAGGCTCCTGCGGCCACACCCCTCCCCAGGAAATAGAAATGGTTGGTATGCCAGAGAGTCATTCCCCCCGCCCCCATATGTAGCTCATGCTCTTGTTCACAACCTGTCACCCACACGCCTGTAAATATTCCTTCATCCCTGCTTCTATAAGTAAGCCTAATTCAACTCACCGGGTCACCGTACTTGGTGATGTCTTCCCTTTGTTTCTGCGCTGGGTACCCTGTCTGAGGCAAAAGGATGTTTGCTCCCATCTCAGAAACAGCGGATACAATGAGCGGACATGGAGTTTCACCTGTGAAGTGACCCGTGGCAGGAAAGGGGGCTCCAACAGATCACAAAGTAGACTCCTCCCAGCCTCTCAGCCAGGGGATATCAAGTTTCTGCCACAGCCACCTAGTGTGGGCCCCACTCATTCTCACCCCACACTGCCCCTACATCCTCTCTTTCCACTGGTGTCTGGATAATGCTGGGGTGGCGATAAAGCCTCAGAATGAGGCAGCGCAGGTTTCCAAGCTGCTGAGAGGAGAATGTCTCTGGAGAAACACCCCAGACCCGTGGTGATCAGACATGGTGATTTGGGTAACGTTTGTTATCGCAGCTGACATTCTCACCCTGATTAATAGTTTCTAGTGGCTTTGTGAGTGAAGACAATGGGAAAAGTTAGAGAAAAGAGAAGGAATGGGGACGGTGTAATGAGTGGAGTTGGCAGACAGATACCCTGGCTGGAGACCTCTGGAGGTAAGATCTCATTAACTCCCATGTCTCGAAATATTTTTCTTTTTTTTTTTTTAAATTTATTTATTTTTATCTCAATCACAGGTTAGGTACTTTGCATTCCAGGCGTAGCCCCCTCCCTCATTCCCTCCCACCTTCCCACTCCCTCCCTTATCTCCCTCCTCCCCGCCCGCTCCAAGTCCACCAACAGGGGAGGACCTCCTCCCCTTCCATCCAACCCCAGCTCATCCTGTCTCCTCAGGGCTGGCTGCAATGTCCTCCACTGGGATCTAGCCAGTCCGTCACTCCCCGGCTTGTATGGGGAAGGGTCAAAGAGGCAGCCATCAAGATCTTGACTGAAACAGTCCCTGTTTCCCTCACTAGGGTCTTCAGTCCTACACCGAGTTATCATGGGCCCCATCTGTGCGGGGGTTCCAGGCCACATCCACACATGGTTCTTGATTGTAGAAACCGTCTCATACAAGACCCCTGTGCCCTGCTCAGTTTGGTCTTTGTGGAGCTCTTGTTCTCCCCAAGTCTCACCAACCTCCCCCAGATCTATCATTACTTCTCGTCCTCTGCCAGAGGCTTGATCTCGAGTCTTAATATCTGCTCTGATACATCGCTACATTGACCT